>CM062818.1:1479611259-1480211259 GCA_031772625.1 Pinus tabuliformis
TTCAACTTATCCTCCAATACCAATAGCTGGTTCTTATTCTTATTCTGGAACAAATTCTGAAGAGACACCCACATCTCATGTGCGGTGTTCTTCCCGGACAAGTGAGGTATTAGGGCATCCCTCACACAATCAAGGATGATCAATCTCGCCCTCACATCCAAATCTTCCCAAATTTCCAACTCCTTAGGGTCGGTTGGCTTCTTGATCTCTTTCTTGGCAAAATCCTAGATCTTGTTGACCTGCAATATCAACTTGATCCTTTCCTTCCATGGACTATATTTGGACAAGCCCTCCAACTTGTCCTCATATTGGATACTTGCATGCAACTTCGACGTTGTAGTGAACCCTTCACTCACAATGTGACCAACTCCCTCTCACGTTGTACTTCGCTGCGCACAAATCTGACTTACTTACTTCCAAAGTAGCTCAAACACACTCTGATACCATGCTGAATTTCCACGACCTTGCGTCTAGGTTAGAGTCTTAAAATCACTGACCCTACCAAACCAAGAATCTCAACCATAAACTACTTTGCAGAGTGGAAATATAAAGCAGTAAATCACATATGCACAATATACACAGTTTTAAACAAAATGTACAATAATGTACGATCACCAATCTTCATTATATTAATCCAAATCTAATAAATACAATAGTCTATGGTTACAAGATACAATGACAAACTTCATTGCACAACTTCTATGTCGTATCTTGTCCTGCCGGTCCTTCGCTCCCATATTGCTCGCTAGTAGTGCCTTAGTCCATCAAGGCATCTACACATCGAGGCTCCAAGAGGGCTGCCTCCTATCACTACTGCAAGTCACGTCTACTTCAATGAACACAAGCTCATCAACTGCTCTCTGGGTAGGCCTAATTCCCGTGCTCCAATCTGCCAGGCTAGCAACAACTTTCTCCCATCAAAGCATTGCACTTTGGCACCGATCTTCACCAAACCTTCAATTGCTCTTCTTCCTTCAAGATAGCTCGTCTAGGGCTACTTTGGGTGGCCAACTCGCTGCCCTCCAAACGGCTGTATGACACCCAATCTCATCACTGCTAAATCTGTTCCTAGTATGATACTTTGCCACCTTGGAAGTTCATACACTTGGCTTCAACAGGCTACTCAAAACATGATCCAAATTGGTCAAATATCTTGACCCAGTACACCTCCAAGTAGTGTTGTCCTCCACTATTTACTTGTTGCTCCTGCAATTCTATTTAGGGCATAATGTGTAGCCCTTAACCTCCATGCAGCTTAGCAACTAGCCTCCTTTTTTACTGCAGTCCACCTTAGGGAGACTCCTCCTGCCTTATAGGGCTGCTATCCACCCTGAACGCAACTCCTATAGGCTCCACTTGCTGGCTATGGCCTACGGCCTAGCCCACTAGTGGACTACGGTAGCTGTCTCCTCCACATAGTCCGCAATTATGTCTTCAAAACAACAACACCCTTCTCTTAACTGCGGCTCTCCTACCCTGCAAACGCACCGAGAACAATCCCTAACAAAAGCCCAAACAACCCTCCAAATGCCATGCTATGGCCTGTGGCACTGCTACTCAATCTAGAAATTCCCACACTGTTTCCTAGACTCCTTCACGTTGTCTTGTTCTCCCTTGTTGTGGATTCTTCTCCACGAAATTTTAGAGATATCCTTTGAGTGTATTGCTCACACTTGGATGCTTAAATGACCTTATCACACCTTTTATTTATACACATACAATGGCTCAACGTCTCACTTGAAGTTACACATATCAAGTCGGCCTACTTGACAACCAAATTAATTTGTCAACTTCAAAAATTCATATCTGTCTAATGACAACTCGGATTTGGACGATTTTCGATGTGTTAGCATCGTTTTTCCGAGCACTATCATCCTCATTCATCACATGCCGTGAATCCATCTTGGTTTTTCCCAAAAACACTATGGGTGCCAAAATGTCATACTTGGGTTCCAAGCCCACAAGATGCCCTTGTGTTGCTTTGTCCTCCAAGCCCTGAACTCTAGGGCTTGGAGCACCTCCCATGCTACACAAATCAACAAATGGTAGGGGTGTCTTTCTTTTTCCTCCTTGGATGTTTGAAGCATTTCTCCTTGATTAACTTGTTATAGATGGCGACATCCTTGATAGCTTGGAGGAGTGAGATTTTAACACACAAGTTTTTCGATTCACCGAGAACTTCAGTCTTTGTGCTGGATAAGATGGATTAATCTCTTAGGAAAAGGAGGTGGATTGGCTTGAGGAACACTCTCCTCCTTTTCCTCTTCAAGCTCCTCAGGTGGAGATGGAGGTTGATTATCTGGAAGCACTCTTCCAGACCTGAGGTTAATTTCTTGAATTTCCATAGCATAGGCAGGGTAGGATGTCTCTCCACTATAGACTTGTTGTGCTTGTTTGTTGTTCGGGTTCGGATTTGGCTGAGCAGGCATCTGAGGTTGCTTAGGTGGAGCAGGGTGAAGGAGCTGTGGTTGAGATGGAGGTGGAGGCAATAAGGCTGGAGATTGGTTATATGGGGGCCTCCACCCCTGTGATGGTGTATTCCACTGAGGTTGTGGGGGAGCATATGGATGAAATGATTGATTGGCAAGTTGGGAATGGTATTGAGGTGCAAAAGACTAGGGAGAAGGTGTGGACCATGAAGGATGAGCAGGAGGACACCAAGGGGAATGGATGCATTCTAGTTAGGGTTGTAATATGAATAGGACGCCCCTTGCATGCCTTGCTGGTATGGTCGAGGTCCTTGAGGCCTCCTTTGGTTGATATAACAGAGTTGTTCAGTCACACCTTCAGTTCCTTGATACACAACTTTCAATCCAGGTAGAGAAGGGCACTTGTCTGTGGAGTGGTTTTCCTCACAGACCGAGCAGATCTCTATAAGATTCAATGGACATTCATTTCTAGGGTGCCTCTTAGTGCATCTAGGGCAAAAGACAACTAAGGCTCTTTCTGCTTCCTCCTGCTTCCTCTTGATCTACATGGTGTCCATTTGCAGAGCAAGGGTATGCAACATTTCACTCTTAAAGTCTTCCAACATGTTCTCAATTTCACTTTTGATGGATGTGTTGGAGGAGGATGAACTAACCAAAGCTTGACTAGCCCTACCCTTCTTTCTGGCTACCCTAGAATGATTTTTGAAAACTGTCTTGATATCATCATAGGATAACTGGTAGATGTCCCCTCCCGATAGCATGTTTAGGGTTTCTAGGAGATCTTCCCTGATCCCTCTAAGAAGGACTAGCTTGAGTGATTTAGGATCAAGGGTGCATCTGGCCCTTTTGTAGCTGAGTTGGAACCTTTCCTCATAATCTTCCAAAGACTCATCATGTCCCAAGGTCATTCTAAAGATTTCCTCTTTGGTATCTTTGGACCTACAATAATCCCTGTACTTATTGTTGAAGGCTTGTTGCATTTGAGCCTAGGTAGTGATGTTGTCCCTAGGTAAACCCATGAACCAACGCAAGGCTGCATCCTTAAGGGTGGATGAGAACAATTTCAACTTTTGGTTGTCAGAGGTATAATCATAAGTTTTGCATATGACAACAAAATCAAACAAAAAGGTATCAGGGTCCTCTGAGGTTAAGCCATGGAAGTGAGGAAGGGCAGAGGGACTTATGTTTTTCATCCTAGCATCTCCATTAGTTTCTCTGATGGGAAAAGCACCCTTAGTTTTGTTTTCAGCTCCATTTATGTTTTCAATCCCATTTCTATTTTCATCCATGGTGTAGGTTGGTGGAATGGTTTCTTCTTCTTCTTCCCCAATAGGCTCTTCAAAGATCTCTAGTTGTTTGCCTAATGGGTCCTCTAGATCACAACCATCGAAGAAGAGGGAAGGTTGGCTGTTAGATGGTGTGGGGGTATTTGGCAAAATTTTTCCTAAGTTGTCTCTACTCCTACGAGGCATGAAAGGAATTTGTTTTTTCCTTTTTTAGGGTTTTTTTCAGAACTACTTGCAAAATGGAAAGAAAGCAGGATTTGCAACTATTTGCTGAATGGAACTACTTGTAGAATGGAAAGAAAGAAAAAATTGCAACTATCTGTTGAATGCAAAACAAAAGGAAAGCAGGAATTGCATCTATTTACTGAATGTTAAATGGAAAGGAAAGCATAAATCACATCTACCTAGACACCTCCCCGGCAACGATGCCAAAAAATGATGAGCCCCAATATTGTAGCAAGGATGCTGCAGCTCCTAGGGTGACCAACTTTACTTTATCAACCCGGGGTTCATATAAACTTGGAGTTGACAACGCTATATGTACAACAGGTGCAACAATCTACTCTTGTCACTTCTCAATTGGGGCGATAGACCACTAGGGTTTTTCAAACCAGTCTTCTATTGACTAGAAGGAGGCTGACTACTGACAGTGAATGTAAAGCTATTTTTAATGTAGAAAGTAAATGCTTGCCTATGTTAAGGAAATGAAAGTGCTGAATAGAAAGTGCTATGAAAATGACATGAAATCACCTAGCTAGGAATTAACACACATTACTTGCAGAAGAGACCTAATTTAACCTTGCATTCTATCATCTAGTTATCTGGACTAAGTAGGCATGGAAATGATCCTAATATTGTTAAGACTGATATATGCATGCACTAGCTAAATATTGCATAAAAGAATCTTTTGGTTTTCAATTTAGAAATGTAAATGTTAAACTAATCAAGTTGATCTTTTGCAAGGGAGGAAGGTGTAGCAAATCTGGTCAAAAATGGCATTGAGGGGTATGGAGTCAAGTTGAAGGCGTATCCTAGGCTCTGGTCATTATTTCTGCCCAAAATAGTCTAAAACAGGCTGCTAAAGGGTTTCTTATAGTTGCTATAGGATTTCTTGTAGTTACTACAAGATGTCC
Source organism: Pinus tabuliformis (assembly GCA_031772625.1). NCBI lineage: Eukaryota > Viridiplantae > Streptophyta > Pinopsida > Pinales > Pinaceae > Pinus > Pinus tabuliformis. The sequence goes on from CM062818.1 coordinate 1,479,616,108, forward strand.
TAGTTTACTACAGGAGACTTAGCTGAAAGTTGTAGGAAGGTAGGGACCTTCTTTATGATAGCAATTTTATTTGGGTCCACTTGTAGTCCTTCCTGGGATATTGAGTGACCTAGAACAATCCCTGCATTCATCAAGAACTCACACTTCTCAGGACTAAGGGATAAGTTCATTTCAATGCATTTGTTTAATACTTTCCCCAAGTTAGAGAGAGCCTCCAGGAAATCACACCCATAGGGAGTGAAATCATCCATATAAATTTTATAGAGTCATGGACTAGCTCCGCAAACATGCTCAGGATTGCCCTCTGAAAAGTGGCAGGGGCATTACATAATCCGAAAGGAAGGACCCTATAAGCAAAGGTACCCCAAGGACAAGTGAAAGGGGTTTTATCTTGGTCCTCTGGGCTGATTTGGATCTGATTGTAACCATTGAATCCATTCAGGAAAGGGAAGAACTTTTTTCCTGCAAAACCATCCAAGACTTTATAAATGAAAGGTAGATGGAAATGGTCTTTTTTGGTGGCTTTGTTTAGCTCTCTGTAGTCCACATAGATCCTCCATTTTCCATTCCTCTTTGGGACCAAAACCAAAGGAGACACCCACTCACTATCCGAGATGGGGTAAATGAACCTTGCATCCAACAACTTCTATAGTTCTTTTTTAACTATATCTTTGAGGGTTGGGTTCATTCTCCTCTGAGGTTGGCGCACTGGCTTGCAGCCTTCCTTGATGTAAATGTGGTGAATACATACCGAAGGGTGCACTCCCTTCATTTCCTTATAACTCCAACGAAAGGCATCCAGATGCTCTCTTAGCATGTCACATAACTCCTTTTCCTGACGTGAAGAGAAGGGTTGATTTTCAATGTTCTTTCTGGACCAAATTCTGTCATCTTGACATGAGTAGGACTTGAGTTAGCTAGGCACAAATCAGTCCAGGGGTTATCTTCAACTTTCTTTACTAACTCATCAAGGGACATGGTGTTGGGGGACTGATTTTGGAGGATTTGATCAATCAGGTCATCTTCATCAGGTTGCCTCCTTCCAATAGTAGCATCTAGGGTACAGACTGGGTAAGAGGTGGCAGAGTAGACTTCATCTTCCAACCATAAAGGTAAGTCATGCTCTAGAGATGGTTGAGCAGGAGGGTACAAGATCAATTGTTTGGAAAAATGCCCATTTTTAATGGTCATATTCCAAATCCTACAACTTATGTAAGCATCAACATTGGCGAACCATGGCCTTTCAAGGATGAGAGGATAACCAATGAACTTGGTCTTAGGTTGGAGAACTAAGAAGTCAGCAGGGTATTCCCAGGAATCAATAGAGACCATCACATGCTCAACAACTCCCTTAGGAGCTACTGTGGATCTCTCTACAAGCTGCAAGACTGTTGTGGTCTTCCTTAATGATCCTTGGAGATTCAATTTAAGGAGTCTCCTTAGTCATCACATTGATGGTAGCCCCAAGATCGATCAAGATATTGGGGACAATGATACCATCGATGTGCACATCTACCACAGGACTTCCATGGTTTAGATACTTCGGGCAAATCACTCGCCCCAACATTAAGTCCAACAGCTGTCCAATGACATTAATGGTGTTGAATTTCCATGATCTCGGGTCTAGGTTAGAGTCTTAAAATCACTAACGCTACCAAACCAAGAATCTCAACCATAAACAACTTTGCACAACGGAAATATAAAGCAGTAAATCACATATGCACAATATACAAAGTTTTAAACAAAATTGTACAATAATGTACAATCACCAATCTTCGTTATATTAATCCAAAACTGATAAATACCGTAGTCTATGGTTACAAGATACAATGACAAACTTTGTTGCACAACTTCTATGTCATATCTTGTCCTGTCGGTCCTTCGCTCCTGTACTGCTCACTAGTAGAGCCTTAGTCCATTAAAGCATCTACACATCGAGACTCCAAGAGGGCTACCTCCTATCACTGCTGCAAGTCACGTCTGCTTCAATGAACACAAGCTCATAAACTTCTCTCTGTGTAGGCCTAATTCCCGTGCTCCAATTTGCCAGGCTAGCAACAACTTTCGTCCATCAAAGTGTTGCACTTCGACACCGATCTTCACCCAACCTTCAGCTGCTCTTCTTCCTTCAAGATAGCTCATCTAGGGTTACTTTGGGTGGCCAACTCACTGCCCTCCAACCAGCTCTATGACACCCAATATCGTCACTGCTAAATCTGCTCCTAGTATGATACTTCGCCACCTTGGAAGGTCACACACTTGGCTTCAATAGGCTGCTCAAAACATGATCCAAACTGTTCAAATATCTTGACCCAATACACCTCCAAGTACTATTGTCCTCCACTGTTTATTCGCTGCTCCTGCAATTCTATTTAGGGCATAATGTGCAACCCTTAACCTCCAGGAAACTTAGCAACTAGCCTCCTTTTTTACCGCGGTCCACCTTAGGGAGACTCCTCCTGCCTTATATGGTTGTTATCCACCTTGAACGCAACTCCTATAGGCTCCACTTACTGTATGGCCTGCGGCCTAGCCCACCAGTGGACTGCAATAGCTGTCTCCTCCACATAGTATGCAATTATGTCTTCAAAACAACAACAACGCCCTTCTCTTAAATGCGGTTCTCCTGCCTTGCAAACGCACCAAGAACAACCCCTAACACAAGCCCAAACTATCCTCCAAATGCCACGCTGTCACCAACAAGATTGTTGTTCAATCACAGAAATTCCCACGTTGTTTCCTAGGCTCCTCCACGCTGTCTAGTGCTCCCTTGCTACGGCTTCTTCTCCACGAAATTTCAGAGATATCCCTTGAGTGTATTGCTCACACTTCGATGCTTATACACCTTGTATTTATACATGTACAATGGCTCAATGTCTCACTTGAAGTGACACATATCAAGTCGGTCTACTTGACAACCAAATTAATTTGTCAACTTCAAAAATTCATATCTCTCTAATGACAACTCAGATTCAGAAGATTTTCGATGCGTTGGAATTGTCTTTCCAAGCACTATCATCCTCGTTTATCACATGCTGTGAATCCATCATGGTTCGCCCCAAAACACGATGGGTGCGAAAACCTCATACTTGGTTTCCAAGCCCACAAGCTGCCCTTGTGGTGCTTTTCCCTCCAAACTCTGAACCCTAGGGCTTGGAGTACCTCCCAAGCTACACAAATCAACACTCCCTCTTAGCGAGGGAGGTACTTCCAAGACTAGGAAGTATCTCATCATCATCATCACTGCTCGCAACACTTGCCCAACTCTTGGCGCTCACAATCGCAGCAATCCTTGTATTGTGAACTACGCCCTTCTCGGAAGTGTCACTATCACTGTTGGAAGCAACCTGCTTCTTCTTCTTATCTTGTAACGTCTTCCGCTATTTCCATGATTCCTTCTTGGTAGTTGTAGGAGCACCCTTGCTCACCACTGACCACGTGCTCTTGTTGGGTTGCAGAGTCTCCCTCTAAATCTGCAAGATGCCTCTCGAACTAGACTCCCTTTGAGTCTCTGGAACCTGGACCTTCTCGAGAAAGTGTACCTTCTTGGGAACCTATACCTTCTCCTCTAAAGCTTGCATCTGCACCTGTACCTGCTCTTGCTTCTTTGGAATCTGTACCTACTCCACTTGTTTCTTTCCATGATCCACAGGCTTGGCCGTCAACCTGTAGATACCATTCTCCCTGACTCCAAGGACAATCCCATCAGACTTAGAGCCTCTGTGCCTGATTCACGCCTTTCCATCCTGGAACAAGACCTCAAACTGCTTCTTCTCCATCATCGAGACAGAGAGCACATTATATCTGAGTCCTTGTACAAACAGTACATCCTGGAGCCTCATCATACGTCTTGTCTCCATTCTGAATGGCACAACATCTGATCCTCAGATCTCAAGCTGACTCTTGTTGCCCAACACAATGTGCAACTTCGAGTCCCATCCAACTAGAGTCTCAAAAATATCCTGTGACCCAGTCATATGCTTCGTTGCACCACTGTCCACGTACCATCCATCCTCTTTGATAGTACTCTACGAGAAATGAGAAATCATAGCAAAATCCTCCTCTTCATCTTCCAATCTTCTAGCAAGCTCATCCATCTCTGCTTTGTTGGCAATAAGGGCGACTTGCTTCCCTTTTCTTTTTTCATCATCTCCCTTTTTCTTCTTTGGACATCTAGACGAAAAATGACCCATCTCGCCCCAATTGAAACACTTGACTTTACTCAAGTCCTTCTTTTGCTTACACTTTATTCGTGATGCAAGTGCCATGTCATCATCTAATGCTTTCTGCTTCGGATGAAGATCCTCGTCTCACAACTCTTCCTGAATGAAGTCATCCCACAGCCTATCCCAGTTTGGTAGTTTTTGGAATTTCTAAGTCTAACCCTTTAGAAATTCTTCCTACACTATTTGGTTTATTTCACCTACTTGTTCAATTACTTAACGTGTTATTTAACCAAATAAACTCTGAAAATAAACGCAAGTATAGTCTCAACCATCTACAGATCATCAACTAAAAGAATAGACAAACACACAAGGGACACCATTATTTTTGGACAATCGTCCTCGGAAAAAACCCAACTTGGGAAAAATGGTGCAGTAGTTCTGAGGGTTTTATTATTAAGCAGCTTTCTTGAGTACAACTATGGTGCCAAACTGGCTCACCCAACAAAGATATCTATCTGGCAGTAATATCTCTCTTCGGAAGCAAATATTCTGAAAGTCTGCTCCACGAAACTCTCTCCAACACCTCTTTGAGGCATTGTGTCAGCCCTCCTGGCCTCCTCGTCAGCTTGAAACCCTTTGCATTGGCCCTCTGATGCTCTGCGCAACCTTTCTGGGTCTCTGCGTCACCTTTGCAGCCTTTGCGCCACTCATGCAAGCCCTCTGGCCCTCTGCACAGTCACTCTGGCCTTTGCGTGGCTCCTGTTGGCTCTGCGTCTGCCTCTCTGCCTCTGCACTGGTCTTCCGACACTATCTTTGCCTCTTTGCTATGCACTCAATGCCCCTCGCTGCAACTCTGATCACTGGTTCGATTTCTCTTAGCAAACCCCACTCTAGAAAATCGAACTGATTGATCACTCTGGTGTATCTCAAACTGACCCTCAAGCCTCCTCTTATACTTTTTTTTGTTAAGTCTTCAACGGCTGAGATTATATCTCTAATCAATGGCTAAGATTAGGTTTTGCTTGATCCATGCCATTTAGAACCTTCTAACCCAGTTTTATATTAATACCCATTAATATTTTTATTTTCCTAAGTTTAGACTTAGGAACCCATTAAAAATATTAATTATTTTAATATCTCCCTCAATGGGTAGAATTTCCCCAAACCATTTCTAGGTCTTGGATATTTCATGTGCGTTATCCTCTCCAAAAATTTTCGTGGCTACAACACATACAATGCTACCCTAAATCAACAACAACTTCTCCCTAGCAATGATCCCTTTGATGAAGGGCTTCCATTCCTCGGTGAACCCTTTCAAGGCAATCCTTACCATATCTCCATCTGAGACAGTCACACCGATGGCAACAAGCTCATCTTTGACCTGAGACAGTCTCCACCCCTGTGATATATGGGGGCCTCCACCCCTGTGATGGTGTATTCCACTGAGGTTGTGGGGGAGCATATGGATGAAATGATTGATTGGCAAGCTGGGAATGGTATTGAGGTGCAAAAGGCTAGGGAGAAGGTGCGGACAATGAAGGATGAGCAGGAGGACACCAAGGGGGAATGGATGCATTCTAGTTAGGGTTGTAATATGAATAGGACGCCTCTTGCATGCCTTGCTGGTATGGTCGAGGTCCTTGAGGCCTCCTTTCGTTGATATAACAGAGTTGTTCATTCACATGTTCAGTTCTTTGATACACAACTTTCAATCCGGGTAGAGAAGGGCACTTGTCTGTGCAGTGGTTTTCCTCACAGACCGAGCAGATCTCTATAAGATTCAATGGACATTCATTTCTAGGGTGCCTCTTAGTGCATCTAGGGCAAAAGACAACTAAGGCTCTTTCTGCTTCCTCCTGCTTCCTCTTGATCTACATGGTGTCCATTTGCAGAGCAAGGGTATGCAACATTTCATTATTAAAGTCTTCCAACATGTTCTCAATTTCACTTTTGATGGATATGTTGGAGGAGGATAAACTAACCAAAGCTTGACTAGCCCTACCCTTCTTTCTGGCTACCCTAGAATGATTTTTTGAAAACTGTCTTGATATCATCATAGGATAACTGGTAGATGTCCCCTCCCGATAGCATGTTTAGGGTTTCTAGGAGATCTTCCCTGATCCCTCTAAGAAGGACTAGCTTGAGTGATTTAGGATCAAGGGTGCATCTGGCCCTTTTGTAGCTGAGTTGGAACCTTTCCTCATAATCTTCCAAAGACTCATCATGTCCCAAGGTCATTTTAAAGATTTCCTCTTTGGTATCTTTGGACCTACAATAATCCCTGTACTTATTGTTGAAGGCTTGTTGCATTTGAGCCTAGGTAGTGATGTTGTCCCTAGGTAAACCCATGAACCAACGTAAGGCTGCATCCTTAAGGGTGGATGAGAACAATTTCAACTTTTTGTTGTCAGAGGTATAATCATAAGTTTTGCATATGACAACAAAATCAAACAAAAAGGTATCAGGGTTCTCTGAGGTTAAGCCATGGAAGTGAGGAAGGGCAGAGGGACTTATGTTTTTCATCCTAGCATCTCCATTAGTTTCTCTGATGGGAAAAGCACCCTTAGTTTTGTTTTCAGCTTCATTTATGTTTTCAATCCCATTTCTATTTTCATCCATGGTGTAGGTTGGTGGAATGGTTTCTTCTTCTTCTTCCACGATAGGCTCTTCAAAGATCTCTAGTTGTTTGACTAATGGGTCCTCTAAATCACAACCATCGAAGAAGAGGGAAGGTTGGCTGTTAGATGGTGTGGGGGTATTTGGCAAAATTTTTCCTAAGTTGTCTCTACTCCTACGAGGCATGAAAGGAATTTCCTTTTTCCTTTTTTAGGGTTTCTTTCAGAACTACTTGCAAAATGGAAAGAAAGCAGGATTTGCAACTATTTGCTGAATGGAACTACTTGTAGAATGGAAAGAAAGAAAAAATTGCAACTATCTGTTGAATGCAAAACAAAAGGACAGCAGGAATTGCAACTATTTACTGAATGTTAAATGGAAAAGAAAGCATAAATCACATCTACCTAGACACCTCCCCGGCAACGATGCCAAAAAATGATGAGCCCCAATATTGTAGCAAGGATGCTGCAGCTCCTAGGGTGACCAACTTTACTTTATCAACCCGGGGTTCATATAAACTTGGAGTTGACAACGCTATATGTACAACGGGTGCAACAATCTACTCTTGTCACTTCTCAATTGGGGCGATAGACCACTAGGGTTTTTCAAACCAATCTTATATTGATTAGAAGGAGGCTGACTACTGAAAGTGAATGTAAAGCTATTTTTAATGTAGAAAGTAAATGCTTGCCTATGTTAAGGAAATGAAAGTGCTGAATAGAAAGTGCTATGAAAATGACATGAAATCACCTAGCTAGGAATTAACACACATTACTTGCAGAAGAGACCTAATTTAACCTTGAATTCTATCATCTAGTTATCTGGACTAAGTAGGCATGGAAATGATCCTAATATTGTTAAGACTGATATATGCATGCACTAGCTAAATATTGCATAAAAGAATCTTTTGGTTTTCAATTTAGACATGTAAATGTTAAACTAATCAAGTTGATCTTTTGCAAGGGAGGAAGGTGTAGCAAATCTGGTCAAAAATGGCATTGAGGGGTATGGAGGTCAAGTTGAAGGCCTATCCTAGGCTCTGGTCATTATTTCTGCCCAAAATAGTCTAAAACAGGCTGCTACAGGGTTTCTTATAGTTGCTATAGGATTTCTTGTAGTTACTACAAGATGTCCTAGTTTACTACAGGAAACTTAGCTGAAAGTTGTAGGAAGGTAGGGAAGGTAAAAGGAAGTGTTGGTAAGGTGGATGATGGTGGAATAAGGTATGGGAAAGGTGCAAACTACCCAAGGATCAACCCAATTCTTTAGGATGGTTGGATTTGCTCAAGGTGGCTGTCCACGGTGGGCTACAAAACAAAAATCTGAATTGATGGTTGGTAGGGTTTGGCGAGAGGTGGAGAAGACTTAGATGAGGCTGGTGGAATGATTTCTCCCTGTAGATCAGCAACTCCTGCAACAACACACATTCATTTCTTCATTTATGCACAACTTTATGTAAATGTGGAAAATATGAGTTGAATTTAAGAAAACTGATTTATTGATGGCTAGTGGATCAACTCTATGGAATGGAATGCTTTCTAATCTACAACAAACTTAAGAAACCAAAATGACAATTGCAAGTGCTTCTAAGGAATCATGAACAATGACCTACTCAACAAGAAACCCTAAGTTATGCAATAACCACAAGATAACTCTGTTTTTAGGATTGTGAGAGTGGAGTCTTCAAACCATGATCCCATGAGGGAGATGGGTATGAGGCCACTGTCACAAGATTTTTTGAAGTCTTTTCTTTCCCTACTGTAACACTGATCTACTTCTCCAACTAATGGAAGCAAAACTAACCAATCATTCAAAGACTTGCAAATTAAATAAAACATAAATAATTTCAGCAGCTAATCTATGATTCTAATCTAAGGATACATGTACAAAAAGAAGAGGAACCTTTGCTACTAGGTTTGGGCCCTAACCTAAGAGCTTCAACCCTTTGAGTCAACTCAGTGCTGGACCAAAGAAACCCTTTTCATTATCACCAAAATGTCAAAAATAACATGAGAATAATAGTGACAATATCTTAAGCTTGAAATTGCTTCTTGGATACGATAAAAATTTGAATCCTAATGAGGCCCTAGGCCTTCTTATTTATACAATTGAAGCTACCAACAACTTCCTTAAAATTAGGGAGGCTTGGCTCCCAAACTCGAGATTAACTTGTCTTCAACTATCACTAACTTGGCTGCCAATGAACTCGGTGGGCTTGGCTGCTTGTAACTTCGAGCTGATGAAATCTGGCGGAGGAATATTCGAGTGATTGAGAAGTTAAGGAGGGAGATCCAATCTCCTAAAATCCCTCTTGCTTGTCTACTTCGAGTTCCTGCACTTAAATTAGCCAAAAACTGCTCCAAATCCTACAATTAATGCACATTAGGCCACATGACATAACATCTCACCTTTACCTTTCTCACTAAGCAAAATATAATAAAATATGTAAAGAAATGTGAGAAAAGTTAATTTTAAGAAGCTGGAGAGTGGCATGAAGGCCCATATAATTTACCTATTGATGAGCCTCATCAGCTAGTCAGACCCAAAAACACTTCCCAGCCCTAGATGACTTGATTTTTCAACCGGTTTGAAGGTACGACCTAATGAACCAGCTGGTTTGATCAATTTACCGTTCAAACTGGCAAGTTTTGAATACTATGATGTATTGTTGCTCCATCTAGTCATGCATTCGATGTGAAAATTCCTTAAACCCGAGAATTCCTGCTGTAACAACTAATGATATTTATCCTACTTGTTGGATTTATATGAACAAGTTATTTGTAGTTTCCTACGACAAACATCGAAATACATACACTGCAGCATACACCATTTAAATAATATGTCGAAACAAGAAATTGAACAACAGATAAAGATGCAACACAAATGACAGTTATTTTTGGACAAACGTCCCGGAAAACCCAATGTGGGAAAACCAGTGCAGCAGAACTGAGGGTTTTTATTATTAAGCTAAAGTTATTTTTGAATACAATCTCTGAATGCCTTACTGGCAATCCATACAGAGAATATCACTCAGCAGAAGAAATCCGTGATATTATCTCACTCTACACTGCAAGTCCCAACTGATCTGGTAGCTGACCAACGAGTTCCTCGACTACTTCTGCGCTGCCCCCCGTGTCGGCTTGCATCAGCGTCTACGACACTGCGTCACCTCTACTAGGAATCGATTTTCCCTTCAAGCGCTGATTCCAGCCCTCCGGGCTCAGAAACGTCAGCCTCCTCAACAAATTTAGACTTTTGCATGAATGGCTTTTGCGCTGCTCTACGTGGGGCCTGCGTTAGCCCTTCCTGGCTCTGTCTCACCCTCTCTGGCCTCTGTGTTGCCTCCTTTGTGTGTCTCTTTGCCTCTCTACTGAGTATTCTTGGCTCCAGAAAAGATCTGCTAGCCAAAACTCCCTCTGCCCCTCTCTGCGTGATCACTACAAATCACTACGCTGCCTTTAGCTTCAGCAATTCGATCTGACTGATCAACTCTCTGTGTGTCTTCCAAATGACCCCCAAGCCTCATTAAATAATCTTCTCATTGACATTCAACAGCCCAGATTAGAAGCTAATCGATGGTTAAGATCATTTCTGCTTGATCCTCGTCTTCTTCTAGAAGTTACACCCACAATTAGATTAATACCCATTAATTATTTTATTTTCCTAAGTTTAGACTTAGGGTCCAATTAAAAATAATTAATTATTTTAGTAAAACTCTCTTCAAATGGAATTTCCCAAAATGCTTTCTGGGTTCTTTGGAATACATGTGCCCAAGCCTCCCTGCAAAATTTGAGACTTAGAGCACATCCAATGCTACCAAAAATCAAAACTCCCTCTTAGCGAGGAATGTGCTCTAGCAATGCCTCCCACTGAAGCATCACTCTGACTTCATAACATCGTCCTCTGTGCTGCTGATGTCTGACATGCTATTCACCAACTACTACACAAACATTGCATTTATACTACTACTAACACTACCACTGTCAACACTACATCCGTACTACAACTCCCTCTGAATTTTTGCATCCACTCCGTTATTGCTGCTATTGCACTATGCCTCCCTGCACTGTTGCAACTCTGCACTATGCTGCTCAGACTTGGTGTTCTAGCCACTGCATCTGTTGCTCCAACACTCCTCTGCACCATTTGACACTTCGTCCATCCTACTGCTACTGATCTGGGCTCCCGTAGAAAGGAATTGATCCGAGAGGTGGGTTCCTCAAGGATCCTGCCCATCTGTAGCTCTTTCAAACTATAGCTCCAAATCAGCCCACCTCCCTCTTGGAGGTATCTCGACTGTCGTGGCGGAGTCCTCCTCCTCGATCTTCATGGGTGTAGCCTTCAGATTGTGCTTCTCATCTTTGTCCTTCTTCCGGAGAGGAAACTAAGTTGCGTAGTGACCCATTTCACACACCCAAAGCATTTGATCTTCGAGACGTCCTTCTTTTGCCTCTGCTGCTCGGAAGATCCTTGATACAACGTTGCCAAGGTATCCCACATCTCCTTAGTTGTCCCTCTGCCAGCGATGTGACAAACCACATGATCCTTTACTCCATCCAGGATCATCCTCTGGCCTACGCCATTTCTGCGCTGTACTTCTTCAACAGAGCTTGATCTGCGAGCACAACCACCACGCTGCCAACATAGGTCTTGAGGAATGCTCGTCTAGAAGAAATGACATTCTTGCCTTCTAGATGACGTAGTTGGATGATCCATCCAACTTGTCCTGATCTCTCATCCCATTGGTTGCCATCTCTGCCACGAAAATGTCAAACTGCTCCTCTCTGCTCTTACTGTTGCTAGTCAGCCAATAAGAAAACAAACTTCTTGACAGGAAGTCTTCTGAGGAAAAATTCCCTCACTGTGCTCCTCCCTTCTGATGTCTTTCTGGCCAACAAAACGATCTGCAGAAAAACTGCATCCCACCAGCTCTTCCTCACGCTGAGGCTCAATGCTGCTCCCTCTCCCACGACATGATTTCGACTAGAAGCCCTTCCTCTATGTCGACTCACTTAAAGAGAGTTTGCCTCGCAGCCCTCCCGCTTCGATTGCGCAAACCCCTCTGGGGATTCGAACTGTTGCCTCTTGCAGCTATTTCGATCTCCTTTTTTTGCTCAGCGCTAGGTTCTCTGGCACAGTTCTTCTTGCTTCACCTGCACTGCTCTGATACCATGTGAAAATTCCTTAAACTCGGGAATCCCTACTGCATCAACTGATGATATTTCTCCTACTTGTTAGATTTACATGAACAAGTTATTTGCAGTTTCCTACGACAAACATCGAAATACATACACTGCAGCCTACACTATTTAAATAACATGTTGAAACAAGAAACTGAATAGTAGAGAAAGATACAACACAAATGACAGTTATTTTTGGACAAACGTCCCCGGAAAAACCCAATGCGGGAAAACTGGTGTAGCAAATATGAGGGTTTTTATTATTAAGCTAAAGTTATTTCTAAATACAATCTCTGGATGCCTTGCTGGCAATCCAGTATAGAGAATATCACTCGACAGAAGAAATTAGTGAGATTACCTCACTCTACACTGCAAGTCCCGGCTGATCCGGCAGCTGAACCAACGAGTTCCTCGGCTACTTCTGCAATGCCCCTATGTGGGCCTACGTCAGCCTCTAAGGCACTACATCACCTCTACTGAGAATCGATTTGCCCTTCAGGAGTTGATTCCAGCCCTCCCGACTCAAAAACGTCAGCGTCCTCAGCAAATTCGGACTTCTGCGTGGATGGCTTCTGCGTTGCTCTACGTGGGGCCTGCATTAGCCCTTCCTAGCTCTGCATCACCCTCTCTGGCCTTTGTGCTGCCTCCTCTATGTGTCTCTCTGCCTCTGTGTTGAGTATTCTTGGCTTTGGAGAAGATCCTCCAACAAAAACTCCCTCTGCCCCTCTCTGTGTGATCACTACAAATCACTACGCTGCCTCTAGCTTCAGCAATTCGATCTGATTGATCAACTCTTTGTGTCTTCCAAATGACCCTCAAGCCTCCTTAAATAATCTTCTTGTTGACATTCAACAACCCAGATTAGAAGCTAATCAATGGATAAGATCATTTCTGCTTGATCCTCGTCGTCTTCTAGAAGGTACACCCACATTAGATTAATACCCATTAATTATTTTATTTTCCTAAGTTTAGACTTAGGGTTCCATTAAAAATAATTAATTATTTTAATAAAACTGTTTCCAGGTGGAATTTCCTAAAACACTTTCTGGGTTCTTTGGAATACATGTGCCCAAGCCTCCTTGCAAAATTTCAGACTTAGAGCACATCCGATACTACTAGGTATCAACATTCGATTCCTTTGGCGTCAGTGTTAATATCTACTCAGCGGAGCTACCCTTCTCCATTGTCAGCCACAATCTTTTCTCTGTACTCACTTGTTTCCCTTGTTGCAAACGAAGATATTGAGCATGTCCACATGCCACATCCAGATGCCATCGCCGGATCTTCCTCTCACATCACTAGGTGTGCTTGATGCCACTCCATGCACCAGCTTTGTAACCTCTAGTTGATCCATTGACTTTGGTTTCCTGCGACTGTGAGTGAATCATGGTGTGTATTCCAAACATAGTGTTCTCTGTGCTCACCTACGTTTCCCTTGCTGCAGACGAAGATATTACGCACATCCATACACCATCATCAAATATTTTTCTTGCACCACCAACCGTGCTTGGTGCCACTCCCTGTACCATCTCTGTAACTTCCAATTGATCCACCAACTTTGGATTCTTGCGGCTACATGTGAATCATGGTGTGTATTCTAAATGTAGTGAATTTCCTAACAGGTCCAGTTCTTGGAATTGTTCTTGTGCTGCTGCTGCCATTCATGGTTTCAAATCTACATAGAGGTAGCAAATGCTCCTTAACGCTCCTAGCTCCATTAAATATGGGTTAACCACTAGATCCAAAACTCCAAACTCCATTTTTCATACTCATGTGCGTCTCCACACTCACCAGGCCAAATACACCCTTGGCAACATAGGTGTCCCTCTAAAACCAATATTTGGCTTTGATACCAATTGTTAAAATTTTGTTGCAGAGAAAATAAAAATCACTGAAAGAATTAAAAACCCACCAACAACAGTATAAACATTAAACAAAATGTGCAAACAACTTACCCTGGGAAAACCCCAACTCCGGGGAAAAAAACCAACTAATGGAATTCCATTAGTCCCTTGGCCAAAACCAAGCCAAATTGGCCAAGTGAATCTTCATCGCTCACCTCGCAGGCTCATTACAATAGAGTTCCTCCAAACCTTTTAAAGGCTCCATTACATGAAATCCATGTGCAAAAAACCATGGGTATGCTATACCGTGCCCAAAACCACCACTGTTTGACTTGGTCAACTTTGACTCTTTCCCCGAGTCAAATTTACTTCACAAGAATCACAGGATCTGGCCGGTCCAATCGATTTGGGGGTCAAACTGGTCTAGTTCGAGGTTTGGAACCGAAAATGGCAAGTTCTTTATTGAATTGGCCGATTTTGTTCTGAATTGACCAGTTTCGCACAATGTGACCAAGGACATTCCAAACACTTTTTTTTTTTTTTTGAGTGGGGAAGCCTAATATACAAGCCTATGGCCATACAATTGCTATGCAATTAATGGTAATGCTAAATCCTTAAGGTAAAAGGATGAAAATAAAGGATAATGGAGAATGTTAGTTGTCATTTTTACTTAATTTTTTAACATTACCATTAATTGACTCTGGATGTTTGAGAGTGGTTATGACTTCATTGGATTTCATATGGAGAAAGTAGAATTTTGGATCTCATTCAAAATCTAGCAGACTTAACAATTTTTAGGATTTAAGGATTGGGGGGATTGCAACATTTCCATTGGATTTTGTTGTGTACGAGGGTACGAAACTAACATTTAATCAAGACCACCAAGCTCTATATGTACCTTGGTGTTAGTGGCGTTGACTGTTGAAATTTGAACTCCTCTATCATGACCCTAGTAAAATGTACCCATCACTCAAACAAAACCTTGATTTGACATGTGAAGCCTTTTCTATCTTATTCCAATGCGTAAAGGGTGATATTGATGATGAAGATCCCAATATAGGCAATGAATTTGATGATATGTAGGTATTTGTTATGGCGTGATTTTTTTTAACACTAGAGGCCTCTAAAGCCTCTTTGTTGATATATTTTTGGTTTATAAATGTATTGTAAGAAGTGTTATTTTGGTTATATGCACTCTTATTTTCTATATAAAGGAGAAGTTTTGCATATTTCTGTATAAATGGTTTGGATAAATGTGGATGCACGTGAATATATATATATGTTTTTCTTTAAAATTTGAATATTTTATGTGTTTTTGGTCTATGGTTTTTTGGTCCCATTTTTCACAGGTTCCAACCGGTTCCTATTATAGAGGGTTTTCCAGTTCAATCATTAGTTCGGATCTGATCGGTTCCTAGTTCAGAGGGTTTTCCGGTTCAATCACTGGTTCGGTTCCAAAAACATTGTACCAAACAATTATCGGGACAAATCAATTTTTCACCCAACTGTATGTAGTCTTGACTCCTTTGTGGACACTGTCCCCAAGTTGGGCTATGAGACCACTAAAGCAAAGATGACAATTTCATGACTCCCCCAATTCATTCTTCCAATATGAAAAAACATGAAACATCAAATAAGCAACCAATTGTTGAATTCTTTAATCAAAGCACCTTTGGCACTCAATACTTGCTCCACACAACCCAAGAAAAAGACTTCCTTCTTTCCTCAATAGTGCCTCAAAAGTTTTCTTCCCTCCAATGCTCTTTAGTGTGTGCATAAGAGTCCATTTCGTTTTTGGATAATTTTATGATTAACAATTTTTAGGGATTGTAAAACATGTCTCTCTAATCAATTTGGCCTCACTTGCTATGCTTTATATATTTCTTCATCTTCTATATGTCTTTTCATGTTCCTCTTCCAATGGCCTCTTGTCATGGGCTATTCTATCCCGTAGTATGGTAGCACTCTTTTTTCAAGCTTAAAATTTGTTTTCCTCTCCTCTATGCTTTTCAAAAAACAACTCTTCCTTTCCTATTTTCATTTTCCTCCCTTACATGAGTGAAGGATGGCAAGTAAGAGTTCTAAACCAACTTGTTTTTGTTTCAGTTATGTGGGGAACAAATTTCTCATAATGTAAGAGTTGATTGCCTAGATCTAGGAGTTGCTTACATCCACTTCTCTTATCTCCAATTTAGGCTATAAGCGAGGAACAATATCGTAAAAGAGTGAGGGTTAAATTAATGACAAGATAGATAGAAAAAGTGACATAGGTAACTACATGTATAAAAATTTCCTTAGAACACCTCACCTTTCCCTTTCCCCTCTTGTGGTATCATAGGTACTTTAGGTGCTCATGCTCAGTCACTCTTGTTTTCTTATTAATTGTAGAATAACAATATCTACAAATATTCAAAATCACCATGGCATGTCTACCTCATGGTGTGAATAAGACAAATTGAAAGGGGAGAACAATTCCAAAGACAAAATAATGAGTTATTTTGCACTTTATAATACATATAACAGTGGTTAGCAATAGCTAACTATTGTTGTAATACACTATTTTCAATTCCTAGTCCAGTGTTGTGTATATACATAATGAATGGCTATCAGACGAACAATGTAATTTCTTATTCAACAATAAAATTTAAAATAAAGTACATCACCGATTGCAGAAGAGGACAAAAAGAAGGGGGCTAGGACTCCACAAGAGGGGAATGACAATGGGGCTTACTAGACTAAGGGATGTGTTACCCCTCTTTCAAGAGGGGTACTTGAGAACTTTTGACCACGTCATTTTTAAGCCCAAATGTGTTCAAGTAATTAGCCCTGTAAGGCCATCTGGGTGTGTTCTGTGAAAATGACTCCTATATCCCTAATGGTGGATGCTCATATCCGATCTCTTTAGCTTCATTTTCATGGTGCTTAGTTTTTTGGCACTGTCAACATATCTCTTTCTAGGCAGTAACTCCCTTCTCTGATGGGCATTCTTGTGTCCTGGGTGTTGATAAATGTAGGCGTTCAACCAAGGCCAAAACCTCTCCAACTTGAGAGGAAAACCCAAACGAATTCTTCTTCTTATAGAAACTTCAATTGACGAATACCGAGACCATGACCTAAACCCTTGACACAACAACCTCTCCCAGACCAAGTCACAAGATCCTTCTTGCATAAGTCAACACAAGTCAAACTGCCTTCATGCACTAATTTCGGCTATTCTGAAGTTTTAGCCTTCTTCCTGATCCAGGTGGCCCCAGAAACACTCAGAGGTTCAAGAGGGCTCAGGAAAAGCTCAAAAATCAAAGTTCTTGTATTGTCGTGGAACTAGAGTCAGATCGAAGAGCTCGTCACAAGCTTTCCAACGACGCAAACAACACCTCAATTCGAGTTCGTATGCTCAAGGTATTCGCGGTCAAATTTCTAGTCACACTTAGCAAAAAGTCAAAAGTCAACTGATGACATCAGCATGGTGACATGACACCGCCATACATCCCAATGGGTAGGTGATGTGGCATTGTAGGTGATGTGGCGTTTCCAGAAGAAGACATGTGGCATCCAGTCAGCATATAAGTGGCACATTCAGACTTGACATGTGGCGCCCAATCAATGGTTGAAGTGGCAATTAAGTGACCAATGCAAGGCCACCACATGGCAGCATCTGGTTGGCCAATTAAATCTAGCATATGACCACATTCCGTTGGGATGCATGCAACTTCATTTTGTTTTATGTGCAAAGTTCATACATAGGTGGGTGATATGGTTATAACTAAGACCATATACGACCAGAAGGAGAAATTCCACGGGGTTTGTACCTAGCACCTCCTCAACCACCAACACCTTAATATACATGTGCTAACCAACATGCCAACTTGAGCCTTTGTTAAATCTGCCCTAAAACATTTTATTTAAACCTTCATTTCTCATAAGCATGGGACCAAGGAGGAGGCGGGGTTGTGGAGAGTAAGGTGTATCATTGTTTGGACAAATAACGGGCTAAGAGGGGTCCCTCACAGGCATGAATCTAGAGACAGATTCTAGGAATATTCTATGGAATATTCCAACAACAAAATCTTGACGAATCTTTGAGATTCCCTTGGCGCTGATTTTTGACAGTGACAGAATCATGCCAACTTTATACTCAAACGAACCAGAATTTCACCAAGAGTCTGATGGCGTGATCAACTTTTGGATCTGAGTAGCAGAATTCCAGTCAACCAGTGAGAAGGAATCTTTGAGATTCCCAAAGGTCCAGATTTTGACCGAAGTAGAAAGCGGTTGAGTTTACAGTGATTTTTCACAATTTTTCGTCAAGAATTCAATGGTGCAATCCATTTCTTTAGCAGAGGTTTGCATTTTCAGGCCATCCCCGGAAGTGGAGGTATAAGGTGTCTTTTGTACATGCATGTAATTTGATTTTTGCTGAAGATTAATGCAAAAGGCTTCCCCACATTGAGCAGAGCCCGGAGATGTAGCCCACATCAAGTGAGATCCATTATCAGCCTGTCTTGTCTTTTCTTCTCATGGTTGTTGTTTATTTCCGCATCGTTTATGTATATACATCTTATGGTTACATGCTCTTTAAAATGCAATTCCATATGCATCTTTGAAGCGAAAAGATCTAGATCACTTCCACAGATCTGCAAT
This sequence comes from Pinus tabuliformis, assembly GCA_031772625.1. Taxonomy (NCBI): domain Eukaryota; kingdom Viridiplantae; phylum Streptophyta; class Pinopsida; order Pinales; family Pinaceae; genus Pinus; species Pinus tabuliformis. The sequence goes on from CM062818.1 coordinate 1,479,634,555, forward strand.
TTCGGTTGCCTGAAATCACTGCAAAGACACACGTGTGGGCTGAATTATGGTTCTTTTAGGTGTGCTTCTCCTTCGCTTACATTGAGGGCTATTCCTTGTTATTTTGGCTTAGCAATGATGATGGAGTGGAGACCCTTTATTTTGTCTTTTACCAGGGCAGATGTAACCATAGTTTTAAAAATCGGAACCGGTGACGGACCGGTCCACCTAATAAACTAGGTTTCAAACCGGAACTGTAAAACTGGGATTGGTCAGGTCTAAATGCACTGATTTAAAAAAATTACATTAAATAATTAATTTTTGATGAAAAAACTATTTTTAAGATTTAAAACCATGATTCCAAACCAATAGACACAAAATATGCAAAGTTTGCTCATATATATATACCATGTAAAGGTGAACATATCAAAATCGCACCAAGTGCAATACATATCAGCAATAAAATATATAGTCAATGAGGCTCTAAATGGCCTCTAGAGTGCCAAAACAAAGCCTACAAACTATGGGGCCACTAGCCTACTACAGGTCTACATATATGATAATAGTGATCATCATTATCACTTGAAACTTCTCACGAGTCATCATGATCAAACTCAATTGGTTGAGTGTAATATCCCTTATCAGGAATATACCCCAAACACAAGCAAACTCCAACCAGAGATGGACTGGGAGGGCATTTACCACATATGTCGCCTTTAAAAAGAGGACGAGATCCAGAGGCTACCTGGCCCTTTCCAGACTCTGTCTAAGAGTATAATAAAAACACACAAGTGGTATAATAGTTGAGAATTCTCAAAGAGATACAAATAACAGTGATATGATATATATCAAAGAAACCATAAGTAGATACACAAGAAATGCAGAGAGAATGCTAAGCCATTTTATTATACTGAGTAATAAAATGAGTACAGGAGGTGATAAGGAAGATGGCACCTCTACTTGCACAAGGCAAGTGAAGAAATACACTCAGAATAGCAAAGGAATGGCCCTTCTCTGATCTGCGTCCAAGCTGTTGGGAAACTACTGTGCTGCTGTTGCTGCTAGAAATCAAACAAGGATTTGGGGCTGCTCCCCTCCTCAGAAAAAGCTGAAATTCTGGAATCAGACTCTACTCGAGAAACCCAGAAAAACCCCAAAAGCTCTCGTGGAATGGTCGACCCCCGAAAATCACCCCCTTGGGGGTCTGCGCAATTCCTCACTGCTCTGCGTTGCCACTGAATGAGATACTCCAGAAACCTGCCTGAAACCCCTGCCAAAACTCCCCAATATGCAAGGGTTGATCCCCTGCTCTACCTCTCAGCACAAAACCTCCTGCAAATCCTCAACCTAGACTCCTGCCAAAAAGGACTGTGTCCTCCTCTCAGTGCTGCGCAGTCCTCCAAAACGCTGCCACTACTGCTGCAAAAAGGCTGATGTAACTACTGTTGAAATGCCAATGGGAATACCTTGCCCGAGCAGGCACTCGAAGTCCCTCGGGGCTAAGGGTGAGATCTCCGAACAAAGACACTCAATGCACTAAACAGTGCTACAGACTAGCTAAACAACCAACGTGCTCTAAGTCGAAATGACTATCACAAATGCTCATCACCGAATGATCAAAATGAGGGGGCTCCTCTCTCTTTTATAGCTTCTGCCTCTCTCAATCCCAATGCTCACCTTCTCCTGCGTGATTCCCCTTTTGCCACGTGTTCCTCCCCTCCTGCACAGTCCCTCCATGTGTCTGCGTGGGCTCCATTTCTGCGTCCCCCTTTTAGCCCCCTTGGCTCTCCCTTTAAGTCACAACGTTGTGCTACTAGGAAGTGACTTTTTTTTCTAAAAGTGAGTTATGTCCCCCTTTCTCACTTTTTTATTTACAAAATAACTATAGAAGGCAAAATTTGGCAAAATCTAATATTCCAATTAGCTGGGGCTAATTAGGAATATTACAGTCTCCCCCGAAAAAATGTTGCTTGTCCTCAAGCAACTGAAGTGATGGATGCTGTAAGATCTTCTCATTCTCCCAAGTGGCATCCTCATTCGGCAAATTCTTCAACCTCACCAAGAATTCCCATACCGTCCTACTCCACAACTACCTCTCCTTGGTATCAATGATAGTCTCCGGCTGTAATACCAAATGCCCCTCATCATCCATAGGTGGTAGCTCATCTGTCACTATTACCTGCTGCCCCAATGCCATTTTCAGGCATGATACATGAAAAATGTTATGAATCTTGTTGCCTTGGGGCAGCTTCAACTCATATGCAACCTGTCTAATCCTGCGTATCACCCTGTATGGCCCATAAAAGCGGGGCTTGAGCTTTTCAGCCCCCTTCTGCTTCATTGACGACTGTAATCGTAGGTAGACCATGTCCACCACCTCGAACTGCCTCTCTACCCAACCCCTGTCGGCATACAGCTTCTGCTGGTTCTGCACTGTAGCCATGTTATCCTTGAGAGCTCGGAGGATATCCTGACTCTCTTGGATCCAAATCTTGGCTCTAGGAGCCCTGCTGTCACCAAACATCACGTCAACAAAAGATAAAGGATGATACCCATATAAGGCATAGAATGGTGACATACCAATGGATATGTGATGTGAAGTATTGTAGCAATACTCCCCTAGATGCAGCCACTTCAGCCATGCTCGCTGCTGCCCACTGACATAGTTATGCAAGTAGCCCTCCAGCCACTTGTTAACTATCTCTGTCTGCCCATCCGTCTGTGGGTGATAACTGGTACTCGGAGTCAACTCCATCCCCACCAACCGGAAAAGCTCTTGCCAAAACCCGCCCATGAAACGGCTGTCCCTGTCACTGACGATGGTCTTAGGAAGACCATGTAGCCTGAAGATCTCCCTAAAGAACAGCTCGGCCACCTGTGCTGCTGTGTAGTGTGCAGATATGGCAAAGAAATGCACGTACTTTGTCAGTCGGTCAACGACGACAAAGATACAATCCTTGCCCTGTACCGTGGGCAATCTTGTGATGAAGTCCATCGAAATGCTCTCCCATTTCCCCTCCGGAATGGGTAGCGGCTGCAATAAACCCGCAGGATGGCTCATCTCTCCCTTGTTCCGCTGGCAAACATCGCACTCCCTAATATGTCGGAGTACGTCCTCCTTGAGGCCCTTCCAGGAGAACCTCTCTCTAATGGCCCTGTAGGTTTTGGTAAACCCCTGATGGCCTGCCAATGGTGAATCATGTGATGCCTAGAGTATCTTCTTCTTGAGCTGAGACCCCGCAGTCAAGAAGATCCGATCCCTGTAATAGATGATCTCATCGATCACCCTGAACCTGTCATCTACCACTTGCCCATCCAGAATCTCACGTGCAAACCTGTCCTTGGAGTACTCTACTAAGAGTCGAGCCCTCCAGTCTGTATCCAAGCTCATAAGAGACGTGGCTGGTCTACGTGAAAGGGCATCTGCTACCACATTGTTCTTACCCTTGACATACTCAATGTCAAAGTCATATGCTTGGATCTTACCGATCCACTTCTGCTGCCTCTCCTGCAACTGCTTCTGCTCCAAAAAGAACTTGAGGCTGTTGTGATCAATCCTCACCCTGAACCTGTTCCCCACCAAATACTACCGGTACTTAGCCAATGCATGCATGATGGCCAACATCTCCTTGTCGTATATAGAATACAACCTCTGGTGCAGAAGGAGCTTCCGACTCTCAAAGGCTATAGGGTGACCTCCCTGCATCAATACTGCGCCGATCCCCTCTCTCGATGCATCACACTCCAAAACAAATGGCTGTGTAAAATCTGGCAATGCAAGCACTGGGCAGCTGCTCATAACCTCCTTGAGCCTGTCAAAGGCTCACTGCGTTGTATCCGACCAACTGAATGCCCCCTTCCTTGTCAAATCTGTCAGGGGTGCAGCAAGCTGTGAGAAACCTTTGACGAACTTCTGGTAGTAAGTACAAATGCCAATGAATCCTCGAAGTTCTGTCACGTTTCTCAGCTCTGGCCAATCTCTGATGGCCCTAATCTTCTCCTCGTGGACCCTCACTCCGTCCACTCCAATGATGTGTCCCAAGTATAACATCTTCGTCAACCCGAACTCACATTTGGAGAGCTTGGCATAGAACTGCTGCTCCTCCAAGATGTGTAATATTGTCTCAATATGTTGGAGATGCTCCTCCCACGTCCTGCTATAAATGAGCATATCATCAAAGAACACCAACACAAACTTCCTCAAGTGACTACTGCAGATGTGATTCATGCAAGATTGGAATGTAGCTGGGGCGTTGGTTAGCCTGAAGGGCATCACCAAAAACTCAAAGTGCCCAAAGTGACATTTGAAGGCGGTCTTGGGAATGTCCTGCTCCCTCATGCGAATCTGATGGTACCCTGATCTCAAATCAATCTTTGAGAAGAACCGTGCTCCTCTCAACTCATCCATCAACTCATCGATCCTGGGTATGGGGTACCTGTTCTTCAGTGTCCTCTTGTTCAGGGCCCTGTAGTCAATGCACATCCTCAATGTACCGTCCTTCTTCTTCACCAACACCACAGAAGAAGCAAAAGGACTCGTGCTCGGTCGGATGTGCCCAAGAGCCAGCAACTCCTAAATGGCCCGCTCTATCTCGTCCTGATAGGCCTTGGGATGCCTATAGGGGGTAGTAATTACTGTCTGTATGCCCTGCTCAAGCTCAATAGTGTGCTCAAGCCCTCAGTCCAGTGGTTGACTCGGCGGAATCTCCCCAAATACTATGGCATACCGGTCAAGGATGGACTGTATCTCCAAGTGCACTGTTTGCCCTGTAGTCCCTACCTCCAATGCACACAGCTCTACTGCCCACTCTATGTCTCCCTTCTGGAAGATTGCCTCCAATGCACGCAGCTCTACTGCCCACTCTATGTCTCCCTTCTGGAAGATTGCCTCCATCTGATGAGCCAAAACACTCTGAGGCGGATACGTATGCTATCTCCGTATCTTCTCATGCCTCCCTGTCTTCTCATCATCCCACTCCATCTCTAGGGTCTTCCAATCCGTCGTGACCTTCCTTAGAGTGATGAGCCATTGAACACCCAGTATCATGTTGGTGTCCGGAATATCAACCACAAAAAAGTGGTTAGTCAATGTGTAGGTGCCCATCGTCACTAAAAGCTCTGGAACATATCAAGCACACGTCATGGTCTGATCTCCTGGGACCAAGACTGAAAACCCATTGAAGTTCTCTGTCTGTATGCCTCTCTGCTCAACCATCTGTGCATCGATGAAGTTGTGGGTCGCCCCACTGTCAACCAAAACTAACACTCGTTGGCCACATGCCGTCCCTCGTATGCGTAGCGTCAGATACTTGGGAACTCCTCGCAATGCGGCAAGGGCCCCTCCGGTGGGTGCAAAAGATGCACCACCTGCTGCTGGCGGTGGAGGTGGCAAAGGTCCCTGTCCATCATGGCTATCTCCTGCCTCCACACCATCCTCGTCATCCTCTTCTCCACTGCTCTTGGAGAAAACCTCAATGAAATGTGCCTTGCCAACAGCACATCTATGTCCTGGTGCCCATGGCTCCTGACATGTGAAGCACAACCACTTCTTCTTCAGCTCCCTCTTGACATCATCGTCAATCTGCACTTGTCCTGGATTCCCCTTTGGAGGTGGAATCCTCACATCCTTCCCCTTAGACTGGAAAGTCTGTCTCTGGGGGTAAGGTGTCTGGGTCCTGGGTAAGACATCCTGTAGGTCCGGTGTCCTGCTGATAGCATCTTGAACTAAGTTGCATGAAACGGGGAAACGGGTACGAGTTTCCGAAACGGGAAGCGATACAAAACGCGACCTCCCCAAATTTTGGAAACGGGGAAACGTGAATATATATATATATATTGAAAATATTTAAATATATATATATATATATGTGCAATCATAAAGCATAAATGATGCATTATAATCTATTACACTTAAACATTAAGATTTAATTTACATCACATTTACTCATGAATGATCACATAATGAAAATAAAAATATCGGAATATCCAAAAGCAACCTTTATTATATATCCAAATCTCAAAATCAGCCTTTATTTATATTAATATATGAGGTTGCAAGTACAATAAAGACTATAAGGCTGCAGGAGAGAGATCCAAATCAGGACTTTCTGCATCCACATCCCATTCTTTAGAAGGACCACTGTTGTATTGGGAGTCTCCTCCTACATAGTCAAACGACCTTAGTGCTCTTGATTAAATACACGTTTCATACCCTAGTGCCCTACATGATCTTGATTATTGGGAGTTTCCCCTGCATAGAGGGCTTGGTTCTCTTGATTAAAGACAAGTTCCATACCCTAGTACATGATAAAATCCAATGGAAACATTGCAATCCCTCCAATCTTGATATCCTGAAAAACAAATAAGTCTGCTGGATTTTGAGTGAGATCTAAAATTCTAATTTCTCCATATGAAATCCAATGAGGGCGAAACCACTCTCAAACATCCTGAGTCATTTCATGGTAATGTTAAAAATTTAAGTAAAAGGATGAAAATGAAAAATAAAGGAGAATATCACTTTTACTTTAAGAATTTAACATTACCATGAACTGCATATCCCTCAAACTTCCTGATGAACTGCATATCAACACTAGGGCAAAAATTCACTTTTACAACTTTAAACACGCATCTAGAAGCAACAAGAAGTCACTAACATACCCTAAAAGTAAATTAAAAAACAAATTAAAAAAAACACAAGTTAATGAGGAAACGTGGGTCGTACGGCCCTGAAACGCGTTTCCGGCCATATTGGCCACGTTTCCGTTTCGGGAAACGTGGCAATACAGCCGGAAACGCGTTTCATGGCCGTACCAAACGCGTTTCATGGCCGTACCAAACGCGTTTCCGCGTTTCGTACCCGTTTCCGTACAGAAACGGACCTCTATACCACGTTTCCTGCAACATAGATCTTGAAAGGTGGTCGGTCTAGCGGATCTGACTAGACCACGAAGTGGCTTTGCTAACCCCTCAACATACATATAGATCCTCCGTGCCATGGATAGATCTGGCACCATCATTGAGACCCTCAAGAAATCTGCAATGTAGGTCTCTGGGCTCCCTGTCTATTTAAGCCTTGTCAGCTCAACAAAATGCTGCTCTGGATCCCTCCGATCAAATCTCTCCATCAATCTCCTGGTGAACTTAGCATATGTTGTCACCATGGAGTGTCCTAATGTAACCATCCCATGAAACCACCAATCTTGGGCCTCACCATCCAAATGCAATGTCGCCACCTTGATGGCCTTTGTCTCCAACATCTGGTTAAGCTAGAAATAAATGTCCAGCTTCTCCACCCAAGACTTTGCCGAATTGTTTGATGAGCCATCAAACGTAGGCAAGTGGAATCTACTCGCTGCACGGTGGGTGTCACTATCATGATAATGTCAGTACCGTCTGTGATGGTCGTACCGTCTGTGATAATGTCGGTACCGTCTGTGAACAAAATCATGGAATGAGAGGGCTTCCCTAAACTCCTGCCCATAGGCCTGGTACTCTGCAAAATAATCACTCGTGTCCAGGCTCTACCTCCTGCTGGGCTACGGCCCCCGTGTCTGCTCCTAAGAAAGTGGGCATGGTAGAGCGTGTAGGGGCATGTGAGGCCATCTACTGCGCAGTATCACGCTGCTCTGGCAAATGGTGGGATGCACCCGATCCCTCACTGTTAAAATTGCCAACCAGGGCAAAACTTCATGTGGGTCATCTTATTCATGGCTGATAATATTTTTATTAGATTCCTCTCGTCGAGAGGTGTAGGATTGACATAAAGATCATCTGATTCCGATAAGTATTCATGGAGATATGAATTTATTTTGATTATGGAATTATTATCAAGCCGACCTACAACTCATGTAGGCTCAGAAGCCCAACAGTGGCATCTATTCACCCACCAACGTTGTGTATAAATATAAGAGGACTTTTCCTCATTTGGACTCACTCATCTCATCACATCTCTCTCTCTCTATTGCGCAGATATGAGTCTCTTCTCTACTGCGCTGAAATGGGTCTCTCTCTCACACACATGTGAAGCCAGAAGCTGTTGAATTTGAAGCTGCAACTGCAGAAGTAAAGATTGACTTGCGTGGCCTAGAAGATCTCCTCTTTGGAACTGTGCTGTAGGTTCATCTGAACCTCCTTTGAAAGCCGCAACTTTTGGTGGTGGAATGAAGTCAATCCGACGAACGGTTTGCAAGATATCGACTGCCCTAGTTTGAAGCCAGAAACTGCTGAAACTGAAGCTGCAACTGCAGAAGTAAAGATTGAGTTGCGTGGCCTAGAAGATCTCCTCTTTGGAACTGCGCTGTAGGTTCATCTGAACCTCCTTTGAAAGCCGCAACTTTTGGTGGTGGAATGAAGTCAATCCGACGAACGGTTTGCAAGATATCAACTGCCCTAGTTTGAAGCCGGAAACTGCTGAAACTGACGCTGCAACTGCAGAAGTAAAGATTGACTTGCGTGGCCTAGAAGATCTCCTCATCTGAACTGCGCTATAGGTTCATCTGAACCTCCTCTGGAAGCCGAAACTTTTGGTGGTGGAATGAAGTCAATCCGACTGTCGGTTTGTGAGATATGGTCTGCCCTAGTTTGATAATGAAGTCGCTAATGCTGATGCTACTGATCTAGGGTTTGCTACTGCTGATATGAATCAGATTTATTGTACTATTTCTCTCTGCTGAATTATTGAAGATAAAAGAAGATTTGATCAAAGGGTTTCCCCACACATTGTGGGGTTTGTGCCTAGCTAGCCGCCACATCTTGTGTCTCTTGTCTTGGCTTGTTTTCTGTCGATCGTTTAATGTTCTATCTGCACTTTACTTTATGTACATGTGATTGCTAATCGGTGGAATATAATAAGAAAAAGAAGTAAACTGTTATAAGCATAGAACATACCATAACTTAACATGGTATCAGAGCTGAGGTGAAGACAAAGCCCGAGCAAGAGCAAGAGCAATCATTGAAGAGAAGATTGGCAAGGCTATCCTAAAAGAACTATGGGGTCCTCAACACTCTTTCCTGCCGAAGACAAGCTCCATGAGAAAGCTGACTATCACGGATGGAAGATGTCTATCGATCTAACCCTTGAAGATCAAGGAGTGCTGGACCATGTAAGAGGCAATATTGTTGAGCCTTCATCAAATGCATCTGCTGCTGCCTGGAACAAATGGAAAAATGGAGAAGTCAAAACAAAGAAGATCATCCGGGACTCTATCAACAAGCGCTTGGTGGCCTACATCTCTGATCTAGACACCTCCAAGGAAATCTACGACAGACTGGTGAGTTTATTTAAAATTAATGATGCAAATCAAGTTTTGTTTCTTAGAAATAAGCTGAGGTAAATCAAGAAGAGTAAGGATGAAAGTATGCAAGCATACTTCTTAAGAATCACCGAGATCAAAAACGATCTCCTATCTATTGGGGAAACTATTACGGACAGAGAAATGGCACTCACAACTCTTGGAGGATTACCATCCGAATGGTACGTGTTCAAGACTAATCTTCTGAACTATAATGTAATTCCTGGTTTCAAGGAATTAATGGCTAGATGCATTCAAGAAGAAACAAGGCAAGAAGTGCAAGAAATGCCCATGCCTAAAGGTCCTCCTGTTGCCTTTTCTTCTCATGCTAAGAAAAGAAATAATTCTGGGACTAAATCAAAAGGAAAGGTTGGACCTAAGGCTAGAAGAAAATGACGATGTTACATTTGCGATAAAGCAAGTCACTATGTATGAGATCATGAGCATCATGATGAATGAGATCATGGACATAAAGGGCAACATGAGATCATGGACATATAGGACAGCATGATGATGATGCACACTAGTTTGAGTAGCATTATGATGGATAAAATCATGGACATGGGCAGCATGATGATAATCATGATTAGAGCAGCATGGTACAGTATGCAGTGGTGCAACTAGAAATCCCTCTGATGGCAATCAAATGAATGACAAATTCAACAAAGGAGAGCTGGGAATCAAGGAAGAGGACAAGCATTCAAGAAGGCTAGAAAGTCCAGGATGTATTAAATGCACCTGACCTCAAAAGGAACCTAGTGTCCATCTTGGCAATGGAAGACAGAGGCTACAAGGTAACCTTTAGCAATGGCAAGGTATGTATATGGAAAAATAATGTTAAAGATGCCTTTACTCTTGGGTTTAGTGTTGATTCATTATATCAGGTCGATGGAAGTCCGCTAGGTGTCATGTCTTGTGACACAACTCTTTAGTCCGAACTTTGGCATCGGAGGTTTGCCCACCTTCATTACAAAGCTCTACCCGATGTAAGACAGATGGTAACAGGGATGCCCGAATTCCAAGTAGAGAAAGAAGGTGTATGTCCGGGATGTGCCAAAGGAAAGCTCAAAAGGGGACCATTCCCCTCAAGCCAAAGCAAGACCTCCGATATATTACAATTAGTTTACTCAGGCATACCTGAGGTTGGCATTAAGAGGGAGACTACTACACCACATACTCCTGAGCAGAATGGTGTGGTGGGAAGGAAGAACCACACGATGATGGAAGCTGTTCGGGCCATGCTACATGATCAAAGACTTCCAAAGTTTCTATGGGCTGAAACTACAATCACCATCGTATATGTACAAAATCGATGCCCTCATCAAGCATTGGGTTCCTAAACTCCTGAAGAAATGTTCACCACCGGTCAAAGGGAAGTCGTGATTAGTCATGATGTCACCTTTGACAAAGATATGGCTCTCAGCAAGGTGAACAATCTTCCGACTTTGAGGAGCTCTCAAGAAGCCGACAGTAGGGAACCGAAAGAAAAGGATGATGAATCAATGCTTGATGTAGAAGAACCCATGGATCCGATTGATCCTCATCCTCATGAGCCTTCCTCTTCTAGGAAGAGGCCTTCATGGCTTAGGGGGATACTTGATGATGCTGAAGGACATGCTGCACCCTGAGGAACCTTCCATCAAAGTAAGAAACTTAACAGGTATCAAGGATACTTGACCATCATGAGCACGATCATACAAAATGAACCTTCATCATTCTCAGATGTCATCAAGCATTAACTATGGAAGGATGCTATGACCATAGAATATGAGTCTATTATGGAGAATGATGTCTGGGAAGTAGTTCCCAGACCCTGGACAAGACAATTGTTACTTCAAAATGGCTTTACAAGATAAAGCATGCAGCAAATGGAAGTATGGAAAAGTATAAGGTTCATTTTGTTGCTCGTGGTTTATCCCAGAAGGGAGGTATAGACTATGATATTTGCACCTGTTGCCAGATATATGAACATCCGCTTGATCATAGCCCTTGTGGCTTCACAAGGATGGAACCTACATCAGATGGATGTTAAGACCGCGTTCTTGCATGGTTCTATCAAAGTAGAGGTCTATGTGGAGCAACCTGAAGGATTTGAGATTTATGATTGAAAATCTCATGTATGTAGGTTGAAGAAGGCTCTCTATGGGCTGAAGCAAACACCCCGAGCATGGTATGAGAGGATCGATAGCTACTTGATGAAGCTGGGATTCACTAGGAGTGAAGCTGATCCTAACCTTTACTTTAAGGTTGAAGATGACAAGCCTCTCATACTGGTGTTGTATGTGGATGACCTCTTTCTAACAGGTGCAAACCCTCTCATTCACAAACGTAAGAGAGAGATGGCTTCTGAATTTGAAATGAAGGACCAAGGACTTAAGTGTGGCAGAAGCCAAGGGAAATTTTCCTATCTCAAGGAAAATATGTGGTAAATATATTGGAAAGATTCGGTATGATGGACTGCAAGTCTGTGACTACCTCGAGGATCTTAACTTTTAGAAGTTATATGGTAGTGATGTCGGACCAGACTTGGGAAATGCCTCTGAGTTTCAAAAACTCATTCGAATTGATGTTCTTGGTGAACCTTCGTCCGAACATATGTTTTGCAGTTAGCATTGTGAGCTCATATTTGGTTGAGCCTCACTGGATTGATGCCAGGAATCTTTTGAGATGTCTTCAGGACACAATCTCTCATGGATTAAGATACACTGCTGGAGATGTGAGACTACTTGGATATACTGATGTTGATTGGGCAGGTAGTGTGGTGGACTGTAAGAGCACTTCCGAGTACTGTTTCACCTTGGGATCTGCTTCGATATCCTGGATGAGAAGGAAGCAGAAGTCGGTGGCTTTGAGCACCGCCGAAGCAGGATATATTGTTGCTAGCATAACCTCGTGTGAGGCAGTCTGGTTGCGAAAGCTCTTCAGTGCGCTGTTTGAATTTACATTGGATACCACTGTGATTCTCTGTAACAACCAGAGGTGGGATTTGATTATTGAGGAATCCCATATTCGTCAATTGCTCCAGCAGATAGAAATCATCTGGAATATGGTAATTTGATGAGCAAGGTGGCTCCATCGCATTAAGATGATGTACAGGTTGATACACCTTGTCAAAGCCCCGAGGAAAGATCTAATCTGTGATTTTCCCAAACGACTTGGAGTCGGCAAGAAACCCTTGTACAAGGGTCCTGCATGTTGCATACATTGAGCTCTGGGAGCTCTGAGGGCTTGCGGTTATTACTGGAGCAACATATGACCACAGGGTGACTCACCCTCCCCTGGTGGTGCACACTAGAACAAGATGATTCGCTCTCTTGTGGGACAAGATGATTCGCTCTCTTGTGGAACAAGATGATTCGCTCTCCTGTGTAGCAGGATGATTAGTTCTCCTGTGAGGCCTGGATTGATGTGTTCTCCATGGCAGCCTGGAATGATGTGTTCTCCATGGCAATTGTAGCGGGATTGATGTGTTCTCCTGTGAGGCCTGGATTGATGTGTTCTCCATGGCATTTGTAGCAGGATTGATGTGTTCTCCTGTGAGGACAGGATTGATTAGTTCTCCTGTCGAGGCATCCTACCCATGCAGTCTGGGACTCATGGGAAGTACCTCTCATCTGATCAATGAGCAGGGAAATGAAGTTAGGGACCATAGTAGTACCGATGGACGCATCTTTGTAACTACCGTACTCCCTACGCTAGGATGACCTCCATTGATCTGGGATCAATGATACTGGTCTGGGACCAGTGGTAGGAGTTGTGCCATACTATGACGCTAACTTCGGGTCGGTTGAGACTGGTCTGGGATCAGTGGTACATACTCTGAGACTGACTTTGAGTCAGTGGAGGATGATATTGGTCTGGGACCATTGGAGTTGTACTCACTATGACGCTGACTTTGGGTTGGTTGAGACTGGTCTGGGACCAGTGGTACATACTCTGAGACTGACTTTGAGTTAGTATGATACATCCTCGATCATTTCTTCTTCTTCATAATTTGGACAAAAGCAGAGTAGAACAGAACAATGCAAGAGCAGAGCAGAACAGAACAAAACAGTACAGATCAGTGCAGGGCAGAACAAGACAAAGCAGAACAAGGGTCAGGCTGTACAGGGCAGTGCATTTGATGGATGAATAGTAATGACCGATAGACAGATTGCAGATGAACTTCTCCATGGTTGAGAGGGAGTGTTAAAATTGGCAACCAGGGCAAAACTTCATGTGGGTCATCTTATTCATGGCTGATAATATTTTTATTAGATTCCTCTCGTCGAGAGGTGTAGGATTGATATAAAGATCATCCGATTCCGATAAGTATTCATGGAGATATGAATTTATTTTGATTATGGAATTATTATCAAGCCGACCTACAACTCATGTAGGCTCAGAAGCCCAACAGTCGCATCTATTCACCCACCAACGTTGTGTATAAATATAAGAGGACTTTTCCTCATTTGGACTCACTCATCTCATCACATCTCTCTCTCTACTGCGCAGATATGAGTCTCTTCTCTACTGCGCTGAAATGGGTCTCTCTCTCTCACACATGTGAAGCCGGAAGCTGTTGAATTTGAAGCTGCAACTGCAGAAGTAAAGATTGACTTGCGTGGCCTAGAAGATCTCCTCTTTGGAACTGTGCTGTAGGTTCATCTGAACCTCCTTTGAAAGCCGCAACTTTTGGTGGTGGAATGAAGTCAATTCGACGAACGGTTTGCAAGATATCGACTGCCCTAGTTTGAAGCCGGAAACTGCTGAAACTGAAGCTGCAACTGCAGAAGTAAAGATTGAGTTGCGTGGCCTAGAAGATCTCCTCTTTGGAACTGCGCTATAGGTTCATGTGAACCTCCTTTGAAAGCCGCAACTTTTGGTGGTGGAATGAAGTCAATCCGATGAACGGTTTGCAAGATATCAACTGCCCTAGTTTGAAGCTGGAAACTGCTGAAATTGAAGCTGCAACTGCAGAAGTAAAGATTGACTTGCGTGGCCTAGAAGATCTCCTCATCTGAACTGCACTGTAGGTTCATCTGAACCTCCTCTGGAAGCCAAAACTTTTGGTGGTGGAATGAAGTTAATCCGACTGCCGGTTTGTGAGATATGGTCTGCCCTAGTTTGATAATGAAGCCGCTAATGTTGATGCTACTGATCTAGGGTTTGCTACTGCTGATATGAATCAGATTTATTGTACTATTTCTCTCTGCTGAATTATTGAAGATAAAAGAAGATTTGATCAAAGGGTTTCCCCACACATTGTGGGGTTTGTCCCTGGCTAGCCGCCACATCTTGTGTCTCTTGTCTTGGCTTGTTTTTTGTCGATCGTTTAATGTTCTATCTGCACTTTACTTTATGTACATGTGATTGCTAATCGGTGGAATATAATAAGAAAAAGAAGTAAACTGTTATAAGCATAGAACATACCATAACTTAACACTCACTAACCTGGAAAACCCGTGGGCTCTCATGCTGTCTGGCCTCTACTGCCGTGAATCTCTGCCCCACCACCTCAATCTGCCTCGACAGATCCTGCACTGATTTGAGGAGCATATCCGCAAATCTTTTCCCGTCATCATCTGCCATTGGAGCCTCTTGCTCTGCGTCCACCACTGGCTCCTCCTGTTCTGCGTCCACCATCGGCTCCTCCTGTTCTGCGTCCACCACCGGAACACAGTCTCCCTCTCCGTAGGTATTCTCCAACCTACGCCCAACGTCTTGTATCTCCAACCTCTGTAACAGATATAGGGTTTCTCCCCCGGTGTCATAGATTGCTAGCTCCACAGGCCGGGCCAGATCTATGCTCTGATACCACTGTAATATCCCTTATCAGGAATATACCCCAAACACAAGCAAACTCCAACCAGAGATGGACTGGGAGGGCATTTACCAAATATGTCGCCTCTAAAAAGAGGACGAGATCCAGAGGCTGCCTGGCCCTTTCCAGACTCTGTCTAAGAGTATAATAAAAACACACAAGTGGTATAATAGCCGAGAATGCTCAAAGAGATACAAATAACAGTGATATGATATATATCAAATAAACCATAAGTAGATACAAAAGAAATGCAGAGAGAATGCTAAGCCATTTTATTATACTGAGTAATAAAATGAGTACAGGAGGTGATCAGGAAGATGGCACCTCTACTTGCACAAGGCAAGTGAAGAAATACACTCAGAATAGCAAAGGAATGGCCCTTCTCTGATCTGCGTCCAAGCTGCTGGGAAACTGTTGTGCTGCTGCTGCTGCTAGAAATCAAACGAGGATTTGGGGCTGCTCCCCTCAAAAAAAGCTGAAACTCTGGAATCGGACTCTACTCGAGAAACCCAGAAAAACCCAGAAAGCTCTCGTGGAATGGCCGACCCCCGAAAATCACCCCCTTGGGGTTCTGCGCAGTTCCTCACTGCTCTGCGCTGCCACTGAATGAGATACTCCAGAAACTTGCCTGAAACCCCTGCCAAAACTCCCCAATATGCAAGGGCTAATCCCCTGCTCTACCTCTCAGCACAAAACCTCCTGCAAATCCTCAACCTAGACCCCTGCCAGAAAGGACCGCGTCCTCCTCTCAGTGTTGCACAGTCCTCCAAAACACTGCCACTACTGTTGCAAAAAGCCTGATGTAACTACTGTTGAAATGCCAATGGGAATACCTTGCCTGAGTAGGCACTCGAAGTCCCCCGGGGCTAAGGGTGAGATCTCCGAACGGAGACACTCAATGCACTAAACAGTATTGCAGACTAGCTAAATAGCCAGCGTGCTCTAAGTCGAAATGACTATCACAAATGCTCATCACCGAATGATCACAATGAGGGGGCTCCTCTCTTTTTTATAGCTTCTGCCTCTCTCAATCCCAATGCTCGCCTTCTCTTGCGTGATTCCCCTTTTGCCATGTGTTCCTCCCCTCCTGCGCAATCCCTCCATGTGTCTGCGTGGGCTCCATTTCTGCGTCCCCCTTTTGGTCCCCTTGGCTCCCCCTTTAAGTCACAACGTTGTGCTACTAGGAAGTGACTTTTGTTCTAAAAGTGAGTTATGTCCCCCTTTCTCACTTTTTTATTAACAAAATAACTATAGAAGGCAAAATTTGGCAAAATCGAATATTCCAATTAGCTAGGGCTAATTAGGAATATTACATTAAGTCTCGACTCCCAAACGTTGCAACTGCTTGAGTCACAAACTTCTCTATTGGTTCAGTGACTTGAGTCTCAAACTTCTAAAGGTATTCTGCCCTAATATGCCCTATTACTTCATTTGGTGCCCCACATGGCTTTACATGGCCTCCTATCCTAGCCAAGTGTTGCTTGAACCTGTTAATATCCCCTCCTTCAATAAATTTTTGGTCATATTTGCAGATCATTTTGCTATCAATCATATCACAATGAGCCCATGCAGTATCCTTGGCTTTTGGAGGCATGATGACTACTACTTAGCTCAAACTCTTTGTTGTTCCACTACTCCAATAAAAACTCAACACTCTCCAAGCTCCTAATCAAACTCACAAAAACTCCAAATGAGATGTGTGAGGCAAATGAGGGGGGTGAGCTCTTTTTAAAGGCTTGGAGAGGGTGTTTTTGGAGGGAAACAACCCTTATTTTCACTCCAAAACACCCTAAAAGATTCCTAAATTGGGTTGTGTGTCCTCCACGACCTTGGCAGCTAACCAACTGGTTTAGGACGGAACCAGCCGATTTGACCATAAATCGGCCGGTTCTTTCCTAAACCGGCCAGTTAGCACCGATTTTTGTGGTTTCTGGGCGAAATGAGGGCTCAAATCCAGTTTTTTTGCCGATTTGACCCGGTCGGCTAATGAACCGACTGGTTTTTAAAACACTAGATGTAACCGTATTGCAGAAACCCTAGTTTCTGCCACACGTGTGAAGATGTTAATCCAAAAATAGTGCCAAATGAGTTCGATCTTTCTCTCCTTCTCGTTGGTTATGAGGTTGCCTTTCTTGAGAACTTCGCACTTCTTTCTACCTTCTTCTCCTTGACCGAAATTTTGTTCCTCAAATGAGGTTGAGCTGCCCTATTTATAGTGGTTTGTGCATCCATAATAAGCCGACTTGAATTGGAGCCTAGGCCGACATGTCATTCTGGAAACATCCTTAGGCTGACATGATGAATCTCTTCTATTCACACCAAAACACTACTCTCAAGCACACCACAAACTGCCAATACTTCTCCACTCTGCAATACATAAAATTTGAATTCTGCATACACACATTCTCTACAATACAATGTGAGTAGCTTCAGCAAATTATACTCACTCTCAATGCCCCCACAATAGCATACTCTCACACCCTCACCACAACTAACCAAAAAGAGTCAATGGCTTCCTCTATTTATCAATTTTTTGTGTTGTCACTTAGTAAATGCTACAGGTTATGGATCACTCAACAATCCTTTTCACATGCTTCAGATTTGGTTGAGATAGGCTTGTGACAAGGTCTTGAAGGGTTATTGACACATTCAAAATTACTTCTTACAATATGGAACATGTCTTCAACACACGACATTGACTCCCTAGACTTTATGGCTTGATGACAAAACCTAGTAGCTCTCAATGGGAGCTTCTACTAAAAATAAAATTCCTTGAGCATGAAACCCATGACACAAGCATTACAAAATAATGTTATTTTTCTTCTTTACATCAATTACATAAAATCACAATTACACATATCATTATGAAGACCGAACCTAGTTACACTTTTCAATACCCCCTCTTAACTAGGGAGGTATTCATAATCCATACAAGGTACTTGGACATTTTCAATCTGAATAATTCTCATAAGAAGAGTCAAATTGGTAACCCATATGTATAGCATCATATCAACCAGCATTGTCACATAACAAGGCCTTGACTAACAACTCTATCTCTCCACAATATTTGAGCTCAATGTTGGCGAGACCAATGATGTATAAACACTCTCATCATTGTCTCTCTTAGAACATACCCCACCCGAGTTCTCTTTGAGTATGTTCCATCAAGACTATTCTTATCTTGGATTCCCAGTCCTCAAAGAATATCGGAAATATCAGTCCTCTACATCTACTCTTATCTTGGATGCCCTAACTCATCCTCAAAGAGAGCATCAGATGCCAGATGTTTACCCAAGCCTCCATTCTGTCTTCCCAAGTGAAGACAAGAATGATGTGTCTATCTCTCCCTCTTAACTGAGGGAGGACATACCTATTCCAATGAAGGAATATACTCATTCCTATAGAAGGAATGTACCTAAGCTCCCTCTTGGCTTAGGAATTTGCTTCTAAGTTTCCGCCAAGTTAGAAACCTGTTTTCAGGCTCCCTCTTAATTAGGGACCTACAACAACTCTTTAGGTGGAGACGATGCGACAACCAATTGCTTGAAGAACTCCTCCTCACGATGTCATGAACTTATTTTCTTTATTCAAAAGTCTTCATGTTTTGGGACTTCTTCATAGGGCACAAACCATCCATCACTTTCATCCATGAGTCAGTGATGTCATTATTCCTTTCATTAGAAAGTGATCCGTCAGTTTCTATTTGGTTTCCTTCATGCCATGTTGCCTTCTTCATGCCATGTTTCCTTAAGGATCTTTCATCCTACTACATGGACATTAGTGGTGGAAGATATCCATAGCTCTTCCCTTGGAAGCCTTGCATAAGCCCATCCAGATATCATTCAAAAATAAGGAATGAACATTAAATCAAAATTACCTTTGTGATGGTCTTTCATCATGACATCTTCTAGTTTGCATCAACATCTTGCATACACATTGACACATCTCCAAAAGATATATACTGTCAAGGATCTCTTCGTTTTTAGACTTCATCAAAGTCTTCATATCTTTCATGGAGATATCCTAGTCAAATCTCTCAGTCCTCAGATGTTGATTTCCTTTTCCATAGTTGCATATTTCATGATCTCTTCCTTTCTATATTCACACATTTCCTTCTAGGAACTTCCAGTCATAATTCTTCCAATTTTGTCAACCACCTCGTATCATATGAGGACATATTATGTTTACTTCATCTAGACAATGTGTGACCCATGCCTTCCTGCATTCTTTCAAGGAAGGGGATCTTTTTCTTGTGATCATGCTCTCGAGATAAAGCATTTATCTATGTTACCTACAACCATATGACATGACTCTACAATTTCTGAGAGATTTTTCTATGATAATCACGTCAAAATTCATTTGTCGACGCATCATAATTCCAAAATTATGTATAAAAATAATATTTATATATATTTAGTTATTTATTTATATTTTTTAATTTAATAAAAAATAAATATCTCTTAATTTTTGGTCCAATCAAAAGTATCCGTTACATTCTAACTGTTGGAATGATTTGTCTCTTCATCCAATCTCTCTATTTAACCCAATGCCATGATTTGATTCTCCATCTTGTCCTGACGATGAACCACATTGGTTGGTTCGAAACGTGTCGACAAATGAATTTTGATGTGATTATCACTGAAAAATCTCTTAGAAATCAAGATATGGATCACAAAAGCCTAAATTCGATCATGACTCTCCAATATCGAATACAAGCATACATACCTCATTTTATTTAGGTCATCTTAGACATCCTTTCAGTAGCTTCCTTGATTGAAAGAACTTCAATCCCTTAATTTGCTTCACCTCTTTTGTCATCATACCATCATCCCATGAAACCATTGCTTCCTTTTGATTGGTGAACCTTCTGATGAAGATTTCAATAGAGGATCTTGAACATCCTCATCCAATAAATGTTCCCTTTTGACTGATGTATGATGAGCCTTGTGCTAGATGACCTTTTTTTTCTTTTTCCCATAAGTGCCACTTATGCTTATAATGAGGTTACCAAGAGTTATATCCTTCCATAGTTGATTGCCATAGACTTCTATTTCAGCTATTTTCCTCTATGATCACGAGCTCTTGCTTCTATGATGCTATGATGCATCCTATCATTTTTCTTAGTGATTCATGATAGCCATATCTTACAACAAAAAAATTGAAAACATGAACTTGAAAAGAACTAGGTGAGGAAGACTATCTCAATCATAGTAGAGATCTCTTACTTCCTTTTTTTTGGGCTTCTTTTTTTTCCTTCACTTCTTCAGTGATATGGGCTTCTTCTCTACCTCTTTTGTTATTGTCCTTCTTGAGCATAGGACTATCTCTTTTGTAACGCCCATATTCTTGACATCCATAACATTGAATCTTAGTCAGGTTCTTCTTCCTTTTCTGATCACCAAATTTTCCAGACTTTCCTCTTCTCTTTGCCATAGAAGCATATGCTTTATTTTTCTCACTTGATCCTACATAAGTTTTTCCCTTCATTTTGGTTTCTTCAATTTTGCATAGAGACCATAGATTCTAGAATGGAGTAGCTTCTTTCTTCCCATAAATGCTTGAAGTGAAGTTACCCCACTCCCCTGGTAGTGCATTTAGTACTACAGTGGTCATCTCCTTGTCAGACATTATTTCACCCATATCTTGAAGTTGATCGCTTGTTTCGGATATCCTCATAAAATATGAGGCTATCTTTTCTGCTTTTGATATCCTTAGCTTGTAGAGTTCTTGCCTTAGAGAGATAACTTCTCCTGTAGTACTTACAAAAAAACAACTCAACCAATTTGTTATATATTTCTTTTGAGGTGTTGAGTTTAGATACATATGGAATGAGGGGATCCTTGATGGATTCTATGAGAATCCTTTGAGCCCTCACTTCCCCTTTCATAAACTTTGCAAGTTCTTGAACATCTTCTTTTGCTAGTTTGGTGATAGATCCTTTGACATGATCCATAACCTCATTTTCAATGAGATTCAGATTTGTCCTCTTCTTCCATGCAAGATAGTTTGAAGCCCCAACCAATTTGTTGCTTTCCTTGCAAAAAGACATTTTGACAGATTCAAACATAAATATACTTGTGAAGATGCTTCTTCCACTTGTTGCCCCCTTGAATGTGATGATGATATAGTTGATAGAGAACTTCTCCTTGATGAAAGTAGATTTCTTCAAGAGTGATCCTTGACTCCACAAAGAAGGAGATCACTTTAGATCCTTTGATGGTGATGTCCTTGTTGATGATGATCAATGATGACTTCTTGATGCTTCTTGGATGATCTTCTATAATGGTAAGGTCCTTGCTTCAACGAGAGGAAATTGCCTTAGAACTTCTGAAGATGATGACAACGTCCTTGATCTTGCTTCTTTAGGATGAATAGTCTTCAGGAAACTTGATTTATAAGTCCCTTTATCTTGAGTAGGGTCTTTGTGGTCTTTTTGATGACTTGAGGATCCCAATACTTCTGTTGCTGTAGACTTCTTCTTTGATCTAAGATTTTGATGCTTCTATGTAGATCTTGACTCCAAGATGATCTTCTTAGATTTGCTTTGATGTATTTCTCGAGATTTGATCCTTGAGTGTCCCTTGATAAGATGCCCTTCCTTGACTTTGTCACCTTAGCTTTGATACCATGTTGAGAAATCTAGGGCATCAAGATTAGGTGATTTCTCTATTAATGATAACTGCTTGTGAATGCTTTTTACTTCAATAGATTAGGATCTTCTCTTAGTTAGATTATTATAGTGTTCTTCTTCATCAAACAACTACCAAAGCATAAACAATAAAGAGATAAGAGACACATAATGTAGGCGATCAGCCAGGGCCAAAACCTCTCCAACTTGAGAGGAAAACCCAAACAAATTCTTCTTCTTATAGAAACTTCAATTGACGAATACCAAGACCATGACCTAGACCCTTGACACAACAACCTCTCCAAGACCAAGTCACAAGATCCTTCTTCACTGCTTCTCCTTGCACAAGTCAACACAAGTCAAACTGCCTTCATGCACTACTAATCTTGGCTATTCTGAAGTTTTGGCCTTCCTCCACAGATCTGCAATTTCGGCTGCCTGAAATCACTGCAAAGACACACGTGTGGGCTGAATTATGGTTCTTCTTGGTGTGCTTCTCCTTCGCTTACTTTGAGGGCTATTCCTTGTTATTTCAGCTAGCAATGATGATGGAGTGGAGACCCTTTACTTGTCTTTTACCAGGGCAGATGTAACCCTACTGCAGAAACCCTAGTTTCTGCCACACGTGTGAAGATATTAACCCAAAAACAGTGCCAAATGAGTTTGATCTTTCTCTCCTTCTTCTCGCTGGTTATGAGGCTGCCTTTCTTGAGAACTTTGCACTTCTTTCTGCCTTCTTCTCCTGGACCAAAATTCTATTAGTTTTTGTAGCATCAGATGTGTTCTAGCCACGATATTTTGTGGAGAGGCTAGAATACATGAGATCTCCAAAACCTAGAAATCGCTTCTAGAAATTCTGCCTAGAAGTGTCTCAATTAGATTATTAACCAATTTTTAAATATTTCCTAAGTCTAAACTTAGGGAATATGGTTAATTAATCAATATTAATTGAGATAAGGCATGAATCATGTAGAAACTCACACGGATCGAACTAGAAATAATCCTAGCCATTGATTAAATTTTAATCTTGGCTGTTGGTGCTCCAACAATGGATTATAAAAGAAAGTCGATGTGGTGATGGAGATCATCCAGAGCAGATACTTTGTTTCCCAGGCAATTCTGTTTTCTCAATAGCAGCAGCTCAATAGAGAAGATAGAGCCAAAGGGTGAGTAGCAGGTGGAGCAAGAGAGCAGCATCATTTTGGGAGAAAGTTTTCAATACCCAGAAGAGTTGAAGGAAGGAAGGCTGAAATCTTCAGAGGGCCAGTGTAGGGACTGCACAGAGGTTGACGTAGGCCTCTCATGCAGAGGTTGAGGAAGCTATTTCTGAGGCAGAAAACAACTGTGGGGTGAAAGAAAATTCTCACAATATTTTTGCCAGTGTTAGATTGCCAATTGGGAATCTAAATTATTGTACTTAGATTTGTTGTTGAACATTAATAATAAAACCCTCATCTGCTGCACCAGTTTTCCCAAGTTGGCTTTTTCCGGGAAGGATTGTCCAAAAATAATTGTGTCAATTTTATTGTGTGTGCTAGAATTTCTCAATTTCCAGTATTTTATTTTCCGCAGTATTTGTATTGTGAAAATTGCAGCTGTGATTTTATTCGTTATTTGTCGTAGTAAATAAATGTTAAAATTGGCAACCAGGGCAAAACTTCATGTGGGTCATCTTATTCATGGCTGATAATATTTTTATTAGATTCTTCTCGTCGAGAGGTGTAGGATTGATATAAAGATCATCCGATTCCGATAAGTATTCATGGAGATATGAATTTATTTTGATTATGGAATTATTATCAAGCCGACCTACAACTCATGTAGGCTCAGAAGCCCAACAGTCGCATCTATTCACCCACCAACGTTGTGTATAAATATAAGAGGACTTTTCCTCATTTAGACTCACTCATCTCATCACATCTCTCTCTCTCTACTGCGCAGATATGAGTCTCTTCTCTACTGCGCAGATATGAGTCTCTTCTCTACTGCGCTGAAATGGGTCTCTCTCTCACACATGTGAAACCGGAAGCTGTTGAATTTGAAGTTGCAACTGCAGAAGTAAAGATTGATTTGCATGGCCTAGAAGATCTCCTCTTTGGAACTGCGCTATAGGTTCATCTGAACCTCCTCTGAAAGCCGCAACTTTTGGTGGTGGAATGAAGTCAATCCGACGAACGGTTTGCAAGATATCGACTGCCCTAGTTTGGAGCCGGAAACTGTTGAAACTGAAGCTGCAATTGCAGAAGCAAAGATTGACTTGCGTGGCCTAGAAGATCTCCTATTTGGAACTGCTCTGTAGGTTCATCTGAACCTCCTCTGAAAGCCGCAACTTTTGGTGGTGGAATGAAGTCAATCCGACGAACGGTTTGCAAGATATCGACTGCCCTAGTTTGAAGCCGGAAACTGCTGAAATTGAAGCTGCAACTGCAGAAGCAAAGATTGACTTGCGTGGCCTAGAAGATCTCCTCATCTGAACTGCGCTGTAGGTTCATCTGAACCTCCTCTGGAAGGCAAAACTTTTGGTGGTGGAATGAAGTCAATCCGACTGTCGGTTTGTGAGATATGGTCTGCCCTAGTTTGATAATGAAGCCGCTAATGTTGATGCTACTGATCTAGGGTTTGCTACTGCTGATATGAATCAGATTTATTGTACTATTTCTCTATGCTGAATTATTGAAGATAAAAAAAGATTTGATCAAAGGGTTTCCCCACACATTGTGGGGTTTGTCTCTGGCTAGTCGCCACATCTTGTGTCTCTTGTCTTGGCTTATTTTCTGTCGATCGTTTAATGTTCTATCTGCACTTTACTTTATGTACATGTGATTGCTAATCGGTGGAATATAATAAGAAAAAGAAGTAAACTGTTATAAGCATAGAACATACCATATCTTAACAATAAACTACAGAATTAATTTCTAAGCTAGAAGAATAATCTCTAGTAGCTGCAATAGATATATTTTTCACAAATTTTGTCCCTCAAATGAGGTCGAGCTGCCCTATTTATAGTGGTTTGTGCATCCATAATAAGTCGACTTGAACTAGAGCCTAGGCCGACATGTCATTCTAGAAACATCCTTAGGCTGACATGATGAATAGCTTGTGACAAGGTCTTGGAGGGTTATTGACACATTCAAAATTACTTCTTACAATATGTAACATGTCTTCAACACATGACATTGACTCCCTAGACTTGATGACTTGATGATAAACCTAATAGCTCTCAATGGGAGCTTCTACTAAAAATAAAATTCCTTGAGCATGAAACCATGACTCAAACATTACAAAATAATTTTATTTTTCTTCTTTACATCAATTACATAAAATCACAATTACACATGTCATTATGAAGACCGAACCTAGTTACTCTTTTCAACACCGGGGTGATATGTGGGCATCGTGGAAGTTGAAGTACTAGGACTTATGATTGTGGAAGCACATATTCTTTCTTTAACCCTGTAAACATGATCATCTATTGTACTTTTCCCTTCTATTATCGCTTTATCTAGGTGCACCTATTTTGTTCCCCACATGGACCATATCTCTATGTAAGTACGCCTCTTTGGCCATGGCCATCATCCTTCTTGGTAGTATCATAGTTCATGATGCATTTGTGCTCCCCAAGGCAACGTCACATATCCTCCAAGGCAATAAAGGAGCCAATTGCAACCTCGAAGTCAAGAGAAATCAGCTACAAGTCAAAGCACTCAAAACAACGTCTTAGAAGTGCCTTAATCAACTTTGGGATAACTCCTAGAGGGGTCGTTTTCTCCTTTGAAGTAACCATGAGGTTAAAAGAGGCAACACGTGCATGAGTTGAACAAGCAAGGTGTCAAAGCAATTCAAATATACTCATATGGACCAAGGACAACTCATAAGCAAGCAAAATGGAGCCTTAAATCACACAAGAAGCAGGTTATGGACCAAATTAAAGATGTTGTCCACCTTCTACTAGCTGTTGGAGGGATCCAAGGTTAAGCAAGTCATTTGGCCTCCGAAGCACTCCCAATAATATTCCAACCAACTTCAATCCATTTTCAAAGGGGATGTTGGACTTTTAGGCCAAATTGACCCCTCTTCCAAGCAGAGCGAGCCTCTTTTGGTGGGTGTCACCTCTAATTGAGGGTTTTAAGCAATGTAAAATTAAATTTTGTAATTTAACTTAGCCTCGACTCTCCAAGAATTTCGTGGATGACAAGTCACCTAAATTTTAGATCCAAAGGAGGAATAGTGTTGAGATCCTCATCTATATAGTATAAATAGAGATCCCCCCTTCTTTGCAAATCATTGTGAATTGTTGAGATCATTTGCCAAAACGTGAATTATTTTCATGAAAGCTTTGGTGTTCATGTTGGATTTTCTCTTTGTTGGTTGATTTCAAATATTTTTCTAAGGCAATTTGCGGATAGCTAAAGACTACTACAAGGCTAATTGAATCGAACCACTTGAAGGGAAACCTTTTCACATGGAGAGGGACATCTAGGGTTTGTTTACTCACATTTCTCTCTCGTTGGTGTAAGGTAAGGCAAGTCTCTACTTATTGGATTATGCCCTAGGCTCCTCATTAAGGGTTTGTAGTGGCCAATCTAGGGTGCTAGATTAGACTAGATTTAATATCAACCAAGGTAGGCAAACTTAGAGGCACGTTTCTAAAGTCTATAGACCTAAAAGGATCTCATCTACCTAACTAAGTGTTTTACTGTGACAGGCTACAACAATCCTTTACAGGAGATTGAAATATGTTTCCTCTCACACTTTAGCACTCAGATCATCTAATTTAATTAACTGTTCTGAAGAAACAGCGTGTTACTAGTCTGAGTTTTCAACCCTCTTACAAGGATATCATTCACAAAAGCTCTTTCCAGCTAACACACTAAGCATTCATGAAAACCAAAAACTCTTTTAAGCACATTAAAACTCAGATGCATGAAAACAGAGTCCACAGAGATACTTCAAAATTCAATGGTCGATCAAATCTTTTACAAGATATTGTTCAATAATCTAGCAATCGAATTCT
Source organism: Pinus tabuliformis (assembly GCA_031772625.1). Taxonomy (NCBI): domain Eukaryota; kingdom Viridiplantae; phylum Streptophyta; class Pinopsida; order Pinales; family Pinaceae; genus Pinus; species Pinus tabuliformis. The sequence continues at coordinate 1,479,661,269 of CM062818.1, forward strand.
CAAACTATCACCATGAATAATACTTGCAAGAACTTCTAATCGAATCAATAAACTCACAGGCAAGAAAATAACATTAAACGCTATTCAACACTATTCAGATTCGAAAACGCTATGGAAATGAAAATAAAAGTATACCAATCTCCACGTAGGGCCCGTCCACGCTTCAATGGCACACTTAGGAAACTTCAAGTGATGAAAACGTTAACGCATAAGCACTGTAATGGTAAAATGATGCCTGTAATTAAGTTCTGGAAATCAAATCACATGCAAGAGCAATGTTCTGGAAACAATACACAAGAACAACAACGTTCTGGACAATACAATACGCAGTCCTTTTATCTGCTTGTCTCCTATCCTCGTTCACTAACTTTCCCTTCTAGTCTATAATCGGATGTACATACATTATCATGCAGATGTTTCTGCTTTTACAAGAAAGGTGATTTTTGTCTTTTCTAATCTTAACTGATTTCCAAAGCAAAATGAAATCAGTTTAGGCAACTCTGGCTTTTTGCTGCTTTTGTGACCAAAAAGGCTGGGTTTGACCAGCATTGACCATGTATCCAGGAGCTTTAGATTCGCTGTTGAATAGATATTTCACCATGTATGTACATTCGAGATCATGTTCCTATCCTTTGTTTTGATTTTCCTGCCATGCCACGTGTCACATCATAAACCATTTACAGGAAGTCATGACATCCTGTAATTTTGTTGAAAATTTCTAATTTTTAACATAAAAATTCACAAATTAAATTTAATGTAAAATAACAACTATAATGCTTTGATTAATCAATTTCAATGGACTATGAGGGGTTTATGGGAGAAAAAGATAGACAAATGATGGATTTCTAGAAGAAAAGGATGGCAATGAAAGGGTACCAACATCTCTCCCAAGCTCAATGATTTAGCATGTCCTCATGCTAATCCTGATGTGCTCCCTTTATACTCTGTTCCTGCTTGTGCCTCTGCCGCTTGTAGCAATGCATCTATATTCTTCTGAGCTTGGGCATTCTTCTAGACGTGGAGCTCATGTTTCATATTCTTGTATTTTTCTTTGAGAGCTTTCTTTTGAGTATACCATTTGGTTGCACATTTGCAAATGTCGGTTTGTTCAGTCTTAAGTTTTTGATTTGCTCCTTCAACTTCTCATTTTTCTGCTGAGTCTTCTTGCTCTAAGCTCTCAACATTTCATTCTCCTTCTTGATGACCTTCTCTAGCATGTTCGCCTCCATCAATTCCTCTTTTAGCTTTTCAATTTGTTTTTCTAACCTCCTTTGTTTCTTGTTTGCAGGTGCTGGCTCTTTCCCTTGTCCATTGTTACTCTCGACTTCCATTTCTGCTTCCAATCCTGGCTGTGAATGAGCACCTCTCTCAATGTCCATTGGTGCATCTGCATTTGATTTTGGTTGATCATCTTGTGTTTGGGTCTTTTGTATTCTCCTTGATCTTCTTGTATACGTAGTGAAGATTTTGTCTTGCTCAATTTTCTGGGCAGCTTCTTGCCTCATCCTTCTTGTCCTTACACTACTACTGTGTGGAGGAACATTTCTTGACTTGCGCTCAGGGATTTCCTCATCAATATCAAGAATAAAATCTGAGCGCTTTTGCTATTCTTGTTCATCTTCTCCATCTTTGATTTGATTAGCAACCAAAAATTCTTTCCATGTTTTTCCCCTCTGCACTTCAAATTCGATTAGAATTTTAATCAACCCAAAATGATACAAACATTTATCTTCATTACCCTTTTGTTTCTGAATAGTTTTTGACATCTTAGTGAAACTCTGTAAGAGGAAATAAGGTAGACTGATGGTGCATTGCCCTTTTAAGTGCAACAGGAGTTTGATGTGATATAGATATACTATGCTGTAATGACCTTCACACGTAACAAATTTCTGAATAATGTACACCATTTCATCCCATGGGTGCATCAGCCAGCTTCTAGGGACACCCTTTTTCCAGTTGACAGAGGAAACCCTCGACCTAGACATAAACTGAGTCCATGATTTTTCCTTAAATTGTTTTGTTTTGAAATATTTTTCCCCTTCTGGACTGATTCCCAAGGTTTGTGCTATGGTATCCTCTGAAATCCTAAAAGAGAAGTTGCCTATCAATGCTTTCTCTCCATTAAAGGTGAATGCAAATTACTTAGTCACTTCTTCATTGTTCCCATTAAATTTCTCTAGGAAGGACAACCATTGCTTTTCCCTTAAAATCGTAATACAATCATCATGATATTGGGAATTGTCAAATGTCTCAGGCTCTGCTCTATTGGTCATTTTGAAAAAGAAACTCCTGTTCTAACCCTTTTTGTTTATGCTCAACAATTCAACAAGGGTCTCTCGATTTGTTACCTCTGTTCTGCGCTCCACTTAACCGACCTGGTAGCGCCCTCGGTTCTCGGGGTCTCCTTCAATTGCTTGGGCAGCGACCGGATTCACGTCCTCGGATTATGGGCGGAGGTAGAAACTTGTGGTGAGCCTATTTACTATGCTCTCCCTTTGTAGCGCCTGCTGTCTCGGCCTTCTTTGAAATCACAGAGTTTGAATCACTAATATGGTAATGCCCTTTACGAACTGAGAGTTTTATGAAATGAAACTTAACAAACGACCTTACCCAAATTACTATAATGATAATGCAGAGCACATTCACATCATAAAGACAGAGGAGCTATACTGGTTTGCATAGGTACAATCATGAGAACGCCATATACATGTAAGGAGTGCTGGAGTGATGATAACGGATAGATGTTGCATGAGTCGACTTGGGTCAAACAATCGTTTTATAACTTGGCCGATTCAAAAATGAATGAAATCATTGAACACTTGTCTTTCCAATGATTCACCACTTGTCCATTACTTGTTGGTGCTTGGCCGATTGGAAAGATGATGGATCGATGACAAGGTTTGATGGCCGATTCAAAAATGAGGAGTTAATGACAAGGTTTGAAGGGTGGTGTAGGAAAAAGATTTAAAAATCGTAGGAGGAATATGGTAATAGGTTAAAGTGTGTTGGGAAATGATAGTAGAGCTATGTTGCAGGAAACGTGGGGCAGAAGGGCGTTTCCGTACGGAAACGGGTATGAAACGCTGAAACGCGTTTGGTACGGCCTGAAACGCACTACCACGTTTCATGAAACTGAAACATGGCTAGAACGGCCTGAAACGCGTTTCAGGGCCGTACGACCCACGTTTCAGCATTTACTTGTGTTTTTTTTAATTTTATTTGTTTTCTAATCTATTCTTACGTTAGCCTAGTGACTTCTAGTTGCTTCTAGATGCCTGTCTAAAGTTATGAAAGTGAACTTTTGCCCTAGTGTTGATATGCAGTTCATGGTAATGTTAAATTCTTAAAGTAAAAGTGATATTCTCCTTTATTTTTCATTTTCATCCTTTTACTTAAATTTTTAACATTACCATGAAATGACTCAGGATGTTTGAGAGTGGTTTCGCCCTCATTGGATTTCATATGGAGAAAGTAGAATTTTAGATCTCACTCAAAATCCAGCAGACTTATCTGTTTTTCAGGATTTCAGGATTGGGGGGATTGCAATGTTTCCATTGGATTTTATCATGTACTAGGGTATGGAACTTGTATTTAATCAAGAGAACCAAGCCCTCTATGCAGGGGAGACTCCCAATAATCAAGAGAATGTAGGGTACTAGGGTATGAAACATGTATTTAATCAAGAGCATTAAGGTCGTTCGACTATGTAGGAGGAGACTCCCAATCAAGCACGAGACAAGAAATTAGAAATTTCTCGTCGCTGATTTTGGATATTTCTATTTTCATTATGTGATTATTCATTAGTAAATGTGATGCAAATTTAGATACTTATAGTTTATGCATTGACAATTGACAGTTTTATCATAATGTAATAAATTAGAATGTATCATATATGCTTTATGATTGCATATATTTCTTAAATGTCCTTATATATATATATATATTCGCGTTTCCCCGTTTCCAAAATTTGGGGAGGTCGCGTTTCATATCGCTTCCCGTTTCGGAAACTCGTACCCGTTTCCCCGTTTTGTGCAACCTTGTAGCAGAGTTGAGTAGTTAGGAATGTTGGAAGGGTGATGGGTATAGGGGTGTGTGAAATTGATAACAAGCAATCATAATCATCATATTTAACACTAAAATAATTCAAGAATTTTAAATGTTTAAAATAAAAATTATAACAATACATTACACTTGTTGGTTGACCAAAAGTTGAGTTGGCATGAACAGGTAGGACTGATCTTCATTGTCCATAACAGGTCCCTTTTGAGATGAAATTGGATATAACAGGTCCCTCTGAAATCTGAAGAATGTTTGTGCAGCTTCCTTGATCCTTGGTGTTGATGTAGCCTTGATGATGAGCAACCTTTGAAACTCTGTTGAAACTTTGTTGAAGTAGCCTGATGTATCTTGAATGCAGTCTTTAACAGGTCCCTTTGATGTTTGTTGAATAGGTCCCTCTAATATTGGTACTGGTAACATAGTCTTCTGAACAGGTCCCACTGCATATTGCTTGAACAGGTCCCTCTGATTAGAACAAAAACAAAAACAACTCCTTTATTGAAATACTGAAGTGCTGAAACAAATTCTTTGAAGATTTACAAATGAGGAGATGAGATAAGGAAAACAAAATGTTGATGCTTCTCCCCCACTAAAGCTGTGACTTGTCCTCAAGTCATTATTGAAGCGATGAACCAAACAGTAAACAAACAGAACAAGGAATTCTTACCAGCCAAAGGATTGGTTTTCAAATAAGAATTCTGGGTTAGCATGTGCCAGAGTTTGGTTTTCACATCTAAACCATTATTATTATTATTATTTTTTTTTTTTTTAAATGAAATGAAATGAACTAAGGTAGAGAAATCACAACTGAAGGCTGCAATATCTCAACCTCCCTTTGCTGAGATACAGTTTGAAGAAAATCCACCTTGCTGATGGGCTTATGATAGAGTTTCAACCTATGGCCATTGACAAGAAAGGGGTTGCCTTCTCCATCAATGGTAGTAAGCTTGACTGATTCATTTTCATAAACTTGAACTATTTCATATGGGCCCATCCAATGTGTGGTAAATTTGGCTTTATGATCTCTGAATTTAGAGTCAAAGAGCAAAGCCCAGTCTCCTTCTTTGAACTGTTTCTTTTTGATGTGTGTATCATGCCACTGCTTCCTTTGTTTCTGCATTAGGAGTGTTGTCTCCTCTGCTTGCTGCCTCATTTCATCTAGCTGGTTCAATTGCTGAATCCTCTCTTGTTGGGCTTCATTGAGATCAATTCCTAAATCTGCAGCCATCTTATAAGTGTGTATTTGAAATTCAATAGGAAGCATTACCTCTTTGCCATACACCAACTGATATGGTGTAAATCCTGTAGTGTTCTTCCACGTGATTCTGTAAGCCCAGAGTGCATCTTTGAGCTTCTCTTCCCAATTCTTTCTGTTCATTGCTACTGTCTTAGTGATAATTCCTTCCAATGTTTTATTGGTAGATTCCACCTGGCCATTGGCCTGTGGATGGTAAGGTGTACTTTTCCTGTGCTTGATTTTATATTTTTCTGTGATGTCTTTGACCAGCTTTGAGGTAAACTGAGTACCTTGATCGATCACTATCTCCCTTGGTACTCCATACCTTACAAAAATTTCTTCAAAAAGGAAGTTTACCACTGTCTATTCAGTTGCCCGAACTAGTGCTTTGGCTTCAGCCCATTTTGTCACGTAATCAGTACATACTAAGATGTACTTTTTACCTTTAGAAGTTGGACTGATGGGTCCTATGAAGTCTAGAGCCCATTTTTCAAATGGCTCTAAGTGTACTTGAGGCTGAAGTGGCATTTCATCTGTAGCTGTTGGCCTGCCCATTCTTTGACAGCTATCACAACTCTTCACATACTTCTTGGAATCCTTAAAAATAGATGGCCAGTAGTATCCAAGACTAAGAATCTTGAATGTTGTTCTTTTAGCTGCAAAATTCCCACCACACGGTTCATCATGGCAAGATTTTAAAATATCAATTATTTCATCATTTCTTACACATCGTCTAATAATCATATCATAACCAATGTAAAATAAATCTCCATTAACCCATGAGTATCTAGCACTTTGTTTGATCAGCCTCTTCTTTTCCTTTGGAGTAAAATATGGAGGTGTTCTTCCTGTGGACAAATAGTTGGCCAAGTCAGCATACCAAGGATTCACTATTGAAATTGCAAATAAATTTTCATCTGGAAAAGAATCTTCAACCGGAACAACCTCACCTGGATTTTGCAGTCTAGAAAGAAAATCTGCCACCTGATTCTCCTTACCTGGTCTATCTAACACTGTGATATTAAATTCCTGTAATAATAACAACCATCTGGTAACTCTGCCATTAGTTACTGGTTTATTCATTAAATACTTAATGGCAGAATGGTCAGTATGTACAAAAACCTCATAACCAGTTATATAATGTCGGAATTTATTCACAGCATGTATGATTGCAAGCATTTCTTTTTCAGTGACTGTGTAGTTTAATTCTGCAGGTGTTAGATTTTTACTAATGAAATAGATGGCATAATGGAAAGACTCTTCTTTTTGGCCTAATGAGGCACCTACTGCAGTATCAGATGCACCTGTAAAGATGTGAAATGGTAGGGTCCAGTTAGGTCCTTTTAAGACTGGTGTGGTTGATAATTTTTCCTTGACTGTTTCAAAAGCTTGTTGACAATTCTCATTCCAGTTGAAAGGTGTATCTTTTGCTAGAAGCTTAAACAGAGGCAAAGCTATTTTACTAAAATGTTCAATAAACCTTCTGTAATAGCTTGCATACCCAAGAAAACTTCTTACCTCTTTTTGAGTCTTCGGAATTGGCAAATTGACAATAATCTGGATTTTTGATGGATCAACTTTAATGCCTTGAGAAGAAATATAGTGGCCTAATACTATCCCTTCATTTAACATCATAAAGCACTTTTCATTGCTCAGGGACAGATTAGCTTCAATACATCTCTTCAAAACTTTTTCAAGATTCTCTAATGCATGCTCAAATGAATTACCATACACTGAAAAATCATCCATGTAAACTTCAACACAGTCATGAACTAAATCAGCAAAAATAGCTAATACAGCTCTCTGAAATGTAGCTGGAGCATTGCAAAGTCCAAATGGTAAAACATTATAGGCATAAGTGCCCCAGGGACAAGTAAAAGTGGTTTTGTCCTGGTCCTCTAAGGCTATCCTGATCTGATTATAGCCACTGAAACCATCAAGAAAAGAGAATGATGATTTCCCAGCTAATGTGTCTAGCACTTGGTCGATAAATGGTAGTGGGAAATAATCTTTGAGGGTTGCTTTGTTCAATTGTCGGTAATCAACACAAATCCGCCACTTGCCATTTTTCTTGGGCACTACCACCAATGGGGATACCCACTGTCTGTCAGAGAGAGGATAAATAAAGTTGACTTTCAATAGTTTTTGTAATTCATCTCTAACAATATCCTGAAGCATGGGATTCATTCGTCTCTCTGGTTGCCTCACTGGTTTGATATTACTATCCGTATAAATATGGTGAGTACATGTTTCAGGGTGAATTCCGTGCATATTGGTGCAGTCCCAAGCAAATGCGTTCTGATATTTTCTCAATAATTGGATCAATTTTTCCTCCTGAGATGAGTCTAGGTGAGTGCTAATATTCAAAGTTTTTCTTGGACTAATCTCTATGGTCTTGCTCTGTGTGTTTGTGATAGATTGAATGGGAAAAATGTTCTGAAATGTTGTTTGCAAAGATTGAATGGTGCATGTTTCTTGAAAATTATGTGCCAAAAGTTCATCTGCAGCATGGTATTGTTCATTTCTTAATTCTTCAGAAATATCAGGTTGAGAAAGGAACAATTCTACCAAATCATCATTATTATGTTCTTGAAAATCATAGATTTGATTGATGCTGAAAACAGATTGAACTTCTTCCTTGTCATTGTATTTATCGTCAAGCCATAAATTGTGTGCTACTGCTGGTGATTGTGCTGATGGGTAAAGAGTGAGTTGTTTTCTTTCAGTTCCTCGTGAAATAATCATATTACCCGATCTACATCCTATGAATGCATCAACAGTTGCTAACCATGGTCTACCAAGGATGATGGGGTGTCCTCCTAAATTAGATTTTGGCTGAAGAACTAAAAAGTCCACTGGATACTCCCAAGAGTCCAGTGAAACAATTATGTCCTCCAAAATCCCTTCAGGAATCACTTTAGACCTGTCAGCTAGTTCTAGAACAATTGTTGTGTGCTGCAAGTTTGTGAGCTGCAATGTTTTCATTGTTTCAAGATTCATCACATTTATTGCAGCCCCAAGATCAATTAAGGTGTTTGGAATATGTTTGTTGTTAATGATTGTAGTGACTTTGGGAATACCAGGATCAACATACTTTTCCATTGAAATGGTATTTGTCATAAGGCCAGCTAAATGTCCAATAACATGAATAGTTTGTGGATCAATTCTTTTCCTAGTAGGCTTCTTGAGGCACAGTTCTTTGATTGCTTTAGTATATATGGGAATGTCTTTTATGGCTTGCAATAGTGGAATTTTTATGTAGACATTCTTTAGCTCATCTAAAACATCAAACTGTGGTATAGACATGGGAAGTTTTGCTTGGACCAATCGTTCTGAAAAAGGTGGTGGATGCAACAGTTGCATTTGTTTATTTTTGATGTCATCATTTTGTTTCTTTTGAGTTCGAGTTTCATTTTCATTTTCTTCGTTTTCTTCTTGTTTTTCAGCTATTGGAGGTTCTTTTTGAAGTACCTTACCAGACCTCAAATTGATATTTTGTAAAGGTAATGTGGGATATGATGGTCCCTCATCTACATTATAGGCTGGTCTCTCTGCTTTGTTATTTGGATTTGGTACAGGCTGAGCAGGAATCTGAGTGGATCTAGGAGGTTGTTGGTTAGATGGGAGTTGTAAGTCGGGTGGATTTATTGGTGGAGGAGCAGGCAATGCTTGTTGAGTGTTTTGGTGTTGATAAACAACTTGTTGCTGAGGATATTGCTGATATGTTTGAGGATATTGCGAATGTGGCTGATGATACTATTGATATGGCTGAGAATACTGTTGGTATGGTTGATATTGTTGAGAGTATTGCTGAAATTGTCTCCATTGTTGCTGTGGGTAATTTTGGTGTTGCCATGGCATGGGCACATTCCAAGAATTCTGAGCATACATCTGATCTTGTGAAGGAAATTGCAAATTTTGGTTTGGAAACATACCTGGAGGTGGAGGTCTAGGTTGCCACGGTCTCTTAGCGCCCATGAAATACACATGCTCCATATCTGTATTAGTTGCTTCCACATTACAATTCTGCAAAATATTGACTTTAGAGCAATGGAATATATCACGATTTTCAGTACAAAAGGCACAAACTTGAATGTTTTCTCATGGGCAGTCTTTCAAGGCATGTTTCTTCCGGCACTTTGGACAAAAGACAACCATTATTTGATCTTCCTCTTCTTGTCTTTTCTTGGCTTTCAAAGTGTCAATTTGAGTTCCTAAGGTACTTAATAGATTTGTTTTAAATTCTTCTAACAGGTTTCCTATTTCAGCCCTTGTGACACTTGCTGAAGCAGATTTTGTGGCTTTAGATGATAGAACTCTTTTTCCATTTCTGGCTTTGCTCCTTGAATACTTTTCACATAACTCAGCAATTTCTTCGAAAGGTAAGGTGGAAATATCACCTTTGCCCATCAAATTAAGATCATCTAAGTATTCCTCTCGAATGCCCTTCAAAAATATTGTTCGAATCAGATCAAGAGACATGGTTCTGTGTTTTGATTTTTGTAAATTGTAAACAAACCGCTCCAAGTACTCCTCTAAATTTTCATCCTCTTGTTGATTCATCCTAAAGATATCATCTTTGGAATCTTTCGATCTACAATAAGGTTGGTATTTCTTTAGGAATATTCTTCTCATGCCATCCCAATCAGTTATTGCATGTTCACCAAGTCCCATGAACCATCTTAATGCTGATGCTTTTAATGTTGCTGGGAAGAGTCTAAGCCTATGGGCATCATCTGTGTAACCATATGTTCGACATACTATGTCAAACTCAAACAAGAATGAATCTGGGTCTTCTGAAGCCATGCCATAAAAGTTTGGTAGCACAGATGGAGGTATGTTTTTCATTTTTATTTTGTCATCTTCTTCTGGTTCTTGAATAGGAAATTTAAAGGTTGACTCTTCCTCCTCTCTTCGACCTTGATTTGGTGGTCCTCTTGCTGATCCATCTCCTTCCTCAGCCATTTTGATAGGTTCCTCTGTTGATTTAATTTCTTGTTCAGTGTCACTTGTTTCAAAGAGAAGTTCAAGGAGAGATTGTTGAGTTACTGTGCTACTTTCTCTTTTTATAGAGGATTCAGGGAGATGTTTCTTCTGTGATTCGTGTGCTAATAGAATTTGCCTCTCAATGAGTGTGAGTCTTTGCCCTGATTTCTGTTTATCCTCTAATGTTTGTATGGTAACTTTCCCAGCTGGTGTTGTGTGTTCAACTTTTCCTAAAGGGTCTGCTCCTAGTGGTAAATTAGTTTTTGGATGGGGGGTTTTTATGAATCTACCTTTATCATCTCTAGATCTAGACATAAGTAAACATGACTTCTAAAATGATGAATTAAAATTAAATCTATGTTTTTGCTTGTTTTTGTTTATTTTATTTTATTTTATTTTGTTTTTAGAAATCCTCTAGCTGCGCCTCCCCGGCAACGGCGCCAAAATGTAGTGGCCAATCTAGGGTGCTAGATTAGACTAGATTTAATATCAACCAAGGTAGGTAAACTTAGAGGCACGTGTCTAAAGTCTATAGACCTAAAAGGATCTCATCTACCTAACTAAGTGTTTACTGTGACAGGCTATAGCACTCCTTTACAGGAGATTGAAATATGTTTCCTCTCACACTTTAGCACTCAAATCATCTAATTTAATTAACTGTTCTAAAGAAATAGCGTGTTACTAGTATGAGTTTTCAACCCTCTTACAAGGATATCATTCACAAAATCTCTTTCCAGCTAACACACTAAGCATTCATGAAAACCAAAAACTCTTTTAAGCACATTAAAACTCAGATGCATGAAAACAGAGTCCACAGAGATACTTCGAAATTCAATGGTCGATCAAATCTTTTACAAGATATTGTTCAATAATATAGCAATCGAATTCTCAAACTATCACCATGAATAATACTTGAAAGAACTTCTAATCGAATCAATAAACTCACAGGCAAGAAAATAAAATTAAACGTTATTCAACACTATTCAAATTCGAAAACGCTATGGAAATGAAAATAAAAGTATACCAATCTCCACGTAGGGTCTGTCCACGCTTCAATGGCACACTTAGGAAACTTCAAGTGATGAAAACGTTAACGCATAAGCACTGTAATGGTAAAACGATGCCTGTAATTAAGTTCTGGAAATCAAATCACATGCAAGAGCAATGTTCTGGAAACAATACACAAGAACAACAACGTTCTGGACAATATAATACGCAGTCCTTTTATCTGCTTGTCTCCTATCCTCGTTCACTAACTTTCCCTTCTAGTCTATAATTGGATGTACATACATTGTCATGCAGATGTTTCTGCTTTTACAAGAAAGGTGATTTTTGTCTTTTCTAATCTTAACTGATTTCCAAAGCAAAACGAAATCAGTTTAGGCAACTCCGGCTTTTTGTTGCTTTTGTGACCAAAAAGGCTGGGTTTGACCAGCATTGACCATGTATCCAGGAGCCTTACATTCGCTGTTGAATAGATATTTCACCATGTACGTACATTCGAGATCATGTTTCTATCCTTTGTTTTGATTTTCCTGCCATGCCACGTGTCACATCATAAACCATTTACAGGAAGTCATGACATCCTGTAATTTTGTTGAAAATTTCTAATTTTTAACATAAAAATTCACAAATTAAATTTAATGTAAAATAACAACTATAATGCTTTGATTAATCAATTTCAATGGACTATGAGGGGTTTATGGGAGAAAAAGATAGACAAATGGTGGATTTCTAGAAGAAAAGGATGGCAATGAAATGGTACCAACAGGGTTTCAATTTATTTTGCATCATAATTGATCAGTTGGTTGAAGGCTTTTCCCTAAGTGGAATCCCTTCTATTAGGGCTTGGTTACATATCTTGATCTTGATTAGGCTTCAGGTATGTCTCTTGGGTTCCATCTCAAGCCATAATCCATTAGCAATGATCAACTGACTTAAGAGGGGCATCAATTTGACTGCATAGCCTTAGTGGAAAGAAAGAGATCCTTATTCCAACATCCAATTATCTCTTTTTCCAAAAAAATTATATTGTATTTTTATTTTGCTTAATATGAAAAGCCCTAAAAATAGAAAAATAGATTTTAGGAATTTTAACTAACAAATTAGCAATCCACAGCTCTTAATTCTAGCCTGATGAACACTACAATGATGCAACTGTCCATTCTATCTTTATACAATATGTCTGGATTATTTTTTTGAAATCACATTCTATTGATTTCTGGAGTATTAGAGTGCTGATTAAATGTGTGCATATATCATGTTCTAACTACAGTATTCACTTTCGCTCCTTGAGTCAAAACTTGTGTCCAGTGTGTTCTACCACTTTGTGACGTCAAATGCCCTCCGTGAGGCGGGTCTCAAATCCAGTATCACAACCTTCAACACCCTGAGATGTAGAGATTTAAATGATGTTGCCTAGGTGGATAACCAGATGAAAATATAAAAAGGCTTTTCTATGTTGCATTTACCTGTAAAGATATCTAGAAAGTAAAGTATACTTCTTATATTTTAGGTTTCACACATCCCTTGCAATAAATGACAGTCCATGGTTTTAATGAATCACTTTGATAATTACTCATGATGTTCTATTTGGTATGTGCAGAGCATCAATATATTATGATATTATCTGCTGACTTTTGTCTGTAGCATAAAAATAGATATTTTGCACTCGTATTTAGTATTTACTATTTGCAGACAGTTAAAATAGGATGAACAAGACATAACTTTTGCCCATTTCTGGTTTCAAAGGTTTTAAATCTCAGAAGAATTAATGTTTTAAATTTTTTTAGCAGAGTTGCAGCGGGGAAACAATGCACAAATGCCAATGAAGCTCAAATGCAGGCTGCAAATGATGAAATGCACTGATGAATACTTACCTGGAAATACTGGGTCAAAAAATTCTTCTGCTTCTATGGTCAGCTTCAATATTCCAGTGCATGATTGCCTCAGTTAACATATTGCAATGAAAAGAGAAAAAAATAAGAGCTTACGTTCAGGAAATGGAAAACGTAGGATTTCAAATTTATTTTGAGCTGTCAATTGATTTTGGTGTCCTCTACAGTTGCCACTGGAAACTGACTCTAATTGTAAAAGATCTGTTGGATCTTGGCTCATTTAACTTGTCAAAATTTAGAACATAAATGCCACAAGGAAAATAGAGTCTACACACATTGCACACGTCATTACATAAAGGTTGACTTTGGGTAGAAAACTCCAGTCTGAACAACATTGCTTAAATACATGCCACATGGTGTATTACAATGGGTGGGAAGACCCCCTTTAAATAGTGCAAAACTCCACTTTGAACAACACTTCTAAATAAAACACATGTCACATAGTGTATCATTGTGTATTACAAATGGGTTGAAGACCCCTTTAAGTAGTGATTAACTTAGGCTAACTACTGCATCAATTATGGATGGCTAAGCCACCTTTTAACCAGCATATTGACAAGGGACTACTAAGGCTGCAGTGTACTTGTATAGCAGATATAGAGATGCGATATATGAAGACATTCAAAACTGCAGTAAATAAAAGATAGAAAACCAGAATACAGTACCTGCAGAAAAAGCACCTTCTATTGATATTCCAAAATGTGCACAACGTTCACTTGGCTTTTGGAAGGGGGCAATCTCCAAATGAGCAGCAGTTCAATACAATAATGATCCTTGACAAAAAAATACATATCTTTCCATCTCTTTAAATAGTTTCTCACTACCTAAATCCTAACTACATCATGGTCCAACATTAATGAGTACCAACTACCTAGTGGGCCTTATTCCACAAGGATGACCCTTTACATTAATCGACCACACACCAACTATCTAGTGAGCCTTATTCAAAGAGAATGGCCCTATGCATTAATTGACAGACTCCTAATACTCATAACCATGGAGGTTATTTAAGGACTTTAACATTCCCCACCTTCAAAAGTAGTGTTTTCCTCAAGGTTGTGGATGTGGAAACTATTGTAAAGTTGTCACTGGTTCTTAGGTGGCATCTCTCAGTTGTGTATCCTTCCATTGTATCAAGACTTCCTGTATAATGCATTGGCACAGTTGACACTCAATTTTGTCTTGTACTACCTCTTGTTGTAACCAATTGGAACCTACTTCATCAAGTTTGGGGAGGGTGGTCTGAATGTGGTAATTTGGTCTGACCAATTCTTCGAACAAGATAGCTGAAATATTGGATAAATCTTGGAGTGGGTCGATAGCTGAAATATTGGATAAATCTTGGAGTGGGTCGATAGCTGAAATATTGGATAAATCTTGGAGTGGGTCGGGAGAGCCAATATGTAGGCAACTTCTCCAATTCATTTGAGGATCTAATAGGGTCATAGAACTTAGTGCTAGCTTTTGGTGGCTGTTTTCTTTGAGAAATGCCTGCTTATAGGATTGGAGATGAAGAAACACACGATCTCCTTCTTCAAAGTAGCACTTTGAGTGATGCTGGTCTACCTATTACTTCATATTCTTTTGAGCCAAGACCAGATTGTCCTTAAGTGTATGGTGAATGTTAGCTCATGTTAAGAGTGACATCCACTTCATGGACTTTGGAGGTGCTTGGTAAGTACGAGGCCATAGATGGGTGTTTTTGATAGATGGTCTCATAGGGTGACATTTTGGTACAATTGTGATATGTGGTATTGTACCATGATTCTAAAAGGGGTAGTTAGCGGACCCATTGGCTTTGTTGGTATGATGCAAAATGTCTCAAATAAGTTTCCAGGCATTTATTAACCACCTCTATACCATTTGTGGGGGGATGGGGTGATAAGCTATTCTCATTTTTAATTGTGTGTCCTATAGTTTAAACCAATGTTGTGGACATCGCATCAGGATAAAATCGGCAATGGTTCGAAAAACCAAAAATTTGTAAAAGTCAGGGAAATATCGGTAAAAAATCGGCAAACATCAGCAAAATTAAGATACCATAAAAATATCTTTAAAAAATCGGCAAAAATTGGCTAGGACAAAAAATCGTGATTTTAAGATAAAATCGGGATGTTATTGAGATGTTTGCAACGCTGGTTTAACGAATTCATGTCGGAATTTGTTTGGGAAAGTCGAATCATGATCTATCACAGTCGAGTTTGGCATGCCATGCAATTTTAAAATATGATTCATGAAGACTTGTGTAATAGTAATTGGTTTAAGAAAGTGTTATAAGACACAAAAAGCGGGCATATTTGGAAAGGAAATCAATGACTACCATGATGATAGATTTGTTTCTGGCTTTAGTTAGGTCCACAATAAAATCCACGTAAATGTCACCCTTGATTGTTGTTAGGATTGGTAGGTGTTGTGGTGCCCTTGGTGGTTTCATTATTTCACCCTTGTTCCTTTGATATGTGTCACATTCAACCACAATGATATGGATGTCATTTTGCACGTTTTCCAAAAGAATGAACACTTAATTTGTTTATCTATTTTCAAAATGCCAAAGTGACTTGTTGTGATAGGGGAATGCAATTCCAATAATATACTTGTTTATATGTTAAATTCCAAAGTGACTTGTTGTGAGAGAGGAATCAATAATATTCACGATTTTAATGCAAAATTCAACACCAAAAATAGACTCCCTTCATACCATAATGTGTCATTATCCCAAGTATACCCTGTAGGGTTGGATAGATCTACCTATAGTTGTTGAAGAAATTGAATGATCTTGACATTAGCCAACCATCCTTGGCGTACCTCTGCTATCCAATTTGGAATTGGTAAGGATAAAGCAAATAGGGACTCTATCCTTCCCATACTTCTAAGACAAGACATTTACCACCATGTTCTCCTTGCCCTTTTTGTGTGATGGTCTTTTAATCATAGACTAACATCTTGATGACCCACTTTTTCTATTCTAGTGAAGACAAATGTTGTACCAAAATACATTTCAAACTATGATGGCTTGTCTTGATTCGAAAATAATGCTAAATTAGGTAAGGGCGCAATGTATTAATTGTGTGAAGGATGGCCATCATTTCTTTTTCATATGTAGACTTTCCCAAGTTTTTTTTGTACAATTGTTTATTGGTGAATGCCAATGGGTGCCTCTCTTGCATCAACATTGCCCCCAATACCTTTGGCTGAGGCATCATATTCTACATGAAAGTCTTAGAGAAATTTGGCACTATTGACACTGAATAGTACACATAGGTTCTTTTAAGCCTTGAAAAAAATGCTTTTTGCATCATTCCATATAAAGGCATTCCTTTTGAGCCAAGTTATTGCAATTCAACTATAGCTATGCACAAATTGCTGTAACAACTAGTAAGTGTTGATGTTTGTAGCTTGGGCATGTACTTTTACATAGGCTTTTGTGTCTAGGTGTGCAAAAGTCGCCCATAGTCTTCTTAGGTACTTGCTCTAGTGTGAGCGAGATTGCTAATGTAACTTAGTCTTAGTCTAACTTAAGAAAAAACACATATTATAATGTTGGCTTATTGAACTAAAAGAAACTTTGGAAAAGTAAACAATTTACTTTAGTGAATAAGTTTTATTATCAACTGTTGATCTTAAGTGAGGAGAGATCTAATCTCGGCCGTTCATCACTTCGAAGATGAGGGTTAGGGTTTTATCTTGATGTGAATTTATAAAAGCAAGGCTAAGGAGAAGAGAAAGACACACTACAATAGCACAAGATTGAGAGAGGCATCTCAGTGAGTAGTGTGTTGGGTCCAAGGGAGTGCAAGGAGGCTGGAGATCCAGATTTACAAAGAAGATCAAACATTGATCTAGGGCATATTTGCTGGATTAGATTTGGGTTTATTTGTATTCGGTATTTTCTTAGTTGGGCAATTATCCTAGAACGGGAGCCCATGTAAGTTTGGATTATTAATGAAAAACTTTGTTGCGTAGAATCCGTGTTGTGTTTTTATAAGTTTGATTATTTTTGCTTCCGCTAACTAAGTTAGGAACCTAGTTGTGTAAATTATTTAGTAGATTTGCTTTCTGCTAGGTTAATGATTTGTCGGATGCTAGATTTAAAGCAAATTAACATGCTAATGGAAATTAACTTTGAACCGATCTTGGAATCATAGTGCCAACTTCGATTGGATTGCCAAGGGCCAGGTCTCGCTATGATCATACGTAAGCGAGATTGTGGTATTTGGCATTTTTGGTCCATTGGGATTCTTTGTCATCTTTTATTTTTGGTAATATGCACAATAAGATTTTTATAGAATAAATAGTTGGTTAACTTCTTGGCCACTAACATCAAGATGTAAAGAGGGATAATAAAAGTCCTATCAAGGAGCAAATTTTTCTAAAAACCAAAAGCAAGTCATGTAATATACAAAATCTTCAATAAAGTATAATAAAGTCCAAAATCTAAATGTCACATATCCTAGTACTATGATCATGATTAAAACATAAATGTTTGGCACAAAGATAGAGATCATAATTATAGAGACTTAGGTACTTGCAACAACAATAGGCTTTAGGTCTTTGTCCTTTAGCTTGGAGTAGCCAATAGTTGGATGTGGGTCATCAACAACTAACAACCCCCAACCATCTCCTTTTGTGCCATTAGCCACTTAGACACGGCTAGTGGAACACATACCTTGTCATTAATTGGAAGATCGAGAACTTCATCATGCCAACAACATGGCCATCTCCACTTGTGCTCCCTTCTCCTCTTTGTTTTCTTGGAGAAATTTACAAGGACACCTTATATTTGTCTTAATAACAAAAGCCACCACTTTGACCAATGGACTTATCAAGATCAAAACACTGAGAGCAAGGACAAGATGATGTTTACATTATGAAGAGTCATTGTCCCAAACAAGCTAGAGTCAAAATCAAATAAAAAAATGGCAACATGGGCTGCTATAACAAACATTATCAATTGATTTGTTTATTTGCTTCATGTTCTGAGGCTATAGACTTTAGATCTTTACAACATAGGCTAGTTTTTAGATCATGTTTTTCTAGGAGCAACCTTTGCACATCCACTTTGTATCTCATATGGTTGTACCTAGTAATCACATTGACATATTTATAGGAACTTGCTGGACATGATAAAATTATCTTATCTTAATCTTCTCTTATGAGGATTTTAAAGCCCAAAATATGTTGATGAAAACCTTAATGTTAGCATATCTAACGAAAATTACTCATAATACCATCAAGTATGAGAATATATGCCTAGAAATACAAAAATCCAAATTGCCATGAAGTTGGATGTAAATATTAGAAATGGGGTGCAAAAATCATAACATTGCAAAATATTATGCTGCAATGTGCACCATGCTAGTTGTCATAGGGTCATTATCATCATGTTATTACGCAGAGAACCCCTAGCCAACCTCCTGTGGCTTGAGATCTAGTATCTGAATTCCTTCCCAACTTCTTCCTGTCACAACAGTCTCCTTGCTTTTGAGATTACCAGGGCCATGCATGAAAAATTATCATTCTCTTGATTAGGCTTGTTGACCACTGGAGTGGCACCTGATTATTATATGAAGACTCCATTCCCAAGGATGTACCAATGGACACTTGTACCATCAAATATCATCAGTCAACAGAGTTTTTAAACTCTACTTCTATCTTCTCATCATCTTTCTTGTACCCAGATTCCACACCCTGCGGGGAATTGTAATAAGTGATACTAGTAATGATGAGTTTCTTGAGTCTGTAACAGGCCTAGGATGTTGGGACTTGATTAACAAACGAGTACATCTTGGAGTGTTGTTTTTATCTGGTTAATTATCCCTTCTTTTTCAGAGGTGGAAAATTTTCTGGATTTTTTCACTCAATTTTTACCCCAAAGGCGGGATGACTGTTTGAAAGTTGAGCCCCTAACACCTCTTAGTGTCTAGAGTCGATGTATATTACCATATTAGATCACACAAAAAATTTCGTGGAATTTGGTTAGGTCTAGGTAGTCATTTTTTAATTTTTTAGATTTTCCGCGGGTCAAAAATTGCAAATAAAACTGTATTTAAATTGTAATAAGTGTAGTTTCGAGAAGTTGTATGGGGTATGAGTAATCATTACACCTCTCACCCTTAAATTTCTACTATGACACACTTTGAGGGGTTAATAATGTGTTTTGTGTTAGGATATTCCGATACATAGGAAATAGTTAAGTTCAACTTGGTCTAGTATAGAGTTAGGTAAAGTGTGTTTCTTTACCGTTGTACATTTTGTAACTTACAATCCGACGGTCACGATATGTAGTGATCCGACGGTTCACTCTCACCTCGGTATTACCGACACTTGATCCGTGGCTTGACACCCGATTGGTCCATGAGTTCTATTTAAAGCGCATGGAGGGTCATTGTTCGAGTAATCCGTGCATGAGAGAAGCTTATGTAAATTTTCATTCTTTGATTAATAAATTGCCTGTAGTACCCACGCTGGGACAGGCCGTGGACTGTTTCCCTCTTTGAGGGTTTTAACCACGTCAAAAATACTGGTGTATTGATCTGTGATCTGGTTGTGAGCGGTGTCCTTTTGGTATTCTTTCTGAGGAACTTACCCTGTAAATTCCTACATGGTATCAGAGCTATTTGAGGGCCGCGTCCGTTGGTGATCCAAATCTGAAGCCGGTAGAACTGCATGCGGCTGTCATTTCCTAGATCTGCTGTTTCTGACTGCTTTCGGGCCGAGAGGAATGCTCTGTTGCGTTCGAAGCATCTGTTCCAGTGAGGAACCCCTTTCGTTTCACGCGAAAAGGTTTTCGGTAGCCCTAGCTGCGTCATTTTTCAGATCGGGAGGTATACAGTGTTTTTGCAGTTTACTGTTATTTTCTCTCTGCTTATTTCGGTTTCGTTTTATTTAGCCCTTTTTTTTAACCGGATCTATACCTTTCATTTCTGCGTATGCTCTTTGCCCTGCGACTCTGTGCGATCTGGGCAAATCAGAAACAGAAAGGAAGGATTTTTCTCATGCGTATGCTCTTTTCCCTGCACCTTAGTGTGATCTCGGAAAATCAGAAACATTGAGAAAAATATTTAGTTTTTCGGCTAAAGCTAACTTTGAGATTTTTTAAAATTTCTAGTTTTTTGGCTAAAGCTAACTTCGAGCCGCAAGGTTCGTTTTTCTTTGCATATTCGTGTTGGGTTTTGTGTTTTGTGTTTTGTAGGGAAAAAGAGCTTTCTCAAGGCAAGCACGCAAACCAAGGCCCCCCCCCCCCCTCTCTCTCTCTCTCTCTCAAATTTTTTGTATAGATCAATTGGTTCAAAGCTATTTTAAGAGAGTAGAGGTCTTGGGTTCAAGTCTCCATTTTGTGGGGGCGGATTTTTTCATTCCCGCACATTCGCACTTTGCCGGCAACGTCAACAATTTTTTTTCAAAAAGCCATAACTTCTTCATCCAGAAGCCTTTTTCAGAGCCGTTTTTTTTAAAACAGCCTAATTTTTCGAGATCTATCCATTGGAACACTTACTTTCAGCATCTTCAGCTTCAGTTTTTTTTTTTTTAAATGGAAAGTCCATGCCAAGTCATTCTTGACAGCACTAACTACTTCCAATGGGTAGCCTACATGGAAGATTTACTTAGAAGTAAAGGTCTCTTCAGAATAGCCACAGACCAAGAGAAGAAACCAAAAGATGAAGACAAGGCTGCAAAATGGGAAAATAGACAAGATCAAGCACGTGGTTTGATAGGGATGTCTATTTCTCCTGATCTTAGATTCCATATTGCAGAACTTGAGACTCCTCATGAAGCATTGGAAAAACTCGCTAAAGTTTTTGGGATTAAAAATGAAATTAGAGCCCATCAACTTGAAAATGAGTTGCTTACTTTGGATCCTAATAATTTTTCTTGCATTGAAGATTTCTTGTCCAAATTCAAGACCCTTAGATATCTCTTGGAAGGTGTTAAAGTTAAGAAAGAAGATGGTAACCTTATTTATTCCATCCTTACTAAGTTGGGACCAGCCTACTCTGTATTTGTTTCCACTTTCCATTCTACAAGGGAAGCTTTCATTTGTCAAGGAAAAGACTACAAGGCCCCTTCCTTTGACTCCTTTTGTGATTCCTTAATAAGAGAACAAGAAAAACTCTTACACCTTGGTCTTCTTAATCTTGGAAACTCTTCCAAGAAAGCGTTAGCCGCCCAGCAGCAACCAAATTCAAAGAATCCTAAGAAGTCATATCCTAAAAAGAATGGTCCTAAACCAAACAAGGGTCCTAAGCAAACTCAGCCTCAAAATGAAGGATCATTTCAGCAAAATGATAAGACCAATAAAAACAAATGGAAGAAGACTGATAGACATTGTAACTTTTGTAATCGAGATGGCCACTTAGAATCTAAATGCTTTAAGAAGATGGAAGCCTTGGAAGCCGCAATGAAGAAACATAACATCCATGTGGAGCATACTTCAACTTCAACTTCCGGAATGGCACTTTCTGCATGTCGTTGTCAATCATCTCAGTCTGGTTATGCATTAAATGTATCTTCTTCTTCTCCTTCTCATGAGTGGCTCATTGATTCTGGAGCCTCTTATCACATGGCCAAAAACCAAGCCATGTTTTCTTCTTTAAATGATTGTAACACCAAAAATATATATGTTGGTGATGATAGATCTCTTAATGTTGTAGGGACTGGAACTGTTCATCTAGACAATGGTCAGTTTAATGATGTATTATGTGTTCCAACCTTATCCTGCAACCTTCTATCTGTCTATCAGATAACTCATTCAGGTGAAGGTAAAATTGTTGAATTTTCACCTCATGATGTTGTAATCAAGGATCTAAGAGATCCTAAACAGATTCTAGCTACTGGTATTGCTGATGATTCCACAAGGTTGTATAAGTTTCACAACTTTGGGTCATCAAATCTTCCCTCAGTATTTGTTGCTCATAATGATGAAGTGAGCAAACTTTGGCATGAGCGATTTGGTCACTTAAACTATCGCTCCCTTCAGCATCTATGTAAAGAAAATATGGTGACAGGTCTTCCTATGGTATCTTGCAGAGATGGTGTTTGTTCCGGATGTGTACTCGGAAAACATCATCGGGACAGTTTTGACAAACGTGCCTCTTGGCACGCCTCAGCCCCTTTACAGCTTGTGCACAGTGATTTATGTGGTCCACTTCCTGTTGCTTCATTCTCTGGCTGCAAGTATTTCTTAAATTTCATTGATGATTTCTTCAGACGCACTTGGGTATACTTCTTAAAACTCAAGAGCGAAGTATTTAACACATTTTTGGCCTTCAAAGCCTTTGTTGAAAAACAATCTGGACATCAAATTCTTAAGCTAAGAACTGATAATGGTGGAGAATATGTTAAAAACACATTCATCAACTTTTGCACCGAAAATGGAATTCAAATGCAACATACTGTTCCATACACTCCACAACAAAATGGTGTAGCTGAAAGGAAAAATCGCACCTTAAAGGAAATGGCTAATTGTATGCTGCAATCTAAAGGACTCAGTCTTAGTTTTTGGGCCGAAGCAATTAATTGTGCAAATTATATAATCAATCGCACTCCTACTAAGGTTCTAAAGAATATCACTCCAGAAGAAGCTTGGAGTTCCATTAAACCAGATGTAAGTCACTTTCGTGTGTTTGGAAGTGAAGCATGGGCCCATATTCCAGATGAAAAGCATAAAGCTTTAGAACCTAAGAGTGAGAAATGTACTTTTGTTGGATATTCTGAAGATGTAAAAGGTTATAGACTTATTCCATTTAAGTCCAAAAATGTTATCATTAGAAGAGATGTAAAATTTGATGAAAATAAATCGGCCTGCGAGCCTAGTCCGGCGGATGTGCCACCTCTTCCTATCTCTTCTACTTTTGAAAACATTTCTTCTTCAGATGATGAAAGTGAGGATGATAATCCTCCCCCACCTTCTCAGGATCCTCAACTTCCAAGATGGGTCCGTGCTACTCGGGATGCAGCAGGTGATCTTGCCGGTGATCCTACAGATCAGCGACGTACACGTTCTCAGTTTGAAAGAGCCTCTTCTTTACTGGCTCAAGCTCCAGTAAATCATGATCCTGACACTTTTGCAGAAGCTTCAGGCCATCCACATTGGGAAGCAGCTATGAATGAAGAATATCATTCATTGATGACAAATGATACATGGGATCTTGTTCCTCTACCAAAGGGACGCAAACTTGTTAGATGTAAATGGGTTTACAGAACCAAGTATGGACCAGATGGGAAAGTTGATAAACATAAAGCTCGTCTTGTTGCTAAGGGTTTTTCACAGGTTGAAGGCATTGACTACACTGAAACCTTCTCCCCTGTTGCCAAAATGAACTCTATCCGCCTTGTTCTTTCCCTTGCTGCCTCTTTAAAATGGGAAGTCCATCAGATGGATGTTAAATCTGCTTTCTTGCATGGGGACTTGCAGGAAGAAATCTATATGGAACAACCCATTGGCTTCATAAAAACAGACTCCAGCCTTGTTTGTCGACTTAAGAAATCCCTTTATGGCCTCAAGCAAGCTCCTCAGGCTTGGTATGCCAAAATGGATAGCTTTCTTTTAGAATCTGGCTTTTCTAGGTGTCATTCTGACAATACTGTCTACACCAAGAAAGTGGGCAACTCTCTTATCATCCTTGTTCTTTATGTTGATGATCTTATCCTTACTGGTAGTGATCCCAACCTTATAAACCATGTGAAGTCCAACCTTAAAAAGAAATTTGAAATGACAGACTTAGGACACTTACACTATTTTCTCGGTCTTCAAGTCTTGCAATCCAAGGAGGGTATTTCCCTTTCCCAGTCCAAGTATGCTTGTGATATTCTTCGTCATTTTCACATGGAAGACTGTAAGCCAGCCCCTTCTCCCTTTCAGTCTGGAGTCAAACTTTCAGTCTCTTGTACTTCTCCTGAAGTTGATGCTACATTATACCGTCAACTTGTAGGAAAACTCTTGTATTTAACCCATACTCGTCCTGATCTTTCCTTTGCTGTTGGCCTTGTTGCTCGTTTTATGCAAAACCCCCGTGAAAGTCATTGGAAAGTAGCCAAAAGAATACTTCGTTATGTTCGAGGTACAGTACAGTTTGGGATTCATTACAGTGCCAAAGCAGCTCCTCTATTAGTTGGTTTCACTGATTCTGATTGGGCTGGTGACCCTAATGATCGAAAGTCTACTGTCGGTTATGTCTTCACTCTTGGTTCAGGACCTATTACATGGGCTTGCAAGAAACAAGCTGCCATTTCTCTTTCGTCAGCAGAAGCAGAGTATCGTGGTGCCGTGGAAGCTAGTAAGGAAGCCTTGTGGCTTCGTCAGATCCTATCAGAGTTTGGCTTTGAGCAGCAGCATCCAACCACACTTTGGTGTGATAATCAAAGTGCCATTCAGCTATGCAAAGATCCAGTCCAGCATCAGCGCAGTAAACACATTGAACTACACATGCACTTCATCAGAAAGCTCATTCATGACCATGTTCTTGAAGTGCAATATTGTTCAACAGATGATCAGGTTGCAGACATCTTCACAAAGGCTCTCACAGAGGCGAAGTTCACTAAACTTCGATATATGCTTGGAGTTCAGGAAGTTGTCACTAAGGGGGGATAGGCTCTAGTGCCTCCTTCCTTCTCCTATTGTGTCATATTTGTAAATCCTTCAATCCTATCCCAAGTTGTTCTTAAGGGGGGATGTTAGGATATTCCGACACATAGGAAATAGTTAAGTTCAACTTGGTCTAGTATAGAGTTAGGTATAGAGTTAGGTAAAGTGTGTTTCTTTACCGTTGTACATTTTGTAACTTACAATCCGACGGTTCACTCTCACCTCGGTATTACTGACACTTGATCCGTGGCTTGACACCCGATTGGTCCATGAGTTCTATTTAAAGCGCATGGAGGGTCATTGTTCGAGTAATCCGTGCATGAGAGAAGCTTATGTAAATTTTCATTCTTTGATTAATAAATTGCCTGTAGTACCCACGTTGGGACAGGCCGTGGACTGTTTCCCTCTTTGAGGGTTTTAACCACGTCAAAAATACTGGTGTATTGATCTGTGATCTGGTTGTGAGCGGTGTCCTTTTGGTATTCTTTCTGAGGAACTTACCCTGTAAATTCCTACATTTTGAACCCTCAAAACCCACTTTTCCTAAGTTTAGTGGGAAATCTGGCAATTAATTAAGCCAAAAATTAAATAAATGGAGAAAAATAAATATCCACACATGCTAAATGTTGTGGAAATGAGGTGGAAAATTATGGGAGAGTTAAAGTGAAGTCCCAAGGTGATGTGGACTCCTAAAATCAAGGAAAAGACATGTGCTCAAATAAAATCGAATTTCTGGCATTAAATGAGAAAACTACTTACTTGGAAATTCGAATTTGTGAAGTTAATGCACATCTGGGAGGATTTGGGAGAATATTTGGTGGAGATTTTTGTGGGAAATTGTCCCCACATGGGTTACCACCCATATACACTTGTCATTCCATCATAAAATTTGAATTTGGCACATAAGAGAAGAAGAAAATGATGTCCACTTGCTAGAATTCGATTTTTACACTTGGCATTGGAGCTCCATTCAACAAATTCGAATTTCTCTTTGGGATTGTCACCTCATGCCACTTGTTTAATCACTTCTACATTGGGATTGACTCTCATAGTTCTATATAATAAAGCCTTGAGCTCTCATTTGTATCATGTAATACGAGCTATTGTGCTTGAGGAGACTCTGCGGGATTGTATTCACTACTTGCAATATAATACAACAGTCTTTGGGGTAAAGCGTGATGGTGTTTTTCTCCTTGCATGTGTGGTAAATTCTTGACTTATTTTTATGCTTCTATTTATTTCCTCATGTCATTATTTCTTTCATGCTTGTTTCAAGTTATGTTAGTATGCAGCTATCTCATATTAGCATAAGAATTAATTATTTGCTTTAAGAAAAGAAATCTTCTAGTGGATAATAGATGTATCTCTAGGAATTCTTTCCACTGCACTTATTTAATTTCATGTCGATTTAATGATTTGTGGTGAAGTTTTGTAGATGAATCATTATTTGGTCAAACTTTTCAAGCGTGAGGGGAAATTCTCGGAGGAATCAACCCATTCTTGAAAAATATTCAAGGAGAACCCACATGTTTTGAATTCCAAAGTCTCATCTATATCTTATTTGTGTCTTGCAGGGATTCTTTCAAGTTTCTTAAAGCTTTTATTTCTTGCATCAAAATATCAAACTTGGAAAAATTTATTTTTTATATATTGCATTTCATTTATCAATATCTGGTTATTTCAAAGAGCTAAGTCATGGCTAGTCAAAGAGGAGACCTTGCTCATACTCTTTGGCCTAGCCTCATGTAGATTATTTTTGTAACATACTTTGTAGTTATTTTGAGCTAACATTTGTTGTTGTATATTTTTTTTTAAACTTGTTCTCTTGCAGCTACTTGCGGCATTCATCATCGAAAACTTACTTACAAGTTTGCATGCAGGACCTTGGGGCTCAGATTTAGTGATTATTTCCACCTTTAGGCCAAATTCATCTTGGATAAGGACGTGTTATTCTTGAGGAAAACCGAGTTCATTTTGGCCATCTCTCGCTCTCTCTTGGCCATGGCCATAGAGGAGGCTTATCTTCTCTTCTTCTTCTTCGAAAAATCTGCATTTTTTTTAGCCTTTGTGGGCCTCAAATTGCAGAAATATTCAACGGAGAAAAGTCTATGTTTTGATTCCAATTTGTTAAGACTTTCTTTGGATTTAAGAGAAGACTTCATTGTCTTTTCCTTCTTGTAACAACTAATAAAATTTTTGATTTTGGGAGTGTGGGTTTTACCCATTGGCATCCCTATCTCTCCACCTTTTGGAGAGGCTTGACGGTTTGACTTTGTTGGTTTATTTCATTTTGCATGCATATTATCTAATTGAGAAATTAACACAACGTGCATCAACTCATTTTGCATGCACTTTATTTTAACTTACTACATGTTTTAAGTCCATAACAAGTTCAATTTTTTTGCATGCAAGCATTTTTTACTTGATCTTATTTGGCTTGAACATAGTTCCAAGCGTACTTATGCTCCACCATTAAGCACATTTTACATGCATCAAGTATTTGGACAAATTTTCTCCAAAAAATAACATTTTATTTCATGTCAAGCAAGTACATTTCAAATAGAAGTTAATTCTCATTATTTGGTTAATTTATTTACATGCCCCAAGCATCACTAAAACTTATCTCCAACTTAAGTTGGTTGAATAGACTCTTAGGGACCCTCTACCTCTATTGACTCCTCATTGTGAGATCCAAATATTTGGGTGAGGATGAGGTCTGAGGACTAGAGTTCAATTGTAACTTTGCCTTAGCACTAATCAAATAAAATGAACCAAGAAAAACATTCCATCACATTTGCTTTGGTTTAAAGTCTCACATGAAAATCTTATTTCAAGAGGCACTTTGGATGCAAGCATTGTAATCTCTTTTAATTTTGCAACAAGTTTAATTTTCTTGTACTTGGAAATTGACTCATCTTTTGGTTTAATTGCTTATTGTCATGAATGGTTGAAAGTGGTTAATTGCTTATTATCATGAATGGTTGATTTCACTTTCAACTTTCAAGTACTATTATTTTGGGTTGCAAACTTAATTGCATATTGTCATATTGGTCTAACATTTGAGTTCTTTTTGTACCCTTTTGAGCAAGATAGTTTCCATGCTTTGATTTGTAGGCTTATTCATCTTGAAAGCATTCTTTTCACGGTTATTTTGCCTTTCCATTTGAAAGCATTTCACTTCATTTTACGCAAAATACAATTTCATTTCTTAAAGAGCAAACACTTGGAAGGCACTGGTTGTTTATGTATTTAATGCTTATCTTATGATGGTTATTGCTCATATCAATTTTTTGCTTATAAATCTTAAAGAGATAATCTATTTAACTCTAACAATTCTCCTAGAAACTCACATCATTTTTAACTTAACTTTTCATTGGGGACCACCCCCCTTAGCTAACCTAGGAGATAGCTCAAACGGACAGAGTCAGGATTAGTTTGACAACCCTTTCTCTGAGTTCCCTGCCACCAACCACACCTTGTGGGGTTGAAGGCTTTTCTCACTAACTTGTAGGTAGGTGTAGGCGGCAAGGTCAACAAGACTTATAATTTATTATATGGGGTTTGTGGCCAATTGTGACAATGCTCATGGTGCTACTTAACTGTGTGGTTGACCCTAAGCATATTTTGGTCACTGATGCACTTCAATGCTGGGAGGGGGGATTGCACATGGCCAGATAGAGAAGATGCAATGTTAGCACAAAAAAATGCACTATAAGAGATAGAAGGAACTTTGAAGATCAACAGTGAGAAATTGGTGTAACATGTAGGAGAATTTGCTTAAATTGTCACCAACAAACCTCCTCTCCATTTGGGCTGGTGCTTGCCCTAAGTGTTTATGTGCTGTTATAACCCTGTAAATCTGCAAAATAAACCGATACAACAACACACAAAATGACCTTTGGCATGCAATGAAGCAACCAAAAGTGAGATTGGAAATATTTGAAATAAAGTGGTAGGAATTTTCGGCATGTAATAACTTAGAGATAGTGAAGAAATAGAAATAGAAAGGTGGAAAATTTTTCCTCCTCCTTGGATAGTGATGTAGGAGCATTCGACTCAGCAATTTCATTACGTTCTAGTTAACTTAGGGGGTCTTGTGTTTTCAAGGAATTCGGATTCCTATGTATGTAATTATTAATGTTTTGAGTGATTAGAATAGGAATTAATTAGATATTGTGAGGATATTTGTAAATGCTCTCAAATGTAGGAGGACATGAGTGATGATGAGTGATGACGAGAGAGTTGGAAATCAATTGTAAGTCTTAGACTAGAAAAAAGTGTCATGATTTGTGGAACTAGAGAGGATTCTTAGGGATTACTGGAGTTAAAAGTGGACTTAAAGGATATTCAGGATTTAGTTCAGCAGATTAAGGATTTGAACTAGAATTGGTTAAACAAAACCTTTTGTATAAATGTAAGCCTAAAAGGCATAACAGTCAGGTAGAGAAGCAATCAATCAGTTAGAGTCAGTCAGTCAATTAGTTAAGCCTATGGGCAAGGGAAGGAAAGGCCACTGATATTGAAAATTAGGTCGAGGAAGAAATTCCTGTGTAAATGGTTGTTTATTAATACAGATAACTCGATTATGAGTTTGTGTGATGTGCGTTTGAATTATAAGTTGTGTGTAAACTTGAGA
The DNA here is from genome assembly GCA_031772625.1 of Pinus tabuliformis. Classification (NCBI taxonomy): domain Eukaryota; kingdom Viridiplantae; phylum Streptophyta; class Pinopsida; order Pinales; family Pinaceae; genus Pinus; species Pinus tabuliformis. The sequence continues at coordinate 1,479,690,668 of CM062818.1, forward strand.
AATTATGTGTAACGTAGGTTGCAGGTGTGTAGAATCAGAGAAGAAGTGCAGAGAGGAGTGTTATGGTTTTACACACACATAGTATTGGAGAAAGCCTTTAATGTTACAGCGAAGGTGAAGGAAGCATAAAGGCATGAACAGAGATCGAGATCAAAAAGTGAAAACTGTAAGGCAGAAGCAAATACACATGCAGAAAGCCGAACGAATGGCTATTACACAGTAAGAGACAAAAGAACGTAGCAGTAGAGCACAGTCGTTGGATCAGCCAGATCAACGAACGAAAGTGAGGGAGATAGACGACTAAGATTAAGTAGCGTAGAATAAAGTAAAGAAGATGGACGACGGAGATTAAACCCATGTGTTTGAAGAAGGATGAAGCGGTCTCGCAAGGGGTAAGCAGTTTCTCATGCGTTCTAAAGGTGGTAAGCGGTCTTTCTAAAATTCACATGATTAAGCTTAGAGGCCGACACGTAGCACACAGTGGAGAGAGAAAACCACTTTTCTCGCGTGCTCTCGACCTGATATTGGTTGTGCTTAATTTCACACGAGATTGCGTGATAATCGTTGGATTGAGCGGGTTTGATCAACGATGGAGATTGTCCGGGCTTGTTAGCGATCGGGTGATGCGATAGCCATTGGATTGGGCGAAGCAGATCAACGGTAGAGATCGTCTGGGATAGTTAATGATCGGGTGACGCAATAAGCGTCGGATTGAAAAATGTGATTGACAACAGAGATTTAACGCGCTAAGGAGAGCATCGAATACGTGCAAAGGTTGAAGAATGGCGGAAAGGTAAAGCTTTAAACGTGGTTATGAAATATTTCTATTATATGGAAATTATAATAGGAATAAGCGGGATTAATATATTATGGGTTAAGTTTCGGTTTTAACCAAAGTATGAAGACCTGGTATGGTTGACATGCACGGGTAATAAAATTAACCAAAAGTTTGAGTTATAAGGATTAAGAGAGAACCGAATATATTTCCGCTTAAAGACTTAAACTTTGATAAAGTGGGTTTTCATCGGATGTTATATTTCCGCTAGTTAAAGCTTTGGGTTAAGAGAATTTTCCTAAGTATGGAATTTTAAGAATTCTTGGGACACACTTAGTGTGACATGTAATTTATTTGCATACTGTGGGTATATGCGGCTTAGGCTGCATCATTATGGTATTTGTGGCTTAGTCTGGCATCATTTGGTATCAGAGCAGAACAAAGAAATTCTGCATGTAAGAATTCTTTGAGAAAACTTAGAACAGAGTTATGTTTTGGAGCTATGTAAGCAGGCAAGAGGAGATTAGATTTTAAATCTGACAAACAATGGACACATAGAGATAAAGTGTAGCAGAATTTGTAGATGCAAAGAGACGAAGAACAATCCATTCAAAGTGCAGGTGAATCATAGAACACGATCATGCAGAGGTCTTGAAGATAGTAGGTGAGAAGATTGCAGCAACCTAGTGCAAAGAGTGCTCAATTGGTTCTAGAAGAAAGAACCAGAGAGATGCCAAAAGACTGAGCTTAGAGGAGAAAAGCGTAGTGAGGCATGTGTAGCAAGAAGGAGACTTGTTACTGCAGAGGTATTGTTGCAGCTCACAGGAAGATCATAAAGGAAATTCCACAGAGGATGTGGGTAGAATTGCTAAGGGATGAAGGAAGCTGGTAAGAGTTTCTAAGTGAAAGAATAGGTGGTCAGAACCTAGTATTTCATTGTGATTAAAATACAAGAGGGAGGTTGTGTTCTTAAAAAGTGCAGATGAGTTGAAGCCTAGAAGGAGCAGAGAGAAGTGCTCAAAGAGGTTCGAGAGAATAGAGAACCAAGTGCTTGCCAAAAGACCAGGTACAGAGGAAAGCTTGGTGAGGTAAGTGGCAGCAGGGAGGACTTGTTGTTGCAGAGGCTTTAGTGCAACTCATAGTAAGTGAGTGAGGAACTCATGAAGATAGAGAAGGAGATGATTATTAATTGTCATAACAGAGGTAACAGAGGTTCTGAGGAAGACCACAGCAGAAGAAAAGTGAAGAAGGAGGATGCCAAGGCAAATGGCAAGAGAATGAGTCAAGAGGAGCGTGACAAGGAGATTGCAGAGTTAAAAGAACAACTCAATGTATTAAGGATGATACTAGAGGAAAACCAAAGACAAGGTTGGTTCTTGAGGCAAAAGGCAGTGAAGTTGTCTGAGTTACAGAGAAGGCTACAACAGAGGCAAGTAAAGCGGTTGGTGGAAGAACTCAGAGAAGCTGAGTTAGAAATGGGAGTTTCCATTTGTGAAGCAGAACAGGGTGAAGTTTTGGTTAAAGATGAAAACTAGAGATCTGTGGAAAATCTTATGAATTATTATGAGAATTCAAGACAGCAAGGAGATATGATGACTGAAGCATCAAGTGAGACAACAAGGTCTTATGCTTTTAAAACTAATAGGTTGTGTATGATTTCAGGTATTGCAGGAGAAAAACAACTTTGTGAAAATGTCTTCAGGATAGATGAATATCTTGAAGTGAAAGGTGACCAAGAATATTTCTCAAAAGAGGAAGAATTTGACTGGTTACAACAAAAAGAGTCGATGGATGAGTTACTTAATGAGAGAAGACAGTCATTTAAAGTTGTCATAGGGATGGAAGATCAAGATCTCATTCTGATGAAGAATGAAGGAATATTGTCTCAGAGAGGTAATCTAATGAATTTGATTAATGTTATTGATGAAGAACAAATGCAGGAGAATATTTATGCAGATGATGGGGCAAGGATAGCTCTGGAAGAAGGTTTATAGAAAGACAACAAGGCAAATTGCATCGAAGAAGAAGGACATCTAATGAAAGATGTTAAGAAACAAGAAGTCTATTCTAAAGATTTAGCAAAGGGAGAAAGGACATCTGATGATTGGTCACTAACAAAGGAAGGTTTTGCAGAAGATGAGCAGTCTTTTGAAGCTGTCAAAAGTATGGAAGAGTATCTTTTAGAAGATGAATACTCTAAAGTAAAGAATGATGGAGAATGTCTCTTAAATGGGAAAAACAATGAATTATGGTAACAAAAGAATTTAGTAATACGTTGATGTTTGAAGCTGTTACAACACAAGAATTTCTTGTGAAAGAAGGAGATAAGAATCAGTCTAAAGAACTAATATGTGAAGCAACAATTGAGACTGTTGAACCTTGTAATTTTCAAATTGATAATTTGTGTATAAATGCAGGAATTATAAGTGATGGTGAAATACTTATGAAGTGTCATAGAGAAATTGAACTGTTGGAATATTTGTTGGAAAACTCGGAGTATGACAGAGTGATTGCAGAAGGAGTTCACTACAGTGGACAAGAGCATAAAGACATCATTGAAGCAGATGGTGTGGAAGAGAGACTTGCTAATAGTTTCGAGAGTCCTTTGGAGGATTCTTTAACGAGGTTGAATCAGCATACTGATGTGCTGATAGAGGAGGAAAAATCAGAGCAGCATACTGAAATGTTGCCAAAGGAAGAAGAGGCACTAAGGCCTTATGTTTTTCATTTTAATAGATTTTTTTGTGAGTGCAAGTTTTGTTGCAGATGCCGGAGAAAATTTGGCACATATGAGCAACAAAGTAAAGAAAGAAGAGGAAAGAGAATATGTTGGAATTGATGAACAACATAGTAATGTATTTGAGGGGAATCAAGTACAAAAGAAACTGGAGGACAATTTACTTTTTGAAAGTAATTTACAGATATTGAACAGAGGTTGTTTGGACAACAACAAGAGGGTGAGGATGAAAGGGCGGAATTAAGAATCCAACAGCTTCAAAGAGAAGACAACAAACAGCAGTTTGAAGATGAGTGGACAGAGTACAACAACAAATGGCAAAGTAATTATTAGTCAAAAGATAAATTGGACATAGAAATTGAAAGAATAATAAGATTGATGGTGAAGGTAATTCAGAAGAAAACAACAGTAAGAAAGCAGAGTAGCAACAAGAAAAGACAACAACAAACTGTGAGAACATAGCTAGTGGGGCAATGCAGCATAAAGTGTGGAAACCTAGAGAACAACAACAAACAACAACAGCAACCAAAGACAAATTGCATAACAAGGTATGGGATCCAGGAAGACAAAGGTTGGAAGCACACGATCAGGAGATCATGATTATTTTAACCTTGGGAGTCTGATGTAGGAGCATTCAGCTCAACAATTTCATTACGTTCTAGTTAACTTAGGGGGTCTTGTGTTTTCAAGGAAGTTGGATTCCTATGTATGTAATTATTAATGTTTTGAGTGATTAAAATAGGAATTAATTAGATATTGTGAGAATATTTGTAAATGCTCTCGAGTGTAGGAGAACATGAGTGATGATGAGTGATGACGAGAGAGTTGGAAATCAATTATAAGTCTTAGACTAGAAAGTGATGTCATGATTCGTGGAACTAGAGAGGATTCTTAGGGATTACTGGAGTTAAAAGTGGACTTAGAGGATATTCAGGATTTAGTTCAGAAGATTAAGGATCTAAACCAGAATTGGTTAAACAGAGCCTTTTGTATAAATGTAAGCCTAAAAGGCATAGCAGTTAGGTAGAGAAGCAGTCAGTCAGTCAGTCAGTTAAGCCTACAGAAAAGGGAAGGAAAGGCCACTGATATTGAAAATCAGGCCAAGGAAGAAATTCTTGTGTAATGGTTGTTTATTAATACAGATAACTCGATTTTGAGTTTGTGTGATGTGTGTTTGAATTATAAGTTGTGTGTAAACTTGAGAAATTCTGCGTAACATATGTTGCATGTGTGCAGAATCAGAGAAGAAGTGCAGAGAGGAGTGTTATGGTTTTACACACACATAGTATTGGAGAAAGCCTTTAATGTTACAGTGAAGGTGAAGGAAGCATAAAGGCACAAGCAGAGATCGAGATCAGAACAAGTGAAAACTGTAAGGCGGAAGCAAATACATAGGCAGAAAGCCGAACGAATGGCTATTACACAGTAAGAGACAAAAGAACGTAGTAGTAGAGCACAATCGTTGGATCAGCCAGATCAATGAACGAGAGTGAGGGAGATAGACGACTAAGATTAAGTCGCGCAAAATAAAGTAAAGAAGATGGATGACAAAGAGTAAACCCATGTGTTCAGAAAAGGATGAAAAGGTCTCGCAAGGGGTAAGCAGTTTCTTGTGCGCTCTAAAGGTGGTAAGCGGTCTTTCTAAAATTCACGCAATTAAGCTTAGAGGCTGACACGTAGCACACAGTGGAGAGAGAAAACCACTTTTCTTGTGTGCTCTCGACCTGATATCGGTCATGCTTAATTTCACACGAGATTGCACGATAGCCGTTGGATCGAGCAAGTTTGATCAACGATGGAGATTGTCTGGGCTTGTTAGCGATCAGGTGATGCGATAACCGTTGGATTGGGCGGAGCAGATCAACGGTAGAGATCGTCTGGGATAGTTAATGATCGGGTGATGCGATAACCGTCGGATCGAGGAATGTGATCGACGGCGGAGATTTAACGCGCTAAGGAGAGCATCGATATACATGCAAAGGTTAAAGAATGGCGAAAAGGTAAAGTTTTAAACGTGGTTATGAAATATATCTATTATATGGAAATTATAATAGGAATAAGCGGGATTAATATATTATGGGTTAAGTTTGGGTTTTAACCAAGTCTGAAGACCATGGTATGGTTGACATGCGCGGGTAATAAAATTAACCAAAAGGTTGAGTTATAAGGATTAAGAGAGAACCGAATATATTTCCGCTTAAAGACTTAAACTTTGATAAAGTGGGTTTTCATCAGATGTTATATTTCCGTTGGTTAAAACTTTTGGTTAAGAGAATTTTCCTAAGTATGGAATTTTCAGAATTCCTAGGAAACACTTAGTGTGACATGCAATTTATTTGCATACTGTGGGTATATGCGTCTTAGGCTGCATCATTATGGTATTTGCAGCTTAGGATGGCATCAGATAGCCTACCAACCAACAACCCTATATGATTAGCACATAACATGATGCCAAGATCCTCCACTTCTTGCTCTAGTTAGATTTCTCTCTCCCATTCGGCATTCCTTCTTGAAGGAAGGTGGGTCATCCATTGGCAGGTACTTTAACCATTTTTCAATCATGTGCTTTCACTTAATGTTATGGGCATATTAATATGGATCAAGGGGCAAACTGGATGATTGACTAATCTTGATTGTATTCTTGTTCCCTCACTTCACTTGGAAGGTTAGTCTTTGACTCTAGTCTAGTGGGACCTCCTTTGAGGCCTTAAGGTTTTAGGAAGGGCACTACAAGGGAGGCTCTAATTGAAGTAGCGTGTCCATGATTATTCCATACTTACCACTTTACATCTTTCTCCTTATTCATCTCCATTCTTTGGGTCGGGTCATTGGTCATTAGGATGGGCACCCTTTCATCCTCATCCTTGAGTCTGGGCCCATAAAACTTTGCCCTGGAGGTTGATGTAGCTAAAATAAAGATAAAAGCTCAAGAAATCCACAATGACTAAAAAATATAAAAAGAAAAAGGTGGTTGGGACATTTGATTAACATGTGGGAAAAGGCCTAGAATGAGCTTTATCCCCCTCATTAGCTATCACCTAGTTGCTCAAGCACATGATACTTCATCCATAAAAGCAATTCTTGTATTGTCCCAATCCTAATGAGTGATAAATTGACTCATCTTTAAGGGGTAATGGAAAATCTCAAAAGCAAGCTTGGGCTCCTAAGCTATGCACCCAAATCAAAGCAAATCATAAAGAAGTAAAAGACACACCAAAGGGGTGGAAAAAGCAGGCTGAGGAAAGGGGTAACTCATGCCTCCATGATTGCTCCCTCCTTACATCTATACACTCAAGATGTTGAACCTCCATTAGTTGGTCGCTTGACTATGCCACCTTGTTCTAAAGTGTTTCACACTTTGTAGCCACCTTTCTCAAACACACCTATGGATCTAGGACATGTCTCTTCCCCTTGGGGGTTGGGAAAACCTAATAGGGTTATCCAACTAACTATCTCTAACATAAGCAAGAAACTTGTTTATGGGACTTGATCTAGTTAGACATTTGAAGGTGAGCTTTGTGTGAAGTATTATTATGCCCCAAGCATTAGGTATGGTCCACTATGATGCATTTATGGTTATTGTCCCTAATGATTGGTGATTTCACTTGATTTTGAGTAAGGTTTTTTCAGGTGGTGTCATCACAACAATAGAGACCTTTGGAGAGATGATTATCACTCCATTTAGCATTATACCAAAAGTAGTACTACCCATTCCATAGAGCAAATATGACCTTGTTGATGCAACATTTCCCATCTAGAGGAGAGCATTGGGTTATATGATGGTTCCACATGGTTCCCCTAGATGCTGAAACACTGAACACAAAAGCATGGAGTTGGAGATATTGATGATGTGCCCAGAGGGACCCAAGATACCCCCAAGTTGGCATTGACATTGTTATTGTGAGAGCCCCAGGCTAATTCCCTCCATTGTAAATAATTAATATACCTTTGATTTTAAAATATAAAAGGCTAAGATATGGGGCACGAATTTCAGAGCTTGGGGAGGAGGTTGTTTGGGAAGTTAGAGATGTGGTTATTAATATCAATAATGGTCTGACTGGAAGCCTTAATGGAGCTAACTGTATTATTAATGCAGTTGAAATAAGGACATGCCATGCCCTTGTTCGCCAACAACTACAAGCAAAGAAAAGGGAAAAAAATTAAATGGAAAAGTATGGGCTGCGTTGGCTTGCAAGAGAGAACCATTGTGACCGAGATTAGGAGAATGTGATAGGGAGTGTACGCCCATGGAACCGTCGACAACTGCAACAACAATAGTTGGAGGAATTATGGGAAAGGAGACCACTATTTAGCACAACTGAGAGGACTCTCACACCCAGTTAGAAGGACGATGGAAAGTGGAGTCTGAGAGAGGTTCTTAATGGTTTTGGGCATTACTGAAATAGAGGAATCGCTCGGACAGAGCAGAGAAGATGTCATGTGAAGAGCACACGAGAAGGTGCAAGTTGCGAGAGCACATGATGCTTCATCCATGAAAGGAATTCTTGTATTGTCCCAATGCTAATGAGCGTTAAGGGGTAATGGAAAATCTCAAAAGCAAGCTTGGGCTCCTAAGCTATGCACCCAAATCAAAGCAAATCATAAAGAAGTAAATGACGCACCAAAGGAGTGGAAAAAGCAAGCAGAGGATAGGGGTAACTCATGCCTCCACGATTGCTCCCTCCTTACATCTATACACTCAGGATGTTGGACCTTCATTAGCTAGTCACTTAACTATGCCACCTTGCCCTAAAGTCTTTCACACTCTGTAGCCACCATTCTCAAACACACCTATGGATCTAGGACATGTCTATTCCCCTTGTGGGTTGGGAACACCTAATAGGGTTATCCAACTAACTATCTCTAACATAAGAAAGAAACTTGTTTACGGGACTTGATTTAGTTAGGCATTTGAAGGTGACCTTTGTGTGAAGTATTATTATGCCCCAAGCATTAGGTATGGTCCACTATGATGCATTTATGGTTATTGTCCCTAATGATTGGTGATTTGACTTGATTTTGAGTAAGGTTTTTTCAGGTGGTGTCATCACAACAATAGAAGCCTTTGGAGAGATGACTATCACTCCATTTAGCATTATACCAAAAGTTGTACTGTCCATTCCATAGAGCATATATGACCTTGTTGATGCAACATTTCCCATCTAGAGGAGAGTGTTGGGTTATATGATGATTCCACATGGTGAATGACACTCCAAGGTACCCCTAGATGCTGAAACGCTAAGCCCAGAAGCATGGAGTTGGAGATATTGATGATGTGCCTAGACCCAAGACACCCCCAAGTTGGCCTTGACATTGTTTTTGTGAGAGCCCCAAGCTAATTCCCTTCATTGAAAATAATTAATGTACCTTTGATTTTAAAATATAAAAGTCTAAGATATGGAGCACGAATTTCAGAGCTTGGGGAGGAGGTTGTTTGGGAAGTTAGAGATGTGGTTATTAATATCAATAATGGCCTGACTGACAACCTTAATAGAGCTGATTGTATTATTAATGCAGTTGAAACAAGGACATGCCATGCCCTTGTTCGCTAACAACTACAAGCAAAGAAAAGGGAACAAATTTAAAATGGAAAAGTATGGGTTTCGTTGGCATACAGAAGAGAACCATTGTGACCGAGATTAGGAGAATGTGATAGGGAATGTATGCCCACAGAACCGTTGACAGTTGCAACAACAGTAGTGGGAGGAATTATGGGAAAGGAGATCACTATTTAGCACAAGTGAGAGAACTCTCACATTCAGTTAGAAGGACGATGGAAAGTAGAGGCCAAGAGAGGTTCTTAATGGTTTTGGGCATTACTGGAATAGAGGAATCTCTCGGGCAAAGAAGAGAAGATGTCGTGTGAAGAGCACACGAGAAGGTGCAAGTTTCGGTAGTGGTTGAGGAGAGGGAGGTATCTCAATGTCATCTCCAAGTAGAAATTAGAGGAGGAGGTGGAGGGACACAAAAGAGCCCTCATAGGGTTTTGAAGACCTTGGACAGACAAAGAAGAAGAAGCCTAGTGCAGGAGTTGAGAAAAAGGAAGCTCTGCATCACTAGGGAGACAAGAAGTGAATAGTGTAATTTGGTTGAGCACTGGAGGGCTAGGACACACCTCTTAGGTGAGGAGTAGTAGTCTCTGGATTCCTTGATTGGCTAGAGGGTGGAGACGAGTTAGTCTCCCTTTGCTTGTTTCCTAGTTTTATCATAGTGTGTTCTGAATTCCCAGGATTGGGTGGAACAACTATGCACTATTTCTTGATGGTGGAGGTGAAAAGTCCCCAGATTCCTTTGTTTTGGCTGAGGGTAGAGGTGGTTTAACCTCTGGACTCCCTTGTTTGGCTGTTGGGTGGAGATAAGAGGATCTTTGGATTCCCAGTGGCGTGAAAGTGTGGGAAGTCCTTTGAAGCACCCTTCCTCAAGCTCTGAAATCTGGCTCGAGGGACGAATGCAAGAAAAATTTGGATGCAACTCATCTAAGGTTGGGTGGAGAGTTAGAGTCCCAATCTTAGTTGCCTGGATTCCATCATTTTCAGATAAGTGTTCATACAACCTATATGCATGTAGAACTCTTGACTTTGGTTATTATATTATGAGTGCATTTTATGCCTTTTGAACAATGGATTTCCAAATGGATATTTGTTGTACTCTATAAATGCTATTGAATGCCATGCATGTGTTCAACTATGGTCTCAATGCATGGTTTAATAATAGGAATGGGATTTCCTGTACAAATATGGATTCGAAGCCTTTTGTGTATTCATATGAAGAATGGATTGATTTTGGTGTTTTTCTTCCGGAGCCTAGATGTTGGCTTGAAACCTTGAATGGGACAAATAGGTGGACCTTCATATTAATCTGAGCCTGAACTCGTCTAAATGCATTGAGTGTTTAATACTTGTTAAATATGTTGATTAACAATGGCCTTGATAATACTAGGAAGTATAGTTCCTATATGATAGAGAATTACTGAATTCATGCGTGATTTTGGAATGAGTTAAGTCCTTGTGTTAATCTGAGTATAAATTCTAGTTAAGGGCATGTATGTATTTGAATATGTGAATCGGTTATTGCTTGAGTTTGGGGCAATGTTTGAGTTGCTTGAGTGTCAAGATGTAGAAGGATCTCTGTAATAACTATTGTTTTGTTATAAGAATGGCCATTAGGCCTTGGTTTATAAATTATAAAGTCCTAGAGGGCTAGCTTGGTTTTGTAAGACTATATATATATATATATATTGTTGGGTTAGGCCAAGTTTTTATTTAAGCTCAAAAGGGATAGCACTTCCATTTTCATGTATGGTTTTTATGTATGTAAGGTCGGGTTGGGTAGAGGCCTAACTAAGCTCAGAAGAGACAACCCTTTGTTATATATATCTATATATATATATATGCATTCGTATGGACGAGTCGTTATCAAGCTTAAGAGAGATTACGACCGTGTGCAAGTAGTGCATAGGAGAAGAAGCTCAAGGAGCTTACATATATAGATGTGCGTTTACATATATAGATGCGCATTTACGTCGGGGGCCTTGGGTGGAGGTCTTGTTAACTGTATAAAATACTACTTGTAAATGCATGGGGTTGGAATCCTTAAGTCCGAAGCACAGGACTTAGAAAGAAAATAGCGTGAACTCGTAGGAACCATGCGAACTAGGGCTGTGACCAAGTGCACAAGCGAGGGTGATTTGAGCCATAACTCAAGTCATTTACCCATAGTTAGATGGACCTAGGAGGTTTGGTAGCTCTAAGATTTTGATGGCAGGCTAGAAAAATCCAGTCAGGATTCATTTATCAGGATGACATGGCGCAGTTGGAATCAAAACCCAAATCACCTTTTGACATACAACAAAAATAAAACGATTTGCGAGGGGTCGAGAGCTTGGCGAGGCCCATGGCCAATGTGGTGCATGTTGTGCCATGTGGCATCTTGATTCAACCTTTTTACAGGCCCAAGAGGGTTTAAATCACATGACACATGGCGCTCGAAGAGGAGGCCTGTGGAGGGTGATGTCACCCCAGCGAAAAGGGTCGCTGACATCACCTTGATGATTTCTTGTGGAGTTGGGTGCAAACCTGCTAGAATTTAATCTACGGGATAAGGTGGCCATGGTGGGGTCCATGTGCACAGGTGTAAGGTAGCAACACCGTGGCAATTGGTTGAGGCAGAATTGAGGTGGCGGTTGGCTAGGTGGACTTCCACATCACCTCGACGATTTGGATGCTTCATAGAAGAAAATAGGCTGGGATGATGTGGCATGGTGGAACCCGGGCACGCTGTGGTAGCTAATAGTGTTGGGACACATTGAGGGAGGGGTCCACGTAACCCTAGAAGGTCTTCCTTAGCAGTGTCAATGGGAGGTGGCATTGGAACCCATAGAGATTTTATTCCTAGGGTAATGTGGCCATAGAGGGCCTGCACCCACATGCAACGCGAGTATATTGGTGCCATGTCACCCCTCTTGCCCTTTGGAGGGTGATATAGAGCACTTTGGTGATGACGTCTTGGAATGGAGGCACTTTGGAGGCATACCATTGACATAGAGCTACCTTTTAGAGTATGGAGAACTCATTAGCCCATTTGTCACTTGTATGTGGCAATTTGAGTTATTTTGGAGGATGATGTCATAGTGGAGGCTTATCTCCCACACGTGTGGGAATTTTTGGCATTGTTTGTTATGTTTTGAGCCATGAGGTTGGCTTTTAACCTGTCTTATGGGATCTGCAGTAGAATTTCCTAAGGTTCTTTTCAACCTTGTTTCACAGTAGATTATGCCATGAAAGTTATGAATGTTCAAGGGGCATTCACATCAGCTCTTTTGCCAAATAAGTTGCGAGATGTACCCTTATTTCAGCATGTAAAAATGATTTACAGGGAATGGGTGGACAAAATTGGATCCCACACAGATCAATCTGGTTAGATATTTCTGTTGTTGACGATTGGACTCTGAGCTTTCAGGATGATTTGAATACAGTCCATAGGTCAGTCAGTCGATTGGATGTACTGTTCTAGAATAAGTGAGATAAGTATTGTAAGACTAGGGATAAGTCAATGAAAACCTGAGGAAAGATGCAGGATGCTCATCATGGAACCCATTGAGGTGGTCCTCCTCACCACAAGCAACCAAGAGAAGCAAGATAAATTCTTGTTCTGTTAGAACTTTTTGCCACGGAAAATGATAATCAGGTGGGATTGGCCGGAAATTGAGGTTGAAAAGGGGGAACAATTCCAAAGACAAATCAATCAGTAATTTTGCACTTTAGAGCACAGGAACCAACAACGAGATCTTGTGGACTGAGCAATCAATGGACATAGAAACTCTGGGGTGCAGCCTTAAATGCTCACTACATGACCTGCACAAACAACCTAAATAGAGATGGACAGTAACTTGAAAATTATAAGAAAACAGTAGCCTAAAACTAGCAACAACAGGTTTGGATAAGAAACAACTTAACAAAATTGATGTTGATTAGCAACCACCTAATGGAGCGAATGCAGAAATTGCAGAATTGAAGACTCAGATTTGCTATCTATTTCTGATGATGGACCATATTTATCTGATCCCTAATGTTGATGTATAAACTGATGCAATGACTCTGGGAGTAAATTCCTACCACAACACTAATCACACTGATCACAGAAATCTTAAAACTGAAATACTCATCTCCTAGCTAATATACTGACAGCAATGGCCAAGAAATAAGACCGAAAGCAGGGTGAAGATGGACGAATTGATAATTTTATAAGATGTTTTAGTTTAGGACAGAGCCTTTTGTCCTGTTTTTGGTATGTGATGAAGGTGGCTATCACATAGAAAAGCTTGCAAAACTGGCTGTAGGTTATGATGCCCATATATATATGGTATAAATACATCACAACATCTTAGCCAGGAAGAGAGTTGACCTTTTGAAGACGATGAATAACTATTTTAATTGATGGGAAGATTCACCTTATCCTCGCCTTCAAAGAACTAAAATAACCATTTTGAGCAGATTTAGAAAACAATTTTTAGGGATCTCATGCATATTTTTAAATGTTTTTTATATGAAGATGAAAAACAAGAGAATCATATCAGATGTCAGATGTTATATTGTTCAATAATTTTTCTATATATGACTTTCTTCTTTGTCTTTTTCTATTTGGTATATATATACATATAATCAGAGTATAATTGTAGAGTTCTAATATTTATATCTAGATAAATAATTTACGGTAAAATTGACCAAAAAAGTTAAAAACTTACACTCGGATGATGTGGTTCGTAAAGAATTAATTTTGATGTGTTAACTCACTGCAAACCTTAATATGATGTTTTGATATTTTGACTTCGATTTTGTTCTAGGATAGGTCTAACAGTCATTGAATATATATTTATTCAGTTTGGATGAGTTTGGTGCGATAACCTTATGTTTTGAGTTGGATTTTGTTTTAGGATATGTCTAATGGTCATTGGATATATATTTATTTAGTTTGGATAAGTTTGGTGTGGATTTTCTTTTGTTTAATATGATTTACATTTAAATTTAGTAATGTAAATTTATCATTGAATTCTAGTAAATCGTAATATAATTTATTCTCATGTTTGAAATTTAATAAACTAGCACAACCATATAAATTAAATAGCTATTGAATGCTAATAAGAATCATATAAATTAAATAGTTATTAAATCTTAATAGGAATCAATCTAGGTTAAGTATTTAAATACTTCATGATATATCTCACATTGCTATGAATAAAAATATCATAAAAATTAACTAAAGTATACCTATATTTTAATTATCATTATTTATTATAAAAAAAATTTAAATATCAGATAAACATATATACATTTAAAAAAATATGTAGCAATATTTTTAATTATAGAAATTTTACAATATTATAAACTAGTACTATGATTTATTAATACCATATGCTTAAAAAAACCATAATTTATTTAATGATATTTTTTACAATATTATAGACTAGTACTATGATTTATTAATACCGCATGCTTAAAAAACCATAATTTATTTAATTACATTTGTTTATATTATCCATGATTTATTTAATGACATTCGTTTATATTATTGTTTTTAGTTGATTAATTAAATTAAAAAGAAAAATAACATAAATAACTTTTTGAAATTAATTTTAATTTGAATTTGTAACGCTATTTAAAAAATATATTCTAAAATAATAACTAGTACCCAAAATATCCTGAAGTTTAAATCCTATCGTCCATTTAATAACTGAGAGTTAAATTTTATTTTAAATATTTAAAATCACCATTTAACCCATTCTATCCTTCACCCAGAGCCGACGAATATGCCGTAATTGAACTACCCTGTATCAAACCCTGCTTGAAGAGGGTTTTATTTAGTGCAGGATGTGTTCAAAACACACTAGGGTTAACTTAGCGGCAAGGGTTGACCATATAATTGCGTGATCACCTCCCAACAAATAGATTTTACGTGGGGAAAGATGCAATTGAGGTGGGGATTGTCCATTGACAGGGTTAATCGTTAGCCATGAATAGCCTACTTTGCAAATGAGACGAACCTAGTTCACATTTACAACTTACATGAATCTCCGCTGCATCTTCCAGGAACCCATGCGCGAGCTAAAATTTAATAAAATAATTATTTAACTTTCCGAGGTAATGAATCGCAGAACGGCTGTCAGGATATGGATCTTGGAAGGGCCATGGGTACTCCTTCTATGCATCTTCCAGCAACCTTCCTCGCAAACGTTAAATTAGCGGGGAAGAACGGTTAGGCACGAAGCCAAGTGAATGGAATTTCACAGAAAAATCCGTTCTAAACATGGACAGGCAGCAGATGCCAATGAATTTCCTAGTAACTGGAAGGAAGGATCCGAGAATATCAGTGAACCCACTGTCAGGATCTTTCTTTCCCACGAACTTACACTTAATATCTTTATAAAAGCGAGATGTGCTGAGAAGAGGGCAATGCGCTTTAATGCGGCTAATCCTCGGCTTTCACGCCAACGTTTTCTCCGAAAATAGGCTTTGTTTTGATTTTAGTAAAAAAGATTGAAATCCAAGCTTTTGATGAACATTGGAGGTGGCTTGCTGTAGTGTTATTGTGACCGGTGTCATCTCTCCTGCGCGTGAAAATGATCATCATGAGCTCCGAAATTCCAAGAATGCCCAGAAGATTTTTCCGAGACGATCTCCTTCGTTTGGGAATTATGAGCAACTCAACAACAGCAATGACGGCGACGAAGCGTGGAATGGTGCTGCAAGTAACCAACCCTAAGAAAATTTCTCGAAAGATTTTCCGTGAGCGATTCAGCAACAGCGATAACCAAGACGAAATGCAAGGAGGATAAGGAAATATTATTGCCAAAAGGGTCAATTTTACACTTTTGTAGTTATCGTTATGTCTCTGGGTCCTTCGATGTGGGTGGGGTAAATGCGTTTTCTTGATATATGGGAATCATGGGTAGAATTTCTGGGTAGGGTAAGTGATTTTTCTTGATATATGGAAATGATGGGTTGAACAAATGCTTCTGTTCATATGAAGGGAGTTAAGAATTCATCACCTCATTAGCAGGTTGCAAATTACAATTTCATTCCATTGATTTCGGTCATGTTGACGCCTTCTCATGTAATCATGAATACAAGAAATAATGTTTATTCATTTTAGTATTTTTGGGTACCTGATCAATTTCTTTTATTTTCATATATTATGATTTTGTAAGTCTCTGGTGTCGTTATTGGCCATGTTTAGATGGAATAGTATTGAAAATAAAATAAAATTTTAGATGATGTCAATACAGTGAATTGATAAGCAAATAATGTTTATTCATTTTAGTATTTTTGGGTACCTGATCAATTTCTTTTATTTTCATATATTATGATTTTGTAAGTCTCTGGTGTCGTTATTGGCCATCTTTAGATGGAATAGTATTGAAAATGAAATAAAATTTTAGATGAGGTCAATACAGTGAATTGATAAGCAAAATAAAATCTCTGGCCAAGTCATTTTTAATGTTATCATCGGATAGTAATTTCTCTGAACTTCAACTTTTCTCAAATCTTTAATATATTTATTTATTTAAAAAATAAAAAATAAGAAATGATGAATTTATATGCAATTGCCTTAAAATAGTAGGAGTTGTTTATACTTTAATTTATCCTGGAGTTATTTATACTTTAATTTATTCTGGAAAAATTATTTAGAACTTAATTTGTCTTGAAATATAGAAAATATTTTCTTTATTATTACATTACTCTTCCTGTAAATTTTGTCACTTAAACATAAGGAGGACCGAGTTAAAAATATGAGATTAGAACACATGAAATAGGGTGTTTTCATGTAGTATGGGAAAGAAAGTGGTAAATATGGGAATATATTATCCATGTAGCAAACAGATTTTATGTTGTGGTGAGCTTGCTTTAAAAGTTAGACAGGATTTATAGCAGATTGTTGGAAATGTAGAATGGAGTTGTTCCCATTATAACAGATGTTTAGGAATTCATTTATAATGTCAAAATTTATAAAATTGCAAAATTTTATTTTCAAAATTACAAATTTTCATGGTCAGATTCCATCAAGTTACTGGTTTACTGATTGGAAAGAGATATTTAACTGAAGAAGAACATTTGCTCGGTAAATAGACTGTTTAGCAAACCTGAGAAGGAATATGAACTAGAAATGTCTAAGGAACGACAATCAAATAATTAAGTTCAAAGCTAAAGAAGCCCGACATGAGAATTCAGGAAGTAGAGTGCCTTTCTGAAATACGTGAAAGGGCATATGAAGCCAGAGAGGGAAAAAGAAAGACAACAACGATATCATAGAAAAAGCAGAGAAAGAGTGGTGAAAAAGGCAGAGAAAGAGTGTGCTGGCAGGAAATCAAACTCCAAGATGAAGAAAATGATGATGAGGTTTAGAGAAAAATGTGGCATAGAAGTAGCATGTATTAAGAGAAATTAAAAGAAAAAGAAGGCTCACGGGAGGAAGAGGATGACCTATCTGATCAGTGAAAAAGAAGAATAAGAGATCGAAGAGGTGAAGAAATGAAAATAGGATGTGAGAGGATTTGGATGCAGATAAAGAATTTGATGTTCATTACTGATCTCAACAGCCTGGGGAAAAGCAGAAGCATTGGGTGCTCTTGACGGAAATTTTTCGGTTGAATTTTGTGCAGCAATGCCTGCTGCAACGACTGCTTGGGTAAAGGAAAGTGAGAGTCAATTGAGATGGGTTTTCAAATGTGCACAGTTGATGCCTCTGAAATAAATGGGGCAGCTTGAGACTTCAATTTTATTCTTACTAGTTAGACCAAGAAAACCAGTTGATGGACAGCAATTTCTTTGATTTGTCTGGTTTAGAATTTGTGATTGAGAAGCACTAATGCTTCCTAAAGCTTGAGTTGTTGGCAGGTTAATTCTGAACAAATAGGGAACTGTTTGACTAGTTGCTGCATTTTTCCCTGTATGACTCCTTACTTGGGTAGAAAGCAATCTTTGGGCACTTTGATAGTGTGCCTGCAGAAACAGGTGGTGAGAAAACTGAGCCACTTCGAATATTATGCACATTTCAAACCCTTGTACCACCACCACCTAATGATATTTAGAGTTGACAGTTGTCAGTGAATATTCTTCTGAGAAACCGAAGCACTTCATTTGAAGGTACAATCTTCAACCTCATCATCCGAACTTGAAGAGCGAATACATGAGAGAATGATTTTCTGTATGATTGCAGTTTTTGTTATTATTCATTGCGAAACATATGATTATAGCAGACATCCTAAGGGAAACATGGCAACTTAAAGATATTGAAAATTCATAAATTGTAATTGTTTCATGTATTACCCAACCCATATTTTTTTATGGTTCAGCGACATAATAAGTCTGATATCTTCTACAGGAATTCCCAATTACAGGTGGTCCTTTTTTTAATTAAGAATGCTGTATCTCTAGCTGGGAAGTAGACATACTTTAATCATCAAAACATACATGTGTTTTCCATATAATTTCTCCATCGTGTCTGTAAACATGTAATTTACAGACCTACAGGAAATTAGAATGCGGCCACTACATTTATTCGTATTCCATATAATTTCTCCATCGTGTCTGTAAACATGTAATTTACAGACCTACAGGAAATTACAATGCAGCCACTACATTTATTCGTAAAACATAGTAGCATCTGTACATTTGTATAATTAAAGGATTTGCAGAACGGGGTAGTTTTCAGGCATTCAGTTTCACTTATTAACTCTACAGGAAATCACAAATGTATTCAAGGATAAACAATAAAGAACTATATTCAAAATAAACAAGAATATTCAAAGCAAGAGAAGATACTTTTATATATATATATATATTAAAGCTGAATACGAAACAGGTGTTCCTTTTTTTTAATTAAGAATGTTGTATCTCTAGCTGGGAAGTACACATACTTTAATCATCAAAACATACATGAGTTTTCCATACAATTTCTCCATCTTGTTTGGAAACTTGTAATTTACAGACCTACAAGAAATTAGAATGCAGCCACTACATTTATTAATAAAACATAGTAACATCTGTACATTTTTATAATAAAGGATTTGCAGAACAAGGTAGTTTTCAGGAATTCAGTTTTACTTATTAACTTTACAGGAAATAACAAATGTATTCAACCATAAACAATAAAGAACTATATTCAAAATTAACAATAATATTCAAAGCAAGAGAAGATACTTATATTTTTTCCTTTTTAAAAGCTTAATACCAAACAACTGATGGGAACAAAGCAATTTTCCACCCAACTGTATGTAATCCTTTGTGGACAACGTCCCCTAGCTGGGCTATAGAGTACATAAAGAAAATTCATGACTCTCTCAAGTCATTCTTCCAATCTGAAAAAGCATGACAGATTAACCAAACAACCAATTGCTTCATTCTTTAATCAAAGTAGCTTTGGCACTCACAATACTTGCTCCAAACAACACAAGGAAAAGACTTCCTTATATGCTCAACAGTGACAGAAATTTTCTTCTCTCCAGGGTTCTTTAGTGTGTGCATAAAGAGTCCATCCATTGTCCATTTTTAACTCCAGCAACTTTGCTCCTGGTTTTTGGGTAATTTTATATTCAACTTTTTCAGGAATTGTAAAAGATGTTTCTATAATCAATTTGGCCTCTCTTGCTATACATTATTTATTTCTTTCATCTTCTCCGTGGCTTTTCCTGCTCCTCATCTTCTGAAACCTCTGAAGGTTTCAGTGGTCTCTTGTCAAGGGCTAGTCAGTCCCATAGTACGGTAGCACTCTTTTTTCAAGCTTAAACCCTGTTTTCCTCTCCTCTATGCTTTTCAAGACACAACTCTTCCTTCCCTATTTTAATTTTTCTCCTGTTGCAGGAGTAAATAATGGCAGCTAAGAGTTCTAAATCAACTTCTTTTTGTTTCAATTATGTGGGGGAGGTCATTACGTAGATCTAGGAGATGCTTACATCCACTTCTCTTATAAGTTATCGCTAATAATAATAATAATATCTTTTTAAGGTCATAGCTAACTTAGACACTGAATTGGTGTATGAGACATTTTCATTTGTGGGCAAGGGATGTGCAGCCACAACAATTTGACAACTAAAGCCTATGGATGTGTACATACTCTTGTCCTTTTTGGATTTCGACATGTGACCTCTTCCAAGGAAACATATGCTCTTAACCATTAGGCCCACTCAAGCTATATTATAATATTAATCTACTTTTGAGTTCACGATCAAGCTAGACACCAAATTGGTGTATGAGACCCCCTTGTTTGTGGGACAAGGGCCTTGCCTCCATGCAACGATTTGATTGCTAAAATCTATGGAGGTGTACATACTCTAGCCCCCATGGAATTTGGACCTATGGGCTCCTAGGAGGGAACACGTGCCCTTAACCATTAGGCTCACTCATAAGCCAAGAACAACATCATAAAAGAGTGAAGGTTAAAGTAATGACAAGATGGGTAGGAAAAGAGACATAGGTAACTACATGTATACAAATTTCCTTAATACCCTCACCTTTCCCTTTCCCTTCTTGTGGTATCATAGGCCCTTTAGGTACTCATGCTTAGTTACTCTTGGTTCTTTTATTTATTGCATAATAACAATGATTACAAATATTCGAAATCGCCATGGCATGTCTACCTCATGGTGTGAACAAGGCATAGATTGAAAAGAACAATTCCTAAGACAATATAATGAGTTGTCTTGTGCTTTAGAATATAGATAACAATGGTTAGCAGTAGCTAATTATTGTTGTAATACACCATTTTTGATCCCTAGTTTAGTGTTGTGTATGTACATAATGAATGGCTATAAATCAAACAATGTAATTTGTAATTAAACATTAAATTTAAGATAAAGTACATCATAGATTGCAGAAGAGAAGGACACAAATTAGTGGGGATATGACTCCACAAGAGGGGAAACTTGAAAGACAAGGGGGCTTAGTAGACTAAGGGACTTCCTCTTTTAGCAAGGGTACTCCATAACTTTTGACCATGCCATTTGTAAGCCTAAATGTGTGCAAGTAATAGCCTTGTAAGGCCATGTGGGCATGTTTTGTGAAAGTGACTCCTATATCCTTCATGGTGGATGGTCATTGCCAATCTTTTTAGCTTCATTTTCACAGTGCTTGGTTTTATGGCACTATGGATGTAACACCCTCCTCCCATATTTACCCAAGCTAACCGGTCCACCGAGGTAAACATGTGATGAAGAGTTGTCATGATATGATTCAACTCCCTAAGTACAGTTAAGGAAGTGGAACCGACATGACAAGATCAATTTGACCTTCCACACATGCTACAAAACCTCCAGGAGCTAACCAACCCTTCTAGGTGACCAACCCCTGAGGCAACTTACCTTTTACTAACCTCGAGCCTTAGTCACTCCCATGACATGGACATGCATACGACTGGGATCCTCTAGTCGCTCCCACAACAAGGGCATGCCAGTGACTTGGGACTTTTTCAGCTAGTTCTGAGCCAAGGACCCTAGATTTTGTGCCACTTTTTTAGGGCTAGGTTTCAGGCCACTGCCTAGAACTTCATGAAACTTCCAGAAATGAAAATAACATCAAAGCAATGATACTAATGCAAATACTTGAACAAAGACTTCATTTGACCCCTACTAGCCATGACAGGAATTTCGTCAAACGTGTCACAAATATGTAATTTACAAGTTATAACAACAGATTTGATTAAATTATGTAATAATGGTCAATTATTGAATAGACTTGGGCATTTAACTTTATGTTATATTTTTGCTTTTATGTCTTATTGATCAATCCCACATTCATAAAGTGGATTGACTTAGTGCTATTGTAACCTATATAAGAAAGTCTTCACTCTCTTATTAATTACACCGAATACAAAGAACTCATTACTTCTAAGTTATTTCTTGGTTTCTCTATATGCTCGTGTTTTCGTTATATGGTATCAGAGCCAAGTTACTGAGCCACGAAACTGTGAGAGCATGAAGATTCGAGGGACTGTTGTCAACAGTGAAGGATCGAGGGATCACTATCTTAACACAGTGGAGAGTCAAAAGCTTTTTGGGTCAATCAAATGACTTTGTAGTTTTAAAAACCAGCGCTCTACTAACGTCGTTTTTAGCAGCTTAATTTTTTTGTTGCAAATTTTTTGTGTACAGAACAACCATATGCTACCTTTCAGCCGCCGTAAATTCCAAGTGGAATTTGTTTACCTAGCCATCAAACAACTGCCAATTTCTATCCAAATTCATTCGTGGAGCTGTGAAACAACCGTCAAGCAGTCGTACGGGTCATACGATTGTTTTAGAACAAATTGGATCTGTTTGTACCTTATTTGTGGCCCAGATTTGCAGATATGGTGTTTTAGTTGCTGATTTGTACATTTTCAGATGGCTTCTTTGACCAATATTATGCTGGAAGGCAACCATAAATTCTCTGGGAAAAACTACAACACTTGGAAGCAACGGATGCTGGCAATCTTTGAGTACCGCTGCTTAGATGAAGTTGTTCTCGGAAAAACTACCTGACCCACAGTTGCGGGTAAAGATCAGGACAAGTTTGATGGCCAAGACAGAGAGGCCATGATGCTTATCAAACTGTCTGTTACTGATGCAATGCTTCTTGAAGTTCAGGCAGGAAAAACTTCAATAGAAGTTTGGCAGCATTTGAAAGATCTTCATGAGACTTTTGACAAAGGGCGAGTTTTCTTTTTGAAGAACATGCTATTCTCGATCACGATGAGTGAGGGTGCCTCGTTGCAGGAGCACTTGCTCAAGATCAAGGACATCTGGGATTAGTTGCAATCCATTGGTCAGAAGATGGAAGAAGAGGATATGGTGGTTATCACACTGAAAAGCTTACCATGAGCATATGAGAACTTCATAGAAACCCTTAACATCACTACTACAAATGTTGACTTGAAGTTTGAATAACTTTGCAACAAGCTCTTACAGCAGGACAGATGCAAGAAACAGTTTGGAAACAATACTGAGACAAAGGGTTTTGAGCAAGCCTTTGTGGCCAATTACAAAGGCAAAGGTAAAGGGGTCAAGAAGCAATCCCAACACAACGGGGAGGATGGCCCGCAAGGACAAAAGACCATCACTTGTCATTATTGTGGCAAGACAGGCCATGTGAAGAAATATTGCAGGAAAAGGTTGGTTGACCAGAAATCTAACCAGGGAGGGCCTCAACAAAAGGCTCATGTTGCAGAACACATAACAGAGGAGTCAACCTTCTATGCCTTCATAGCCATGACACAAGTAGATCAATCCAAATCATTTGCTTGGTATATTGATTCTGGAGCTTCACGACATTTCACCAACAAGAAGGATTGGTACACAGAGTTTGGGTCATGTTCATCCAAGGATTCAATAATCTTTGGTGGTGGGGCAGAGTATACAGTAGCTGGTAAAGGTAATATTCAGATTTCTTTTGGAGAGAAAGCCTTACTATTTCTCAATGTCTACTATGTGCCAGGTATGGAACTAAATCTACTATCAGTTAGTCAGATTATGAGGCATTTCCCCAATCTAGATATCAACTTTAGCAATCATAAATGCTATATAGTTGACAGGGACACCAAGAAAACTGTTGCTCTTGGTGTGGAAGATCATGGTTTGTTCAGGTTGGTAGACATTGGTCAGGTAAAAGAACATGCATTGGCAGCCAAATCTGCATCAGATATTGGTACACTATGGCATCTGAGGTATGGGCACCTCAATATGACTTATCTCTCTCAGTTGGCTCGAGAGAAACTAGTCGATGGACTTTTGGATATATCACTGAAGATCCAGGGAGTTTGTGAAGCTTGCCAAGTTGGCAAGCAACATCGATCACCATTTGATGAAGGACAGGCTTGGAGAGCGCAAAGGGTCCTTCAGCTGGTTCATGCAGACGTTTGTGGACCAATGAACATGGCATCAATCACTGGTGCCAGGTATTTTCTTCTGTTTGTTGATGATTTCAGTAGGAAAATGTGGGTGTATTTCTTAAAATTGAAATCAGAAGTGTTTAATGAATTTCAAAAGTTCAAAGCATTAGTGGAAAAAGAGTTAGGTTGTCACATCACCACTCTTAGGTTTGATAATGGTGGCGAATTTTGTTCCAAAGAATTCCAAAACTTTTGTGCTAAACATGGAATTAAGAGACAATACACCACACCCTACACTCCACAATAGAATGCAGTGGTTGAAAGAAGAAACCACACCATCACGGAGATGGCCAGATGTATGTTGCAAAATAGATGTGTTCCACACAGGTTTTGGGTTGAAGTAGTCTTCACAACCTTTTATCTGCTGAATAGATCTTTAACGGTGGCAATGAAGAAGAAAACGCTAGAAGAAGCATGGTCTGCTAGAAAACCCAAAGTGAGTCATCTCAAAGTCCTTGGATCTATTGCTTACACTTGGATTCTAGCTCATAAAAGAACCAAGTTAGATCCAAAGAAAAAGAAATTGATGCTTACAGGATACAACGACACTCATAAGGCTTATAGGTTAGTTGATACAACCACTAATCAAGTGACCTTCAACAAAGATGTTATTGATGAGGATGTTGGACCACAAGACCTGTGGGGACCAAACCTCCCCACCTAACTAGGTGTTAGTAAACTTTCCAACCCTGTAACTAGGATCCCTAGGGTAGAAATTATGGATTCAATAGAGGTGTGGTGATTCCTCCAACGCCCCCCTCAAACGTAGCTCGGGGAATCGAAACTGGGTCCAAGCTCCAATACCAAGTTCCACTTGAAGGGGGGGGGAAGGGGGGAGATGAGACTCTTCGTTCAATACTATATGTTCCTGAAAATCCGATTCAACGGTTAGATAACATCCCTATAGGTAGCCAAAGTCATGGTGGCAATATTGATTTGGGCGAGGTGGATCATAAGAAAAGACCTAAATGGTGGCATAACGCCATTGGTGATGTTCGGATAGGAAAAATGATCGAGGGATGATCATCCAAAGGAAGGAGCATATATCAACCATCTATGGTTAAACTTGCTCTTATGGCCAATCTACAGGAAATCTTTGAGCCACAACACTTTGAGGAGGAAAAAGGAAGACCTGAATGGGAGAAAGCAATGGCATATGAACATGAAGGTTTGATGAAAAATCAGACTTGGGATCTCACATCTCTTCCACCAGGGAAGAAACCCATTTGTTGCAAATGAGTCTACAAGGTCAAGTATAAAGCAGATGGTACACTTGACAAGCATCAAGCATGATCGGTTGCAAAAGGGTTCTCTCTGCGAGAAGGCATCAATTATGAGGAGACCTTTTCTCCCACAACAAAGATGAGCACCTTTCGTCTTGTTCTAGCCATGGCAGAATAGTTTGGTTAGAAGGTCCATCAAATGGACGTAAACAGTGCCTTCCTCAATGGCGATTTTTAGGAAGAAGTTTACATGCAAAGACCACAGGGGTTTGAGGTTTCAGGAAACGAGCACTTGGTATGTTGACTAAAGAAGGCTCTATATGGCTTGAAGCGGGCACCTCGGGCGTGGTACATAAAATTTGACAGATATTTGGATGAATCGGGGTTCTAGCAGAGTCCTTCAGATTCCAACATATATGTCAAAAGAGTTGGTAATGATATCATCCTTCTAGTTATATATGTAGATGATATCATTGTCATGGGTAGTGAGGACAAGGCTGTAGAACAAATAAAAATTAATATAAGCAAATCTTTCGATATGACTGATCTAGGCCTCTTACACTATTGTCTAGGTGTAGAAGTCTAGCAAACAGGTAGTAGCATTTTCATCTCACAATCAAAATATGTCAGGGATTTGTTGGATAGGTTCAGAATGATAGATTGCAAAATTTCGTCTACACCTATGGAGAAAGGACGAAAACTTTCAGTGCTGACAAACTCTAAGGCAGTTAATGAGTCCATATATAGGCAACTAGTGGGGAGTTTGATATATCTGACAACCACTAGACCTAATTTATGTTTCGCTGTGAGCTACATTTCTAGATTCATGATAGTGCCAAAAGTAGAGCACTAGACTGCAACAAAGCGGGTACTGAGATATGTGAAAGGGACACTTGACTTTGGCATTTTGTATAATAGAAGCAAAGAACCTAGTTTTTGTGGATATACAGATTCAGATTGGGCAGGTTTCGTTGATGACAGAAAATCCACTTCTGGATATGTCTTCAGCCTTGGCACAGGTGTAGTCACATGGACCAACAAGAAGCAGCATGCAACAGCCCCTTCCTCAACAAAAGTTGAATATCGAGGAGTAGTGAAAGGAGCATGCGAGGCAGTTTGGCTCAGAAGGATGCTATCATATATGCATATACAACAAACAAAGCCCACACTCGTCTTTTGTGACAATCAAGGGGTGATGAAACTTGCCAAAAATCTAGTCTTCCACAAGCAATCCAAACATATTGATATAAACTGCCATTTCATCAGACAAAGTGTCGAAGATGGATCTCTTGAGCTGTAGTATTGTCCCACAAAAGATTAGATTGTAGACATTCTTACCAAGCCTTTGGGTTCTGAAAAATATGTAAAATTCTGGGATAAGCTTGGTGTAATTAGTAAATTGACCATTAAGGGAGGGTATTAAATTATGTAATAATGGTCAATTATTGAATAGACTTATGCATTTAACTTTATGTTTTTTTTTTTCTTTTATGTCTTATTGATCAATCCCACATTCATAAAGTGGATTGACTTAGTGCTATTGTAACCTATATAAGAAAGTCT
The DNA here is from genome assembly GCA_031772625.1 of Pinus tabuliformis. NCBI lineage: Eukaryota > Viridiplantae > Streptophyta > Pinopsida > Pinales > Pinaceae > Pinus > Pinus tabuliformis. The sequence goes on from CM062818.1 coordinate 1,479,717,381, forward strand.
TCACTCTCTTATTAATTACACTGAATACAACGAACTCATTACTTCTAAGTTATTTCTTGGTTTCTCTATAAGCTCGTGTTTCGTTATAGATCTAAGCATAAGGATCTCATACTTATCTTAGAATCACTAAGAAGCATTGATGCCTTATCACAATAGTTGCATTTTCATCTATTAGGTCATATATTCATTGTGCATTCATTTATTAATCAAAACATGATGAGAGCCAAACATCATCACTGTCATAAAACTTATTCATAACCAACATGTAACCGACAAAAATAACAAGGATATGATAGCCATAAAAACCACATATGAACCAATACATTTACACATAAAATATCAAGGAGAAGGAGCTCTTATTAATGAATGCATAGGCCAACCAGGTATGGGACTTCCACAAACCACCTGACCATAGATTGTTGAACCAAATCTCTCTTTTAGCCAATCACCCCCATGCAATATTCCAAGCATGAATGTGGGATCTCATGAAACAAATCCAACAAAATTGAACCAGGGCTTCTAGAGGCCAAACCACCTCAACCCTCAACCAGTGATTCCACCTCATGGTTAGACATCATTAACCATCACCAGATGGGTCTCCACCCAAGTTGTCTAGGGCTCCAGAGTGTTTGTTCCAACCAAATTTTCAAGTACTAGTAACTAAACCCACAACTATTGTCGGGCTCCATAGCATTTGTCCAACCAAGGCTCCAGGACTAGTAACTCAACCCACTAAGGGCTCTAGAGCGTTTGTCCAACCAAGGCTCCAGGACTAGTAACTCAACCCAAGTTGTTACAGGGCTTCTAGAGCGTTTGTCCAACCAAGGCTCCAGGAACTAATAACTCAACCCACAGCTAAAGGAATATGAGAACCAACCAGAAAACAAAAGTAAAACCCACAACACCATGGCTATCCAGGAAATGGAAAGGCTAGGCAAAAACCACTGTCAATCCAGGCAATCCTCCATGCCAATGACAAATCATAACCAAATAACCACATGCATATGCCATGCATGCCAAAACTAGTAAGGAAATCATACATGCAACTTAGTACCTGCAAGAAAAAATCCATTGTAGTTGTTGATCCCGATGTCCTCTTGCACTTTCCTACTTTTCCTTTGCCTTCTTGCTCCAAATCCCAAGTATGTCACACTCCTCCAATAGTGCTCCAAGAAAACTCTAAGTGTCCAAGTGTAATATTCCCAATTTTGTGAGCATGGGAGTCACTAAGGAATTTTACCCAATTTTAGTAATATTAATTAAAAAGTGGCAAATATTATTGGAGAAAGGTGGCTAGTCTTACTTTATCAGAGAATAGCGACAAATTATTATTTTATTAAATGGTCGAAAAATTGACTTAGTAGAAAATGGCCCCCCACCAATAAAATAATATTTAAAAAAAAGAAGTCTATAAGAATGAGGAGAAATTATAAAAGGAGGATGGACTCATTTTGTGGATTATCTTCTACATTTTCAAACAAACACTCATTTGTATGCTTTGTTGTTTAGCAAGTCTATCGATTGTTTAGCCACGAATCTCCCATGCGGGATATTCAACCTCTACTTTAGGGGACCATCCATGTCCGCCCTAGGGAGGTTGTTCTACAGGAGATTTCAAGGAGTCAGGGGCAGCGACACACATCAATCACCAGTGCAGAGAGAGGGAAGTGCGTATTTTTGGGCAACCAGAAAACACGCAGAGGGAATGAAAATCAGCAGGGGACTCATTGCTTGTTGGGAGATCCAGGAGCTAAGGAGGCATCATAGAGCAGACATTTTCGCAGGAGTTTGCAACTCACTGAGCTAGCTACTAGCAATTTGCATTTCTGAGCAGAGGGACAACACAGAGGCCACCCAACAGAAATTCGTCGTGTTTGGAGAGCAACTGATCGTGGCTAAGAGTCATCCGAGTAGTGAAGAGTTCGATAGCAGGGGTAAATCCAGCATTTTGGACGAGTTTGTAGAGGGATTTGCAGCAGGTTGAATTTGGCAACCATAGCTCGGGTGAAGCTCCAAGGGGGTCAAAAATCAAAAGTCAAAGCCAACCAAATTCCTTTCTGGGTTTTTCTGGGTTTTGGCCAAGAAGTCCAGGGTTAAAAGAACACAATTTTTTGGGTGGTTTTAGTGCACTTTCCAGCCATTCAAAGTTCATAATTGCAACAGGTTTATGGGCAGCGTAGTGCAGATTGGTGCAGCAGTTGGGCAGCCTTCAGCTAAGCCATTTTCCTACCTGGGTTTGGTCTTGCTTGTCCATTGAGACAAGCCTAGGTGCACCATTCCACTATATTGTATTTGGCTTGTAAAATTATAATAAAATGGCTCAGAAGTTCTTCATTTGCAGTTTTTTGTGGGTGCTTAATGAATATTTCGTTTTTGTATTTTGCTGCATAGGATAATTGCTATTATCACTTGTATTTCCTCTTTAGGAACATTACACCAAGCGTATGAGAGACAAAGAATAGAGAGAGAGCTCCAAACTGAACTAATAATAAGTTTGTCAACTAATCCTTAGAAGCTTTTTTATTAACAAGGCCTATAATTTCTTCAATTTCCATTATTTTCCTTCATTCTCCTCCTCACATGCAACCTGTGACCTTCCACTTTCATTTTTTCCTAATTTCCATTATTTTCATAAATAAAATGCCACTTTGTCTTTCCAAAGCTTTAGCCATTGCCTTTGCCAATTTCCATAGCCATTAATTAATCACAAGTGATCCCCATCACAATTTTTTTGCCCAACATTCAGCTTGGAATACGTGTCCCATGAACAAGGTCTTATTTTTCCTTTATTAACTTTATTACATGGATTTTTTTACCAAGGCTGTTACAACAGACACCTTCTTGGTAGGGGGTAACTCCCTGCTTTGATGGACATTCTTATGTCTTGGGGTGGTATGTTGGTATCATGGAGGTGGACATATTAGGACTCGTGATTTGTGGGAGCGCTAATTTTTTCTTTAGCCCTGTAAATATGATCACCTATTATACTTTTCCCTTCCATTATTCCTTGATCCCAATGCACCTATTTTGTTCCTCGCTTTGACCATATATTTGTGTATGTCACCTCTTTGGCCATGACCATCATCCTTCATGGCAATCTCATAGTTCATGATGCATTTGTGCTCCCTAAGACAATGTCCCACATCATCCAAAGTAGTAAAGGGGCTTGTTACCCACCAAAATGGGTAACCCTATAGGTGAAAACTTTTCTTCTATCCGTGACAACCAACAGTCCAACCATGAGTCCAACAACCCCTGACAACCACCACTAGTTGATGACATGCCATTATATCTCCGCCACTTGTATTAGCCATATGCTCCTCACCCATCCAGCATGAGCACATGGATGAATGTGGGATTCTGATAAAAAAGTGCTTTAATCATTTTGCAATCGGGTGCTTATGCGTGTTTATATTTGGGCATTTGATATGCATTACGGGGTGACCTGGAAGAAAAGGGGTTTTGACTGTGATCTTGTTCTCTCACATTAATGGGGGGTTAATCTTTGATCCTTGTCTACTGGGACCTCCCCTAATAGTCCAATGGGTATAGGAGGGGCACTATTTGTGAAGCCCTGATTGAGATAACGTAGTTCCATCTATCCCTATGCCATAATTAACACTTTCCATCATACATTACAAGCCCTTATCTCACGTCCATTCTTCAAGTTCAACTGACCACTAGTTCTCTGGGATTTGGCATCCATACATTCAAATATCTGGGTAGGACCCAGAAACATTGTCCTAGGAGGTTGATGCCGCTAAAAGAAATAAAAAGAGCATATCATGACCACAAAACAAAATTAAAAGAAAGAATATCAAAATGCAAAGATGGCCAAGGCATACAAATTAGCACGTGGGAAAAATCCTAACATGAGCTCTACCTCACTCATTATGGCCATCGCCCAGTTTCTGAATACATGTTGCTCCATTACATCAAAAGAAGGAACCCTTGCGTGTCCTAACCCCAATGAGCAATGAAATGACTCGTCCTTGAGGAGTAATACAACTGCTATATCATTCAAGGAAATCTTTAACCCTTGAGCTATGAACAATAATAAAAAGAAAAACCAAGAAAAAGTAAAAGGCACACAAGAGAGGTGGAAAAACAAAGGCCGAGTCTGTAACTCATGCATCCATGATTGCTTCCTGCTCGCATCTATACACTCGGGTTGTGGATCCCCATCAACCGGTCCCTTTGACCATGGCACTTGGCTATGAATTGTTCTCCCCTCCATACCATAATTATTATTCACTAACAACTATCAATTGAAGGGTGGATTGAGGAAATGCAATGCTACAAAAATTGTGATTGGGATAAAATCGATGAGGGTCCGAAAAATGAAAAAATCCCCAAGAGTTCATTCTTTGCAACAATAAGGTCAATCTTTGTCTTCTAAGCTCTGAAATTTGTATCTCCTTCCAATTTGTTCTCTGACTTCATAGAGGAACCCATAGTCATAGATAAGAAAACAGATTGTAGATGTAGGTCTTCCCCAATACTCTTTCCTTTTACTAGTGATCTTAGTGTCCTCTCCTTCACCAAATCTCTGATACCATGTTGATTTTTCAAATGCAATAGATACTAGCACAAATTTTTGAAACACTGATAATTATTTCTAATGATGTAGATATTATTTTAGTATTTCCAATTTATCATTAAGCAATTACACTTCATAAATTCAACCATAAAATCATAAGAAAAATAGAGATCGTAATGCACAAAGAGAACACAAGATTTACCTTGAGAAAACCCACTTGGGGGTAAACCCAACAACCTTTTCCTTAGATAAATTCTTCATTTCAACAAGAGATACACCTAATGTTGCTAGTCAACTATGAGGTCAAACTGACCAACAATTCTATCATCAAACTTGGTCAAAGAATCCTCTAGTCATGTCAATCTTCTACCCTTCAACTTCAGTTCTCTCTAATCTTCCTAGGATGAATTTTGGCCTCCCAGAATATGCCCAGGAACTTGGTCCTGCTGCCTAAAACAATCACCCTAGAATTTTTGCCTTGCTGCCCAGAAACTATTTCCCAAAAGTTCGACCTGCTACCCAAAAACTTCCCAGAAAGTCACATTTGCGAAGTTAAGAGAGAGGTAAATGCCAGAGATGAACTCACCCTTCTTCATCCTATTTGTTGAGCTCCAAAATTGCCTTTCCCTTAGCAACTTTTCTCATCCTTCCTTCTTTGTTTTTCCATGAAAAATGCATCCTTATCATCAAAAACCATTATACATTGCCTCAAGGAGTATATTTCAGTGATTTACATGTTATACTTTTATGTTTGCTATTTGAATAAGTTTTTGTCTTTTAGCTACGGAACGCAGCCACATTCTGCAGCTAATCGGCTGTTCCACAGCTACTTCCATGCTTTTGCAGGTTCTAGGTGTCAAGAGGGGAAAAGGACTACATGGGTAGCTTGGAAAACATCAGGGCATGGATCGTATCCTATTCATCTGGCCTAGATCGACAAGGAAGACTCCAGTCAAAGGGAAGTAAAACATAGAAACCTAAGGCAAACAGGACTCTGTTTTGTACACGTTTCTCAGTGATGGGATCCGAAGTAGTTTCCTGAGGCCACAGACTTCATTTGCCACCTACGCAAAATGAATCCAACAGCCATTACCATAGATTTATGTTTCCAAGCAACCAAGGACAATAATTCTGCATACTTGCATGCCTACGTGTTTTGCTGTAGCTTATTTCTCTCTTTAAAACAGTTGTATAATTTCTCTATAAATACCTGTGTGAAGAAAGCAAAACAAGTTCGATTTTGCTCAGGTGTTAAGTTAATATTTCCGCTCTGTAGTTTGAAGAACTCATTCTCTGTTTTTAATATAAAGACTGTGTTTCATGGATACCTGAAAGCGTTGTTGGATTGTTGATTAAGTGCGTATAACTCAGACCTTTGCAGAGGGCCCCTGCGTTGGTTAAGGTTACATTTTATTTTGTCTTTCATAGTTAACTGTAAATTCACTGTGTTTTTCCATGATGTTTATAACCATTTTCTAACTTTGTTTGTAATGCAGTTTTTGTCATCTTCTTACTAACTTAGAATAGTTTTATTTCAGCATAGAATAGTTCTTTTGTTTCACTACTTTCTAGTTTCTTATCAGTAGCTTGAAGTTGATGTCAGTAGTGTAGAGTAATTCATTTCATTTGTTGTTCATTAGTCTTTAGATTTTGAATTAAAATGATCAATGCCATTTTATTGTTAGTTTAGTAACTCATGTTGTAAGTGAATGTTTCTAAAAGCCCTTTCAGTTGATGGTTCATCTCAAAACTAAGTGGTGAAATATTTCATTTATGAATGAGTCTTTCTCTGCATTTTTATGTTTACTTTCTCTTAGAACAATGAAGTAAGGAATCCCTCAAAATGCTATCACAAGGAGGTTGTTCTCCCAAAATTGTGTAGTAGAGTGACAAAACCAATGTTCCACCAAGGTTCCGGGACGAGGGGGCGAGGGAGCGAGGGGGCGCGGGAGCGGCCTATGCAAAAGCTCCCTACCATTTTTTAGGAAACGTGGGGGAGCGTCAGGGTCATAAAAATTTATAAATATAAAATATAATTTATTAATTGAGTCCACTATGACAATTTGGTTTGAATTGAAAAGCTGCAAAGCATGATCATTGATATGAATATCATTTGACATTATCCAAATTTATAATATCATATAAAATAATAAATTTAAAATTCTAATTCAGCTTGGTCAAATTCTAATTTAGATTTTGTTCAGACAGAGGGAGAGCTTCAGCTTGATAAGGTAGCCACTGAATTCTGTGAAAAGGTAAATGAACAGATCAGGAACATTGCATTGGCAGTAGAAGGGGAAACTACAATGTGTTGTCCAGTTGTATTGGATCCAACAGCTAGAAAGTTTGTTATATTATATATAATATAGACAGTACACCATATGTTGAAACAAGAGTAGTTCCAGGAGAGATGAGAAGATCACATGAAAGAGTTTCTGACAATTTACTATCAAATGACATTGACTGCAGGATGACCATCTGCGAACCAACTTGGGTGACCAACGATGGCATGGATAATTTGTCTACCTTATTAGAGCAATGCCATGCAGTTCAAACTTCAAACTAGCAGTGTATTTCAGGGGTGAAAATAATTTTCAGACCTGAGAATTCAAGCTGAGCAACTGTGCTCTGTGTAAATTTTGTAACTGTATAAATTCATATATAAGGACAGTTCTGAGATTTCTTGCTGCCCATAGTATTTTGCCATGCTTGCAGTAAACGCATGTTAGTCTATAGTCCACCCAATTATTTCCCACATGACATAGGTGCTGCTTCCATAGTTTGTATGTCAAATGTCATGCAAATTAAAAACACAAACTGAATGTCTCATATTCTTGGCCTGTCACTCCAGTTATCTCCCCACTGTAATCCAGAAGTTTTAAAAGGGAAAATTCATGTACGTGCTATATGGTCCAACAAATTTCCATGATACTGACTCTCTAAAATAACGCTCTTTGAAACCAAAAGACAGCACAAGACGTTATCCCCATACAGAACATGAGTAGCTTTGTACCACTTTAGCTCTATTAAATCATAAATTATAAGCAAGGCCATTTTTTTGGGAGCGTGGGGAAACATCCCCTCAGGGAAGGGAAACGTTTCCCTGGCACGTCCCCCTGAGTTTCCTCCATTTTGGGAGCGTGGGGAAACGTCCCCTACTCGTCCCCAAGTCCCCGGAGCGCGGGGGAGCGAGGAAGCTAGACCCCTAAGGGGGGGGCGAGTCCCCGTGGAACACTAGACAAAACACTTCATTTAGTTTCTATAGTAGATTAGTTGCAATTTCACTTTCAGTCTTAGTCTTTCATTTAATTTTGTTGCAATTTCATTTTTAGTATTAGTTTTTCTTAGAACAATGAAGTATTGAATTCCTCAAAATTTTATCACAAGGAGGTTGTTCTTCCAAAATTATGTAACAAAGTGACAAAGCACTTAATTTAGCTGTTATAGTAGACTAGTTGCAATTTCATTTTCAATCATAATTTTTCATTTAGTTTTGTTGTAATTCCATTTTCAGTTTTTCATCAAGTTTTGATTCTGCAATAGACTAGACAGTAGTTGTAATCTCATTTTCAATATTTCATTTTTGGTTCATCATAGATAGCTGCAATCTCATTTTCAGTTTTTAATATCTCATTTAAGCTTTGGTTTTGTAATTGATTAGATAGTAGTTGCAATTTCACTCTTAAGTCCTTTTAGTTCATGTTTTGGAAACAATCATAATAGCAAGAATAGAAACTTTGTTCTTGACCAAAAGCTTTACTTCCAAATCTGGCCTAAAGTACTCTTAGTCCTCATTTCATTAGCAGAAGTAGATTTAAGGTCTTGTTAAATACATTGTACATCATTAGGGATTAAAGGATTAAAAATCCCAAAACAACTTAAAACTGAAAAACACTGAAGTAGGAAGGGCCATCTAGCACATATAGTGCACTACACTTCATCTGTTTATGATACCCGGATTGATAATTTATGTAGAGAAATTTAGGACACTAAATTGACCAAACATTTTGGCGTCGTTGCCAGGGAAGTGTAACTAGGCATCCTTATCTCTTACATTCATAAAAAAAAAACAACAAAACAAAACAATGACATGCATAGAGAAAGAGATTCTAGGGGTAGATTTATAGCTAGGGGCAGAAGTTCAATTTCCACAACTCCACCTACTCCACCAAGAGTTAGAAAAGACACACCTCCATCCCAGATTCATACTCCCAGCCACAGGATTCTTGGAATTCAAGAGGCAGAAACTCAATCAGAAGATTCTCCCACATCATCCACCAAAATAGTCCTAGGAGAGAAGATATTTTTCACCTCCACAGGGGAGCCTATTGTAGTTGAAAAACTAGGAATACTCGGTGAGGAAGAAAAAGTAGGAACTCCCTCTCATATTCCATTGATAGAAAAACCAAAAGAAGAGGGAATAACCTTGCAGGTTGAGCCCTATACTGACTTTGAGGAAACTATAATGGCAGAAGAGGAACAAGATGGAGAATTCTCACTGTTTGGAGGAGGGGGTAGAGGGAGAGGTAGAGGAAACAATGGAGGAGGTAGAGGTAATAATAGAGGAGGCAGAGGAATTAGGGAAGTAGATAACTCATTTGGATTCCCTATAGTAGATGAGGAAACACGTACCACAATGGAAAACATTTCACCATCTATCCTCCCAAATTTTTATGGGTTGAGAAGTGAGGATCCTGGAACATTTTTGTTTGAGTTTAAAGTCTTGTGCAAAACCTATGACTATCTAGAAGACTCTAAAAAACTCAAATTGTTCCCTTCAACACTAAAAGGGGCTGCTTTGAAATTGTTTATGGGGTTAGTCACTCAATCCATTAGAACTTGGAATGACATGAAAGAGGCATTTTTGGATAGATACTTGGATTATTGTATGCCTACCAATCATAAAGATGAGGTGTTCAAAATGATGCAAAAAGAAGATGAAAACTTAGAGGATTTGCTTAAAAGATTCAACTATAATTTGAAAAGAGAAAAAATGAACAATTTAGAAGAAGAAACTTTGAAAGCTCTTTTGTTAAAGGCCATTAGAAATGAATGGATAGATATCCTTAACATGATGGGGAAGGGAGATATCTCTCAACTTCCATTGAGTGACATAGTAGAACTATGTGTTCATCTCTTAAGAGGGAAATCTAAAACTGGGAAAGGGCCGAAAAATCCTTCTCTTGTTAGAGCAAACAATTCTGCAACTGGATCTGTAAGTAGGGCAGAAATTGGCAATATGCTTGATGAGTTTAAAACTGACATTTTAGGGAGCCTTAGTGAGTAACTAGACACCCTTAAAATTCAAAACAAACAGAAAACAAAGGCTGATTCTTTAGCCATCTTTTGTCCAAAATGCAGAAAGAAACATGCTCTAAGGGAATGCCCTTTAGATGCAAAAATTGTAGAAACTTGTATGATTTGTTCAGAAAGTCATGAGACCAAGGGTTTTCCCTCAATCCCAGGTCTTACGACTGTCTTTCAAGAGGAAACAGTCCCAAATCCTGCAGAACCTCTTTGTTTTGTTGCAAGAAGACCTTGGCAGGGGCCATAAAATCAAGGATTTAACAATCCAATGTATTTTTATCCGCCGCCAAACTGGAATTCTTGGCAGCAACCTTGGCCTCAACCTCAAACACAGTCTCAATCTCAACCATGGGCACAAGGGGTACAAAATCCTTATGGGAGATTTGCTCAATATTATCAGTATCCTCCATCTTATCAGAATTATCCTCCCCCACAAAATCAGCAGCAAAATTAGCAACCACAACTTCCAAATCAAAACCCTCAACTTTCATTGCCATTTCCACAACAACCTCCACAACAAAGTCAAAATCCTCAACTCTTACTTCCATTTCAACAAAAACCAAATCAGCTACCTACCCAACCATTGCCAAACCCCAATAATAAAAACCCTCAGAATGCTTACATGGTAGAAGGACAACAATTTCCAACTTACATGATTACTCCTCTAGATCTTAATGATGTTCAACTTAGATCTGGTAGGATATTAGAAAAGGAAAAATCTTCTATAGTTATTCAAGAACAAGACACTTCTGAGGAGGATTCCCTAAGAGTCAATAAAAGTTTTAAGGGAACATCCCTCCAAAACCAAAATATTGAAAAAGAAAAACAAAAAGAATCAATAAACACAAGTCCTATCATTGAGCAACTAGCATCTACTTCCACACCTTTTCCTGAGAGATTACAAATTGATAGAGGGGTAGAAAATCAGATCTTGTTGCCCAATTATGATTTTCTAGATGAATTGAAGAATGTTTCTATCAAAATTCCTTTGTTACAAGCCATTAGAGAAATTCCAATTCTAGCCAAAACAATAAAAGAGTTGAGCATCAACCAGGAAGAAAACCAAGAGAAACAAAAAGAATTCACATGGTAGGAAAGATAGCAGAAATTATGATGGGAAAGATTGCCATGCAGAAATATATGGATCTAAGAAGTCCAATTTTCAAGACACATATAAATGGAGCAACTTAAACTTCCTAATATTCTTTACACACCTACCTTGCTACAATTGCAGATAGATCAGTAATCAAACTAGATTGTGTGCTAGAAGATATTTCAGTCTCCTTAGATTCTTGGGAATATCATGTTGATTTCATGATTTTAACTCCCAAGAATAATCTAGGACACCCACTCATATTAGGAAGACCTTGGCTGGACACATTGATGCTTTTATTAGTTGAAGATCTGGTGACATGTATATTGTTGATGGTAATTCAACAAAGAAATTTACTTTGTATCCTCCAGCAAAAGCAATCACAGAAATAGATGACAAGGAATGTATCGATGAAGAAGATAATATTCAACCTCTCTTTACTATGTCAGAAATTAGTGAAGATAGTCAAATTTTGAACACATTGGAAAATTTTGAAACATCTTCAGAGTATGATCATGCATAATTCCAAGAAAAATCTAATGTTGAATACTTGTCATCTAGGCAGATGTCCCTCTATTCTATGGAAGAGTTTGGTAGCTCTACAATTGAAATTTTTCTAGGTAGGACATTGAACATAAAGAAAAACTTGGAGAAACTACAACAAGAAGAGCTAACCAAAACATTATAAAAACATTTTGCTGCATTTGCATGGGAGTACACCGACATGAAAGGTATTGATCTTAAGACTTGTATCCATCATATCTATATTGAGGAAAACAGTAGGCCAATCAGATAACCTCAAAGAATAATGAATCCAAATCTTAGGGAAATTGTGAAAGAAGAGCTCCAAAAATTACTCAATATAAACTTCATTTACCCAATTTCATATAGCCAATGGGTTTCTCCTATGGTAATTGTGAATAAAAAGAATAGTAAATGGAGGGTGTGCATTGATTACCAAGAATTGAATAAAGCAACCTTGAAAGATCACTTTCCTTTGCCTTTTATAGATCAAGTATTAGATACATTAGCAGGTAAAAAGTATTTCTCATTCTTGGATGGTTTTAGTGGTTATAATCAAATTCAGGTGGCACCTGAGGATCAGGATAAAACCACATTTACTTGTCCATGGGGAACTTTTGCCTACTGAGTACTTCCTTTTGGGTTATGCAATGCACCAGCAAAATTCCAAAGAGCAGTACTAGGAATTTTTTCTGATCTAATACATGATTGTGCAGAGGTATATATGGATGATTTTACAGTCTATGGTAACACATTTGAAGAAGCTTTGGAAAATTTGGAAAAAGTCCTTAAAAGATGTAAAGAAACAAACTTTTCACTAAGCCATGAAAAATGCTTTATGATGTTTACAGAAGGTATTGTTTTAGGACATCACATTTCAGGAAATGGGATTAAAGTTGACAAATCTAAAGTTGAAGTCATCTCTAAGTTATCAATTCCAAATTGCCAAAGAAATGTTAGAAGTTTTCTAGGATTTACAAGATACTATAGAAGATTTATAGAAAACTTCACTAAAATAGCATCTCCACTCTTCAAATTGCTTACAAAAGATTGTGAATTCAAGTGGAATCCTGATTGCCAACTAGCATTTGAAACCTTGAAAGCAAAAATATCTGAAGCACCTATTTTAAGAGGACCAAATTGGAAATTTCCTTTCCATATTTTTACAAATGCTTCAGATACAGCTCTGGGAGCTGTATTGGGACAAAAAGATTTGATTCCTTATGTCATTTACTATACAATTAAAAATTTGACTCCCACTGAGTTGAATTATATTACGACTGAAAAATAATTCTTAGCTATTGTTCATGCAATTAACAAGTTCAGACACTATATAATAAGCTATGAAACCTTTGTTCATACAGATCACTCTGCAATTAGATATTTGATGAATAAACCTATTACTAGTGGCAGAGTTACAAGATGGTTTTTACTTTTGCAAGAATTCAACATTATTGTGCTAAATAGACCCGAGAAACAAAACACAGTTGTTGATTTCTTGTTCAGAATTTAGAATATCAAAGAAGACTCTCCGGTTGAAGATAAGTTTCCTGATGAATATCTCTTTGCAGTAACTACTCAAACTCCTTGGTTTTCAGATGTTGCTAACTACTTGGTTACAGGGAAGTTACCTTCACATTTATTTCCTAGAGAGAAAAGAAAGATTATTCAAGATAGTGCAAAATATTTATGGATCACTAACGAATTGTATAAAATAGGGCCAGATATTATGATCAGAAGGTGTGTGAGGGAAGATGAAATGCCTGATATTCACAAAGCATGTCATGATGAGCCGTGTGGTGGACACTTTGCTGACAAGAGGACAGCCTATAAAATCCTTTCTTTAGGATATTATTGACCATCCATCTTCAAAGATGATAAAGGATATGTTAGAAGGTACGACAACTGCCAAAGGATAGGGAAACCTGCTCCCTCAAATGAAATGCCATTACAACCTCAGGTACTTATCGAACCTTTTGAAAAGTGGACTTTAGACTTTATTGGACCTATTAATCCTCCATCCAAGCAGAAAAAGTATATATTGGTATGCACTGATTATGTCACCAAATAGGTAGAAGCCAAAGCATTACTTTTTGCTAACAAAAAATCTGTAGTTAGTTTTCTTTTTGAGGATATTCTTACTTGCTTTGGTGTTCCAAGAGAAATTGTTATAGATCAGGGATCTCAATTCACATCCAACATGATGGAGAAGCTTATGGAGGAGTACAAGATCAAGCATAGGAAATCCACTCCTTATCATCCACAAGCAAATGGTCAAGTGGAGTCTACAAATAAAGTGATTGAAGGAATTCTCACCAAGATTGTGCATCTACATAGAAGAGATTGGGCAGAAAGGCTTCCTGAAGCCTTATGGGCCTATAGAACTACATGGAGAAACACAACTGGACATACACCCTATGAACTTGTTTATGGGAAACAAGTCTTGTTCCCCATAGAGTTCCAAATCAAAACTTTCAAGATGACAGTCCCGCTGGGGATGGATTTATCAGAAGCTCAAAAGCATAAACTGGAGCAATTAAATGAACTTGATAAAATCAGACAAGAAGTTGTTCAAAGAACTTGCCTAGTGCAACAACAAAAGGCTAAATGGCATGACAAATACATCAAGGACAAGAAGTTTCAAGAGGGAGATTGGGCACTGTTATTTGATTTAAAGTTTAAAGATTTTCAAGAGAAGTTTCAAACTCATTGGCTTGGGCCATATGAGATTGAAAATCTTTTTAGTAATGGAGCAGTAAGGATCAGAACAATAGATGAAAGTCAAACTCCTCTCCTTGTGAATGGCCATAGATTGAAAATTTATCAAAAACCAATCTCAAAGGAGTTCATCAAAATCTTTTAGAACAATTCCGAAATGAACTTGGTGAAGAAGAATCCTTCTTCTCCACCAACTTAGTCTTTGTTTTTCCTATCTAAAAGAAAAAAAAAATTGTATAAGGTTGAAAACCAATCACTGATTGGCATGCTTATACAAAAAATACAGGGTGAAAATCAGAAGCTTCTGACACCCTATATTTTCCATTTCCTTTGCTGAAAAAAAAAATGGTGACTCACTTTGCATTATGCAAAATTCATTGTTTTATCTCATTTTCACTCTGTTTTACTTTTGCAAAGTTTCACTTCACTCCACTACCATATTCCACCAATAAATTTTTCCTCTCCAACATTTCTTCCATCTCCATTTTTCATTTATCATCTTGTCATATTTTCACTCACACAACCATCTCCATTTCATTCATTCATAAGTCATATTTTACTCTCTGTTTTACATTCTGCAGTTGTTTCCACGTTCTGCAGCTGTTCCCGTTCCGTAGCTAATCCTGTTCTGCAGCCAATCTGATTCTGCAGTTGTTCCTGTTCCGTAGCTAATCCTATTCTACAGCCAATCTGATTCTGCAGCAACAGTTTGATTATCAGTCCAAGCACAAAGAGGCCAGTTCATAATAATATCTCATATGCAGGTAATTGAGGAGAGAACAACTTTGAAGACCAATCACATCTAAGCACCTGTGGAAGCAAACAACAAGAGATTAGCAAGCGGAAGGTAAGGTTCTAAAGGTAAAAACAAAAACTTATTTCAAAAAGCAATACAAAAACATAAGTTTGTATAACTTGTATAATCACATGACTCCTTGATTTATCATTATGAGATTTGACTGCCATGATGATTCTGCCACACCTTCCGTCTTTAATGCCAAACGGTCTAATGATGCAATCTTCGTTTTAAACTCAATGACTCGTACTTAACCGGACTTCTACAACACACCTGTTAAACGGTTAGATTAACGACATAACCTATTTGAATACGACTCTTCAAAACCCTGATTGTTCATTTATTACACCAAGTTTTTCTCTTATACTTCCGCAGCCTTTTTGTGCATACAATCACTCTGTTTTCATATATTTTGTGCATACAACCACTCCGTTTTCATATACCTTGTGCACACTCTGTTTCCACACATTTTATGCATACAACTACTCTGTTTTCATATATCCTGTATGTACAGTCGTTTTATCTCATATTCATAGTCGTTTTACTTCCATATATTCAGTCATTTCGTCTCCATATCCATAGTTATTTTTGTTTCTATATACCAGTTGTTCCACTGCCGTATACATAGTCCTCTTTACGCAGTCACTCCATTTCTCAAACAGTGAAGGGAATTTTGAAGAATAACAGAGAATAGAGGTGATGGGGCTCATCGTCAGAACTGAACCCATAGGGGTGAAGTACATGGAGGGTTATCCTCAGCTGAAAGGAATGTTACAGAAGGCTGGTTGGTTGAGTTTCATTGAAAAATTCAATAGTTACCATAAAGAAATCACCAAATCCTTTGCCAGATCATTTGATGGAATGGACGTGGAAATAGGTGACATCAAATTTGCAGTTACTGAGTCCTTTATTACTGAAGCAACCGAACTACCAAGGCTAGGAGAGAGGTGGTTCAAGAATAAAGAGTTTCATGATGAATCCTGGAAGGTCATTCTCAAAAATCCAGGTATGGACACTTCAGTTTTTAGAAAAGGGATTCCAATCTCTGCACTTAAAAACAAATGGAGTAGCATGTTATTAATTTTGCAAAAGTTTATTACATGCGAAGGGAGGTTTGGTTCCATGTATGTATATCACATACGACTGTTAATGAATTTTCTAGAAGATGGAACCCTCAATCTCCCATTTTTCCTATTGAATAGTTTGAGAAGAATGGCCACTAATGTTCAAAAGAAAATTGAAGCAATAGAAACCACTCTATATCACCATGGACTAGTAAAAATTTTAGTTGAATTTCACTTAAGAAGTGTAGGGGACACATGGGAGGACTTTTTGGTAAGAAACTTCTTCCAAGATGCTCCAGAATTGCTTGAGGGAAGTCCTGTAAAAAGAAGTAGGAAAAGGAAGACCAATCTCACCATTCAAAACACCCCTGAAACTTCAACACAGAAAAACAATGAAGAAGAGCCAATCTCTGAAACATTAACAGAGATTAGAAAGCAGACAAAGCAGAGGAGAAAAATGAAAGAAAAGGTTGAGGAAATCCACAAGAATATTCCTGAAACCTCATCATCTAAGGAGGAAGAAAAACTACTTTCTAAGAGACTAATCAAAATTAGGGATCAACTCAAGAAAGATAAGGAGAAAGGAAAAAGGAAACAGGTTATAGAGGAAGAAATCATAGGCTCCCAAAGTTTGAGGAGAAGTTCTAGACTCAGGGGCAAAGTGAAAAAAGCAAAATCAAAAGAGACCCAGTTCATAGATTTGGAGGAAGAAACTCCAACTCAGTCCCATGACAATATTCCATATGAGCAAAGCCCACAGAACTCTCCTCCACAAAACTTTGAAAGAAGCCCAAGAAGAGCCTCTCCAGGCATTGATCCAATCCAACAGTAGATTTATGACTACATAGAGTCATTGGAGAAAAAGAGTACATCAGTAGATCCAGGGACTTCAGCTGATCCTGAGCAGCCTGTCACCTCACAAGAAACTTTAACTAGCTCCCTTGAGCAGGGAATCTATGAGCTAGAAGTTCTAAATAGGCACATCCAAAGAGAAAATGAAGCCTTAAAAGAACAGAACAAGTTGGATAAGATTATCCATGATAACACTATGCTTCACTTGGGTTTATGGCACAAGAAGAACAGAAAACTAAAAAGGAAGAATAAGAAGCTAAACAGAGCACTTATTAACCTTAAGTACAGATTTCTCATGAGGAAGCTTAGGATGGCAGTTGGTGCAAAGAAAAGCAAGAAGAGGTTGGATGTTTTGGCAGAAGTCTCAGAACAAATGCAGTAGGAGGAGAGAGTTCACAATTTTGATTGCATGGGGACATGCAATAGTCTTGCAGTGGGGGTATGTTGAGCTCAAAAACTGCCTTTCCCTTAGCAACTTTTCTCATACTTCCTGTTGAGCTTTGAAATTACACCTCTCCTACACATTTTCCCCTCACCAGTACTCCATAAGCTATCAGAAATCATTGCATATTGATTCTAAAAGAGCATTTAAGTGGTTTTCTAACTATGTTTTTGTGTTTTCTGTTTGAACTAGATTTTGCTCATTAGCTGCAGAATCCAGTCACTTTCTACAACTGATTCAACTTTCCGCAACTGTTTTTGTTAAACTCTAGGTTGCAGGTGTCATCAAGCAAAACAAGCCACATGGGCAAGTTAGAAATGACCTAGACATGGATCAGGTCCTATTAGTTCAGCCGGATTCATCAAGGAAAGCTGTGGTCAACGGTGGTCAAGCGTTGGTCAAATAGAGGAATCCTACATCAACAGGACTCCGTCTTCAAGCACGTGAAGGATTCGTGGCCATTCCTAGATCCTTGGGGTCATGTCAACAGTTGTAGACTGCCCCACGATGCGAATCCAACAACCACAGTTGATAGATTTAATAGTCTCGGCAACCATTATGCTAAATCCATGGACGTTGTCTTTTACGTGTCTCCTGTTGACGTAGTTTCACAGGAAAACAATTATGAAGTTTTTGTTATAAATAATGCGTTTCTATACGCATAGAAGTTAGTTTTTGGTAATGTAATTTTGTTGTTAAAGTTACTGTGCCGTGACATTAGTCCCACTGTGGTAACGACTCTATTTTGATATATAAAGAAGACTCTGTTTCTATATGATTGCGTGAACATAATTTTGGATTGATAGCCTGTTGACCGAGGCTGTGCAGAGGGCCCCTGTACGCTGAGGTTTCGTTTTCCTTGTTGTTGTATAGTTTTTACGTACTGTTTCCTTATTTCCATTGCACATGTTTCATAGTTATCCACCTGTGTATATTTCATCTGTTATGGCACTAACATTTCATTCCTATTTATGATTTTACAAGCTTTGTATATTGCTGTTAACGCTGATCAGTGTGTGTATGTTTCAGGATAGAGTAGGCTCGGGCATTTGCATATAATTTTCACAATAACTAGTGACATGGGATTAGCCTCTCTGCTGACTTTGCTTTTCTTAGTTTTTTAATTCCAGTTCTGTTTTGTTGATTTCAGTCTTATTCACTTGCTTTGTTAGTTAGCTTAGATATTAAATTGTTCATATCATTGATGATTATCTCTGAAAGCCATAGCCTAGACTAACTAGCAAGGAATCAGATTATGAATGGTGTAATTTGATTTTAGTTTTACTTTTCTGCAATTAGACATAAACTTGCTCATATCATTGACGATTATCTCCGAAAGCCATAGCTTAGACTAACTGGCGAGGAATCGGATTATGAATGGTGTAATTTGATTTTAGTTTTACTTTTCTACAATTAGACATCAACTTGCTCATATCATTGATGATTATCTCTGAAAGCCATAGCTTAGACTAACTGGCGAGGAATCGGATTATGAATGGTGTAATTTGATTTTAGTTTTACTTTTCTGCAATTAGACATCAACTTGCTCATATCATTGACGATTATCTCCGAAAGCCATAGCTTAGACTACCTGGCGAGGAATTGGACTATGAATGATGTGAATTGATTTTACTTTTACTAGATTGCAATTTTTTATTTATTTGAGTGCAGTAGCTTAATTCATTTTTCTGTATTTAGACAACAACAGAGATAATAGTTTCATGATCAGTAGTTCATTATTTGCTTAATTTGAATAGCAACACATTTTTGTTCAAGTATTAATTTCATCACTAGTATGTTCTAAGACCCTCTGAAGTGTTAAGTTCTGGAAATCATTATAGAGGACATAATTGCCTTAAAATCTATATCCATACTTGCCTTCTAGAGTATTCTTAAAACTCAGGAATAGGATTTCCATTCATATTAGAAGATAAACGAAGATAAAAACCCCCAAAACAAAATAAAAATTGAAAACGACAAAAAGGTAAGAAAGAGGTTGTCTTGCACATATAGTGCGCCACACTTCATCAGTCTACGACTCCTGGATTGATAATTAATGTAGCAATTTAGGACACACTAAATTGACCAAACATTTTGGCGCCGTTGCCGGGGAAGTGTAACTAGGTAGCCAATCTCTTAAAAAAAGGGAAAAATTGATAACTTCTTGAAGTATGCTCTCCTCTTGCACCTAGTGTGATCTGGAGGATCAGAAAAGAGAGTTGTTAGTTCAATAATTTCTTGATTATGCTCTCTTCTTGCACCTAGTGTGACCTGGAAGATCAGAAAGAGAATTATTAGCCCGACTTGAAAAAATAAAAATAAAAAAATGACATGCATAGAGCAAGAGATTCTAGGGGAAGGTTTATAGCTAGGGCCAAAAGTTTGATTTTCACAACTCCAACTACTTCAAGGCATAGACAAGATACACCTCCATCATCTCCGACTCACACTCCCAGCCTTAGGATTCCTGGAATTCAAGGGGCAACAGCTAAATTAGGAGACTCTCCCACACTATCCATCAAATCTGACCTAGGAGAAGAACCTTTCTTCACTTCTACAGGAGAACATATTGTAATCAAAGAAGTAGAATCACCTGAAGAAGAGGAGGGAGAAATTCTTCCTCGTTCGCCATTAATAGAAGAACTAGAGGACTCTGAGAACTCTGAGGAAACTATCATGACAGAGGAAGTAGTGAATGGATTTGGAGGAGGGGGTAGAGGTAGAGGTAGAGGAGGAGGAAACAATGGAGGAGGTAGAGGTAACAATGGGGGAAATAGGGATGGAGATAACTCATTTGGATTCCCTATAGCCGATGAGGAAACTCATACAACAATGAAAAACATTTCACCATCTGTCCTCCCAAAATTTTATGGGTTGCGAAGTGAGGATCCTAAAACATTTCTATTTGAGTTTGAAGTCTTGTGCCGAACCTATGACTATATGGAAGACTCTCAAAACTCAAACTGTTTCCTTCAACATTGAAGGGAGCTGCTTTGAAATGGTTTATGGGATTAGTCACCCAATCTATTAGGACTTGGAATGATATGAAACAAACATTTTTGGATAGATACTTGAATTATTGTATGCCCACCAATCATAAGGATGAGGTATTCAAGATGATGTAAAAAGAAGATGAAAACTTGGAGGATTTACTTGAAAGATTTCAATACAACTTAAAGAGAGCAAAAATGAGTAATTTAGATGAGGAAACCTTGAAAGCCCTTTATTAAAGCCATTAGAGATGAATGGATAGATATTTTAAACATGATGGGGAAGGGAGATATTTCTCAACTTCCACTCCATGACATAGCAGAACTATGTGTCCATCTCTCAAGGGGAAAATCTAAAACTAGAAAAGGGCCTAGAGATCCTTCTTTTATTAGAGCAAACAAATCTGCAACTAGATCAGTAAGTAGGGCAGAGATTGGCAATATGCTTGATGAGTTCAAAACTGATATTCTAGGGAGCCTTTGTGAACAACTAGACACCCTTAAAATACAAAACAAACAAAAAGCAGAAGTTGAAGCCTTAGCCATCTTTTGTCCAAAATGTAGAAAGAAACATGCTTTAAGGGAATGTCCCTTGGATGCAAAAGTTGTAGAGACATGTGTGATTTGCTCAGAAAGCCATGAGACCAAGGATTGTCCTTCAATTCCTGGGCTCAAAGCTGTCTTTCAGGAAGATCCAAATTTAGTAGAGTCTCTTTGTTTTGTTTCAAGAAGACCGTGGCAGGGGCCACAAAATCAAGGATTTAACAATCCTATGAACTTTCAGCTCCCACCAAATTGGAATTCTTGGCAACAACCTTGGCCCCAATCTCAAAATCCATATCAATCATGGGCACAAGGGATGCAAAATCCTTATGGGATATTTGCTCAATTTTATCAATATCCTCCATCTTTTCAAAATCAACAAAATCCACAAATTCCAAATCAAAACCCACAACTTTCATTACCATTTCCGCAACAACAACCTTCTCAACAAAATCCAAATTCTCAACTCTTGCTTCCATTTCAACAAAAGACAAATCAACTACCAGCCCAGCCATTGCCAAATCCCAATAACAAAAATCCTCAGAATGCTTACATGGTAGAAGGACAAAAATTTCCTACCTATATGATTGTTCCTCTCAACAATGTACAACTTAGGTCTGGTAGAGTTTTAGAAAAACCTTCTATAGATGTTCAAAAGCAAGATACCTCTGAGGAGGATTCTCTTAAAGCCAATAAAGGTTCTGAGGAAGCATCTCTTCAAAACCCAAACATTCAAAAAGAAAAAGAAAAAGAGTCAACCCCCACAACTCCTATAGTTGAGCAACCTGCATCTTCATCCACACCTCCTTTCCCTGAAAGATTACAAATTGACAAAGGGGTGGAAAAACAAATCTTATTGCCTAACTATGATTTTCTAGATGAGTTAAAGAATGTCTGTATCAAGATTCCCTTGCTACAAGCCATTAGAGAAATTTCTATTCTAGCAAAAACAATAAAGGAGTTGAGTCTCAAAAGACCAGGAAGGAAACCAAGAGATACAAGAAGGATCCACTTGGTAGGAAAAATTGCAGATATCATGATGGGAAAAATTACCATGCAGAAATATGTAGATTCAGGTAGTCCAATTGTCAAGACACATATAAATGGGATAGAAAGTCCAAATACTTTGATTGACTTAGGGGCTGCTATCAAAATTATGAGTAGACAGACTATGGAACAGCTTAAACTTCCTAATCTTCTCTTTACACCCACCTTACTGCAACTTGCAGATAGATCAATAATCAAACCAGATGGTGTATTAGAAGATATTTCAGTCTCCTTAGATTCTCGGGAATATCCAGTTGATTTCATGATTTTGACTCCAAAGAGTAATTTAGGAGGGCACCCACTCATCTTAGGAAGACCTTGGCTAGCCACAGTTGATGCTTTCATTAGTTGTAGATCTGGAGATATGTACATTTCTGATGGTAGTTCGACAAAGAAATTCAATCTGTATCCTCTAGCAAAAGCAGTTACAGAAGTAGGAGACAATGAATGGGTCGATGATGAGGACAGTATACAACCTGTCTTTACCATTTCTGAAATTAGTGAAGATAGTCAAATTCTGAACACATTAGAAAATTTTGAAACACCTTCAGAATATGACCACACACAATTTCAGTTAGATTCTGATATTGAGTACTTATCATCAAGACAAATGTCTCTTTACTCTATGGAAGAGTTCGGTAGTTCTACCATTGAGATTTTCTAGGTAAAACAGTGAATATCAACAAAAAATTGAAAAAATCACAACAGGAAGAGCTAACCAAAATCTTGCAAAAACATTCTACTGCATTTGCATGGGAGTATACTGATATGAAAGGTATTGACCCTAAGACTTGCATCCATCATATCTATATCGAGGAAAACAGTAGACCAATCAGACAACCTCAGAGAACGATGAATCCAAATCTTAGGGAGATAGTGAAAGAAGAGCTCCAAAAACTACTCAATGTAAACTTCATTTATCCAATTTCAGATAGCCGATGGGTTTCTCCTTTGGTTATAGTACCCAAAAAGAATGGTAAATGGAGGGTATGCATTGATTATAGGGAATTGAACAAGGAAACTTTGAAGGATCACTTACCTTTGCCCTTTATCGATCAAGTATTAGATACATTAGCAGGCAAAAAGTACTTTTCATTTTTGGATGGTTTTAGTGGTTATAATCAAATTCAGGTAGCGCCTGAAGATCAGGATAAGACCAAATTTATCTGTCCATGGGGAACTTTTGCTTATCGAGTGCTCCCTTTTGGATTATGTAATGCAGCTACAACATTCCAAAGAGGGGTCTCAGCTCAAGAAGAAGATACTCCAGGCATCACATGATTCCCCATTGGCAGGACATCAGGGTTTTACCAAAACCTACAGGGCCATTAGGGAGAGGTTCTCATGGAAGGGCCTCAAGGAGGACGTACTCCGGCATATCAGGGAGTGCGATGTTTGCCAGCAGAACAAGGGAGAGATGAGCCATCCCGCAGGATTATTGCAGCCTCTTCCCATTCCGGAGGGGAAATGGGAGAGTATTTCGATGGATTTCATCACAGGGTTGCCCATGGTACAGGGCAAGGATTTTATCTTTGTCGTCGTTGATCGACTAACGAAGTACACACATTTCTTTGCCATATATGCACACTATACAGCAGCACATGTGGTCAAGCTGTTCTTCAGGGAGATCTTCAGGCTACATGGTCTTCCTAAGACCATCGTCAGTGACAGGGACAACCGTTTCATGGGCGGGTTTTGGCAGGAGCTTTTCTGATTGGTGGGGATGGAGTTGACACCGAGTACCAGCTATCACCCATAGACGGACGGACAAATGGAGATAGTTAACAAGTGGCTGGAGGGCTACTTGCGTAACTATGTCAGTGGGCAGCAACGAACATGGCTGAAGTGGCTGCATCTAGGGGAGTACTGCTACAATACTTCACATCACATGTCCATTGGTATGTCACCATTCTATGCTTTATATGGGTATCATCCTTTATCTTTTGCTGACGTGATGTTTGGTGATAGAAAGGCTCCCAGAGCCAAGATATGGATCCAAGAGAGTCAGGATGTCCTCCGAGCTCTCAAGGATAACATGGCTACAGCGCAGAACCAGCAGAAGCTGTATGCCGACAGGGGTCGGGTGGAGAGGCAGTTCGAGGTAGGGGACATGGTCTACCTACGATTACAACCATACCGATAGTCATCGTTGAAGCAGAAGGGGGCTGAGAAGCTCAAGCCCCGCTTTTATGGGCCATACAGGGTAATACGCAGGATTGGACAGGTTACATATGAGTTGGAGTTGCCCCAAGGCAGCAAGATTCATAACATTTTTCATGTATCATGCCTGAAGAAGGCATTGGGGCAGCAGGTGACCGTGACGGATGAGCTACCACCCATGGATGATGAGGGGCATTTGGTATTACAACCGGAGGCTATCATTAACTCTAGGGAGAGACGGTTGTAGAGCAGGACGGTCCGGGAATTCTTGGTGAGGTGGAAGAATTTGCCAGATGAGGATGCCACTTGGGAGAGTGAGGAGATCTTACAGCATCCATCACTTCAGTTGCTTGAGGACAAGTAACATTTTGCCGAGGGAGACTGTAATATTCCTAATTAGCTATGGCTAATTGGAATATTCAATTTTGTTCGATTTTTGCCTTCTATAGTTATTTGTAAATAAAAAGTGAGGAAGGGAGAACATAACTCACTTTAGAATAAAAAGTCACTTCTTAGGTAGCACAACGTTGTGACTTAAGGGGGAACCAAGGGGGCGAAAGGGGGACACAGAAATGGGGCCCACGTAGACACATGGAGGGATTGCGCAGGAGGGAAGGAACACATGGCAAGAAGGGGATCATGTAGGAGAAAGTGAGCCTAGGGATTGTGAGAGGCAGAGGCTATAAAATAGAGAGGAACCCCCTCATTTGGGATCATTCTAGTTATGAGCATTTGTGATAGTCATTTCGACTTAGAGCACGCTGGCTGTTTAGCTAGTCTGCAACACTGTTTAGTGCATTGAGTGTCTCCGTTCAGAGATCTCACCCTTAGCCCCGGGGGACTTCGAGTGCCTGCTCGGGCAAGGTATTTCCATTGGCATTCCAGCAGTAGATTCATCAGCATTTCAGCAGCAGTTTCATCAGCATTTCAATAGCAGTTTCATCAGCGTCTTTGAAGAACTGCGCAGAACCCTAAGGGGGTGATTTTCGAGGGTATGCCATTTTAGAAAAGCTTTCTAGGTTTTCAGGGTTTTTTGAGTAGAGTCTGATTCCAGAGTTTCAGCCTTTTTTGAGGAGGGGAACAGCCCCAAATCCTCATTCGATTTCCAGCAGCAACAGTAGCACGGCAGTTTTCCAGCAGCTGGGACGCAGATCAGTGTGAGGCCATTCCAGGAAAGCTTTCTGGGTTTTTTTGGGTTTCTTGAGTAGAGCCCGAATCCATAGTTTCAACTTTTTTCGAGAAGGGGAGCAACCCCAAATCATCATTTGTTTTCTAGCAGCAGCAGTAGCGGAGCAGCAACATCCACGCAGAGAGGCCATTCTTGTCATTCGGAGAGTATTTTTTCACTTGCCTTGTTTAAGTCGAGGTGCCATATGTCTAATCACCTTTTGTACTCATTTATTGCTCAGTATAATAAAATGGCTTAGCATTTCTCGCTGCATTTCTTGTGTATTTGCTTATATTTCCAGTTTACATTATTATATGTTGTTCCACTGTTATTTTATCACTTCCTGGCTAAGTTACTGGATCCGGCACTCTGGGGTACAGGATCCACGGATCTGATCCGGATTCAGATCCAGATCCACCTAAATACGTCCAAGAACCGGCACGTGGCGTATTAATGTTCGTTAGAAACGGATGTTGAAATCTGGAAACGGATCCCGTGTCACTTTTCCGGATTTCTAAGTTTTTTGCCATGCTGTTTTTACTTTGTAGACATTCGTGGTGTCTGCGGGAATCACATTTGGGTCTCATGGGTCTCATATAGACGTAGAGTAGATAGTTCCGCAGAGTTTTTTATTTTCTTCCTTGACACTGCGGAGAGCGAACGAACAATAGACAAAAAAACTGACCGAGCTTTCACCACGCTGCAAAATCCGTCCGAAATTACAAACTTTCATCGATCGGTTGATGGAAACGATGCAGAAAAGCTAAGTTTCGGAGACAAGTCAGTCCAACATGAAATGGCTCTTGACTTAAAACTCGAAAGACGGCTAGTGGCGTCAAGATTCGAATGGAGGGAAGCCAGGGGGAAGTCGCGACGTTGGCAGTGATTTTCGAACAAAATGTAATCAAAATAGACCTAGATTTAGTTTTGACTTATAGATTGGAATTTTAACATATATTTTTTTTTTTCTAATTTTTATTAATTAATTTAAAATTTAAAATGATATATAAAATTTATACAAATTTCAAATATATATATATATATATATATATATATATATATATATATATATCTAATTATATATATATATATCTAATTATATAATTTTCAATTTAGTGTTGTCTTAATAAACTTAAAATATAGGTATGTATTTTTTAAATTATATTGCTTTTTTGACTTATAGATTGGGATTTGAACATATATTTTTTATTTTAAAATAATTTTTTTTTCTAATTTTTATTAATTAATTTAAAATTTAAAATGATATATAAAATTTATACAAATTTATATATCTATATATCTATATATATATATATATATATATATATAATTTTAAATTTAGTTTTGTCTTAATAATCTTAAAATATAGGTGTGTGGGTGTAAACTAATGATGGTGTTTTATGAATGCAAACTTAAAAAACAACAATTTGTTAATTTGAAGAGATAATTAAAGATGAACTTGAATATATGGTAAAAGCACAAAATGAATGAAAATGATTTAGCTTTAATATATATAAAAATGTATCAATATATAATTTTATTTACAAAAATTGAGTGTAACTATGAGAAATTTGATTTTTACTTATAGTATTTGTTTTCACATGCAAATATAATGCATATAGATTATATTCCCATCGATGCTAACTTTGAGTACGTGAGCAAAGGAATTTTGCTACAAAACTTTTAGAATTGTAGAGAATACCTCAATCACATTTTTCAAATTTATAATTTCAACTTTATATATTTTATAAAATTATGATAGCCATTATATCTTTGAAATTGCTTGGACTTCTATGAGTAAAAGGTTCTTAAAGTTATCAAACAATTTGTAGGTCTCACTCTATACTAGTGCATAATATAATTTTTTTAAATGATTAAGACCAAAAAAAAGTTATAGAGAAGTAATTGAGGTATGCATTTTAACATTTTGATATGTCAAGTCAAAAATATATTAAGAAGTATATATTTCATGTCTATTATTAATTTTATTATATATTTTAATATTATTATATTTTTGTACTTGTCGTATCCTTGCTGTATCCGGATCCTGGTTTTTCAAAAAACTAGCGAATCCAGATCCGTATCCGTATCCGAATCCTGGTAACTTAGCTTCTGGGTTATTATATCATTTGCACATTGTTGGTACCATTCCATTACCATCTTTTTCTTCTAGAAACACCATCATTTGTCTACCTTTTTCCTCCATAGACCCCTTATATCCCTCGAAATTGATTAATTAATAGCATTATAGTTGTTAGTTTGCATTAAAGTTAATCTATGAATTTTTATGTTAGAAATTAGGAATTTTCAATAAAAAGATTATAAGAAGTCATAACATCCTGTAAATGGTTTATCATCTGACACGTGGCATGACAGGCAAGCCAAAGAAATGGATAGGAACGAAACCTGGAATGTACATGCATGGTGAAAAATCGATTCTACAACAAATCAAAAGCTCCTGGTTATGCGGTCAACGCTGGTCAAACCCCAGCCTTTTGATTACAAAGGTAGTAAAAGCCATGGTTTCCCAAACCGGTTTCGTTTTGTTTTTTTGGAAATCGGTTTAGATTAGAAATGACCAAAAATCATTCCATTGTAAAAGCAGAAACATATGCTTAATGAATGTACATTCGATTCAGATAGGGACAGGCAGATAAAGACTGCGTATTATTTTGTTTTCAAGAACAGTTACGATTATTATCTCTGTGCATCATTTGAGAACAGAACTCTTGTATGTGATTGCAATCTTCAACACTTAAATATAGTCACGGTTTTACTCCAGCAGTGTTTATGCGTTAATACTCTCGTTGCTTGAGTTTACTTCAGTGTACCATTGAAACGTGGACGGACCCTGTGTGGATTGGTATACTGTTAATTTCATTTCCTTAGCAGTTTTTTGAATTTGAATAGAACGCATAGTGTTTAGTGTTATTTCCATGTTTATGACTTTGTCGATTTGATTAGAAATTCTCACAAATGGTATTTATGGTGATAGCTTGAAAATTTTATCGTTAGATCATTGAACCATATCTTGTAAGAGATTTGATCTATCGTTATATTTTAAAGCATCTCCATAGACTCTATTTTCATGCATTTAAACTTTAGTGTGCTTTTGATTTTTCATGAATGCTTAAGTGTTAACTAGACAGAGCTTTTGTGCATAGCATCCTTGTAAGAGGATTAAAATCTCAGTCTAGCAATACGCTGTATCCTTAGGACAGTTAGATAAGTTAGGTGATCTGAGTGTTAAGGTGAGAGGAAACATATCTTAACCTTCTGTAAAGGAGTACTGTAGCCTATCACAATAAACACTTAGTTAGGAATCCTTTATGTCTATAGACTTTAGACACATGCCTCGAAGTTTACTTACCCTGGTTGATAATAAATCTAGTCTAATCTAGCACCCTAGATTGGCCACTACATTTTGGCGCCGTTGCCAGGGAGGCGTAGTTAGAGGATTTCGAAAAAAAGAAAAGAAAAGAGAAAATAAAATAAAAAATTTAAATAAACAAAAACAAGAAAAAACATAGATTTAATTTTAATTCATCATTTTAGAAGTCATGTTTGCTTATGCCTAGATCTAGAGATAATAAAGGTAGATTCATAAAAACCCCCCATCCAAAAACTAACCTACCATCAGGAGCAGACCCTTTAGGAAAAGTTGAACACACAACATCAACTGAGGAAGTCACCATACAAATATTAGAGGATAAATAGAAATCAGGGCAAAGACTCACACTCATCGAGAGGCAAATTCTATTAGCACACAAATCACAGAAGAAACATTTCCCTGAATTCTCTATAAAAGGAGAAAGTAGCACAGTAACTCAACAATATTTCCTTGAACTTCTCTTTGAAACAAGTGACACTGAACAAGAAATTAAATTAACAGAGGAACCTATCAAAATGGCTGAAGAAGGACATGGATCAGAAAGAGGACCACCAAATCAAGGTCAAGAGGAAGAGTCAACCTTTAAATTTCCTATCCAAGAACCAGAAGAGGATGACGAAATAAAAATGAAAAACATACCTCCATCTGTGCTACCAAACTTTTATGGCATAGCTTCAGAAGACCCAGATTCATTCTTGTTTGAGTTTGACATTGTATGTCGAACATATGGTTACACAGATGATGCCCATAGGCTTAGACTCTTCCCAACAACATTAAAAGCATCAGCATTAAGATGGTTCATGGGGCTTGATGAACATGCGATAACTGATTGGGATGGCATGAGAAGAATATTCCTAAAGAAATACCAACCTTATTGTAGATCGAAAGATTCCAAAGATGATATATTTAGGATGAACCAACAAGAGGATGGAAATTTAGAGGAGTACTTAGAGCGGTTTGTTTACAATTTACGAAAATCAAAACACAGAACCATGCCTCTTGATCTGATTCGAACAATATTTTTGAAGGGCATTCGAGAGGAATACTTAGATGATCTTAATTTGATGGGCAAAGGTGATATTTCCACTTTACCTTTTGAAGAAATTGCTGAGTTATGTGAAAAGTATTGTAGGAGCAAAGCCAAAATTGGAAAAAGAACCATATCATCCAAAGCCACAAAATCTGCTTCAGCAAGTGTCACCAGAGCTGAAATAGGAAACCTGTTAGAGGAATTCAAAACAGATCTATTGAGTACCTTAGGAACTCAAATTGACACTCTCAAAGCTAAGAAAAGACAAGAAGAAGAAGATCAAATGATGGCTATCTTTTGTCCAAAATGCCAGAAGAAACATGCCTTAAAAGTCTGCCCATTAGAAAACATTCAAGTTTGTGCCTTTTGTACTGAAAATCATGATATATTTCATTGCTCTAAAGT
This sequence comes from Pinus tabuliformis, assembly GCA_031772625.1. Lineage (NCBI taxonomy): Eukaryota > Viridiplantae > Streptophyta > Pinopsida > Pinales > Pinaceae > Pinus > Pinus tabuliformis. The sequence goes on from CM062818.1 coordinate 1,479,747,449, forward strand.
CAAGGTTTTGCAGAATTGTAATGTGGCAACTAACACAGATATGGAAAATGTGTATTACATGGGCGCAAAGGGACCATGGCAGCCAAAACCAGCACCTCAAGGTATGTTCCCAAACCAGAATTTGCAATTTCCTGTACATGATCAAATGTATGCTCAGAATTCGTGGAATGTACCCATGCCATGGCAGCACCAAAATTACCCACAACAACAATGGAGACCATCTAAGCAATACTCTCAGCAATATCAATCATATCCTCAACCATACCAACCATATTCGCAGCCATATCAACAATATCATCAGCCATATTCGCCATATCCTCAACCATATCAGCGATATCCTCAGCAGCAAGTTGTTTACCCACATCAACCTCAACCCACTCAACAAGCATTACCTGCTCCTCCACCAATAAATCCACCACAATTACAACTTCCATCTAACCAACAACCTCCTAGACCTACTCAAATCCCTGCTCAACCTGTACCAAATCCAAATAACAGCGCAGAGAGACCAGCCTACAATGTAGATGAGGGAACCTCATATCCCACATTACCCTTGCAAAATATCAATTTGAGGTCTAGTAAGATACTTCACAAAGAATCCCCAACAACTGATAAACAAGAAGAAAACGAAGAAAATGAAAATGAAACTCCAATTCAAAGGAAACAAAATGATGACATCAAAAATAAACAAATGCAGCCGTTGCATCCACCACCTTTTCCAGACCGATTGGTCCAAACAAAACTTCCCATGTCTATACCATAGTTTGATGTTTTAGATGAGCTAAAGAATGTCTATATAAAAATTCCACTACTACAAGCCATAAAAGACATTCGCATATATACTAAAGCCATCAAAGAACTGTGCCTTAAGAAGCCTACTAAGAAAAGAGTTGATCCACAAACCATTCATGTTATCGGACATTTAGCTGGCCTTATGACAAACACCATCTCAACGGAAAAGTATGTTGATCCTGGTATTCCCAAAGTCACTACAATCATTAACAACATACATATTCCAAACACCTTAATTGATCTTGGGGCCGCAATAAATGTGATGACTCTTGAAACCATGAAAACACTCCAACTCACAAATTTGCAGCACACAACAATTGTTCTAAAACTCGCTGATAGGTCTAAAGTGATTCCTGAAGGGATTTTGGAGGACATAATTGTTTCACTGGACTCTTGGGAGTATCCAGTGGACTTTTTAGTTCTTCAGCCAAAATCCAATTTAGGAGGACACCATATCATCCTTGGTAGACCATGGTTAGCAACTGCTGATGCATTCATAGGATGTCGATCGGGTAATATGATTATTTCACGAGGAACTGAAAGAAAACAACTCAATCTTTACCCATCAGCACAATCACCAACAGTAGCACACAATTTATGGCTTGACGATAAATACAATGACAAGGAAGAAGTTCAATCTGTTTTCAGCATTAATCAAATCTATGATTTTCAAGAACATAATAATGATGATTTGGTAGAATTGTTCCTTTCTCAACCTGATGTTTCCGAAGAATTGAGAAATGACCAATATCATGCTGTAGATGAACTTTTGGCACAAAATTTTCAGGAAACATGCACCATTCAATCTTTGCAAACAACATTTCAAGACATTTTTCCTATCCAATCTATCACAAACACACAGAGCAAAACCATAGAGATTAGTCCAGGAAAAACTTTGAATATTGGCACTCACCTAGACTCATCTCAGGAGGAAAAATTGATTCAATTATTGAGAAAATACCAGAAAGCATTTGCTTGGGACTACACCGATATGCACGGAATTCACCCTGAAACATGCACTCACCATATTTATACGAATAGTAATATCAAACCAGTGAGGCAACCGCAGAGACGAATGAATCCCATGCTTCAGGATATTGTTAGAGAGGAATTACAAAAACTGTTGAAAGTCAATTTTATCTATCCTATCTCTGACAGTCAATGGGCATCCCCATTGGTAGTAGTGCCCAAGAAAAATGGTAAGTGGCGGATTTTTGTTGATTACAGATAATTAAACAAAGCAACCCTCAAAGATTATTTCCCACTACCATTTATTGACCAAGTGCTAGACACATTAGCTGGGAAATCATCATTCTCTTTTCTTGATGGTTTTAGTGGCTACAACCAGATCAGGATAGCCTTAGAGGACCAGGACAAAACCACTTTTTCTTGTCCTTGGGGCACTTATGCTTATAATGTTTTACCATTTGGACTTTGCAATGATCCAGCTACATTTCAGAGAGCTGTATTAGTTATTTTTGCTGATTTAGTTCATGATTGTGTTGAAGTTTACATGGATGATTTTTCAGTGTATGGTAATTCATTTGAGCATGCATTAGAGAATCTTGAAAAAGTTTTGAAGAGATGTATTGAAGCTAATCTGTCCCTGAGCAATGAAAAGTGTTTTATGATGTTAAATGAGGGGATAGTATTAGGCCACTATATTTCTTTTCAAGGCATTAAAGTTGATCCATCAAAAATCCAGATCATTGTCAATTTGCCAATTCCGAAGACTCAAAAAGAGGTAAGAAGTTTCCTTGGGTATGCAAGCTATTACAGAAGATTTATTGAACATTTTAGTAAAATAGCTTCACCTCTGTTTAAACTTCTAGCAAAAGATACACCTTTCAACTGGAATGAGAATTGTCAGCAAGCATTTGAAACACTCAAAGAAAAGTTATCAACCACACCAGTCTTAAAAGGACCTAACTGGAACCTACCATTTCACATCTTTACAGATGCATCTGATACTGCAGTAGGTGCCTCATTAGGCCAAAAAGAGGAGTCTTGTCACTATGCCATATATTTCATTAGCAAAAATCTAACACCTGCAGAATTAAACTACACAGTCACAGAAAAAGAAATGCTTGCCATCATATATGCTGTGAATAAATTTTGACATTATATAACTGGTTATGAGGTTTTTGTACATACTGACCATTCTGCCATTAAGCATTTGAAGAATAAACCAGTAACTAGTGGCAGAATTACTAGATGGTTGTTATTGTTACAGGAATTTAACATCACAGTGTTAGATAGACCAGGTAAGGAGAATCAGGTGGCAGATTTTCTTTCTAGACTGCAAAATCAAGGTGAGGTTGTTCCGGTTGAAGATTATTTTCTAGATGAAAATTTATTTGCAATTTCAATAGTGAATCCTTGGTATGCTGACTTTGCCAATTATTTGTCCACAGGAAGAACACCTCCATACTTTACTCCAAAGGAAAATAAGAGGCTAGTCAAACAAAGTGCTCGATACTCATGGCTTAATGGCGATTTATTTTACATTGGTTATGATATGATTATTAGACGATGTGTAAGAAATGATGAAATAATTGATATTTTAAAATCTTGCCATGATGAACCGTGTGGTGGGCATTTTGCAGCTAAATGAACAACATTCAAGATTCTTAGTCTTGGATACTACTGGTCATCTATTTTTAAGGATTCCAAGAAGTACGTGAAGAGTTGTGATAGCTGTCAAAGAATGGGTAGGCCAACAGCTACAGATGAGATGCCACTTCAGCCTCAAGTACACCTAGAGCCATTTGAAAAATGGGTTCTAGATTTCATAGGACCCATTAATCCAACTTCCAATGGTAAGATGTACATCCTAGTATGTACTGATTACGTAACAAAATGGGCTGAAGCCAAAGCACTAGTCCGGGCAACTGAACAAACAGTGGTAAACTTCCTTTTTGAAGAAATTTTTGTAAGGTATGGAGTACCAAGGGAGATAGTAACAGATCAAGGTACTCAGTTTACTTCAAAGTTAGTTAAAGACATCACAGAAAAATATCAAATCAAGCACAGAAGAAGTACACCTTACCATCCACAGGCTAATGGCCAGGTGGAATCCACAAATAAAACATTGGAAGGAATTATCACTAAGACCGTAGCAATGAACAAAAAGAATTGGGAGGAGAAGTTCAAAGATGCACTCTGGGCTTATAGAATCACGTGGAAGAATACTACAGGATTTACACCATATCAGTTGGTGTATGGCAAAGAGGTAATGCTTCCTATTGAGTTTCAAATGCATACTTTTAAGATGGCTGCAGATTTGGGAATTGATCTTAATGAAGCACAACAAGAAAGAATTCAACAGTTGAACCGGCTGGATGAAATGAGGCAACAAGCAGAGGAGACAACACTCCTCATGCAGAAACAAAGGAAGCAGTGGCATGATGCACATATAAAAAAGAAACAGTTCAAAGAAGGAGACTGGGCTTTACTCTTTGACTCTAAATTTAGAGATCATAAAGCCAAATTTACCACACATTGGATGGGCCCATATGAAATAGTTCAAGTTTATGAGAATGGATCAGTCCAGCTTATTACTATTGATGGAGAAGGTCACCCCTTTCTTGTCAATGGCCATAGGTTGAAACTCTATCATAAGCCCATCACCAAGGAGGATTTTCTTCAAACTGTATCTCAGCAAAGGGAGGTTGAGATATTGCAGCCTTCAGTTGTAGTATCTCTACCTTAGTTCATTTCATTTCAATTTAGAAATTAAAAAAAAAAAAAAAATTAATTAAAAAAAAGTTTAAAAAAATTAAAATAATAATAATAATAATGGTTTAGATGTGAAAACCAGACTCTGGCACACTCTAACCCAGAATTCTTACTTGAAAACCAATTCTTTGGCTGGTAAGAATTCCTTTTCTTTTTGTTTCCTGTTTGATTCATTGATTCAATAATGACTTGAGGACAAATCAAAGCTTTAGTGGGGGAGAAGCATCAACATTTTTGTTTTTTTCTTATCTCATCTCCTCATTGTAAATTCTCAAAGAGTTTGTTTCAACACTTCAGTATTTCAATAAAGAAGTTGTTTTTGTCTTTGTTCTAATCAAAGGGACCTGTTTAAGCACTATGCAGTGGGACCTGTTCAGAAGACCATGTTACCAGCACCAACATTAGAGGGACCTGTTCAACAAACATAAAAGGGACCTGTTAGAGACTACTATCTCAAGTTACTTCAGCAAAGCTTCAACAACTTTTCAACAGAGATTCAAAGGTTTCTCGTCATCGAGGCTCCATCAAACACCAAAGATCAAGGAAACTGCACACATATAGTTCTTTTCCAGATTTCAAAGAAGTTGCACAAACATTCTCCAGATCTCAGAGGGACCTGTTGTATCCAAATTCATCTCAGAGGGACCTGTTATGGACAACAAAGATTAGTCATATCTGAACAAGAAAGACCAGTCCTACCTATGCATGCCAACTCAACTCTTGATCAACCAATAAAAGTGTAATGTATTGTTATAATTTTTATTTTTAACATTTAAATTCTTAAATTATTTTAGTGTTAAATGTGATGACTATGACTGCTTATGATCAATTTCAAAAACACCCACATATCCATCACCCTTGTCATATTCCTAATTCCCATCATTTCCCAACACTCTAGCCTATCCCCATACTCCTACGATTTTTAAATCCTCTATTATACCACCCTCCCAGCCTTGTTATTAACTCCTTATCGGCCATCAAACTTTACTATCGATCCAACATCTACCTATTCGGCCAAGTACCAATGAACAAGGGACAGGTGGTGAACTATTGGAAAGCCAAATGTTACACGGTTTCATTCATTGTTTTTGAATTGGCTAAGTTATAACATGATCGTTCGACCAAGTCGACTCATGCAAACAACTATCCGTTATTATACTCCAGTACTCCATACATGCTTACGGCGTTCTCATGATGGTACTCATACAACCCAGTACAACTACTCCTCTGTCATTGAAATATGAATACGCTCTGTTATTATTATAGTGAATTGGGTCAAGTCGGTTGTTAAAATTCCATTTCATTCTCAGTTGTAAAAAGGGCATTCCATACTAGCAATTCAAGTTTGTGATTTCAAAAACAAAGGCCGAGAACAGCAAGTGCTACGAAAGGAAAGCACAATAATTGGGCTCACAAGTTTCCACCTCCGCCATAATTCAAGGACAGTCATCCGGTCACTGCTTAAGCCATTGAAGGAGCTGATCTCGAAGAACAGAGGGCGCCACCAGGTCAGTTGTGTGGAGCGAAAAGCAAAGGTAACAAACGAAAATACACTTGTTAAATTAGTACACATAAACGAAGAGGGTTAGAGTAGGAGTTTCTCTGTCAAAATGACTAATAGAGTAGAGCCAAACACATTTGATAGTTCTCAGTACCACGATGACTGTATTGCAATTTTAAGAGAAAAACAATGGCTACCCTTCTTGGAGAAGTTTAATGGGAGCAATGAGGAAGTAACTAAACAGTTTTCTTTTACATTTAATGGGGAGAAAGCATTGATAGGCAATTTCTCATTTAGGATCTCAGAAGACACCATAGCACAATCCTTGGGGATCAGCCCAAAAGGAGAAAAATACTTCAAAACAAAACAATTTAAAGAAAAATCATGGACCCAATTCATGTCCAGGTCAAGGGTTTCATTTGTTAACTGGAAGAAGGGTGTCCCTAGGAGCTGGCTGATGCATCCATGGGACGAAATAGTGTATATCATTCAAAAATTTGTTACGTGTGAGGGTCGTTACAACATAGTCTATTTATACCACATCAAACTCCTGTTACATTTAAAAGGGCAGTGCACCATTAGTTTACCATATTTCCTCTTGCAGACCTTGACCAAGATGTCAAAAACTATCCAAAAGCAAAAGGGTAATGAAGATAAAAGTTTATGTCATTTTCGGTTAATTAAAATTCTAATTGAATTTGAAGTGCAGAAGAGGGGAAAAACATGGAAGGAATTTCTGGCTGCCAATCAAATCAAAGATGGAGAGGATGAGCAAGAACAACAAGAGCACTCAGGATTTATGCTTGACATTGATGAAGAGATCCCTGTGCACAAATCAAGCAATGTCCCTCCACCCAGTAGTAGTGTGAGGACGAGAAAGATGAGACAAGAGGCTGCCCAGAAAATGGAGCAAGATAAAATTTTCACTACAAATATAAGAAGATCCAGGAGAGCACAAAAGACCCAGCCACAAGAAGATCAACCAGAATCAAATGCACATGCACCGATGGACATCGAGAGCAGTGCTCACTCACAGCCTGGACCAGAAGCCGAAATGGAGGTTGAGAGCAACAATAGGCAAGGAAAAGAGTCACCACCTGCAATCAAGAAACAAAGGAGGTTGGAAAAGCAAATTGAAAAGTTAAAAGAAGAACTGATGGAGGCCAACATGCTGGAGAAAGTCATTAAGAGGGAGAACGAAATGTTGAGAACTCAGAGTAAGGAGACTCAACAGAAAAATGAGAAGCTGAAGGAGCAAATCAAAGAACTCGAGGCTGAACAAACCGACATTTGCAAGTGGGCAACCAAATGGTATACCCAAAAGAAAGCCCTCAAGGAGAAATACAGGAGTTTGAAACATGAGCTCCACATTTAGAAAGATGCCCAAGCTAAGAAGAACATAAATGCATTGTTAAAAGCAGCAGAGGTACAGGCAGGAACAGAGTATAGAGGCAGCACATCAGGATTAGCATGAGGACATGCTAAGTCATTGAGCTTGGGGGAGATGTTGGTACCATTCCATTACCATCTTTTTCTTCTAGAAACACCATCATTTGTCTACCTTTTTCCTCCATAGACCCCTTATATCCCTCGAAATTGATTAATTAATAGCATTATAGTTGTTAATTTGCATTAAAGTTAATTTATGAATTTTTATGTTAGAAATTAGGAATTTTCAATAAAAAGATTACAGGAAGTCATAACATCCTGTAAATGGTTTATCATCTGACACGTGGCATGACAGGAAAGCCAAAGCAATGGATAAGAACGAAACCTGGAATGTACATGCATGGTGAAAAATCGATTCTACAACAAATCAAAAGCTCCTGGTTATGCGGTCAACGCTGGTCAAACCCCAGCCTTTTGATTACAAAGATAGTAAAAGCCATGGTTTCCCAAACCGGTTTCGTTTTGTTTTTTTGGAAATCGGTTTAGATTAGAAATGACCAAAAATCATTCCATTGTAAAAGTAGAAACATATGCTTAATGAATGTACATTCAATTCAGATAGGGACAGACAGATAAAGACTGCGTATTATTTTGTTTTCAAGAACAGTTACGATTATTATCTCTGTGCATCGTTTGAGAACAGAACTCTTGTATGTGATTGCAATCTTCAACACTTAAATATAGTCACGGTTTTACTCCAGCAGTGTTTATGCGTTAATACTCTCGTTGCTTGAGTTTACTTCAGTGTACCATTGAAACGTGGACGAGCCCTGCGTGGATTGGTCTACTGTTAATTTCATTTCCTTAGCAGTTTTTTGAATTTGAATAGAACACATAGTGTTTAGTGTTATTTCCATGTTTATGACTTTGTCGATTTGATTAGAAATTCTCACAAATGGTATTTATGGTGATAGCTTGAAGATTTTATCGTTAGATCATTGAACCATATCTTGTAAGAGATTTGATCCATCATTATATTTTAAAGCATCTCCATAGACTCTGTTTTCATGCATTTAAACTTTAGTGTGCTTTTGATTTTTCATGAATGCTTAAGTGTTAACTAGACAGAGCTTTTGTGCATAACATCCTTGTAAGAGGATTAAAATCTTAGTCTAGCAATACGTTGTATCCTTAGGACAGTTAGATAAGTTAGGTGATCTGAGTGTTAAGGTGAGAGGAAACATATCTTAACTTTCTGTAAAGGAGTATTGTAGCCTATCACAATAAACACTTAGTTAGGAATCCTTTATGTCTATAGACTTTAGACACATGCCTCGAAGTTTACTTACCCTGGTTGATAATAAATCTAGTCTAATCTAGCACCCTAGATTGGCCACTACACACATATTTGGTTGGAGTTTTTGTTGGGGTTTGAGGAATATTCTGGGTTAGGAATATTACATAGTCACGACAGTTGTCAAAGAGGCTAAGAAACACTAGGAGTCCAAAACCTAGAAAAGAAATCTAGGAAAATCCACCTAGAAATGCCTTAATTAAGTTAATTAATCAATAATTAAATTTTTCCTAAGTCTAACTTAGGGAAAATGATTAATTAACAACAATTAATTGAGGAAGGTGAGATTTCTCTAGAAACTCACACAGATCGACTAGGAAATGATCTCAGCCATTGATTAAGTTTTAATCTTGGTCGTTGGAGTCCCAACTGGAGATTATAAGAAGAGATCGATGGGTAGATGGAGGAATACACTTGGAGAGCAAGTTTCCTTGGGCAGTTCGATTTTATAGAGAGCAACATTTTGCTGGAAGAGTTCAAGCCAGAGAGGGGACGCAAAGACAAAGAGGGGCAGAGATAGTGAGTCCGAAGGAAGTCTTCCAATTCCGGATAGTAGCTTGCAAAGAGGCAGAGATAGCCACAAAGAGATTGCGCAAGGGATGCCGTAGCCTCTAGAGGGAAATTTGATTCAGCTGGAGGAAGGGTTGTTTCAGGTGCTAGTGGTCGAAAGAAATTCCAGAGGGCCAAGCCAGAGGCTTCCAAACTAGTAGCAGTCAGTTAGTAGCTGATTCGAGGCAACTCCGAGCCAACAAATTTTAGGCCTTCGCAGAGGCAGTTGGAGAGCCAGTTCGATTGGCTTGATTGAGCCAAGATTGCTATTGGGGATGAGGAAAATTCCTCACAAAATTTTTGGCAGCATTTTTTCTGTAGGAGTGCCAGTTTTTGGCATCCAATTGTACTCTAAATTTTCTGACTACTGCTTAATAATAAAAACCCTCAATGGCCGCAACAGGTTTTCCCACATTGGGTTTTTTCCAGGGACTTCTGTCCAAAAACAACGACACTATATTTTTGTGTGCTAGTATTTTCTTAGTTTCCAGTTTATCTTCCGTGGTATTTATTTTTGTGACAATTGCAATTGTAAAATATTTGTTGTTTGTTGTAACAAATAAACTGCAAAATTAATTTATAGTTAGAAGAATAATTTCCAGTTGCTGCAATAGTTAAAAATTTCAGATGGTATTAGAGAATATTTGACCGACGAGAAGCTCAAAGGCAGAGAACGGAAAATTCGTTGTTCCGAGGGAGCAACAGAACGAATTTTCTGGGGCTATGCAGTCCCTAGCCAGGTAGTGTGAATTGTTGGGCAAGGGTTCGATTTTCCTGTTGCAGTTGCAGGAAAATTTGATTTGTCCATAATAGTGATTCCAACAGGCAAATGGAGCAGCAGTTGAGTATTTTCGCTAAGCAAATTTTCTTGTCTGGGCACAAAAAGGTTTTGCAGTAGTTTGCTAGAGTAGAATTAGCACCGGGTGGAAGAGAAAGTGCACACATAGAGGGATTTTTTCTTAGAGAGTTTCCTGTTCTAGGAAATTCACAATTTCCAGTTGTAGAGGCAGAACCAACTAGCAGGACTACGCATTTCCAGAAGCAAGTGAGAATTGCAAAGCAGGTAGCCATGCAAGAGAGGAGGATATTCTTGTTTATTTTCGTAGTTTTTGAGTTTAGCAGATTTTGCAGCTTTTCAGAGATGATTGTACAAGATTGCCAGAGGACGTGTGAGTTAGCCAAAATGCAGATCTAGGTAGCAGATCGACTTCTAGTTGCCAGAGGAAGCGCGAGTTGTCTAGTGCGAGTTGCAAAGTGATGAAGGGTCCCAACCAGGGACTAGGATTGAAAGGAGATAGTGGGGCACGAGATCCAGGAGGAGGAGGAGTATGTGACTCTAGTGTGCTAGTTGGGCAGAGTTCAACACAATCGTAACAAGAAGATCAATTATGAGATCCATATTTGTTACAGCAAGACCATCACCCTCGCTAAAGGGGGCCATAGTATCATAGTAGCAAGTTTAGTGTCAGCAGGTTCAGTCAATTATTTAGATGACTATTGCATAGCTAGTTGCAATTAGTGCTCGAGAGATAGTTGCAGACTAGTTGTAGTGACACAGGCAGTGCGAATTGCCCAATTATAAGATGTAGGTGCAGTTCCAACCAGTAGATATTTCCATCGCAGAGCTATGCAGTCCAGTTTTCAATACAGGAGGGCAGTGCAAGTTGCCAAGAGGGAGTAGAGAGATTTCTTTTAGGGTGATCGAGACTTAGAGGGAGTCTAGCTTCAGAGGGAGCAACCCTATGGAAGCTAGTACTTCTGGATCTAGGAAGATCAGACTCATTATTGCAGTAGTTGCAGCAACAATGAAGAAGCATCAACAACAGTATGAGTAGATCAGAGTTTGCCATGTATGTAGCAATACCTCAAAGAGAGAGGTGGCGCAATATGGAGCTATAGTTCTAGAGTTGCGCAGATTTGGGTTGGATCCCTTCAGGCAAGCATCAAATGGTGTTTCCTCATGGATCAGTACCTTGCTACAACGACCCACAGTATTCAGCAGTAAGAGGATTAGTGTCAGTTGGTGCAGACAGTTCTAGAGTGACAGTTGCAGACTAATTGCAGTCATATGCTAAGGAGCACAGAGTAGTGTTGACAGCAGAGCAGGAGGCTCAGTAGCAGAGTCGATAAACACTATAGATATCTCAGTAGATAATGTAGAGGATAGTAGCAGTCAGATGCTGAGGAGACAATTGTAGCACAGAGACACAAATGATTTAGTATTTTGGATGCTTCTCAGTTGCAGTAGTAGCAACAACAGTTGAGAGGGACTTGCACTACAGATGCAGAGTTGGCAGCAATACAGATTGTACAATAGTGTCAATAGCAACACAGATGCAGCATTAGAGTTGCGCAGTGGTTGGCCTAGTTACCAGAAATGAAACGGGAGCCCGTGTTTCCAAAAAAAAATGTGTAAAAAATGGAACGGCACGAGAAACGTTGTTTCGTACGAGCGTTTTCGTTTCTCAGTCCATGAAACGAGTTTCTCCAGAAACCGATGGTGTCTCTACCGAAATGAATGGTTTCTCTTCAATTGATTCCATTTTTAACTCTGGTGTTTGTTGTTCGACCTCTCAATTAGAAATCTGATTATAATACTTTGGTCTTGCTTTTATCATTGGCTGTAATTGTATAGGATAGAGGTTTTTCCCTTGGCTGTCCATCTACATCTGGTGTCTGTGATCTTTGTGTTATTGTTTTGGTAATTGCTTGATCAGCTAAAAATAAAAGAACATAAGAAAATATAATATTATCACAAGTAATTATCAACATAAAGAAAATATTTCTGCCTTTCTGATTTTCTAACACCCATTTATTGGGTTGTGCAGGCTAATGGGGAAGATGGATATGGATTAGGAATTGCTCTAGGTGATTGTTAGCCTATGAATTCAGCCATGAGAAGAGAAATTAAAGCCAGCCACAGGAAGAGTGTGTTCCTTGTAGCTTCATAGCCTCAGCTTGAGGGTGGTCTCTGTTGCAAAAAGAAATGGTTGAATTAATAACCTATAGTTGGGTGGAACATCCATCATTTGTAGCCAGTTCGTGAACAATTTCAGACAGAAGTGTTTTGAATTGTATTTGTCAGTTATGATAAATTTAATATTGAATTGTTATGGTTATGTCATGGTTAAATTAATTTCTAGCTTGTTCATCTGACTGCTGTGTTAGCTTACATTTATGAATTATGGTTTCATGAATAATGGAATGACTACATATTAGGTCGCATAAATGTATAGTGTCATGCCTGCTAATAGGAATTAGTTAATAACACAATAGCTAGTTCAGTTTCTTAGTGAATTGGTTCAAATTTTGGTGGTTACTAGAAGTACCCTATATCGTCAGTGTATAGAATGTGTCGTGTATGTTACAATTGTGGATTCAACAATGGATGTACATAAAAACTTGGGGATGCAGCCTTGGATGCTTATTGCATAATGTGCATTAACAACCTAATTAGAGATGGACAGTACCTTGAAAACTATAAGAAAACAGAAGCCTAAAATCAGCAATGATGGGCTTGGATAAAAAACAACTTTAACATAATGAAATCAATAATTGAAGACTCATCCTCCAGCCAATACAACAACAGGAAAGACCAAATAATAAAATGTAAGCAAAGTAAAGATGGAGGACAATAGATACATTTTGAAAGATGTTGTTATGGTTTAAGGGTTGAGCTTCTTGTCATGCTTTTTGATCTGTAATGAAGGCGGCTACCACATAGAAAAGCTTTGGGTCTTTCTTCAAAACTCAGTCTGTAAATTCTGATGCACATGTTTACAGGTTATAAATACATTACAACATTTTATGCCAGAAAGAGATTTGACCACGGTTTCAGGATGGTAATCTCTTCTATCTTCATTTTAACAATAAATTAAACATTTCACTTTATGGAAAGATCTACGTGATCCTCAACCTCACAAGAAAAAAAATAACTATTTTGATCTGTATATAACTTGATATAGAAACAGCTTTATAGAATCCCCTTAAATTCTTGTTTCATATTTTTTTTTAAATGCTTGTCACTCGACATTAAAAAGCAAGATAACTAAATCAGATGTTACAAATTATATCAGATCTGATAATGTTCAATAACATCTCTGCTTACTTTTCTATTATTTTGTATGCATACATTATAACCATGGAATTTACAGATAACTTGTCTGTCGGCTATATCTACGTTTTGGGCATTTGAATTAATAGAACATTGATCTCTAAGGCCAAGCTAGCAGAAGATGATGAAACTATTGTAATCTTTTGTCTTGAAACTCCTAAACCTCAGTTACTGCTGGAGACGACCAACTATTCTTCCTAATCAACAAAGGTTTTTTATATAGAATTTCCAAATAATAAAAATCGATAATGTCTATATGATAAGTACAACATCAAGAATCTCACCTCAAATTCTAGTCATATCACTGAATATGGTCCTAAACCACATTTACAATGCCTTGGGTTTAGGAAGAGGAGTGCGGCGGTACAGGAAATCATGATGTTTGGATTTTCAAATAGTTTGCTTTTGTGCACTTCAAGCATTAGATTCAACTAAAGTTTAATAAGGACTTTATTTGTCTTTTAGCTTTTAACTCTTGTAGATCATGTTATGAAGTCTTCTGTAGAGAACCAGTTTTAATATCATAACTGATAGCACACATTATTATGATGTTCTGCATTGGATTTTGTAGTGAGACGCGTTCAATTGTCATTGGATGTATTTATTCATGTTTGGATAGGGCTTTATTTATTGCAGTGTTCCATGGGAATGCGTCCCCCAGTCTCACGCCCCTATCCTGGCGGTAGTCTTTCAACCGCACATAGGCAAGTGCGGCAGCGCTACACACTTTCTTTTCACCAATACTTGTGAGTACGGAATACGCCTAACTCTTCAACACTTAGTTTATTTTCTTCCAATTCTACTTAGTGTTATAACGCAGCAGAAATAAACATTCATACATTCATCATTATCATCATATCATCATATATGCACAGCAGAAATACACATTTATTCTATGGGAGGGGCAACTCCCCAATATAGAGTTTGCCTGTATTAGTAATAATAGTTCAATATTTTACAAGTATACAATATACAAATTTGCAGCTAAGTCGTGCAACCACATCTGCACACTTAGGAAATTATTCACCTTGCTTGGAAACCTCAAATTTCCCTTTGGCAAAGTCCCACAAGTCACCTCCTGCAACTTGCCTCAACGTGCACTTCGGTCACCAAGCGTGTCGAGTTGCCCACCAGGTCGGGTCACCCATCGAGTCGGGTATACTCCAGCTTATTCTTTTCAGGATCCCGTCGTGAGACTGCTTCTGTAGCCACTACAACTCCTAGAATTTGCATCACTCCAACGGATGGTTCTTCTTTCTTCTTCTTCGCATCGGCCTGTGCTACTGTCGCCACTTTCGGTCTTGAAGGACAATTCTTCACCGTGTGGGGTTCTTCACATATCCAACACTTCAGAGGCTTCTTCGTCTTCGACTTGTCATTCAATCTCGAAGGCTCTTCCTTTGTAGACTTCTCCTTTGGTTTATCAGACTTCTTCTTTCTCTCTTCGGTCCCTTCGTCATAATGTTCTACCAAGCGATCAACTGCAGCAAATGCTTCTTCTAGTGTCTTGATCTTCTGCCTCTTCACCTCATTGCGTGCCCAAGGTTTCAATCCTATAATGAAATTGAACACCTTTTCCTTTTCTACCATATCAAGTAGTTCCAAGATCGCACTCGAGAATTCCCATTGATACGCCTGTAGACTTCATGTTTCCTCCATGTACTTAATCTTCGTCCTTGCACCCCAAGTCTCATCTTGTGGGCTAAAATGAGTTTGTAAAGTCTTCTTTATATCGCCCCAAGTAGAGATCTCATCAGCATCACCACTGGCAATCTAATCCATCTTCTTTCTCCACCACATCTTAGCATCCTTCGTCAAGAATTGAGCAACTACTTTGACTTTAGCTTCATCATCAGGTAAGTCCAAGTGCTCCAAGTATTGCTCCATATCCCATAAGAAATTGCCAAGAGCTTTAACACTCCTCATCCCATCATAAGATTCAGGTTCCTTGACTTTCACATGGGCAACTCCTTCGATAGGTCCTTGCCCAACTGCTTTCTTCAAAACAACTATCTCATTTCGAGCATTGTCAAGTGTTTTCTGCAACTTCATGATTTCCTCCAAACCTTGGTCTTTTGTAGCTCCTATGTCCTTGACTTCTTTCTCTGTTTGCGTATACAACCATTCTGTATACTTGTATCAGATTTTGAGGTCTTCATGCTCTTCCTTCAATTTCATGAACTTCTCTTGAAATTCAACATTCTTGGCCTCTAGTGAAGCCACCCTCGAAGCACATTCCTCCATCTTGTCCAATACCTTATCCATGAAAATTGTCCCAACATCCCTGCTAGATTCACCTATCATAACTTGAGGTTCTTCCGCTTGATCAACCATCAGCTTTGCTTGTGATCTTGTAAAGACCATGCACTTCTTTGTTGTTCAACTTCGACCCTTCACTGGCCCCTATCGAACTTCTTCAACTTCAATCAAAACTTGACTCATCCTAAATCAAACTCGGTTTTATGTGATGAGTTGTGCAGACTCGTTTTTATGCGACAAGTTGTGCAGACTCGGTTATATGTGATGAGTTGTGTGAAGGCAAGCTTATTTTTATTCGACGGTGGACGACATCGATTAAATGCGACAAACGGTCAACTCAGGCAAACGCGCCGGGTGACCCACATTGGGTGACCAGTTGGGCGTGCGCCTCCACAGCGTGTCAACGCAGTGGGCGAATCAACATGAGGGGCGAAAAACCGCAAAGGCAAATTCGGCTAAGTGTTGGGCAGATGGGCAGCCATGGAGAGTTTATAGGAGGTCGACATGATGGTTGGGCCAACATGATAAAGTGGAGCGACATGGTGAAGGAGAGGTTAGCTTGGAGGAGGGCTGAGCCCCTCACACATGTGGGCGCCCATATATATAAGAGTGGGAGACTTGAGGAAGAGCAATCAATCCAACTCAAGCATGTGAGCTTCCAAGGAAGGCGTTCAGCGAACAAGCAAGAGGATAAAGGAAAGGGCGAAGGCAGTAGGCGGGCAAGGGCAGGGTCGATGAAGCATAAAAATTGATAGCTTGTAGACTTTAAAGTAAAAATACACGAGGTATTTAAAATAATAATTTATTAATATATATAAATGTACAAGTGATGAATGTTATAATGAGGACCCTGCTTTTATACCTCAGCAGGTGACTTTTCATAATTAGGCATGTCTTTTAGACAAAGAAATGCCTTTTCACTTAACTTAATGACTATTTAACCTAATCAATATTTGATTGTTTAATATTTACATTTATTTTATTTATTTACTTGTTATGAATTATATTCATAACATAGCCCCTTCCCTCAAAGGCTATGTCCTCAAAGTTGTATTGCTAACAATTTCTTCATCTTTGTGTTTGTCATCTTAGCATATGTAATTTGCTGGACACTGTCTGAATCTCGGTTTATCAATTAATTTTTATTTTTATTTTATTATTATTATTATTATTTTTTTAATAATATATATATATATATATATATATATATATATATATATATTATTTTTTTAAATATATATATATATATATTTTATATATTTTTTTATAATAAATATTTTTTTTAATAATATTTTTTTAATTAAATAATTTAATTATATAATTTTAATTAATTAAATTATATGAATTTAATTTGATTTATTATATAGAACTTGGTCTTATTTCAACCTGACGTCGAGCCCAACAAATTAACTGAGCCCATCAATTTAACGGACCATGCATATGCATCTAACCCTCTAACTGCAGACACACATATCACCAACCTGGTGGCACTTAACCAACGCTCAACGAAAACCCAATTATACATGACCAATCGGTGTATCGAAATGTCACGGGATTAATCGATGGTGACCGAAATTAAAAGGCACGACTTTTCAACTAATCCGCCCACCACAATTTACGCTGCATGCACAGGTCAAGGGTCTGTCCGGTGTGGGTTTTTTTCTGCAGCACAGTTGACGCTGACGGGCTCGACAGACCATGCAGCAGAGATAGCGAGAACACTTGTCGTCGCTTCGCAACATGGCCATGCACCGTTGTGCCTTCGACTGTCCGCGTGGTGAGCGGTGAATTGGTAGCTGAGATCAGGGTCTCCACCGGAAGCTCCTTTGACGATATCACTGACGATCCCTGCGGCAGTTTCTTTCACACCAGGATTATCTGCGACGTTTATGAAGGAAAGAGACATACAACTCTTCCATGTCTGCGTAAAGAAGCAGTAACGTAGGCAAGGATCTATGGCACTAGCTATAAGCAAACATGGTTTCCTGTTGGGAGGGGCTTCAGTCAACTTTCTAGTTATAAATTTTGTTGAAGAGAATAGGGCGTTCCATTCCTGACACACAAACTGAAATCTGCATACATCTTCAAGAGGCAACCATTTCAAGATTTCCACTTCCAAACTGGCGGGCAAACATTTCTCCACCTGCTCAACACATGCTTCGTTCTTGTCCATTTTCATCTTCAATATGATGTCTGCTTCAGGTCATGGCAGTGGAGACCCAACATTCTGGGTCATGTCACCAACAACATCCCTGTTACTCAAAAGCATCCAAAGTCTTCTGCTTTCCTTATCACCAAAATTTGAACATGGTGCAGACATCAAATTTCCTTTTCTACTTACAACATGTGGCATTGCTTGGCAGAGTTCAGTGACTGACCTAAACCCAGCGAATAGAATATCCTTTCCAAATATTTTATCGTAGATATTCCGAAAAGCAGATTCACTTTGACCTCCTAGCACAAAAAGAGGATGGATCAAAACTATACATACTCTATATTGTATTCTAGCACGAAATTGTGGTACTAGATCTAAATATTGTTGAAACTCTTCATGCAAGGAATCCCGGCTCAAACTCTGGATCTCATTCAAGAAGATACTTTCAATGTCCTTGTCATGATTAGCATCCTCTAGAGAGCATGTGGGACCAATAATTGCACATCCCCTTGTCATGAAGCTGCTGCTTTCATCTTCCACGTCGTTGTCCACATCACTCGTTACATGATCAAGATTAATGCTACCCACATCACTATCCTCATCACTGTCACAGTCGTCACTGTACTCATGACAATCTCCACCTAAGACAGAACTTTTAGACTTCTCATCTCCAGTTTTCATTATCATCCCAATTAAACCCTCAAATGGATTTCTTTCATACTCTACATCATAGGTACTTAGGAGTGTTGGCCTTACACCTACTAAAAAACCCTTAATGTTTGGAAACTGTGGTTGTTGATCACTTAGTGTAGCTGAACCATTTGTTATATTTGCCATGAAGGTGTAACCCCTGTAACCAAGGTCTTGAGGTAATGAAAGATCAGAATTACAAATCTTCATCCAATTTAATGGTTGACATGAACTTCTTGGAGGGAGAAACTTTTTAATTGCACTTTTAAAATTCATGGCTTGTAGAGGTCTTTTTTGTGAAATTGGAAACATTGACCTTCTTACTAAAGGCGACCTTGCTGGTTGCTGCTGAAAAGCATCATTACAGTTATCTTTACCATTATAATCTTGAAGATCATCTTCATTCTTATCATAATCTGAAATTGACATAACCTCTTTCTGATCTTCTGCAGAATGTAGTGATTCTTCATCAAAAGTATTACCCTCTTCTTTTTTTTCATATTCCCAATTGGATTCAGATTTTGAGTGGTCTTTTTCTTTAGTTTTCATATAACTACTTTGACTATCCTTCTCATCACAACCGTTGTTGAGATTATCTTCATGTGGATCTTTATCTTGATCTATATCATTTTCATCCATATCAAGAACAACTTTATCAGAATCATCATCTTGATCTATATAATCTTTATCAACATCATTTGCATCTGGATCATCATCCTGATTTATATCATTCTCATCCACATCAAGATCAACTTCATCTGGATTTTCAACATTATAATCTTCTTGATCTATATCAGCTTCATTGGAATCATTATCTTGATCTAGATCATCCTCATTCACATCAAGATCAACTTTATTTGAATCCTCATCTAGATCATTTTCCTTATTATCGATTTCCTTTGGACATTCTTTAACTTCTGCAAATGATTTTTCTAAACACTAAAATGCTTCTTGAATTTTACTAAATTGTTCAACGCATTTAGGACGTGAACGTAATGGCACATTGTGCGGCAAACAACGTTCAAAGACCTGCATTATTATATTGTGTGCCATGGCTCTGATACCATTGAAGCATAAACACTGATAGCTTGTAGACTTTAAAGTAAAAATACACGAGGTATTTAAAATAATAATTTATTAATATATATAAATGTACAAGCGACGAATGTTACAATGAGGACCTTGCTTTTAGACATCCCTTTTCATTTAACTTAATGACTATTTAACCCAGTGAATATTTGATTGTTTAATATTTACATTTATTTTATTTATTTACTTGTTATGAATTATATTCATAACAGTCGAGGACCGAAACAGCTGCAGCCGAAAATCTAAAGAACCGCAGGTGGGTGCTTTGACACGGATAGGCGGGCGCACAAAATTCGGCAGGCGGACGCAGCACAGGTGGGCGCACAGACCCGAACAGGCGGGCGCACAAACCCGGCAGGTGAATGCAAGTGGGCGCGTTGACACGGGAAGGTGGGCGCACAGGACCCGACGGGCAGGCGCAAGCGCAGGTTGGGCACATAGACACAAACTAGTGGGCAACTTGACCCAGCGGAGGTTGCAAGGTGTGGGCGGGTGTGCGGACACAACAAATGGGCAACCCGACCCAGTGGGTGACCCGACACAATGGGTGACCGAAGTGCAGGTTGAGGCAAGTTGCAGGAGGTGACTTGTGGGACTTTGCCAAAGGGAAATTTGAGGTTTCCAGGCAAGGTGAATAATTGCCTAAGTGTGCAAACGTGGTTGCACAACTTAGCAGCAGATTTGTATATTGTATACTTGTAAAATATTGAACTGTTATTAATTATTACTAATACATGCAGACTCTATATTGGGGAGTTGCCCCTCCCATTGAAGAAATGTATATTTCCGCTGTGCATATATGATAATATGATGATAATGATGATAATGATGAATGTATGAGTGTTTACTTCCGCTGCGTTATAACACTAAGTATAATTGGAAGGAAATAAACTCAGTAATGAATGTTTATTTCCGCTGCGTTATAACACTAAGTAGAATTGGAAGAAAATAAACTAAGTGTTGAAGAGTTAGGCGTAATTGGTGAAAAGAAAGTGTGTAGCAGTGCCGCACTTGCCTATGTGCGGTTGAAAGACTATTGCTAGGATAGGGGTGTGACACCCAGGGTGGGAGACGCGCTTCCTCGCTCCCCCACGCTCCAGGGATGGGGAAACATTTCCCATGACCCCTTTTTAGGGGAAACTCCGGGGAAACTTTGAGGGGACTTTTTTCTGGTGATGAAAAGCGTCCCCCTGCGTCCCTCCAATTTTTTTTGCTAATAACATTTAAAAACACAAAAAATTACAAATTTTAATATAATCAAAAAATAAAAAATTAAAACTAAAGGAGAAATTAAAACTTTAAAACATAATCATTCACATTTCTCATTAACCCTACGATTTTACCTTGCCACTCGACATTTTCCTTTTACTGTCGCTCGACATTTTCCTTTTACTGTCGCTCGACATTTTACCTTTCAGCTCAAGATTTTCTTGCTACCGCGCTTGACATTTTCCATCTGCAATTTTCATTTGTGACATGGAGCCACCGGATTGGAGCTGTGATTTATTATTTGGTACTTTTTGTAAAATTTACTAGTATTTCACTTCTTTCTATGTTTACTTTTAGTTTATTATTCTATGGCTATTTTAGACTTCAACATAATGTCATTGTCATATGATGAATTTACTTTCGATGTGCATTGTGTAATTTCAACTATCAAATGATTAATTTAATTTAGATGTACCTTGCATAATATTAATGCCCATTGTCAAATGATGAATTTAGATGGAACATTGCATATGCCAAATGATGGATTCAATTTAGTAATTTACTTTTAGATTTACAATTTTACATTGATGATTGCAAAAATGTCAAATGATAATTATGATTCATAATAGTCTAATACGAAATGATGATCATATTTAGATGTACATTTCATAATTATTAAGATTTACTATTTACTAACTTAGTTATTGACATATTGTTGGGATTTTATTTTTTATTTTTATATATTAAATTTTTAATAATTTTATAAATTTTACGACTCTGATATCCCTTGTTTCCCCAAAATTTCCCTAATTTTGGGGTTGCTTATATACGTCCCCCTTGTGTGTATCCCCACTCTAGCGTTTCTGATTTAGATGTATATTTCATAATTATTAAGATTTACTATTTACTAACTTAATTATTGACATATTGTTGGGATTTTATTTTTTATTTTTATATATTAAATTTTTAATAATTTTATAAATTTTATGATTCTGACATCCCCCGTTTCCCCAAAATTTCCCTAAATTTTGGGGTTGCTTATATATGTCCCCTTTTGTGTACCCTAATCCCCCTTGGGTGTATCCTCGCTTGATTTGGATATACATTTCATAATTATTAGGATTTACTATTTACTAACTTAGTGATTGACATATTGTTGGGATTTTATTTTTTATTTTTATATATTAAATTTTTAATAATTTTATAAATTTTAAGACTGATGTTTTTGGTTTCCCCATAATTTCCCTAAATTTTGGGGTCGCTTATATACGCCCCTCTTGTGTGTATCCCCGCTCCAGCGTTTCCCCAATTTAGATGTACATTTCATAATAATTAAGATTTACTATTTACTAACTTAGTTATTGACATATTATTAGGATTTTATTTTTTATTTTTACATATTAAATTTTTAATAATTTTTATAATTTTAAGACTCTACTTCTTCTGTTCCCGATTTAGAGGTACATTTCATAATTATCAAGATTTATTATTTACCAACTTAGTTATTATCAAGATTTATTATTTACCAACTTAGTTATTTCATAATTATCAAGATTTATTATTTACCAACTTAGTTATTGACATATTGTTTATTTTTATATATTAAATTTTTAATAATTTTGTGTGTATCCTTTTCCAGCGTTTCCCTGTCCCAGAAACACGGTGGAACATTGATTTATTGTAGTAAAGCAGGTTCTGTTTGAAACAGACTTTTTACTCAAGTGGGTTAACTTTACATTTGAACCCATCAGCATACAACAAACAGGTTTTATGTGAAGAGGAAGGTGCCATTGACATGGAGATTATGTATTGACATGGTCCATCGCAAGTCATGGATAGACCTCTTCGGAAGCAAATGAACCGATGTCGCAATCAAATCCTACCTGAATCTTCCCTGCATCTTCGACGAACCCGAGCGAAACCAAAAAGTTGATAAAATAATTATTAATTTTCCACATCGTCGACGGACTGCAATAATCACCAACCGACTCCAATGGATCCTGGAAAGAACATTGGTACTTTAACGATTAAATCTCTTCCGATGCATCTTCCAGCAACCTTCCTTCACAAATGCTAAGTGCTGGAAAACAGTTATTAATCAGGAAACTAAGTAAACGAAATTGCACAGAAATACCCGAGAAGATTTTAAACATGGGCAGACGGCATAGGCAATGAGTTGCCCAGCAACTGGAAGGAAGCTTCTGAGCGGTGAGAATATCTGCTGAGGAGGATATATAATACATCTGATGTACTGAGAAGAGAAAATGTGATATAGTTCGGTTGAAGCACTTCTGAGAACGGTTTCAATACTTTAATGTCAGTAATACCGTGCTTTTACGCCAACATTTGATCCGAAAATAGAAAAGATTGGTATCCATGCTCTTTATGAACATTGCAAGTGGCTTGTAGTTGTGTTATTGTGACTGGTGTCACCTCTTCTGCGGCGAAAATGATCGTCATGCACTCCAGCGGTCCCAGAAACGGGAAAAGATTTTCCCCAAGACTATCTAATTCGTGTGGGAATTACGAGCGATTCTACAACGGAGACAAAAACGTAGAAGGATCTTTTCAGTAACATGCGCAAGAAAACCCCAAGGGAGATTTTCTGTGAGCGATTCAAGAACAAGGATAACGAAGACAAAATGTAAGGAAGGAGGTTTTAGTGCCAAAATGGGTCATTCCCGCTTTTTGTTCAATCTTCATTCTGTTAACTGGTCCTCTTTTCGTCGGGTAAATGCTTTGTGGAAAAGCTTTGGAGTCGGGAAAAGCTGTTGTAAAGTTCCAAATCACATTTTCACCCCATGTGATTCCAGTCATGTTGATGCCTCCTCTTGTACTTCTTTATTTTATTATTAATAAATAAAATGTTATTCATTTAAGTATCTTTAAAATATAAATAATTATTTTATTTTATTGTGTTACAGTTTTAGGTTTCTTTTCCATTAGAAGGCATGGTATTTATTAATGAGAAATCAAATTTAAAATTGCATTTTAATGAATCAAACTTTATATTAACAAAATAATAAATTCTCTGAACTATGGTCATGAGATGCAAAGAAAAGAAGCATGAAGCATGAGATTAGAATTGAAAAATTAGAGTGTTTAGTCATGGTGAATTGGTAACTCGTTGGAATAATCTGGGCAAAGCCGGGGATCAAACATTTTGGTTACCTTTATAATGCTTAGAGTATATCCAACAGCCCACAAGCAAATATACTTACGACTTAGCAAGAACCAAGACACCCACGAGAGTGGATTCTATCCTAAGGGTCACCTACTCTTTGCACCTTATCACAATATGTCAAGCATGTCCCTTGAAATTGAACCCAAATGGATGGGAGAACAAACTGTGCTCCCAACCATTTGATTCGGGACTTCAAAATTAGAATTCCTTTATGAATTATGTGGAAGGGAGTGGTAAGGGACAAAGAAAGACTAGGATAAAATGAGAGGAAGATGTAGAGAGATGTCAGTGTCTGGAAATCAGACCTGAAGAGGGATGTGACGATGAGGATTGGGGTAAAGGAAAAACATAGAAGTGGTATTTAGGGAAAGAAAACGAAGAGAAGGCTAACAGGAGAAAAAAATGACCTATATGATCAGCTAAGAGATGGCCGAAATGTAGTAAAAAAAGTGAAGAGAGGAGGATTCAAAAGGCATTGGTACAGTCTAATCAATGTGAATCTGCAATCTTGAGTCTTGACTGCAGATCAATAAAAGATTGATCATGAAAAAAAGCCTAGTGGAACATGGTTATGAAACTGACACTATAGAAGGATTTCAGTATGCTGAAGTAGCATTAGGGAATGAGAATATCTGTGTATCGGGAAGTGAATTTGCGGTGGAGCAGCTTCTCACACAGACTCGATGTAAAACAGCAGTGCACTTAATCAAAAGTTTGGAATTCATTTGTTTTTAACGATGCTTTTCTATTAATAAATAGAAATAGACAAATATGCCGAGATGGACATTCTCGAAGAAGCTATGATTCAAACTAAGATAAATTAATTTTGGGAATCTCTTATTTTCCTGACAAACAATAAAGGGAAGCTTTCAGCAAAACGTGCAGGATTTGGCCCTATAAGATATAATTCTTATAGTCTTTGGATTGGGTCTGGAAGTGAAAGCTTCTACTTCATGTCTGATGCATTCCCGATAGACTTTTCTCGACCATCGACATGTTTTCATTTTCTAGGTCTCCTTCAAATGGGGATTTTGCTCCTGCCTTGCTTCCAAACTGTCCTATATCTGTGATAGATATGTCCATTGCAATGCCTAGAGGATTTCAGTTTTTTCCACTTCAATTTGCAAGGAAACTGAATTTCATAAAAGAACAAGCAGAAGGATTATTTAGATATTATCTGCATGGGCATATTTATATCCTTCATCAGATCCTGCACTTTCCAAAGTTAAATAAAGGTTGGAAAGACAGGGAGGCAATTTTACTGTTGACAGTGAAAAGGAGTATTCACGAAGCTCATTCGTATATTGCACATCGCTAGCCTAGTTTCTAGACCTCATACCCATTACTTCTCATGTAAATACTTGCCCAGAACCAAGTTCTACAGATTGGGCAATGAACTTATAGAAAACAAATGATGGACATTCTCGAAGAAGCTATGATACAAACTACTCAGATTAATTAATTTTGGGAATCTCTTATTTTCCTGACAAACAATAAGGGAAGCTTTCAGCAAAAAGTGTACGATTTGGCCCTATAAGATGTAATTTTTCTAGTCCTTGGATTGGGTCTAGAAGTGAAAATTTCTACTTTGTATGTTTAATCCATTCCCGATAGACTTTTCTCCACCCTCGACATGTCTTCAATATGTAGGCCTCCTTCAAATGGGGATTTTGCTCCTGCCTTGCTCTCAAACTCTCCTATATCTGTGATAGAAATGCCCATTGCAATGCCTATGACGGATTTCAGTTTTTTGAACTTCAATTTGCAAGGAGACTGTATTTCATGAAAGAACAGCAAGAACGATTATTTAGATATTATCTGCATCGGTATTATTTGTATACTTTATCAGATCCTGCACTTTCTAAAGTTAAATAAAGGTTGGAAAACCAGGGGGCAATTGTATTGTTGACAGTGAAAAGGAGTATTCACTAAGCTCATTAATATATTTCAAATCACTAGCCTAGTTTCTAGACCTCATACCCATTACTTCTCATGTAAATACTTGCCCAGAACCAAGCTCTACAGATTGGGCAATGAACTTATCGAAAACAACCTTTTTATTTGAATCACCGCAATTTAATAAATTACAATAAATCCACCATTTGAAAATCAGATGATAAAGGAAGATCAAACTGACAAAATCCATGGTATTATTGTAGCTGTTAATCTCTGCAAGTTAAGGCATGATATCCTTTTCTACTAACCTCAAGGAGGATAAAATATGTCTGAGCATATTTGTCAATCAGGTCTAGCTTGGGCAGTTGAGGAGGAGAGTTATAATATGGACCCAAAATCAGTTCCCATCAGTGACATGTTGAGCTCATAGTGACTATATTGTTGTATCAAACATGAGCCTTGAAGAATCTGATTTACCCTAGATACCATCCTTGGAATGAGTGGAAGTCTGCAGGGAATTGCACCAAGATATCTATTTCAAAAGGAAAAAAATATCCAGGCATATTATGCTGTCTATGGCTTTATTTTTATTGCAGGGGGCTAGGCTTATAACCAAATTGATGTAATTCTACTTTCAATATTAAATATTAATAGATATATTGTATAAATGTTTAATCTTTACATGTAACATCTATCTAGTAATTTACACCAATATAATGGTAAGGATATGCAGCCATACCCATGTTTCAATAGTGCCAGGGATTGAGTCATAGTGAGAAACATACGCAAGTGGAGTAAGGTATTCATGTTGATTTTTTTGTAGCTTGGGAGGTACTCCAAGCCCTAGGGTTTGGGGTTTGGAGGTTGGAGCATCACAAGAGTCACTTGTGGGTTTGGAACCCAAGGTTGGGGTTTTGCACCCATCGATGTTTGGGTCAAAACCATGAGGCATTTTGGACATGTGATGTGTAAATTTTAGGTTTGTTCTATGCTTAGAGGAATTTATTTCAATTTTCGCAGTTAGCTCAATATCTTTTCCAGATTAGCAATCACATAAGCATTAAAGTAAATTTCTGATAGAACATAAACATAGATCGCAGAAGACAAGCCAAGACAAGAGGACACAAGATGTCGCGCTAGCCAAGGACAAACCCCATTGTGGGGAAACCCTTGATCAATTCTTCTTATATGTTCTTCAATAGTTCAACATATAGAGAGCAATGTTTTAAAAACCGGTTACCGGTCTAACCGGTCGGTTAGCAAGCCAGCCGGTCTAAACCGGCGAAAAAACCCAGTTTGAATGCCCATTTCTCCATTTTTTTCCCTAACCGGTGAAAACCGGCCGGTTTAGGACGAAACCGGCCGGTTTGTATCAAACCGGCCGGTTTTGTCCTAAACCGACCGGTTTTAGGCATGCCCACCGTAAAGTTAAGCAAGCATATTTCTGACTGTGTTTTAGGATTTTTGGGGGGAAACTAAGGGTGTTTCAACCCTAACAATGTTGGCAATAAATGGTAATGTTAAATTCTTAAAGTAAAAGTGACATTTCCTTTAATTTTCATTTTCATCCTTTTACTTAAATTTTTAACATTACCATGAAATGACTCAGGATGTTTGAGAGTGGTTTCGACCTCATTGGATTTCATATGGAGAAACTAAAATTTTAGATTTCACTCAAAATTCAGCAGACTTAATGGTTTTCATGATTTCATGGTTTGGGGGTAAACAATAAATGCAATTGGAGCTCCAAATGATGAGCAAAACTCCCGATCTAGATCCCATTGTGTTCGACGATATTGATCCAACATCAGAATGGGTGGAGGAGACTGAAGAACCTGTGTTTGACGCTGATTTTGACATCGACATGGCTTTAGCGGGGGATGAAGCAGATTATGTGGTGGCATCAGAACCAGGATCAGTAGCGGCATTAAGGAAAGGAAAAGAACCAATGGAAGGCACTAGTCATGCAGGGCGACAAACTCGTGCTTCCATTAGGTCCACTTCTATTGTCATTGGTGGCATTGATACTGAGGTTGTAGATCAGGCTGAGGCATCCTCAGACTCTAAACCAGATGATGTCTATGTAGCTCCTGATGATGATCCTGTGTCTAGTAGTGGTGATGAACTTGATGATTGATCATGTGTACACTGTAGACTTGTAGTAGGCCAATGGCCTCATAGCTTGCAACATTGGTTTTGGACTTTATAGGCCATTTAGAGCCTCATTTCTTATGTATTTTGCTATTTTGTCGATGATATGTATTGCACTCGGTGCCATTTTGATATATTCACCTTTACATGGTATATAAATGAGCAAACTTTGCATATTTTGTCTCTATTGGCTTGGAATCATGGTTTTACATCTTAAAAATAGTTTTGTTTCATTAAAAATTAATTATTTAATATATTTTTTTAAAACCGGTTCGTTTAGACCAAATCAGTCCCGGTTAGACCGGTTCCGGCCGGTAAACCGGTTCATTAGGTGGACCGGTCCGGTCACCGGTTCCGGTTTTAAAAACATTGATAGAGAGAGAGTACATTTACAACAAAAGTTAACACTTTGACTTATCTAAATAACAACATAGATCATCTCTAAGAAGATGATACATGAGATA
Organism: Pinus tabuliformis; assembly: GCA_031772625.1. Classification (NCBI taxonomy): domain Eukaryota; kingdom Viridiplantae; phylum Streptophyta; class Pinopsida; order Pinales; family Pinaceae; genus Pinus; species Pinus tabuliformis. Next base: position 1,479,775,983 of record CM062818.1, read on the forward strand.
GCTGAACTCAGTTGAAGACATGTTGTTTCAACTGATTCTCCAAGGTGACTCCTTCACCTATCACTATGTTGCACCTCGTCATCATGCTGCACCTCACCGTGCTGCACCATGCTGCACCCATCATCACTATGTTGGACCTCATAACCATGCTGCACATATCATGCTGCTGCACCTTATGCTGCCACTGTTGTCCCATGTGCCATTGTTGCACCATACTGCCACAACTATCATGCTTCACCTAATCATGAATGTACCCATCATTGTACTGCATCATGTACTTGTTGTCACACATGTTGTTCCAATGTTTAGCACCTATGATTGCTTGTTGTCCCATTGTTAGTCATGGCTGCTCCTATGATTGCTTGTTGTCCCATTGTCCTACAACAACCCAACAATCATGCCCAAAACATACCTTGAACATGGCTGCCTCCTCATGCTGTTGTTTTGGGCATATGGCAGCCCCTAACACTTCCATGCTGACCTGTTTAGGAGTGACTAGGCCTGTGGCCTGCCACAAACCTTAGCTGCACACACACCAAGCACCTAAGATGCATGCTACAGCTCACTGTTTTGAGGTTTGTTTGGTTGCAACAAACTAGGCCTAGTTAGGGCACACAACCGTCCTTAACCAACCTTATTTTTGTGCCCAAAAACACTCCCAACGGTTGTCCTTCTTTGAGAGGCCGAGGATGGCTGCTTCAATTCTAGGCTGCCCTAGCCCTTGTCTACCCTTCGGCCTGCCTGTAATTTACTACGGCACCCTACAACAAGACTGTGTAGGGTTGCAGCTGCCTTTCCATGGATCCGCACCCTTCCAAAGTGCCTTCAAAACTGTCCTATGGTTGCTTCTCTTCTAGCAAGGGAACTCGGCCCCTTCTCCAGCACTTCGGACCCCTGAAATAGACCCAAAACAATCCTCCTTTTACATGCTGTCCCTGCCTCTTCTTGTTGCGGCTACCACAGGGAATTATCCTCCTTCAACGAGCTCTCTTCCTCCACAAATGGATGCGTATAATTGTCATAGGCTAGGGCTTGCTAGGACTGCGACTAGGGCTATTAAGACCTCCTCCATAGCTATGTAGATCCTCCTTCTTAGGATTGTGTTAGGGCTTGTAGTGACTGTGTCTTGGGCTTCATACTAGGGCTCCTTTACCTTCTGCGTTTTAGGGCTTCCTCTCCTAGATTTCTCTTCCACTAAAACCTAGAACAAGTGGAGAGAAATCAAGAGTGAAGTGTGTGTAAAATGACTCTCAAGTAATCTCCGTTTACACTAAAATGTTGAGCACATGTGGGGGTTATTTGGTTGTTGGCCGACCTTGACGAATTGTCTTATAACACAAATAAATTCATAACTCCATGAATACTTATCGGAATCGGATGATCTTTAGATCAATCCTACACCTCTCGATGAGAGGGATCCAAGAAAAATATCAATTGCCATAAATAAGATGACCCACATGGAGTTTGGCCCTAGTTGCCAATTTTAACACTCCCTCTCAACTAGGGAGAACTCCATCCGCCGATCCATCGGCCAGAATGTATTGTCTCTGCCAACTGTGCCTTGCATTGCTCGGCTCTGCTCTACTGAGCTCTGCTCTACTCTCCTTTGCTCTGTTAAACCATGAAGAAGAAGAATTGATCAAGAATGTCTCATACCATTCTCTACTGGCCTGAAGTCAGTTCCATATGAAGAAAGTGTGTCATACCAGTGTTGCACAAAGCGCCCCCCCCCGGTTCCAAGCCCCGAAGCGCGTCCCGTACGGAAGCGCCTAGGAAGCTTGGCCGGAAGCGGCGCTTCCGAATTCGGAAGCGCCGCTTCGGCTTTTTTAGCCGCTTCCTGGAAATTTGGAAGCGTTGTACGGAAGCGCCGCTTCCGAAGCGCCGAAGCGCGCTTCGTACGGCGCTTCGGGCGTCGGAAGCGTGGCGCTTCGGAGGAGGAAGCGTACGCTTCCCAGACGCTTCCGTACGCTTCTAGAAAAGCTTCCGGAAAAGCGTTTAGAAAATCGTTTTTTTTTCAATTTTTTTTTTAAATTTTAGGTGAGTTTGCTTGTTGGGGGTGGGTCCACCTTGGGTTAGGGTGACGAATGAAGGCAAAAAAAATATAAATATAGCAAATGCTCCCTCATGGTAATGTTAAATTCTTAAAGTAAAAGTGACATTCTCCTTTATTTTTCATTTTCATCCTTTTACTTAAATTTTTAACATTACCATGAAATGACTCAGGATGTTTGAGAGTGGTTCTAGCCTCATTGGACTTCATATGGAGAAAATAGAATTTCATATCCTATTCAAAATTCAGCAAACTTAACAGTTTTCAGGTATTCAGGATCAATGGGATTGTGGCATTTCATTAGATTATATCAAGTATGAAGGTATGCGATTAGCATTTAATCAAGAGCACCAAGCCCTTTATGTACCCTGGTGTTGGTGGTGTTAATTGTTGAATTCCTTTGTCACGCGGCACGCCCTTAGCAAAAAATTACCTTTCAATCAAGTCAAAAGCATCGATCAAACATGTTAAGCTTTTTCTACCATATTTTAAGTCTTGAATTAGGTAGTTTGATCAAAATTGGGCAATGTTGACTAATATCCCTAGACAATCGAGGTAGAGGCAAAGGCTAGACAAGAGGAGAAGAATCTAGATTCTAGATCATTAATGTACAATGGATGTTATATCTATCTTGATTTATGCAAAAATATGCATGTTTTCATGTCTTCTACAATTAATTTGGTATTTGGGATGTTTGTTTTGAGTATAAATGCAAAAAAATATAAAATATGTATATATATAAAGCAGACGCTTCCGCGGACGCTTCGCTTCCTAGATTTTTGGAAAATGACGCTTCGGCGTCCCCGCTTCCAAAAAACGCTTCCGCTTCGCTCCCGCTTCGTGCAACATTGTGTCATACCACGCTTACTGATCCTAGATCAGTTCCAAGAGAGTGAGTCATATCATTCTTACTAACCCGAAGTCAGTTTCATTGATCCCAGATCAATATCACAAGAGAGTGTCACAAACCACTCGTGCTGATCCCAGATCAATGGAGGTCATCCTAGCATAGGGAGTACGGTAGATACAACGATGCGTCCATTGATAGTACTACTATGGTCCCTAACCCCATTTCCCTGCTCATTGGCCAGATGAGAGGTATTTCCCATGAGTCCCAGACTGCATGGGTAGGATGCCTCGATAGGAGAACCACTCATCTTGTCCATAAGTCGCCATGGGGTATCATAGGGGAACGCTGAACCATTCACCCTGTACACAATGCACCATTAGGGGAGGGTGAGTCGCCCTATGGTCGCTTGTTGCTCCAAGAAGTACCCCAAGCCCCCCGAAGCTCCTAGAGCTCAATGCATGCATCCTGCAAGCCCCTCATAAGAGGGTCTCTCAACGACTCCAAGTCATTCTGGAAAGTCAAAAATTTGACTTTTCCTCGAGGATTCAACAGAATGTCTGCGACTTGCACATCAATTCCAATGCGATGGAGCCTTCTTGCTCATCGATGTACCATATCCCAGATAAGGTAGTATCTGATGTCTATATGCTGGAGCAATCATAGAATACGGGATTCATCAACAATCGAATCCTCCTCTGGTTGTCACAGAAGATCACGGTGGTATCCATCATGTGTCAAACAACTCACTGAAGAGCTTCTACAACCGGCAGCTTCACACAAGGTCATACTCGTAGCTATGTATTTGGTCTCAGCAGTGCTCAAAGCAACCGTCTTCTGCTTCTTACTCATCCAGATATCGAGCAGAACCCAAATAGAACTAGCACCCAGAAGTGCTCTTGCGATCCTCCACACTGCCTGCTTAATCAGTATCAGAATAATCATGCAGCTTCACATTTCCGAAAGTGTATCTCAATCCATGAGAGATTGTGCCCAAGGGCCAAAAGATATCTCAAATAATTCTTGGCATCCATCCAGTGAGGCTCAACCAAATATGAGCCCAACATGCCAACTGCAAAACATATACCTGGACGGGAGTTCAGCAAGAACATCAATTCTAGTATGAGTTTGTGAAACTCAGAGGCATTTCCCAAATCTGGTACGGTATCCTTACCACATAACTTCTGAAAGTTAAGATCCATCGAGGTAGTCGTGGGTTTGCAGTTCAGCATTCCAAATCTAGAATCCAACTCCCTCTTACTTCTGCAAATGAGAGGGTCTGCACCTGTGAGAAAGAGGTCGTCCTCATAAGGTGCCAGTATGAGAGGTCTGTCATCCACAACTTTCAAGCAATGGTTTGGATCGACTTCACTCCTAGTGAATCTCAGCTTCATCAAACAGTTATCAATCCTCTCATATTAAGCCCGGGGTGTTTGCTTCAAGCCATAGAGGGCTTTGTTCCACCTGCATACATGAGATTCCTGATCATGAATCTCAAACCCCTCGAGTTGTTCCAAATCTGTGGACCTGCTACATGAGGGGAATGGTCTCCTTGTTAGATTTTCCTTCAGTACATCTTGGACATGTACTTTCACGCTCTTCTTGAATTCAGGCATGCCTGTCACCATTTGACTCACATCGGTAGGGCCCCATAATAAGTAGACCTCCAGTGCTATAGATGAGATGTGTCAACTGACATGGTCCCCAATGGACCATCCTGCAACTTGATACAAATTTCCAATCCTGAACTCAAGGATAAAAGCATCTTTGAAATTTTTTATTTTCAAACATGTACCTTTCCATCGGTGAATGCCACCTTGAAACCTTTGACTTCCATTGACGAAATGTACACCAGGTTCTTCTTACGATCCGGTACATAAAGAGATTCTTATAAATGAATTGAGTTACCCTCATTGAATTGAGGGGTATCATTCCCTACACCCTTTCCGGGATAGGTGGCATTGACTCCAAGTATAATCCCACGATTGTTTCCATCTCTACCAATTAAAGAGAGCACCCTTCTATCCGATGAAGTGCCTTGAAGCACTACAATCAATAAGCCAGATTCCCAAAGAGTCTGAAGGAGAGGGCCAACATAAGATAATGCTTCTTTATCTCATCAGAAACAACATTTGATTCTTCATACCTGGGGTTCCTTGCTTTCTTTGAAGAGTCGACTATTTCCTTGATGACCTGCATTACCTGTCATTCCTCTGATTATTGAAGATATCCCTGGAAAGATTGTTATTATCATCAAGTGATGTGTCCCTACCATTTGGACACTTCTTCACATAAAGGCCGAACTTAATATAAACAAGGCATCTGCCTTTCCTTCCACCCTTAGATCCGGACTTCCCATTGAAGTGATCTTTAGGTAGGCCATCAGAAGCTTCCACTGCATCATTATGATAATATTCTCTGCTTCGACTTCACTTTTGGTGAATTTGAAGAGGGATGAGGAATCCTTGAATCCTTTTGTCCTTTCCCAACTATCTTTGGTGATTGCTCTTTCACTTTTTCTTGGGCTTTGTCTTCACCTCAGCTCTGGTATCATGTAAATTTTAAGTATGTTCTATGCTTAGAGCAATTTATTTCAATTTTCACAGTTAGCTCAATATATTTTCCAGATTAGCAATCACATCAACATTAAAGTAAATTGCAGATAGAACATAAACATAGATCGCAGAAGACAAGCCAACACAAGAGGACACAGATGTGGCGCTAGCCAAGGACAAACCCCAATGTGGGGAAACCCTTGATCAATTCTTCTTATATGTCCTTCAATAGTTCATCAGAGAGAGAGAGAGAGAGTACATTTACAATAGAAGTCAACACTTTGACTTATCTAAATAAGAGCATAAATCATCTATAAGAAGATGATACATGAGATAGTTGAACTCAGTTTAAGACATGCTGCTTCAACTGATTCTCCAAGGTGACTCCTTCACCTATCATTATGCTGCACATCACCGTGTTGCACCATGCTGCACCCATCATCACTATGTTGGACCTCATAACCATGTTGCACATATCATACTGCTGCACCTTATGCTGCCACTACTGTCCCATGTGCCATTGTTGCACCATGCCGCCACAACTATCATGCTTCACCTAATCATGACTGTACCCATTAATGTACTACATCATGTACTTGCTGTCACACATGCTATTCCAATGTTTAGCACTTATGATTGCTTCTTGTCCTATTGTTAGTCATGGCTGCTCCTATGATTGCTAGTTGTCCCATTGTTAGTCATGGCTACTCCTATGATTGCTTGCTATCCCATTGTCCTATAGCAGCCCAACAATCATGCTCAAAACATACCTTGAACATGGCTGCCTCCTCATGCTGTTGTTTTGAGCATATGGCAGCGCCTAACGCTTCCATGCTGACCTGTTTAGGAGTGACTAGGCCTGTGGCCTGCCACAGACCTTAGTTGCACACACACCAAGCACCTAAGATGCATGCTACAACTCACTGTTTTGAGGTTTGTTTGGTTGCAGCAAACTAGGCTTGGTTAGGGCACACAACAGTCCTTAACCAACCTTCTTTTTGTGCCCAAAAACACTCCCAAGAGATGCGACTGTCCTTCTTTGAGGGGCCGAGGGTGGCTGCTTCAATTCTGGGCTGCCCTAGCCCTTGTCTACCCTTCGGCTTGCCTGTAGTTTACTACGGCACCCTACAGCAAGACTGTGTAGGGTTGTGGCTGCCTTTCCACGGATCTGCCTTCCAAAGTGCCCTCAAAACTTCCCTATGGTTGCGGCTCTTCTAGCAAGGGAACTCAGCCCCTTCTCCAACACTTCAAACCCTTGAAATAGACCCAAAACAATCCTCCTTTTACACGTTGTCCCTGCCTCTTCTTGTTGTGGCTACCACAGGGAATTATCCTCCTTCAACGAGCTCTCTTCCTCCACAAATGGATGCGTAGAGCTGTCATAGGCTAGGGCTTGCTAGGACTGTGGCTAGGGCTGCTAAGACCTCCTCCATAGCTGCGTAGATCCTCCTTCTTAGGACTGTGTTAGGGCTTGTAGAGACTGCGTCTAGGGCTTCATACTAGGGCTCCTTTACCTTCTACGTTTTAGGGCTTCCTCTCTTAGATTTCTCTTCCACTAAAACCTAGAACAAGTGGAGAGAAATCAAGAGTGAAGTGTGTGTAAAATGACTCTCAAGTCATCTCCTTTTATACTAAAACGTTGAGCACATGTGGGGGTTATTTGGTTGCTCACTGACCTTGACGAATTGTCTTATAACACCAATAAATTCATAACTCCATGAATACTTATCGGAATCGAATGATCTTTAGATCAATCCTACACCTCTCGATGAGAGGGATCCAAGAAAAATATCAACTGCCATAAATAAGATGACCCACATGGAGTTTGGCCCTAGTTTCCAATTTAACATGATGGATGGAGATGATAGAGGATGGCGAGGAGAATCCAACGCTTGAAGAATCATCAAAATCCGAGTTGTTCTTAGTGAGTTATGAATTTCTTAAGTGAAGGAGTGGGCATGGACAACAAGTGTTAAGATTGGCCTAGTGTTATAATGGCCTAACGATAGGTTCTCAAGCTCATGTGGACATCTTAAAGGAGCCCTCCTTTAGTGTATAAAAGGGAGGTGAGGTGAATTCATTTGAGCACATCCAAGGTTCAACATAAGGCAACGTTGAGGCAAGAAAGCAGCTCATGCTTGGAAGAAGGATATCCTTAGATTGGTCGCAGGTTAGGAGGCAATCAATGAAGGAGGAAAAGGCTTGGTTTCTAGCCTTTACATCACTGTTTTGAGGGATGGACTATCCTACAGCAGGGCCGAGAGGAGAGGGTTGTTTTGGAGGACGGTTTGGGTGTCTTTAGGTGTGGTTTTCCTATAGTAAACAGGCCGCAGCCCGTAGAGACTACTGTGTAGAGGCCGCAGGCCTATTTGTGACTGGGACAGGGGGCCGAGAGGCTATTATGTGGGGCAGAATAGGCCGCAAGCCTTGAATCCTTACACAAGTGGCAGCGTGGGCCTATAAAGGGTTGATTTGTGCCCAGAACGGTAGCAAGTGAACAGGGAAGAAGTGTGGAGGAAGGCCACAGCGGGAGATGGAGCTGTGAGGGTGCTTTTGTAGGGCTGACGTGGAGCTACAGGAAGCCCTAACTAGATCACAGTGACTACTTTAGTTTAGCACCAGACTAGAGGTATGTTTAATATGATTTTTGCCTTGTGTTGGGTCAAGGGTTGACCAGTTTGGATCAGACTTGTTGCAGCCTGTGGGAGCCATGTGTTGGGGTTGTCTTGGGTGTTAAGGAACCCTTACTAGGTGCAGATCTTACAGTGGAAGGATTGGATGCCATTGGAATGGTGGAGGGCAGCATGTTGGCAGCCCAAAGTAGCCCTTGACAAGCAGTCATAAAGGGAGGTTGACAACTGAGGTTTGGGTGAAGATGATGAGCCTAATGTGCAGTACACTGATGGACTGGTGGACTGCTAGATTGGTAGATTGGAGCTCAGGTGTTTCCCAACCTAGAAGATCAGATTGGATTAGCCCGTGTTCATTGGAGTAGAAGTGACTTGCAACAGTGATACGTGGCAGCCCTCCTGGAGACTCTGTGTTGTCTCTTGATGGATCAAGGGGCACTAGAGATCAGAACGGAAGTGAAGGACTGACAGGACGAGATACAACATAGAGGCTGCAGCAAGATTGTCAGTGTATCTTGTATTCTTGTACTTGTGGATAATTATGGGTCATTATCCCTTGTATGGGAGCCCTAGATTATTGTATTACTCAGTTGGTTTAATATAACGAAGATTGGGTTGTTGTACATATTTGTACAATATTTTGTAAAAAGTTGTCTATACTTGTGCATGTGTGATTTACTGCTATTTATATTCCGTTGTGCAAAGTAGCTTTGTTGAGATTCTTGGTTTGGTAGCATCAGAGATTCTAAGATTCTATCCTAAACCCAAGATCGTGGAAATTCAACATGGTATCAGAGCTTGTTTGAGCTACTTTGGAAGATAGTGAATTAGAGTGTGCACAATGAATTATGGCTTAAGAGGGAGTTGGTCACATTGCAGGCGAAGGGCACACTACAATGTCGAATTTGTAGGCTGGTCTCCAGTATGAGGACAGGTTGGAGGGGTTGTCCAGCTAATATCCATGGAAGGAAAGGATCAAGTTGGTCTTGCAGGTCAACAAGGTCTGGGAGTTCACTAAGATAGCCATCAAGAAGCCAACTGACCCAAAGGGGTTGGAAGTGTACGAGGATTTGGATACGAAGGCGAGATTGATCATCCTTGATGGTGTGAAGGATCCCCTAATACCTCATTTGTTTGGGAAGAACACTGCACATGAGATGTGGATGGCTCTTCAAAATTTGTTCCAAAATAAGAACGAGAACTGGGTACTGATATTGGAGGATAAGTTGAAGTCCACCAAGATGATATAGGGTGAAGGAGTGACTTCGTATCTGACGAGATTGTCTTAGGTCAAAGATGAGTTTGTTGTCGTCGGTGTGACTATTTCAGATTTTGATATGGTAAGGATTGCTTTGAAAGGGTTCACCGAGGAATGGAAGCCCTTCATCAAGGGGATCATTGCTAGAGAGAAGTTGCTAGACTAGAATAGGCTATGGGACGACTTCATTCAGGAAGAGTTGCGAGATGAGGATCTTCATTCGAAGAAGAAGGCTTCAGATAATAACATGGAACTTGCAACACGAATGAAGGGTAAGCAGAAGAAGGACTTGAGTAAAGTCAAGTGTTTCAACTTGGGGAGATGGGTCATTTTTCATCGAGATGTTCAATGAAGAAGAAGACGCGAGATGATGAAAAGAGGAAAGGGAAGTAAGTCACCGGTGTTGCCACTTTTGCTGAGATAGATGCTCTCACCAGGAGATTGGAGGAGGACTTTGTTATGATCTCTCATTTCTTGCAGGGTACTATCGATGAGGATGGATGGTACGTGGACAGTGGTGCGTCGAAACATATGACAGGGTCACAGGAGGTTTTCAAGACTCTAGTTGAATGGGACTCGAAGTTGCACATGGTGTTGGGCGACAAGAGTTAGAAGGAGATCCGAGGATCGAGAGTTGTGCCATTCAAGATGGAGATAGGATGGGTGATGCGGGTCCAAGATGTACTGTTTGTACCAGGACTCAAATATAGTGTGATATCTGTCTCGATGATCGAGAAGAAGGGGTTTGAGGTCTTATTGTAGGATAGGAAGCAAAGACTTAGGCCCAAAAGCTATAGCTTTGCAGGTATTGTGCTTGGAGTTATAGAGTATGGTCTATACAGGTTGATGAAAAGCCTATGGATCATGGGAAGAAGAAGTAGGAGGATCAGGTGCAGGTTCCAGAGAAGCAGATGTGGGTGCAGGCTTCAGAGGGGCAGGTACAGGTTCTAGAGAAGAAGGTCCATGCTCCGGAGACTCAGGGAGAGTCGAGTTCTAGAGGGAGCTTGAAGATTCAGAGGGAGACTTTGCATCCCAAGAAGAGTGTGTGGTCAGTGGGGAGCAAGGGTGCTCCTACAACTGCCAAGAAGGAATCATGGAGAGAGTGGAAGACATTCCAAGAGAAGAAGAAGAAGTAGGATGCTTCCAGTGATAGCGACACTTCCGAGAGAGGTGTAGTTCATGCTACAGGGATTGTTGCAGTTGTGAGTGCCAAGAGTTGGGCGAGTGTTGCGAGTAGTGATGATGATGATGAGTTACTTCCTAGTCTTGGAAGTACCTCCCTCACTAAGAGGGAGTGTTGAATTTTTAGTAGCTTGGGAGGTACTCCAAGCCCTAGGGTTTAGGGTTTGGAGGTTGGAGCACCACAAGAGTCACTTGTGGGCTTGGAACCCAAGGATGGGGTTTTTCACCCATCGATGATTGGGTCAAAACCATGAGACATTTTGGACATGTGATGGATGGAGATGATAGAGGACGGCGAGGAGAATCCAACATTTCAAGAATTATCAAAATCTGAGTTGTCCTTAGTGAGTTGTGAATTTTTAAAGTTAAGGAGTGGGAATGGACAACAATTGTTAAGGTCAACCTAGTGTTATAATGGCCTAATGACAGATTGTCAAGCTAATGTGGATGTCTTAAAGAATCCCTCCTTTAGTGTATAAAAAAGAGGTGAGGTGAATTCATTTGAGCACATCCAAGGTGCAACATAAGGCAATGTTGAGGAAAGAAAGCAGCTCGTACTTGGAAGAAGGATATCCTCAGATTGGCCACAGGCCAGAAGGCACTCAACGAAGGAGGAAAAGGCTTGGTTTGTAGCCTTTACATGACTGTTTTGAGGGCTAGACTATCCTACAGCAGGGCTGAGAGGAGAGGGTTGTTTGGGAGGACGATTTGGGTGTCTTTAGGTGTGGTTTTCTTATAGTAAACAGGTTGTAGCCCCTAGAGACTATTGTGTAGAGGCCACAGGCCTATTTGTGACTGGGAAAGGGGTTCGAGAGGCTATTCTATGGGGCAGAACAAGCCGCAGGCCTTGAATCCTTACATAGGTGGCAACGTGGACCTATAAAGGGTTGATTTGTGCCCAAAACAATAGCAAGTGTACAGGGAAGAAGCGTGGAGGAAGGCCATAGCTGGAGATGGAGTTGTGAGGGTGCTTTTGTAGTGCTGATGTGGAGCTACAGGAAGCCGTAACCAAATCACAGTGACTACAACAATTTAGCACTAGACCAGAGGTCTGTTTGTTAAAATTGGCAACTAGGGCCAAACTCCATGTGGGTTATCTTATTTAGGGCAGCTGATATTTTTGTTGGATTCCTCTCATCGAGAGATGTAGGATTGGTCTAAAGATCATCCGATTCCAATAAGTATTCATGGAGTTATGAATTTAATTGTGTTATAAGACAATTCGTCAAGGTCGGCCAACAACCAAATAACCCACACATGTGCTCCACGATTTAGTATAAAAAGAGGTGACTTGATAGTCATTTCTACACACACCTCTCTCTTGATTTCTCTCCACTCGCTTTGGGTTTTAGTGGAAGAGAGATCTAGGAGGAGGATGCCCTAGCCGCAGTCTGCCCTAACCAAGAGGACGCAATCAAGTTAGGAAGAAGAGAAGACCTATACGCTGGTCTCTATGCAATCTAAAAGGAAGCCTATAGTCTTATATGCTGGTCTCTATACCGTAGACATCGTGGAAGGGTTGTATGGACATCGTAGGCTTGGAACCGTGGTTAGGAGGCTGCCCTAGCCAGTGTGAAAGGGTTGTATGGACAACATAGTCTTAGCCGCAGTTTGAAGGGTCAAAGGGACATCGTGGGGAAGCTTAAGGAGCAACGTGGAGGGTTGTGATAGGAACAACTACTATAGGTGACAGCGGATCTGTTAAGGGCTAGTTTAGGGTTGTTTCTGGTACGGTTAAGAGCAGGGAAGGCAAGCAGCCAGGTCGAGAAGAATAGGAATAATTCATTGTTGTTTTGGGCACCATTCTGTGGAGGCAACAACTACAAGATTGATGTTGTGCTTGGCCGTAGGCCTAAGCACACAACTGTGACTGCGTTAGGGGTGTTAAGGGCTGATATGCATCCTAAGGAGGCATCGTAGCTATGGAAGAAGCTTGCCAAGGTGGGTCGTAGTCCACAAGGGACTTGTTTGATGACTGTTAGGTGGAGTTAGGGCTGTGGAACTTGCCCTAACCAGGACTGCCAAAAACTGCAGAGGCAAACATAACAACAGTGTGTTTGGAGGTGTGTTGGGTCCATGATTTTGGATCAGTTTGGATGGGATGTACTTGCAGCCTGTAGTAGCCAAAGTGGAGGGGCAGACTTGATGGTTAGATGCCCTAACTAGTGGCAGCATCTACAAGGTTTCTTAGGTGTTGGATACTGCCACATATGAACAGCAATGTCACTAACAATGGGACAACAAATGCAATCAGGGTGGAGCGTGATAGATGGGACAACAAGGACATGATTCTTGCATGGGACAGTAAGCAACCATGGTGCAGTAGTATGAGTAGTGACAGTGTTAGCTAGATGTCACAGTATCAGAAGGTGCAATATAAGGTGCAACAGTATGACGTGTACAACATGGTCATGAGGTCCAGCATTGTGATGATGGGTGCAGCATGGTGCAGCACGGTGAGGTGCAGCATGATGACGAGATGCAGCGCAATGATAGGTGAAGGAGTCACCTTGGAGAATCAGTTGAAGCAGCATGTCTTCAACTAATCTCATGTATCATCTTCTTAGAGATGATCTATGCTCTTATTTAGATAAGTCAAAGTGTTGACTTTTGTTGTAAATGTACTATCTCTCTCTCTCTCTGCTGAACTATTGAAGAACATATAAGAAGAATCGATCAAGGGTTTCCCCACATTGGGGTTTGTCCCTAGCTAGCGCCACATCTTGTGTCCTCTTGTCTTGGCTTGTCTTCTGCGATTTATGTTTATGTTTATCTGTAGTTTACTTTAATGCTGATGTGATTGCTAATCTGGAAAAGGTATTGAGCTAACTGTGAAAATTGAAATAAATTGCTCTAAGCATAGAACATACCTAAAATTTACATGGTATCAGAGGTGAGGTGAAGACAAAGCCCAAGCAAGAGTGAAAGAGCAATCACCGAAGACAGTTGGGAAAGGACAAAAGGATCAATGGATTCCTCATCCCTCTTCAAATTCATGAAGGGTGAAATTGAAGCAGAGAATTTTATCATAATGATGTTGCAGAAGCTTCTAATGGCCTACGTAAAGATCACTTCAATGGGAAGTCTGGATCTAAGGGTGGAAGGAAAGGTAGATGCCTTGTTTGTAATAAGTTCGGCCATTATGAGAAGAAGTGTTCGAATGGTAGGGACACATCACTTGATGATGATGACAATCATTTCAGGGACATCTTCAATGATCGAAGGAATGACAGGTAATGCGGGTCATCAAGCAAGGAACCCCAGGTATGAAGAATCAAATGTTGTTTCTGATAAGACAAAGAAGTATTATCTTGTATTGGCCCACTCTCCAGACTCTTTGGGAATCTAGCCTATTGATTGTAGTGCTTCAAGGCACTTCATCGGATAGAAGGGTGCTCTCTCTAATTTGGTAGAGATGGAAACAAATATGGGATTATATTTGGAGTCGATGCCACCTATCCGAGAAAGGGTGTAGGGAATGTTACCTCTCAATTGATGAGGTTAACTCGATTCATTTACAAGAATCTCTTTATGTACCTGATCGCAAGACGAACCTGGTGTCTGTTTTGGCAATGGAAGTCAAAGATTTCAAGGTAGCATTCATCGATCGAAAGGTACATGTTTGAAAATAGAATTTTCAAAGATGCTTTTACTCATGGGTTGAGGGTTGGCATTTTGTATCAAGTTGCAGGATGGTCCATTGGGGATCATCTAAATTGACATATCTCATCTATAGCACCGAAAGTCTACTTATGGGGCCCTACCCGATGTGAGTTAGATGATGACAGGGATGCCTAAATTCAAGAAGAACATGAAGGTACATGTCTGAGATGTAACGAAGGAAAATCATACAAGGGGACCATTCCCCTCATGTAGCAGGTCCACAGGTTTGGAACAACCCAAGGGGTTTGAGATTCATGATTGGGAATCTCATGTATGCAGGTGGAAGAAAGCCCTCTATGGCTTGAACCAAACACCCTGGGCGTAGTATGAGAGGATTGATAGTTGGTCTGATGAAGTTGAGATTCACTAGGAGTGAAGCCGATCCAAACCATTGCTCGAAGGTTGTGGATGATAGACCTCTCATACCGACACCTTCTAATGACGACCTATTTCTGACAGGTGCAGACCCTCTCATTTGTAGAAGTAAGAGGGAGTTGAATTCAGGACGTGGAATGGTAAACTGCAAGCCTGCGACTACCTCGATGGATCTTAACTTTCAGAAGTTATGTGGTAAGGATACCAGACCTGTTTTGGGAAATGTCTCTAAGTTTCACAAACTTATACTAGCATTGATGTTCTTGGTGAACTCCCGTCCGGATATATGTTTTGCAGTTAGCATGTTGGGCTCATATTTGGTTGAGCCTCACTGGATTGATGCCAAGGATCTTTTGAGATATCTTCGGGGCACAATCTCTCATAGATTGAGATACACTGCCGGAAATATGAAGCTGCTTGATTATTTGAATGCTGCCTGGGCAGGCAGTGTGGAGGATCTCAAGATCACTTCTGAGTGTTGATTCTCTTTGGGTTCTGCTCGATATCCTGGATGAGCAGGAAGAAAAAGACATTTCTTTGAGCATCGCTGAGACCGAATACATAGCTACGAGTATGACCTTGTGTGAAGCTGCCTAGTTGCAGAAGCTCTTCAGTGAGCTGTTTGTACACATGATGGATAACACCATGATCTTCTGTGTCAATTAGTGGGGGATTCGATTGTTGAGGAATCCTGTATTCTATGATTGCTCCAACATATAGACATCAGATACTACCTTATTTGGGAGGCTCCATCGCATTGAGGCTGATGTACAGGTCGCAGAGATTCTGTCGAAGCCCCGGGGAAAGGTCAAATTTGTGACTTTCCCGAATGACTTGGAGTCGTTGAGAGACCTTCTTATGAGGGTCATGTATGATGCATGCATTGAGATTTGGTAGCTCCGTGGGGCTTAGGGTATTTCTTGGAGCAACAAGCGACCATACGGCGACTCACCCTCCCCTAATGGTGCACTGTGTACATGGTGAATGGCTCAGCCTTCCCCTGTGATACCTTGAGGCGACTTAGGGACAGGATGAGTGGTTCTCCTGTCGAGGCATCCTACCCATGCAGTCTGGGACTCATGGAAAGTACCTCTCATCTGGACAATGAGAGGTAAATGGGGTTAGGGACCATAGTAGTACTATCGATGGACGCATCGTTGTATCTACCGTACTCCCTATGCTAGGATGACCTCCATTGATCTGGGATCAGTATGAGTGGTTTGAGACACTCTCTTGTGATATTGATTTGGGATCAATGAAACTTACTTCGGGTCAGTAAGATTGATATGAATCACTCTCTTGGAACTGATCTGCGATCAGTAAGAGTGGTATGGCACACTCTCTTCATATGGAACTGACTTCGGGTCAGTAGAGAATGGTGTGAGACAGTCTCGATCGATTCTTCTTCTTCATGGTCCAGCAGAGCAGAGCTCAGAAAACCAGAGCAGATCTCAGTAGACTAGAGCAGAGCAAAGAAGAGCAGAGCAGTGCAGGGCACTAATGGCAGAGATAGTACAGTCGGACAAATGGATCAGTGGATGGAGTTCTCCCTAGTTGAGAGGGAGTGTTAAAATTGGCAACTAGGGCCAAACTCCATGTGGGTCATCTTATTTATGGTAGCTGATATTTTTCTTGGATCCCTTTCACCGAGAGGTGTAGGATTGATCTAAAGATCATCTGATTCCGATAAGTATTCATGGATTTATGAATTTAATTGTGTTATAAGACAATTCGTTAAGTTCGGCCAGCAACCAAATAACCCACACATGTGCTCCATGATTTAGTATAAAAAGAGGTGAATTGATAATCATTTCTACACACACCTCTCTCTTGATTTCTCTCCACTCGCTTTGGGTTTTAGTGGAAGAGAGATCTAGGAGGAGGATGCCCTAACCAAGAGGACGCAGTCAAGTTAGGAAGAAGAGAAGACCTATACGTTGGTCTCTACGCAGTCTAGAAGGAAGCCTATAGTCCTATACGCTGGTCTCTATGCCCTAGACAACGTGGAAGGGCTGTATGGACAACGTAGGCTTGGAACCGTGGTTAGGAGGCTACCCTAGACAGTGTGAAAGGGCTATATGGACAACATAGTCTTAGCCGCAGTTTGAAGGGTCAAAGGGACAACATGGGGAAGCTTAAGCAGCAGCGTGGAGGGCTGTGATAGGAACAACTACTATAGGTGACAGCGGATCTGTTAAGGGCTAGTTTAGGGCTATTTCTAGGTACAATTAAGAGCAGGAAAGGAAAGTAGCTAGGCCGAGAAGAATAGGAGTAATACGCTGCTATTTTGGGCACCATTCTGTGGAGGCAGCAGCTATAGGATTGATGTTGTGCTTGGCCGCAGGCCTAAGCACACAGTTGTGACTGCATTAGGGGTGTTAAGGGCTGATATGCATCCTAAGGAGGCATCGTAGCTATGGAAGAAGCTTTCCAAGTTGGGTCGTGGTCCACAAGGGACTTGTTTGATGACTGTTAGATGGAGTTAGGGCTGCGGAACTTGCCCTAACCAGGACTGTCAAAAATTGCAAAGGCAAACATAACAACAGTGTGTTTGGAGGTGTGTTGGGTCCATGATTTTGGATCAGTTTGGATGGGATGTACTTGCATCCTGTAGTAGCCAAAGTGGAGGGGCAGACTTGATGGTTAGATTCCCTAACCAGTGGTAGCATCTACAAGGTTTCTTAGGTGTTGGATACTGCCACATATGAGCAACAATGTCACTAAAAATATGACAGCAAATGCAATCAGGGTGGAGCATGATAGATGGGACAGCAAGGACATGATGCTTGCATGGGACAGCAAGCAACCATGGTGAAGTGGTATGAATAGTGACAACATTATCTAGATGTCACAGTATCGGAAGGTGCAGCATAAGGTGCAGCAGTATGACGTGTACATCATGGTCATGAGGTCCAACATTGTGATGATGGGTGCAACATGGTGCAACACGGTGAGGTGCAACATGATGACGAGATGCAACATAATGATAGGTGAAGGAGTCACCTTGGAGAATCAGTTGAAGCAGCATGTCTTCAACTCATCTCACGTATCATCTTCTTAGAGATGATCTATGCTCTTATTTAGATAAGTCAAAGTGTTGACTTCTGTTGTAAATGTACTATCTCTCTCTCTCTCTCTGCTGAACTATTGAAGAGCATATAAGAAGAATTGATCAAGGGTTTCCCCACATTGGGGTTTGTCCCTGGCTAGCGCCACATCTTGTGTCCTCTTGTCTTGGCTTGTCTTCAGTGATTTATGTTTATGTTCTATCTGCAGTTTACTTTAATGCTGATGTGATTGCTAATCTAGAAAAGATATTGAGCTAACTGTGAAAATTGAAATAGATTGTTCTAAGCATAGAACATACCTAAAATTAACAATGTTTAATATGATTTTTACCTTGTGTTGGGTCAAAGGTTGACCAGTTTGGATTAGAGTTGTTGCATCCTTTGGGAGCCATGTGTTGGGGTTGTCTTGGGTGTTAAGGACACCTTACTAGGTGCAGATCTTACAGTGGAAGGATTGGGTGCCATTGGACTAGTGGAGGGCAGCGTGTTGGCAACCCAAAGTAGCCCTTGATAAGCAGTCATAAAGGGAGGTTAATAGGTGAAAAGTTTGGGTGAAGTTGAGGAGCCTAATGTGTAGTACATTGATGGACTAGTGGATTGCTAGATTGGCAGATTGGAGCTCAAGTGTTGGCTAGCCTAGAAGAGCAGATTGGATTAGCCTGTGTTCATTGGAGCAGAAGTGACTTGCAGCAGTGATAGGTGGCAACCCTCTTGGAGACTCCGTGTTTTCTCTTGATGGACTAAGGGGCACTAGACAACAAAACAGAAGCGAAGGACCGGCAGGACGAGATACAACATAGAGGTTGCAACGAGATTGTTAGTATATCTTGTATTCTTGTACTTGTGGATAATTGAGGGTCATTATCCCTTGTATGGGAGCCCTAGACTGTTGTATAACTCAGTTGGTTTAATATAACGAAGATTGGGTTGTTGTACATCTTTGTACAATATTTTGTAAAAAAAGTTGTCAATACTTGTGCATGTGTGATTTACTGCTATTTATATTCCGTTGTGCAAAGTAGCTTTGTTGAGATTCTGTTATGAAACCAGCTCACAAAAAGATAGAAAAGAGAGATCCACGCCTTAGAATTCAGCCTCTTCGAGGGGGCAACCTCCTTTACATTACATAAATGAACAATTCTTCGATGATACAAATGAAAATACCTCCTTTCTATATATAGGAGTCTAAGTGGTCCCAATACAATCAAAGCCTACATAACAATAATATTGTAGGGCACAACAATAACAATAGTGGGCTTCTATGTGGCACAATAGTAACAATATGGGCACTACATGGGTACAACAATATAAATAAGGGGTATAACTACAATAGTAATGGGGTAATCACTAGTATTATAGGGACCCAACATGCCCCTCTCCTTCAAAAAAGTGTTGTCCTCAACGCTTGAGTAGTTCTGGATACTTCTGCATAAAATTCTCATCCTCCCATGTGGAATCTTCAGCGGATAAGTTCTTCCACTTGATAAGATACTCTGAAATTGATCGATTTCGTAGCTGTCGAGTTCTTGTTTCTGTAACTGCTTCCGGTTCCAATATAATTTTTCCTTCCTCGTCAAGTTCTGGCAATATTGTTTGAACTGGGAGCTTGTCGCCTATAACCTTCTTTAAACATGAAACATGGAAAACTGGGTGCAATCGAGAAGCTGCAGGAAGCTCCAATTTGTATGCCATAGTACCAATCTTTTGCAACACCTTGTACGGACCATAATACTTTGGTGATAATTTATTATCCTTCTTAGCTTGCTTGAGGGACATTTGCTTATATGGTTGTAGCCGTAGGAATACCCAATCACCTACATCAAAACTTCTTTCACTGCGATGTTGATCTGCCTGTTGTTTCATTCTATTCTGTGCCAACACGAGGTTATCCTTTAAGAGTTGGAGGACTTGTTGTTGATGTTCGATGTGATGTTCCACTGCCTGAACCTTAGAATTTTCTCTTAAATATGATGTGATGGATGGTGGTTGATACCCATAAAGTGCCATAAATGGGGTCATTTTTGTTGCTGTATGGAAGGAAGTGTTATACCACCATTCAGCCAGAGGCAACCATTTGACCCATTGTGTCTGTTTATCAGATACAAAGCAACGAAGATATCCTTCCAAACATTTGTTTACTATCTCAGTTTGCCCATCAGATTGAGGATGATAAGATGAGCTATGAGCTAACTGAGTACCAAGACAAGAAAATAATTCTGTCCAAAAATTTCCAGTGAAAATGGGATCTCTGTCACTTACAATAATCTTTGGGTTTCCATGTAGCTTTTGAATTGTTTCCATAAATGCAGTAGAAACTGTACTGGCTTTAAATGGATGTGATAATGCACAAAAGTGTGCATACTTGGTAAGTCTGTCAACTACCACCATGATGACACTCTTTCCCTCAGACTTGGGTAAACCTGTGATAAAATCCATTGAAACCTCCTCCCAACGTTGGCTTGGAATGGATAAAGGTTGTAATAGACCCGGTGTCTTAATTGTTTCAACTTTATTTTGTTGGCAAACCAAACATTCTGCCACAAACTTTTGAATATCTGATTTAAGGCCATCCCAAAAAAATTCCTTCTTAACCCTGTGGTAAGTTTTTAAAAATCCTGAGTGCCCTCCTAAGGGAGAAGTGTGCAATTCCATAAGAATCTTTTGTTTTAGCTGGGAATTCTTACAGAGGTATAAGCGATCTTTGTACCATAACGAATCATTTTTCCAGCTAAATGTATCAGACGTACTGGAATCTTGTTGTAGCTTTCGAATAAGTGCCCACACTTCTTCGTCATTCTTCCATTCCTCCCTTGCTTCATTTATCCAATCTGGTTGGATAATAGAAATGGCGCACAACAATGCTTCCACATCCTCATCCTTTCTTGAGAGTGCATCTGCCACCACATTTTGCTTCCCTTTTTTGTAGATGATTTCAAAGTCATAACCCAACATCTTTGTGACCCACTTTTGTTGCTCTTCAGAGGATAATCTTTGTTCTAAAAAGTATTTAAGGCTATCATGATCCGTTTTTACCTTGAAGTGTCTTCCCATTAGGTAGGGTCGCCATTTCTTAAGTGCATGGAGTATTGCCAACATTTCCTTCTCATAAATAGCTTTGCTTAAAAACTTTCCCTTGATTGGACGACTTTCAAAAGCAATGGGTCTTTCATCTTGCATTAGAACAGCACCAATTCCATTTCCTGAAGCATCACATTCCACAATAAAGGTTTTTGTGAAGTCCGGTGTAGCTAAGACCGGTGCTTGGCACATTGCCTCTTTAAGATGTTCAAAGGCCTTTGTTGCTTCCGGAGTCCATGAAAATGCATCTTTCTTCAATAATGTTGTTAGAGGTGCTGCTATTCTCCCATAATTCTTAACAAACTTGCGATAATACCCTGTCAACCCAAGAAATCCTCGCAGATGCTTTATGGATGTGGGGATTTTCCATTCCTTAATGGCTTTAATTTTGCTAGGGTCTACCTTAACTCCTTCATGAGATACAATATGACCCAAATATTCCACCTCCTGGACTCCAAAGAAACATTTGGATCTTTTTGCATATAATTGTTTCTCCTCCAATAGTTGTAGCACCCTGTCAACATGTTCAACATGATCCTTCCAAGACTTGCTGTAGATTAGTATATCATCAAAAAATACTAACACAAATTTTCTAAGGAATGGTTTGAAAATTGAATTCATCAAACCTTGAAATGTTGAAGGT
This sequence comes from Pinus tabuliformis, assembly GCA_031772625.1. Lineage (NCBI taxonomy): Eukaryota > Viridiplantae > Streptophyta > Pinopsida > Pinales > Pinaceae > Pinus > Pinus tabuliformis. The sequence goes on from CM062818.1 coordinate 1,479,797,332, forward strand.
GCATTGGTAAGGCCAAAAGGCATGACCAAAAATTCATAATGACCCTCATGAGTTCTAAATGCCGTTTTCGGAATGTCTTCAATCTTCATTCTGATTTGATGATATCCTGAACGAAGATCCAACTTGGTGAAGTAAATTGATCCATGCAATTCATCCAGTAATTCATCAATGACAGGAATGGGGAACTTATCTTTAATAGTGAGCTTGTTGAGCTCCCTATAATCCGGACACATGCGCCATGATCCATCCTTCTTGTGCACCAATACTACTGGAGCAGAGAAAGAACTTTGACTCGGTTGAATTATACCAGCCTCTAGCATTTCTGCAACCATACGTTCAATTTCACTTTTTTGGACATAGGGATATCTGTACGGCCTGATGTTTGGAGGAACACTTCCTGGAATCAGATGAATAGCATGATCATGATCACGCATAGGTGGGAGACCTTTGGGAGTCTCAAATACCTTGGAATGATTGTCCAGGACTTTTTGGAGATCTGGAGAAATAGATGATTCCAATGTGGAAACATCTAGCGAACATAATTGTGCAATTACACCTCTTTGCTCCTTTTTTAGAAGCTTTGTCATACCATTAGAGCTGATTATCTTTCCTGGTTTCCCTGCAATACCCCTTAATTCAACTTCCTTTCCTTCCACAGAAAATTTCATGAAAAGTTCTTGAAAATTAAAAGCTATTGTACCCAAGGATTGTAGCCATTGGACTCCTAGTACAACATCAGCACCTCCCATTGGAATGGAAAGCATTGGGCTAGTCAATACATATTCTCCCATGGATAGCTTGATATTATGGCACTTTCCAGAGCAATTTATTGTTCCTCCATTTGCAATCATCACTTGACACTCTGGTGCTGGATATAGGAAGCAATTCAATTCTTTTGCTACCCTACAATGAATAAAATTGTGGGTGCTTCCTGAATCAATCAACACTATTACCTTTTTCTTCTTGATTTGTCCTTCTATCTTGATGGTTTGAGGAGTGGTAATTCCCGCCAATGCATTACAAGATATGGTCGGATTTATTTGTTCTTCATCTAGGCTTTGTTCCTGGAGTATATCCTCTTCTTTTGACCTTTCTTGCTCCTTTTCTTCTTCCTCTTCACAATCTATGTAGAATAATTTCTTCTCAGCACACTTATGACCCTTTGTGTATTTGCTATCACAATTGTAACAAAGCCCTTTTGCTCTTTTTTCTTCCAATTGTTGTGGTGTCAACCTTGTAGGTTGTGGAAGACTATGGGCAACAACACTTCCATCTTTATAGTTGTGAATGGTATGCTTCCTAGTTGCCATAATTTTGCTTTCCATTTTTCTTGCTAACCTGAATGCCTTCTCTAATGAATCAGGTTCCCAAAGGCGAACATCATGTTGGATATTATCCTTTAAAGACCCTATGAACACATCAATCCTATGCTCCTCTGGAATATCTTTTACCCTTATGTTCAATTTTTGGAACTCCTCAATGTGCTCCATTATTGAACCCTTTTGTTTGAGACTTATCAATTGGCTAAAAAAAGTGTTGCTTTTTGTATCCTCATAATGTGCTATCAATTCTTCCGTAAAAATTGCCCAAGTGATAAATTGTTTACGAGAGCAAAGCCATTGATACCATACAAACTGATTTGGTTCCAAATATAAAGTTGCCATACGTACCTTTTGTGTGTTTTGCACATTATTGAGATCGAAGAATTGCTCCATCTGTAATATCCATGTGGCGGGATCCTTGCCATCAAACTTCCTCATATCGATTTTTGGAATATGGTGGGTCTTCGATCCAACATTAGAGTCTATGGAATCATGATTAACATTTCTTTTGTTCTCATCATGAGTTTCCTTTACTACCTTTTCACCATTAGTAAGTATTTCTTGTAGAAAATTTGTCAAATCTGTCTTCAAATCTGCCATGTCTGTCTTCAAATCTGTCTTCAAACTTGCCATGTCTGTCTTCAAATCAGTCTTCAAATCAATCTTCAAATCATCCATCTTAGCTTCCATGCCCTTTATCTTAGCATCTGTTAGCTTTTGTGAGCGTGACATTTGTTGCACTTGTTCTTGTAATTTTGATATATCATGTAGCATTTCTTCCTCTTCTTCATGAGTCATGCTAGAGCTTTCAGGTTCCTTACTAGGTGTTTGCATTTTCTTTCCTCGGGGCATCAGTTACCGATAATAATGCTTTACTATGCCCTTTGAATTCCTTCAAACCAAGCTTATGCAAAAATAAAAAAAAAAACTACACACCTTTTTTTTACTTTGTAGAAGCCTGATATTGAATCTGATGTACCTCTGTAATTTTGAATCATCCAATTCTAAAATTGTGATCTGTAGTAGCTTTCTGTGTCCTCTTTCCAATGCCACTAGTCTGAACCAAATTGGATTCTCCAAGAAAGAGTTATGCACAATCTCCCGCAGTGACCTGATTATAGACTGTTTCAGTAGAGCGAACTTGTATGAAGTGCCACGTGTCACTGTTTCAACCCTTGACTCTGAAAAATATATAAACGAAAACTACAGTTCGTCCTCTTTCTGTAACTTCTTACGAAATTTCAATCCGATGCTCAGAAAGAAAGTTATGACGATTTTCCCCAGGTCACCTGTTTTGAGTGTAATTCAGGAGTCTGCAAAAAGACCAACTTCCGCAGATCATATCTCCGAAAATATTGCGCGAAAAGATCTGAAATTCGGACCCAAGGTTCAGCGCCAATTCTTCTCAAATGGGTTTTTTTTGCGACTTCTGAAACGTCACAGAAAAAAAGTTATAGCGAAAATGCCACGATGACCTGTTTGGAGCAGCGAAACCCTAGAATCCAAAGCTCTGATACCAAATGTTATGAAACCAGCTCACAAAAAGATAGAAAAGAGAGATCCACGCCTTAGAATTCAGCCTCTTCGAGGGGGCAACCTCCTTTACATTACATAAATGAACAATTCTTCGATGATACAAATGAAAATACCTCCTTTCTATATATAGGAGTCTAAGTGGTCCCAATACAATCAAAGCCTACATAACAATAATATTGTAGGGCACAACAATAACAATAGTGGGCTTCTATGTGGCACAATAGTAACAATATGGGCACTACATGGGTACATCAATATAAATAAGGGGTATAACTACAATAGTAATGGGGTAATCACTAGTATTATAGGGACCCAACAGATTCTTGGTTTGGTAACGTCAGAGATTCTAAGATTCTATCCTAGACCTAAGATCGTGGAAATTCAACAATTCATATCCTTTCATGCAACTAGCGTTGAATACATTATCTCCATTAAATAGCTTTTAGTAGTGCTATCTGCTATATATTATATACTTAGAATGGCATTGAATGCATTATTTCCATTCAATAGATTTTAGTAGTGCTTTCTACTATATTCTTCGAATATTAATGGTAATTGTGTTCATGATGTTAATGAAGATGAAATGATTTATAAATTTAACTTATATATATTCTCATTCGTTATTTGTTTTGCTACAGTTTCCAAAAGCATGGAACCTATAAGGCTCCAACCTTGAATGACTTTAGGCACCTCCACCACATGATCATTTAGGTAGTCATTGGCTAACATGGATAAATGCAACAATAGGTTCATCAATGAAATGAGTTAGCTTGGGTGCTTTTGCACAACTGGGAGGCACATCATAGACTTACCAGGTGCTCGTACACAAAGGCAAGGTACACTGCATGCATTAATCCAGCTTAAGTTGGTTGTGACAGTAGGTTGCAAGGTTGGAACTTGGATGAGCATGACTTAGGTAGTGTTGCACAATGGCAAGGCATGTCTAAGTGTCGGATGGCTTGGAAAGGAATTTGGCTAAGTATGGTAACAAGATAAGAGTTGTCATTTGGGGTTTTTTTTATAGAAGTTACACAATGAATTGGATGAAGGACATTCCTTGGTTCATGGGTGTGTAGGGAGCAATGCCTCGACTTGGGGGCACAATAGCTCGCGGACAGTAGTGCCTTCTATAGTTGGATATGATTTGTAAATTGGATAGATCCTTGGCTTGATGTGCAATGCAAGGAAAGGAAATACGTGCCTTAGATGTGGTTAAAGGAAGATAATTGACCATGTAATGCATGATACAGTTGGCCCACCTTCGGCTCACAAGCCAAATGTGTGGACCTAAGGATTACAGGACTTTGCAAATAGATGGGTGGATTCAATGTTTAGTCCACTAGATGTGGAGTGAATTGGAAGTCACCTTAAAAGAATGCAAACACAAGGCAGTATCCACTATATAAAGAGGACACCTATAAAGTGCAAAGCCATCAAACTCACGCTCGGTCATTCACACAATGGTTTTCAAGAACTCTGTAGTTCGATCATTCACACAATGGACTTTTGGTTGCTAGTGGGAGTAGATTGAGGAGTGTCAAGACCTACATGAGGTATTCTTGTGGATGCTTCGGGGGTTGGATTGTGCAAGTCTATTGAGCATTCTGGAAAAGGAAAATTGCCTTAGAATTATTACACATTTGATAATAGAGTTGTTGATAGGAAGCCACACTACCTTGTTGTAACATTCTCTATACTAATAAAGATCAATCAACTGCCTTGGGTGTTTCCTATACATCTGTGTTGTGGATTCTTTATTTGTTGGATGTTATTGTTCCTTATTTTGCAATATGTTGGCTAAGTATTCGATAATTGGCTAAGTGTTAAAAGTATTTCTATGATGTTTTAAAGGCCATAGTTGGATGTGTGGTTGTTGTTGAATGAACTTTGATGAGTAGGACTTCATAGGATTTGATAGATTTTAGCTTGAGGGAAAAGTTATGCATATACCTTAAGGGAAGAGGCATAGTTTGGTTGTAGTAGGTGTAGGTTGGTCAAGCCCTTGCAATTGAGGCAAGGTAGTGTCGGATAACCTCAGGTACCAAAACAAGCTTTGGAGAAACTAAAGGTTACAGAGACAAATTTTGGGAGATTGTAGGTTCGTGATAGGTGGTAGTAAAGCTTACTCTTCACCATTTTCTAAAGGAAAGGTGGTATCAAACAATGTTTTAAAAAACAAGCTAAGTCAACTCGATTGAGTTGATTGGAGACTGTATTGACTCAACGTCTTGCTCAGTTCAAAGTCTAGTTTGGTATAGAATCGGTTGAGTAAAAGCCCGTCATCGCTGATTTGGTATCAAACTAGCTCTAGTTAGCTAAGTAGCTACTGGACCTCACCATGGAAAATTCAACAAGCAATGATCAATTTTTCCAAAAGACAAAAAACCTAACTCGTAAACCCTATCAACATCTTTCCTTGGAGGACTTTGATTTCGCCTCATGCGGTTTGACCAAAAACATTGGCAAATAATGGTGATGTTAAATTCTTAAAGTAAAAGTTGACATTTCTTTCACCTCATTTCCTTCATCTTTCCATTTCTTTCACCTCATTTCCTTCATCTTTCCATTTAAGATGAAGGAAATGAGGTGAAAGAAATATCAACTTTTACTTAAAATTTTAACATTACCATTATTGTTTTAGGATGTTTGAGAGATGTTCCAACCTCATCAGACTTATATGGAGAAGGTAGTGTTTCATATTCCATTCAAAATTCAACAGGCTTAACAATTTTTATGATCAATATTGGTAGTGTTGCAACATTTCCATTGGATTCTATCACGTATGAGGGTTGAGATTGGCATTTCATCAAGAGACTCAAGCCCTTTGTGTACCATGATGTTGGTGGCATTGATTGTTGAACTCCTCTATCATGGCCTTAGCAAAAATGTACCCTTCACTCAAACCAAAATCATTGATTAGGCATGTTAAGCTACATCTACCATATTACAAGGCTTGCATTACGCAATTTCATCAAATGGAGTGGTGTGGACTTCTTTCCCTAGAGAATCGAGGTAGAAGCAAACACTAGACAAGACGTGAAGGCCAGACAATAGACCAAGGGTGATACTAATGATGAAGGTCTCATTGGAAACAATGGTGGAATATTGCTTGTCAGTTTAACTGTTCTTTGCTCCTTTATTCACAATGCTTTCTCTCAAAATTTCAACAATTTTTTGCAAAACATGGTTTGGAATCTTTAAAATATATTTTTCATTAAAATTCAAATATTTTATAGTAAGTTGAGTCATTTATATTGAATTGGTCCAAGTCAATTTGAGTCTGAGTTAACCCTTGATCAATTCTAAGTTTTAAAACATTGGTATCAAAGCATACTCTCCACCACTTTATAGGACAGGTGGTATTAGAATTGACTTGTCTCCTCTTCACCATGCTTTAGAAGGTAACAATTGAGTGAAGTGGACATGCTATGACATAAAATGACCAGGTCAATTTTTTTTACTTTTCCGCAATAACTGCACAAAACCCACCATTTCTCATCATCTTAAAGCCACTAATCTGGGGAGGAGGAGAATGTTGTTTGGGTAATAGTTCCATTTGAGGGGTCAGTCATTGATTATGAGATTCTAAGGGAGAAGACTAATATTGGTGAAAACACTTTGCTCATAAAGAAGGAGTGTTGGCTTTTAGGGTTACCTTGAAAGCCTTTTACACTACTTGGGCGTGCTTCATGTGTTGTGGAGTGCATAGGGTTATGCCTTAGCTTGGTTGTATCTTAGCATATATACACATTGGAGATATTTGATAGCTTACTCATGGATTGCTATACATTGACTTTAGGCTTATGTGGTGCACTTCCTTAACAGGTTGATATCCTATGTGGCACAATAACATCCTTCATGAGGCACACATTGAGGACTTGTTTGCTTGCTTAGAAGGTGAACTTATATGAAAAGACCATTAGGAGGATAATGCTTAACCCTAGGTAGCATGGGACCACTTGGTTGCTTACATGGAGATTCATGTTTGAGTGGAGGACACTTGGATTGGGGAGCACATTCATGGAGGTGTGGTTGACCCAAAGGAACACGTAGCTTAGGAGGTAGCAGTTGAAGCATTGCATACTTTTGCATGAGAGTGTTAGACCTTGGTCCCTTGTTTGATGGACACGCTTATCTTGGAGTTGACATCTATCACCTTAAAGTTGGAGCACTTCATGTTGAAAATAGTGTAACTAGGTTCGGTCTTCATCATGTCAAATATTGTAACAATGTATTTTTGTATCAAAGAATTATTTTATTGTTGCTTGAGTCATGGGTTTCATGCTCAAGAAGATTTTGCTCCAATTGAGAGCCCTAGATAAGTCATGTAAAATGAAGACAGTCATGTATTATTGTTCATGTAAATGTAACGGATGTAAGTCAAGAATCCTTCTAGATCATCAATGAAATACTCCAACATGTACCCACAGAATTATTGCTAGGAAACCGCTCAAAGAAATTATGGAAGCCTTCTATATTCACGCTGACCTAATCATTTGATCAAAGGAACATGTTGGCCTAATCTAGGTTCATGTCGGCTCAATAGATGAGAGGGAAAGTCTATATATACTATATAGGCCATGTTGGCTTCTCCTCAATCCACATTCACACTTACTAACTCACGAAGAGAAGCAGCAGTGAAAGGGTCAAAGAAAGGAAGGGTAGCCGCAGCAATTGAGGAGGTTTGTTCCCTCATGCGAAGATATCAACAAGTTTGCTCTCCCATACGACAATCTGATCTGGACTAGGGCTTCAATGACTATGTGGTTGGGTTGAAGGGTTGTTCTAGCCGCAGATGCAAGGAGAAGATCACAGCCGAAAAGGTCAAAGGTATCGTAGGGCTAGAGGAGCCCTAACCCTACTCTCATATATGACTACACTCTGAAATAAAAGAGTTATGTTCTCGTTGTATTGGATAGTCACTATTGTTGCATTACGAAGCCCTAAATATCAAGCCCTAATCATCGCTCTATCGAAGTATGAAGGATCTTTATGAAATGCGAGGATAGAGAGAGGCTAGAAGAGCCTATCCGAGATTGTTGGTGCAGACTATCATGCTCATGCTACAGACCTAATCCACTGCAGAAATATACAGTATGTTTGGGTACATGTTTGGAGGTATTGTCATTTGATGTTGAAGGCATTTCTGAGTCAATGTTTGGGTCATGTAATTTCTCAATAAAGATTCTATAAGAAAGAGTTCAAAGGGTTTTTCCTCTCAAGTTTAGGAGAGGTTTTTGCCCTGGCTTGGTGCCAATATCTTGTGTACTTGTGTATCTTGATCTTCTTGTTTTGGTAACTGTTTGAAGATAATAATACATAAGAAGCAGAATCTAAAGAAGTAATATCTCAAGCAACTATCATAGTTAAGAGAAATTGAATAATTAAGATTGCCCTTAATTTCTCAACATGGTATCAGAGCGAAGTTCTGCAAAGGGCATGAAGAAGATCAGAACTTCGCACTTTCTGTCTGAAATTTTGTGTGAGTATTGGGTGCAGGTATACGCAATCTAGAAGGGAGAGATCTCGCATAAGAAGGGACAGATCTCACATATCTCTGAGATCTGGTATGGAGCAGATCCACATTGAAAAGGGTTCAAGGGTTTGTCTGCACCTCGGATGGGTATAAGGGCAGACAGACCAGGTCTCGGATCTCATGAAGAAAGATGGAGAGGCATGAAGATTGTCTCGGAGTTTATTCCAGAGCGCAGTCACTCATGGATGAATCAACCTCGGCTCATGTATACACTATCCCAGTCATGAACTTAGCATACATATATTTGTGACATAAGTCTGTTGAAAGGAATTTTAGTGAAGACAGTAACTACTACAATCTCGGTGGACATTACAGTATGTAGATCTGTCTCCTTGTGATCTCGATATATATATATATATATATATATATATATATATATATATATATATATATATATATATATATATATATATATATATATATATATCTCAATATAGCATCGCTATAGTCTTGGCATACCTGGAGGTGTATTCAAGATGGAACTCGAATGGATGGAACAATAGATATCAGATAGAGGACTGTGGATCAAGACACAAAAGTAGCACGAAGTTTGGATTAATAATCTCGGTGATCCCAGCGTAGTGATATACTTGGCTACATTATTGATGAGATCAAAGACGCATTCCTAATCATTGTCATCTCGTTGCAATGAACAATATATCACAGTGGTAAGAAGAAACAGTATAGGTAAATAGTAACAACTATAGTCTCGGCATCAAGAGAAATGGTAAGGATCCATAACGTTATCACTCACAGTCTCGGCATTAAGAGAAATGGTAAGGATCCATAACGTTGTCACTCACAGTCTCGGCATCAAGAGAAATGGTAAGGATCCATAACGTTATCACTCACAGTCTCGGCATAAGGAGGATCACAGTGATCCTTACAGTCTTGATCACGAAATACACTCTTGGTATATGATCTCAGCTAGAAGTGATGGAGGTATGATGAATCAGTCATCATGGTGATTGTCACAGTGAAGATCTCAACAGACCTCATTGACATAATGAAGAAGCAGCAATAATGATCTCGTTGAAGGAGCAACAAGGATGATTGCAGTCATGGTGCAGCAGTGACCTAATTAAAATGCTAGAAGACGTACTCTCTGAAATACAGTAAGGAAGGTCATCTACATGAGATCTCAATTTGGAGATCTGAGAAAAATGATAAGAAGACAATCATCTATTTTCTTAATAAACAAGATGTCAAGTGTCCTTGGGACAAGGAAGCTTCCTCATCTAACAACTTATGGTACTTGTGCAAAATGGAAAAAGGATAAGTTGTGGACAAAGTGCTGAAGGTTAAAAGACTAAAGCATGAGAAGGGAAGTTTGGTCCTCAAACAAGACAATTTAGTATAGCTAAGATTCAATGCTATGGGAAGATTATGGAAAAGAGTTCATATCATTTGAAGGATAGAGGAAGCTAAAGGAAAGAGGGAGTAATGGATCTCCAATATGAATGAGATGGGATCACTCTCAAAAGGATCTTATCAGAAGTCCTTGCATATATGTTCATAGTAAGAAGATGCAGGCATCATATGGGAATCATGAAGGACATAGCTCTTGGGAATCTCATTGTACATTAAAGGAAAGGAAGAAGTCATGCAGGACAAAGGAAGCATTTTCCAAATGGGGATATATAAAGCTTGAAGATTCTCAGATGGAAGCCTTAGCGGAGGATCCCTTAGTCAAGAAAGGCAGCAAGTGTTTAATCAGGAAATCCAACTTTTGGAATTCATGAGATGATAGTCCGATGACATGAGAAATGAAGCAGATCAAGGGATTGAAGATATTTTCAATCAAGGAAGCTGCTGGAAGTAGCAAAGGTAAAACGAGGTGTGTATGCTTGTGTTTATATTTTAATATCATGTCATAGGGTTGTAGGTAACATAGATCAAGCATGATCAAAAGGAAAAAAATGATCTTCTCCTCTGAAAGGATGCAGAAAGACATAAGTCACATTAGATGAAATCAACATAATATCCTCATATGAAGTATGAAGTGGTTGACTACGATTGAAGAACTTTGATTGAAAACTCCTGGGATGGAAGATGTGAGGATGGAAGAGATCATGAAGTATGCAACCATGATGAAGGCAATCAACATCTAGAGGATCAAGAAGACTTGACCAAGAAATCTGTGAAGACTCTGATGGAAGTCTGAAAAGATGAAGACCCTTGACAATAGACATCGTTGGGAGATGTGTCAACATGTATGCAAGATGTTGATACCTACAAGAAGATGTCACTGGAAAAGGCCATCACCAAAAGGTAACATTTGATTTGTTTTTGGTGTTTGACCTCTTGGAAAATTTTGGGTATGTGTGTAGGACCAAGGTAAGGAGAGTTGTGAAGGATGTCACAACTTTTTACCTTGTGAATCACCCTTGAAGAAAAAGGTGAAGATAGATGGCCCTACGAGGGACGTCCCAGATGTAAAGCCAAGGAGGATACTTTCCGGGATGACATGACAGAGGAAAGTAATGGATGGTTGAACCCTACATGTGGAGAAAATTGATGACAACGAAGTCTTGTATCATCAGTCAACTAGAAGACCCTATAAAGCACTTATGATAGAGTCCCTGGGTAAGAGGGAGCTCTGGGTAGTTCCTATGAGTAAAGGAACTAGAGCAAGTTTCTGAATGAAGAGAAACTTGGAACTCGTCCCTAGTTAAGAGGGAGAGTTAGACATGACATTCTTGTCTTCAGTTTGGAAGAAAGCATGGAGGATTGTGTAATCATCTGGCATCTGACACTCCTTGAGGATGTGGTAGGGCATCCAAGACAAGAGTGGGCAAGAGGACTGATATTCTTGAGGGCTAGGAACCCGAGATGAGAATAGTCCTAGTAGGGCATACTCGAAGAACACCCGGGTGGGTATGACCTTAAGAGAGACAATGATGATGTGTGTCTATCAGTCATTGGTCTCGCCAATGACCAAGGCCTTGCTATATGGAAACAATGTTGGTTGAAATGATGTTATAACAGATGGATAACTAATCTGAATCTTTGCTTATGAGAACTCTTGTATTGAGAATGTCCATGTACCATGTATGTATGAATACCTCCCTAGTTAAGAGGGAGTTTTGAAAATAGTGTAACTAGGTTCGGTCTTCATCATGTCAAATATTGTAAAAATGTATTTTTGTATCAAAGAATTATTTTATTGTTGCTTGAGTCATGGGTTTCATGCTCAAGAAGCTTTTGCTCCAATTTAGAGCCCTAGATAAGTCATGTAAAATGAAGACAATCATGTATTATTGTTCATGTAAATGTAATGGATGTAAGTCAAGAATCCTTTTAGATCATCAATGAAATACTCCAACATGTACCCATGGAATTGTTGCAAGGAAACAACTCAAAGAAATTATGGAAGCCTTCTATATTCACGTCGGCCTAATCATTTGATCAAAGGAACATGTCGGCCTAATCTAGGTTCATGTTGGCTCAATAGATGAGAGGGAAAGCCTATATATAGGCTACGTTGGCTCCTCCTCAATCTGCATTCACACTCACTAACTCACGAAGAGAAGAAGCAGTGAAAGGGTTGAAGAAAGGAAAGGTATCCACAGCAATTGAGGAGATCTGTTCCCTCATGCGAAGGTATCAACAAGTCTGCTCTCCCATACGACAATCCGATCTAGACTAGGGCTTCACGTTTCATGACTATGTGGTTGGGTTGAAGGATTGTTCTAGCCGCAGATGCAAGGAGAAGATCACAACTAAAAAGGTCGAAGGTATTGTAGGGCTAGAGGAGCCCTAACCCTACTCTCATATATGACTACACTCTGAAATAAAAGAGTTTTGTTCTCGCTGTATTGGACAGTCACTATTGTTGCATTACGAAGCCCTAAATATCAAACCCTAATCATCGCTCTATCGAAGTATGAAGGATCTTTATGAAATGTGAGGATAGAGAGAGGCTAGAAGAGCCTATTCGAGATTGCTAGTGCAGACTATCATGCTCATGCTACAGAACTAATCCACTGCAGAAATATACAGTATGTTTGGGTACATGTTTGGTGGTATTGTCATTTGATGTTGAAGGCATTTCTGAGTCAATGTTTGGGTCATGTAATTTCTCAATAAAGATTCTATAAGAAAGAGTTCAAAGGGTTTTTCCTCTCAAGTTTAGGAGAGGTTTTTGCCCTGGCTTGGTGCCAATATCTTGTGTACTTGTGTATGTTGATCTTCTTGTTTTGGTAACTAATTGAAGATAATAATACATAAGAATCAGAATCTACAGAATTAATATCTCAAGTAGCTATCATAGTTAAGAGAAATTGAATAATTAAGATTGCCCTTAGTTTCTCAACATGGTATCAGAGTGAAGTTCTGCAAAGGGCATGAGGAAGATCAGAACTTCACACTTTCTGTCTGAAATTTCGTGTGACTATTGGGTGCAGGTATACGCAATCTAGAAGGGAGAGATCTCGCATAAGAAGGGATAGATCTCGCATATCTCTGAGATCTGTTATGGAGAAGATCTGCATTTTGTCTGAAATTTCGTGTGAGTATTGGGTGCAGGTATATACAATCTAGAAGGGACAAATCTCGCATATCTCTGAGATCTGGTATGGAGCAGATCCGCATTGAAAAGGGTTCAAGGCTCTGTCTGCACCTTGGATGGGTATAAGGGCAGACAGACCAGGTCTCAGATCTCATGAAGAAAGATGGAGAGGCATGAAGATTGTCTTGGACTTTATTCCAGAGTGCAGTCACTCATGGATGAATCAACCTCGGCTCATGTATACACTATCCCAGTCATGAACTCGACATACATATATTCGTGACATAAGTCTGTTGAAAGGAATTTCGGTGAAGACAGTAACTACTACAATCTCGGTGAACAAAGGAATACAACCTATACATATAGTCTCGGTGGACATTACAGTATGTAGATCTGTCTCCTTGTGATCTCGATATATATATATAGATATATATCAGTACAACATTGCTATAGCCTTGGCATACCTGGAGGTGGATTCAAGATGGAACTCGAATGGATGGAATAGTAGATCTCGGATAGAGGACTGCGGATCAGGACACAGAAGTAGCATGAAGTTTGGATTAATAATCTCGGTGATCCCAGCGCAGTGATATACTTGGCTACAGTATTGATGAGATCAAAGATGCAGCCCTAATCATTGTCATCTCGTTGCAATGAACAATATATCACAGTGGTAAGAAGAAACAGTCTTGGTAAATAGTAACAACTACATTCCGGCATCAAGAGAAATTGTAAGGATTCATAACGTTATCACTCATAGTCTTAGCATAAGGAGGATCACAGTGATCCCTCAATTATCCTTACAGTCTTGATCACGAAATACATTCTTGGTATATGATCCCAGCCAGAAGTGATGGAGGTATGATGAATCAGTCATCATGGTGATTGTCACAGTGAAGATCTCAACAAACCTCATTGACATAATGAAAAGGCAGCAATAATGATCTCGGTGAAGGAGCAACAAGGATGATTGCAGTCATGGTGCAACAGTGACCTAATTAAAATGCTAGAAGACGTACTCTCTTAAATACAATAAGGAAGGTCATCTACATGAGATCTCAATTTGGAGATCTGAGAAAAATGATAAGAAGACAATCATCTATTTTCTTAATAAACAAGATGTCAAGTGTCCTTGGGACAAGGAAGCTTCCTCATCTAACAACTTATGGTACCTGTGCAAAATGGAAAAAGGATAAGTTGTGGACAAAGTGCTGAAAGTTAAAAGACTAAAGCATGAGAAGGGAAGTTTGGTCCTCAAACAAGACAGTTTAGTATAGCTAAGATTTAGTGTTATGGGAAGATTATGGAAAAGATTTCATATCATTTGAAGGATAGAGGAAGCTAAAGGAAAGAGGGAGTAATGGATCTCCAGTATGAATGAGATGGGATCCCTCTCAAAAGGATCTCATTAGAAGTCCTTGCAGATATGTTCATAGTAAGAAGATGCATGCATCATATGGGAATCATGAAGGACATAGCCCTTGGGAATCTCATTGTACATTGAAGGAAAGGAAGAAGTCATGCAAGACAAAGGAAGCATTTGCCAAATGGGGATATACAAGAGCTTGAAGATTCTCTGATGGAAACCTTAGCGGAGGATCCTCTAGTCAGGAAAGGCAGCAAGTGTTTCATCAGGAAATCCAACTTTTGGAATTCATGAGATGATAGTCCGATGACATGAGAAATGAAGCAGATCAAGGGATTGAAGATCTTTTCAATCAAGGAAGCTGCTGGAAGTAGAAAAGGTAAAACGAGGTGTGTATGCTTGTGTTTATATTGTAATATCATGTCATATGGTTGCAGGTAACATAGATCAAGCATGATCAAAAGGAAAAATGATCTCCTCCTTTGAAAGGATGCAAAAAGACATAAGTCACATTAGATGAAATCAACATAATATCCTCATATGAAGTATGAGGTGGTTGACTACGATTGAAGAACTCTGATTGAAAGCTCCTGGGATGGAAGATGTGAGGATGGAAGAGATCATGAAGTATGCAACCATGATGAAGGCAATCAACATCTAGAGGATCAAGAAGACTTGACCAGGAAATCTGTGAAGACTCTGATGGAAGTCTGAAAAGATGAAGACCCTTGACAACAGACATCATTGGGAGATGTGTCAACATGTATGCAGGATGTTGATACCTACAAGAAGATGTCACTGGAAAAGGCCATCACCAAAAAGTAACATGTGATTTGTTTTTGGTGTCTGACCTCTTGGAAAATTTTGGGTATGTGTGCAGGGCCAAGGTAAGGAGAGTTGTGAAGAATGTCACAACTATGTACCTTGTGAATCACCATTGAAGAAAAAGGTGAAGATAGATGGCCCTATGAGGGACATCCCAGATGTAAAGCCAAGGAGGATACTTTCCGAGATGACATGACAGAGGAAAGTAATGGATGGCTGAACCCTACATGTGGAGAAAATTGATGACATTGAAGTCTTGGATCATTAGCCAACTAGAAGACCCTATAAAGCACTTATGATAGAGTCCCTAGGTAAGAGGGAACTTTGGGTTGTTCCTATGAGTAAAGGAACTCGAGCAAGTTTTTGAGTGAAGGGAAACTTGGAACTTGTCCGTGGTTAAGAGGGAGAGTTGGACACAACATTCTTGTCTTCAGTTTGGAAGAAAGAATGGAGGATTGTGTAATCATCTGGCATTCTACACTCTTTGAGGACGTGGTAGGGCATCCAAGACAAGAGTGGGCAAGAGGACCGATATTCTTGAGGGCTGGGAACCCAAGATGAGAATAGTCCTAGTGGGGCATACTCGGAGAACACCTGGATGGGTATGACCCTAAGAGAGACAATGATGATGTGTTTCTATCAATCATTGGTCTCGCCAACATTGTGTGCTTTGTTCTATTTGAGAGATAGAGCTGTTAGTCAAGGCCTTGCTATATGGAAACAATGTTGGTTGAAATGATGCTATAACAGATGGATAACTAATTTGACTCTTTGCTTATGAGAACTCTTGTATTGAGAATGTCCATGTACCATGTATGTATGAATACCTCCCTAGTTAAGAGGGAGTGTTGAAAATAGTGTAACTAGGTTCGGTCTTCATCATGTCAAATATTGTAACAATGTATTTTTGTATCAAAGAATTATTTTATTGTTGCTTGAGTCATGGGTTTCATGCTCAAGAAGTTTTTGCTCCAATTGAGAGCCCTAGATAAGTCATGTAAAATGAAGACAGTCATGTATTATTGTTCATGTAAATGTAATGGATGTAAGTCAAGAATCCTTCTAGATCATCAATGAAATACTCCAACATGTACCCATGGAATTGTTGCAAGGAAACTGCTCAAAGAAATTATGGAAGCCTTCTATATTCACGTCGGCCTAATCATTTGATCAAAGGAACATAATCTAGGTTCATGTCAGCTCAATAGATGAGAGGGAAAGCCTATATATAGGCTATGTTGGCTCCTCCTCAATCCGCATTCACACTCACTAACTCACAAAGAGAAGCAACAGTGAAAGGGTCGAAGAAAGGAAGGGTAGACGCCAATGTTGTTAAAAGCGCGATCGGGATTAAATCGGCGCCGGGAATAAAGCGGAAAAAATCGGCAAAAGCGGGAAAAAAGCGTTTGGCACAAAAATATTCATTTATTTTCATTTATTTTCAATTTTTTTAATATCTAAACCATCTACAACATAAAATAAATACATTGACACATAAATATGATAAAAAAACTAATATATAAGATGTTTAATATCATTTCTAGCGCTAAAATCACACATAACATTGAATCATGTCCTGAATAGTAAGTCCTGAGTCCCAACGCAGCCTCAAAATATCAACAAAAAATATGATAATGTATCTCATCATGTCATAATGTCATATACAATAAAATGAAAGTCTAATCCTATTGATTTCCTCTGCCCCTCTTGCGAGAAAATGGCACAACTTTCTCTTTCCCTCTAGATGTAGAAGCTGGTGCCTGTGCTGGTGGAAATGGCAGTGGAGTCTGACGTGCTCTAGAAGCTGAAGAACTAGTAGTAGCAGCTACAGGAGGCTGAGGTAGACGGAGACCACGTCCTCTACTGGTGGTAGTGGTAGCCCGGGTAGGCGGTGTCACCTCCTCCTCCTGCTCCTCCTCCTCCACCTGCTCCTCCTCCTGCTCCTGCTCCTGCTCCTCCTACTCCTCCTCCTCCCCCTCCTCCTCCCCCTCATCCTGCACTAACCAATCATCAGTGGGATCCATGAGAGGCCTCTCGGTCTCAACCCTCCATTCAGCAGTGGTGTCAATCCCATCCAATGAGATGGCTTCCGTATCAGGTGTCCTCTCTAGTTGTCTCACCCACAATCGAAGATTGTAGTAGACATAGACCATGTCATTAAGTCTATGGGACTCCAACCTGTACAAAGTTCATGAAATAATAATTAATAATTAATATTATAAAAAAAATATTGTTTAAAACTTTAATGAATTCAAAAATTTATTTGGAAATTTGCAATATTTTAAATGTTTAAGTGTTAACCTATTGCGCTTCTTGTTGTGTATTTTTTCAAATACACTCCAATTGCGCTCACATCCCGAGGAGCTGCATGTTTGGCTGAGGATGCGTACGGCAAGCTTTTGCAAAAGGGGTACTCTGCCACCATACATCTTCCACCATGCGTCTACAACAAAATTACAAATAAAATTTTAAATAAACATAAGAAAAAAATGGAATTTGAAGAGACAATGAAATTTGAAACAAAGTTACAAAGTACAAACTAAAAAATACCTGGCATTTTAATCGTCCTATCAGTGACAGCCATCTCAAAGCCAAATGTGCCACCTAACATCTTATATGTCTCAATTTGTCTAGAGATCTCTATACGTTGTTCTGGAGATCTCACCATCTTCTGGACACAGGTTAATAATCCTTCCACGACCTCAGCATCAAAATCAAACCCACATGCATAAGAAAATGCAGGGTTCAGGAAAAGCCCAGCAGCATGAATGGGACGATGGAGTGTGTTGTTCCATCGCTCATCAATGACTTCCCATAGAAGGAGTTGTCTCTGAAACCCATCATCTCCCTTATCATCATAGTAGGACCGAATGGCTTCTTTGGCCCTGTCCATGGCTTCATACAAATAGCCCATTGCGGGCTTCTCACCATCAACCAACCGAAGAACCTTTACCAAAGGTTCAGTAACAGTGCACACCTCCTGCACTCCCGCCCAGAAGTCTTCCTGGTATGAAACTAGTCTGCACACGGCCTCTCCTTCTGGTTTGCGGCTCATTGACGAAGCACGCCACTCCTCTGAAAGAAACATTCTCTTCAAATCCCACATAGAATTCAAGAGGGATTGAAGAGATATGAAACTCGTCGCAAACCGTGTAATGGCGGGGCGCACCAACTCTTTGTTGTTGGTGCATTTTCTCATCAAGCTAAGCACAGATGTGTGATTGTAAATAAATTTTGTGATGCTTTTTGATGAGTCAACAATCTCTTTGACAAAGGGAATTTTCCCTATGTCCTCTAACATCAAATCAATACAATGGGCAGCACAAGGTGTCCAAAATAAAGTAGGATGCCTGTCCATAAGCATTCTACCAGCAACAACATAATTTGCAGCATTGTCCGTTATGACTTGGACAACATTTTCTGCACCCACCTCCAAAATAAACAGATCCAGCAAATCACATAAAGTTCTTGCATCTTTGATTTGATGAGTTGCATCAATAGATTTGATAAACATAGTCCCCTTGGGACAACTAACCAAGAAGTTTATAAGGGTTCTCCCCTTTTGGTCAGTCCAACCATCTGACATAACAGTGCATCCTGTTTGTGCCCATGATGCCCTAAAATCCTCCAATCTTTGGGTGCAGTCACGCTTTTCCTCTTGAAGAATCCGGCCTCTGAAATCATGAAGAGAAGGGATTTTGTACCCCGGGCCAGCACTGGCAATAGCATCAACAACAGGTTGGAAAAATGGATTATTCCTTACAATGCTGAAAGGAATATCACTCCAGAGGAGAAATTTTGCCATCAACCTATCAGCTTGTTCTTTTTCAGTTCTTTTTAGCATTGAACCGATAGTTGGTTGTGAACCAGGTGTGGTTCGAGGAACAAAAAATGATGATGCAGCTACCGGATTGACTGACGCTGCAGTAGAACCAGTGCCACTTGGCCCACCTCCTTCAACTGACCTTTTCAGTTGCCTTTTGAGTTCTTCTTTGGCCTCTCTAGTGTGCTCTAATTCTCCCAATGCTCTCATGGCTCTTTGGATAATTTCAGGATTTGTATTTATACAGGGCCCCACATCACGTCCAGGGATTTGTGCAAGGTGGAACTTCAACCTGTACACCCCCCCGAATATCTCCTTTCCACACAACTTGCAATTCAAGTTTTGTCTATCATTCGGAGCTTTAGGTTCACCATATTCCCAGAAAGGATCCAATTTCCTTGGCATGTTTGTTTTTGAATTTTGAATTTGCAAACCTATGGAAAAATAAGGATTAGGAAATAGGAATTTAGGATTACAAATTACAATTTAGCATTTACAAAATTACAAGTTACAAATTTACAAAATCCCAAGTTACCCAACCAAATGGCAAATGCCAAAAAACAATGAAAATAAAAAAACATAAACAATGTTTAAAAAAAATGAAAATAAAAAATAAAAAATTGGTTCCCATAGTCATACCAAGTTACCCATCCCAAATCAATGAAAAATTACAAAAAAATCTTTAAAAACAATGAACATTGAAAACAAATGGTGCCCATATGAAATTTCTCAACCAAAAACAATGAAAAACAAAGTTTATAACAAGGAAAACAAAAAAAAATTAATCTACATACCGTTTTTATGGACAAATTGGTGATCTTGTCTTGGATTTCTCCTAAAACCACTTGGATTCGCTCCCAAACCCTTCAGCTCTCCTCCACAAGGCGTCTCCTCCTCCTCCGCGCGGCGAAAGTCAGAAATGACTAATAAAAAATCGATTTTCATAACTTAAAGCCCGCTGCCCCGCGCCTCGGCGCTTTTTTCAATAAAAATCGCGATTTTTTCGGAAAAAATCGTTATAAAAAAAAGCCCGCGATTTTTTGGGATAAAAATCGCGATTTAAGCGGGATAGTGATAAAATCGCGATTTTATCGCGATTTTAACAACACTGGTAGACGCAACAATTGAGGCGGTCTGTTCCCTCATGCGAAGATATCAACAAGTCTGCTCTCCCATATGACAATCCGATTTGGACTAGGGCTTCACGTTTCATGACTATGTGGTCGAGTTGAAGCACTGTTCTAGCCACAGATGCAAGGAGAAGATCACAGCCAAAAAGGTCGAAGGTATCATAGGGCTAGAGGAGGCCTAACCCTACTCTCATATATGACTACACCTGAAATAAAATAGTTATGCTCTCACTGTATTGGATAGTCACTATTGTTGCATTACGAAGCCCTAATCATCGCTCTATCAAAGTATGAAGGATCTTTTTGAAATGCGAGGATAGAGAGAGGCTAGAAGAGCCTATTCGAGATTGTTGGTGCAGACTGTCATGCTCATGCTACAAACCTAATCCACTGCAGAAATGTACAATATGTTTGGGTACATGTTTGGAGGTATTGTCGTTTGATGTTGAAGCATTTATGAGTCAATGTTTGGGTCATGTAATTTCTCAATTAAGATTCTATATGAAAGAGTTCAAAGGGTTTTTCCTCTCAAGTTTAGGAGAGGTTTTTGCCCTGGCTTGGTGCCAATATCTTGTGTACTTGTGTATCTTGATCTTCTTGTTTTGGTAACTGTTTGAAGATAATAATATATAAGAAGCAGAATCTAAAGAAGTAATATCTCAAGTAGCTATCATAGTTAAGAGAAATTGAATAATTAAGATTGCCCTTAATTTCTCAACACTTCATAGGTGGACTTGGCTAGTGTTTAGTTAGATTAGCTGAAGTAGTTGTTCTTGTCCACTTTATCATAGTCGACCTCCATTACCTATTCTTTATACAGGGAGGAAAAATCTTTTAGTTATATCATCTTGTCCTGGAGCATGTAAGAATTCATATCATTTATGTCTTGAAGATTAACTTTTCTTTATGGGAGGGAAGAAGGTACTAGGGTTTTTGAGAGGAAAAAACTAGAGGAGACTTGATGTGCTATGTTAGATTCCTTGTGAGAAGGACCTAGGTTTGTAGCAAAGAAACCCTAAAAGTGACTTGGAACACCTTCCTTGGAGACTTTGTGTGAGGCAAGCTTGGCAAAAGATCAAGGGTGGGTTTCTTGATGTTAATACTAGCTTGTTGTAGAGCCTTAAGTGTGAGTAGATAACTTGGTGAGATGCCTTGGTAGGCCTTTGTATTGTTCGTTAGGCTTTGCTATTGATGGTGGAATGCCCTAGTTAGGGTTTGGAGAGAACTGTCAAGTCCTAGCTCGTCATAAGCTTGAAGGACTATCTTGTACCGGCATGTGATATACTGCTGGTATCTATTTATAACTTCATTCTTATGGATATATGAAGTGTACTTTCTTGTCCAAACATTGCATACTTGCAAATCTGATTTATAGTATATATTCTCATAGTGAATGAGTAGTTTCTAGAGCTCTTTGGTCTTCTTATTTCTCATGAACAATTATGACTGTACTAAATTTGCTATAATCAAGTAATTTTCAGGACTGCTATATGTTGAAATTTGTGCCCTAAGCACTTGAAACATATTTCTCTTGAAGTACAATTGTGTGGTGTTAAATTTTTAAAACTCTCTTGCATAATTGGTTGGCAGAAATGAAATATATACTGCTATAATTTATATTTCAGATTCAGCCCTAAGGTTGAAAGTTCACAGGAAATAGATCCAAGGAACCTCAAAATTGAGTTGAAATTTCTAACTTCCGCATTTAGCAATGATTCTCAAAATTTCCACATCAATGCTACCTTTTAAGAAGCCATCTTTGGAAACCAATGCATGTTTATGTGAGGCGCTGATTGTTATCTTGAAGCTACTCCACTAATTATTCTTTTTAAATACAAAGCAACCGCAACACACTACTGTAATGAATATCCCTCACTCAGCTTGGCTAATCCTAGCATATAGGAATAGTGTTGGCAACCTCAGAAAAAATGTATGATTCTCATCATGGGACCTAGTGAGGTAGTCCTCACCACGAGCAACCAATAGAAGCAAACAAAAATCTCACTCAGATATTTTATGCAAGGATAGTAGATAATTGGAATTCTATGCTACCAAATAATCACCAGGTAGGATCAGCAGGAAATCGAGATTGAAAAGGAAGAACAATTCCAAAGACAAAAGAACAATTTATTTTGCCATTTAGAACACTGTAACAATGGTTAGCAATTGCTAATTATTGGGGACTGAGCAATAGACTTATATAGAGGATTGGAGTTGTAGACTTGGATGCTTACTACATGATGTGCACGAACAACCTAATTAGAGATTGACATTACCCTAAAATTATAAGAAAACAGAAGCCTAAAATCAGCAACAACCGGTTTGGATAAAAAACAGCTTTAACCTAATGAAACCAATACAGAAAATCACAGAAATGAAGACTCGTATTCCAACCATATACCAACAGCAAAGACCACTAGATGAAAATGAAAGTAGAGTACAATAGATTTTAAAAGATTTTAAGAGTTGAGATTTTGTCATGCATTTTGATATGCGATGAAGGTGGCTACTACATAGAAAAGCTTGGGGTTTTATTTCAAAACTTAGTCTATAAATTCTGATGCATGTGTTTACACAGTATAAATGCATCACAGCATATCTAGACAAAAAGAGAGTGGACGACGATTTCAGGAAGGTATTCTTTTCAATCGTTGTCCTGACCATGAATTAAATATTTTACTTGATGGAAAGGTATACGCGATCCTCAACTTCAAAAGAACTAAAAGAGCTGTTTAGAACTGTATATAACTTGGCATAGAAAAAGCCTTTCAGAATCTCCTTAAATTCCAGTTTCATTTTTTAAAATGCTTCTCACATGACAATGAAAAACAAGATAACTACATCAGATGTTAAAAATTATATCTGATCTTACAATGCATCACAGTCTCTCGTCCGAGGGACATCTACATTGCAGTGTGTTACTTTCCCCTAGCCTCTTCACCATTTTCCATCCATAATGGCTCAAATGGGGACCCCTTTATAGACTTGTACACCGGCATCACGCAATACTCTATTGTTGGGGAAGTCATCCTCCTAGGTGACTTCAATGCTCGTACTAGAGATCTCCAGATTCCTCTCCACGATCAATCAGAGGACATGTTTTGTACCCAGGGGATAGATCCAGATTCAGTTGGGCTTCACCAGATGTCCGATGATGCTTTGGGGCCCACAACAGTTTATGATAAGCATCTATTGCAGTTGGGGGATCATAGGAGTTGTTAATTATAAATGGTCTTCCATGTTTCCTAGACTCTCGCTTTTTCACGTGTTGGCCATATGGCAGGGGTGCAAGTGCAGTTGATTATGTCCTTACTAGCTAGAACTTGCTTCCTTTTATTCGCCATATCTCGGTCTCCCCCATCACCCTTGCTGATCATGCACTTCTTTCCTTCTCTCTCCAATTTGACCCTTCCCTTCCACCCCATCCTTCCCCTCGGGGTCTACCCCGAACCACGTTTCGATTTGACGAATGTGACCCTGGCATCTTCTCCTCTACCCTACGCAAGATGCTCCCATCAGAAACCCAGTTCTCCTTGCTTGATTATGCTTCCACTAAATACACCCGTCTTTCATCTGCCATTTGGGAAGCAGCACTCAAATCCTTCCCTCACTCCACTTGTTCCACTTCCACCTCTCGAAAAGTTGGATCTTGCCCCATGAACAAATGGTACAATGACTAATGCAAGACTCTACATCGAGAACTTCGATATGCTTTCACCCACTCTCAACCCTTCTACCCTGACCTCAAAACTTCTTACCATCATCTCCTTCGTCGTAAGAAACGACTCTTTGTCTCTCACAGAAGACGGGGACTTTCTGCTCTCCTTGCCCACTCCCCTAAACAATTCTAGCATACCATCCTTCCCCGACGCTCCCCTCTTCCATCTAACCTCGACCCTACATCCATGTTCTCTCAC
The DNA here is from genome assembly GCA_031772625.1 of Pinus tabuliformis. Lineage (NCBI taxonomy): Eukaryota > Viridiplantae > Streptophyta > Pinopsida > Pinales > Pinaceae > Pinus > Pinus tabuliformis. Next base: position 1,479,821,297 of record CM062818.1, read on the forward strand.
ACTTCCAACCTTTATGATATTCCGAGGCAGGGCCAAGTTCATGTTACCTCCCCACCCCGTTCTTGTTACCTATTCTCAGACAAAGATATTAGAGAGGCCATTTGGGTGATCAACAACGAAGCAGCCAATGAGGAAGGCTACCAAGCAGAGTTCTTTAAACAAAGTTTCCATGCTTTGGTTAGTTACCTGGCTGATCTCTTCAACCATGTAGTCTATGAAGGTTTTCCACCGGCATGGTCACACTACATCATCCATCTGATCCACAAATTAGGCTCCAGCTCAAATCCTCAGGTCCCCGCTTCAGTTTCCGACCAGCACTTCAGCCTCGGATCAACAAAGGATATGGATCCTTAGCCCTTCTCGAGAGATAGTGCTTTCGACATCACTTCCAGGACATCTCGTCCAAGATGAGCCTCATGGACACCTTGATCCGTCCCACTGTTCTATATGGCTCAGAGATTTGGGGACTGTCTTTACTTGAGTCGGATTGGGCTTCAGTTGAGAGAGTCCAGACTCTTCTTCTCCGCCGCATCATTAGATGCAAACAGACAATACCTCAGCACATCATCCTTGCAGAGTTTGGAGCTCAACCCTTTCGGCTTGAGACAATCTTCAGTTTGGTCTCATTCTTGCATCGTGTCCAGGGATTTGCAGACTCGATAAAGAGTAGGGACTGTTACCCTTACTTGGCATATTGCTCTTCTGAGACTATTGCTTGTTCTACTCCCTTGGGCCGGGCTAGATGTTGGTTTACAGGAGTTTTAGATCTCTTAGAGTCAGTGGGCATTCAGTTGGATCGTCTCCCTCCTTTCCGATATTCCTTGGATTCTCCTGGTCACCTTCTACCTACTAGACAAGAGTTGAACAAGATCATCAGGGAGGACATCTACAGGCAGTTTGTCCAGGTCACCTAGGTCAATCCTCTGGGAGGGTTGCACCCAAAGATGGCCTTCTACACTGAGCACTTCTTGGAGTTGAGAGACAGGCTCATTATTCGACCCCAGTATACGTTTCACCACTGGATGCATGCTCTTCGCATTCCTCTATGCCAGTTAAGAATAGGTTCTCATAGACTTCGGGTAGAGACGGACCACCAAATTGATAGCCCCGACAGAATCTGTCAGGTATGTCATTTATAGGAAGTAGAGACCGAGGTGCACTTCATTTTTGGATGCCCTATCTACTACGAGATCAAAGGAAGGTTACATTGCTTGTTCAGAGACTCTCAGACCCTCATAGACTTTTTCAGGTATCCCGATTAGAGATGTTTGGCCATATATGCAGGAGGTTCTCAGGTTCTGAGTGCATATTCTTCAGCCTCCCATCAGACCAGACCCCACATAGAGGATCACGACATTTTTCAAGGTACTACCTTCAAATAGGGGCACAAAGAGAACGATTGATATCGTTTCATATCTAGACTCTAGACCAGTGAGGATCTGTGGGACCTCACCCCGCCACACGAGACCTCAACAGCTAAACCGTTTCAAATCCATCCCTGGGAGACGGACTAGGCCCTCCAGACCTCAGCAGTGCACAAACTCCCCCAGACAACGAGTTAGTGGACAGTGCACACCTCCCACTGACTCTTCATCAGGCCAGCAAACTTTGTGGAATTTTTTTCAGTGCTCTTTAGTCAGCTTTGGATGTTAGGAGAGATGAGTCTGATCCTCTTTGTTAGGGCATTCCATACATTATATCTTTTATGTTTCTGCATTGTACCTTTTATATTCATGCATTGTATTTTTTATAGGAGATTGTTTGGTTCTCCTCCATTTTATGGACATCATTATAATCAATAGTGCCTTTGACCTACTTTTTGGTCATTAGTTGGACATAAATATTATTATCTTATCGTATCTGCGCTTTTATTCTTTTTGAACGCATAGATTATAACTGTGGAGTTTACAAATAACTTGGTTGTCCACCATATCTCCGTTTGGGCACATGAATCAGTAATATATAGATCTCTAAGATGAAGCTAGCAAAATATGAACTCTTTGTGTATATTCAAAGTCTAGTCATATCACTCAAATCTGCTGACTAAACCACATTTATGACACATTGGCTTTGTGAGGAGTGGAGCAGAGCACGCAATCATTATCGTTTGGATTTTGCAGGTAGTTTGTTTTTGTGCACTTCAAGGTTCACTAAGGATTTGTTTTAATTATAATTTATATTTCACACTTGCCTTCAGTACTTTAACTCCTGCAGGTCATGTTATGAAGTCAGCCTGTAGAGAACCAGATATTTAACCATGTTTAGATGGGCTTTATTTATTGTGGTAACGCAGGTTCGGTTCGAAACAAGAGTTTTATCTTATTAGGGTGAGCTTCAGGTTTCAAGTCATCATTATATTATTGCGTGAGCTACATACAACTAATTGGTTTTATGTGAAGAGGAAGATGCCATTGAGGTGGAAGTTTCATTGTTAGCCATGGATACCCTTCTTTGCAAGCAAAATGAACCGACGTCACCTTGGCAGCTAAATCTTACCTGAATCTCCCCTGCATCTTCCACGAACCCCAGCAAAACCAAAAAAACGATAAAATAATTCCAAGGATATGAATCGTCGACGGACTGCAAGAATCACCTACCGACTCCAATGGATCCTTGAAAGGTCATTGGTACTTTTACAACTAAATCTTCTCCGATGCATCTTCCAGCAACCTTCCTTCGCAAACGCTAAACCCAGGGGAAAAATTATTGGTCACGAAACCAAGTGAATGAAATTCCGCAGCAGAATTCGAGAAGATTTTAAATACGGACACAGAGGAGTCAATGAATTGCCCAGAAACTGGAACGAAGGATATGCGAAGATTTGCTGAGAAGGATATATAATACATCGATGTGCTAAAAAGATGAAAAGGTGAGTTAGCTTGGTTGAAGAATTTCTGAAAACAGTTACATCACTTTAATGTAATGTGAGTATTGCCGTGCTTTTAGGCAAACGTTGGATCTGAAAATTGAGATCCGTGCTCCTTATGAGCATTGGAGGTGGCGTGTAGTTGTGTTCTTGTGACTAGTGTCATCTTTTCTGCGGCAGAAAATAATCGTCATTAACTCCAGCAGTCACAGAAACGGAAGGAGATCTCACCCAAGACTATCTCCTTCGTGTGGGAATTACGAGCGATTCGACAACAGCGATGATGGAGACGAAACGCAGAACGATGTTTCCAGTAATCATCCCAAGAAAACCCCAGGGGAGATTTGCCGTGAGCGTTTCAAGAACAGGGATAACGAAGACGAAATGCAAGCAGGCTAAAGGAGGTTTTAGTGCGAAAATGGGGTTTCCTCCCTTTTTCCTAATCATCCTTCTGGTTCTTGGTTCTCCGTCGATTTCTCGTTAGGATAAATGCTTTCCTGGAAGCTTTGGGGTCGGGTAAAGCTGTTGTTACAAATGACAGTTTCATCCCATTTGATTAGTCAGGGTGAAGCCTTAATTTGTACTTCGTTATTATATTTTTAATAAATAAAGTAATGTTATTTATTTGAATAATTTTACTAGTTATTTATTTTCTTGTGTTATAATTATAATATTTTTGACAATAAATTTAAAGGTAAAAGTGGATTTTTATGAATTATACTTTATTTTAACAAAATGAAATTTGTATTTTTTTAAAGACAACGGAAATGTATTTTTTTATGATATTTTTTCTAGTTAATTTTAATTAAAATGGTAAAATTTTTTAGGAATAATTATATAGTTGAGTCGATGTTTGGAACCATCTATTGTGGTTCATCCTCAGAACAAGGATGAAAAACCAGCGCTGAGATTAGGTATAAATAGCAGAGATGCTCCCATGTGCCAAAAGTAACAGTGAAAAATTTAGTTAAGTAATTAAATAATTTCAGTCATAAGAAAAACATTAGAGATTAGTTAAGTCAAAATAATATTAAAAAATAAATTAGTTAGGATATTAAATACTAATATGAACATAATAGAATAATTATTAATATTAAAAAAGATAATTTAGTTAGGATAATAAATACTAATTAAACATAATAGAATACTTATTAATATTAAACATTATAACCATTAAAAAATTAAAAATAAATAAATAAATGAATAAGTAACAAAATATAAATATAAATATAAAAATAAAATAAAAATGAAAATTAAATTAAATAAAAAAATAAAAAATAAAAATAAATAGAATAAAAATAGTAAAAAGAAAAATTGAAAAAATAATAATGTTCGAAAATTTTTTCTCATAAAACTATGGATCACAAAAGCCTCAATTCAACAATAATCAACCAATAAAATCTTATATATACATAAATATGAAAAATAAAATGAAAATAAAAACAAAATTTTTTAAAAGGTTGAGCTTATGTTGTTTAATGTGTAGAATTCTAGTGCCCCAAGGGGTTTTTCAGGATGCCGAATCCATTTATACATTCAAAAATGCATTTTAAACAACAACAAATCATATTGTTTCTTGAAATTGTTTTACGATTCTATTTCTTCTATAAGTTAGACTAGGCCTTTTTTAACTAATAAAATGTCCATTCAACTCATATTAGTTCATATTTAACATCATGTTATTGATTAGTAAATTATCTGAACTTTAACTTTAACTCAGTCTAAAGAAAAGTTGCAAAGGAAAGGCAGAATGAGATGAATAGTGCCATTATGGAGCATGTGGAAGCAAGTGGCATGGGAAAAAGAAAGACAATGACAATATGAGAGGGAGAGGAAGAGAGAGATCAATGTTTGAGAGTCAAAAGATTTGGAAGGAGAAAGTAGGCCTAGAAATTGATTTTTTTTTTTTTTAAATGTATTTGACCATTAATAAAAAATTTCGAAAGTCATTGTTGACAAGGCACGATGTGATTAATCTGAAAGAATTTATCAAAATCATTACGGGTCACAAAAGTCTAAAATCAAGAAGTAAAATAAATTTGAAACCATAAATTTGATGTGAAAACATCTAAGCTCCCCATCGTAAATTATAGTGGTTGCTAGTAATTAGACCACAACATTGGAAAATTGTTGAAAACTTTGTAGTCCTAAACACTACTCTCTTAGTGTGTGATTCTTCCACATCAACACAAACTACTCAACTCCTTTTGGATCCATTCCAAGAGTGAAGGGCCCATGATTCGGATCCCACAAGCTCCTCCATGATGAAAACTTCTTGCTGTTACTGACCTTCATGTGTGGAAACCATGTATTTTCCAGATGGTCCAAACCCTGCCAAATGATTCTCAGCTTCTTGTCACTTAGCATGATTGAGTTACCAGAATCCATTATTAGAGCCAAAAAAGGATCTATAAGACAGAAGCGCACTCCAGTCATCCGTAAGATTAAGAACATCGGACAGATTTTGTAGTGGTTGTTCTATGTTGGCCACCTAAGAGGTTGTTTATTGTGAACCCTTGGCATATCAAATAACCACATACTATTTCTTATTATTATTGAGTTTTATTTTATTCAACAACATAAGAAGAAAAAAAGAAAGACAAAAATTTATTATTATTGTTGTTTATTATTGAGCTTTATTTTATTCAACAACAAAAAGAAAGACAAAATTTATGGGAATGCATTCCAACTTTTGAATGTTGTTTGTTTAACTTAAATTAGATAGATAAAATGACATGTAATTTTTTTTGATAAAATTGAAAATGACAATGAAAAACAAATAACTGTAATCCAGTTTTCAATTACTAGGTAAGATAAATTTGAAATTCCAGGGCTTGGAGAAAGTGATCATGACTATGGGGAAAAGGCAAACCATAGAAGTAGAAAGTAGTGGGTATGTAAGAAAAAAACGATTAACCGAAGAAAGAGAATGACCTATCTAATTAGCTCAGACAATCAGAGGTGTAGTAGTGAAAGAGTGAAGATAGGAGGCAAGAGGATTCAAGAGCATTGGTATAGTATAAGCAATGTGAATATGCAATCTTGCGTGCAGATCAATAAAATATTTTTTTTTTCAAAGGGGTGTGAAACCCTAGAAGAAGTGCAGTAGATATGTCAAACCATATACATCATGGTTGCGTCATCAAACATACAACATAATCGTGTCTCATGTGACTGGAACCTGGGTGGGGAGGTTATCATTAAACCCTCCCAACCACCCAGGATATCTTCCATTGGCAAAAATATTAATAAAAGATTGCTCAGAGAAAGAAACCTGTGGAACTTGCGTATGAAACTGATTCAATAGAATGATTTCAGTATGCTGAAGTAACAGTAGGGAATGAGAATAATTGTGCATTGGGAAGTGAATTTGCAATGGAGTAGATCTTCACACAGGCTCGATGTAAAACATCGGTGCACCTAATAAAAAATTGGGAAGTCATTTTATTTTAATGATGTTTTTCTATCAACTTGAGTAGGAAGGAAAAGAAGAGGATTGTTAGAGAGGCGATGGAGCTGATCGACCAAGGTTCATGTTTGCGGAGGGCCTGTCGCAAGTTGAGCTAAAGGGATTAATGTGGGAGAGTTGAAGGAGCAGATTGACTTCTCAGCTAAATGGCTTTGGCCGAAACAAGAATCTCGGTCGGGACTACGTGTGAGGTATTTTCGTGGGCTTGGCGCGATGGAGAACATCGTGAGCGAGGTAAATTTCTATGATATGCTGATTGTTGGCCTTCGTGGGATCCTGTTGCCTACGAAGGTAGTTGGATATATAACAATTGTGAGAGTGGTAAGGATGTTAACAAAGTGTTTGCTGAAAGGCCAGAAGGAGATATTCAATGGGGGTATGGTAAGGCATGCAAAGTGTTTGACAAAATTCTCCAACTGGTGTTGAATTCGACAATGAAGGGTGTTGGGAACTTGGAGTAAAAATTGATTAAAAAACTCACATTATATTATTTCATAAGGTGTAATGTCCCCAAATTTTGGATTGCCTGGCGAGGCTTGTGTCAAACTGTTTATAGGAGCAAGATTACTCCATTGGTGGGCCTGGAGATTTTTAGAGGAGTTTTATGCGTCTGACTAGGATCGCTTACCATATTTCATCATCAAGATCAATTCTGCACAATTTTCTTATGGTTTTGTTGCATTCTGATGATTTCCATAAAATGACGTTATTAATAGGCATATTTTAATTAATTATGCTTACGTTGTTATTTCAGGCTGATTACTTGGTGAAACACCTTAGAGTAATAGCTTGTCAGAATTGGAGCAAAAAGATCTACAAGGAAGGATGATAAAAATGAGCTTTGGGTGGTCAGTGTGACCAAAAAGGCGAATTTAGTATTTTCCGGCATTAAAAGTGACTTTAATTAGTTTAAAAGTCACTTTATTAATTAAAGAAAGGAAAAGTGCTTTTAAATATTTAATTAGAGGGAAAAGTTAAGTGAATTTACTAAAAAATGGAAGGTGAAAAGGTAATCCTAAACTCATAAAAGAAGGAAAATGAGGAGACTCTCCTCATTCGTGCATTTGTGAGTTTTGAGAAAGAGATATTGGAGAGAGTTGAAGGAGAAATATTAGGGTTTGGAACCTTAGCCGCCATAGCAGACTTAGGTGTTGAAACTAGACACCCTAGTTTGGGATTAGAGAGTGAAATCATTCATATTTCACCACTACGCTCAATGGAAAACAAGATTTCAAACAAATGTTGAGGTATTCTTGTGTTATCTGTTGATTTTAGAAATTTATTGGGTATTTTCTATATCACTTTGCAAAAGGAGAAACTACTAGCAATTTGAGTCTTGGAAGCCAAAGTATACAGTCAGTATAGAGGTCAAGATTCTAGTTGTTCTTAACGTGGTGGCTGGTTAAAAGAAACTGTGGTTCGATTCAATGTTTAAGCAGCTCGAGTACACAGTTAGAGCCACTCTTTACCTCCGTGCTAGACGAATTTATTGGTTACCTAGGCTGCGTATTGGTAGCAGAGCAGAGGATGAGGGTTGTATGGCATACTTAGTGACAAGACTAGGTTGAATACCATTTTCTGGGTTGCGTGTTACACTTCTTGCTTGTGTGGGGCTATATGGCATACTCAGTGACATAACCAGGTTGAATACCATTTTCTAGGCTGCGTGTTACACCTCTTGCTTGTGTGGGGCTATATGGCATACTCAGTGACATAACCAGGTTGAATACCATTTTTTGGGCTGCGTGTTACACTTCTAGCTTGTGTGTGGTGGTTGTGGGAGACTCAAGGTCGAGTTCCCTCTGTATTGACAACAAAAATCACTCTATTCACTACGTGGGAGCTGGTCTAATACCATAGTCAACTTTTGGAGCAAATATACATCTGCATGGTAACTCTTGTCCCTGTTAGAGGAACCACTGGTTTGGGAGCTAGTTGCGACCTCCATTCTAACTTAATGAAGGAAGTATTTGTGTTGGAACGAGTGGTGGAGTCACACACATTACCTTAGGTCAACATGGTGTTATTTTCTCTCTGTTAGCAGTCATATTGTGACATTTATTGGAGTTGATAATTCTGAACCAAGCAACAGATTCAGACTTCCTCTTTGACTGGTATTCTGAGGTGGACTCACTCCCAGGTTCAACTGTTCCCTCCTTTGTGTGTATTGTATTCTGAGCATAAAAATAAATAAAGGAAGAAAGTTGTTCCAATTGTTTCTATTCCATGTATTAGTTGCAACTAAATTTCTGAGTGTAGAATGAAACTGTCTGAACCTCTGGAAGGTGATATTTAGTTGCATGTGCCTACTGTTATAACTTTTTGGAGTTAAAATTCTGATAATCACCTACAACAATGTATAAACAATCTATTTGAAGAGACAGTCCACTGAAACTCAAACTAACCTTAGAAAAATTTTAAGTGGAAAATCAGAAATTTGTGAAGAAGGAACCTTATAGTGGTATCAGAGCATTGATCTTGGCTTAGTTGTGGGTTATCTTTGAAAAGCCAAGTTCGAGGGCTTTATTTTGAAGGCACCAAGATATAGTTGTCAGTTCAAAGGGAATATTATAACAAGGAAAAAAAATGCTTCCAAGTCCAGAAGAACTATTTGCCCAAAAATTTGAAAATTATAACAAAACCTTTGCAAAGGTCATAGAGCGCATGGAAGCATGGGTGTCATCAAATGCAGTAAATAGAAAAAGGAATGGAAAATCCAAAGATGAAAAGGTGGTCAAAGACCAGGAAGCAAGGATTGAAGATGAAACCATGACCAAACCTCCTAGAACAAATTCAGAAAAGTCACACTCGTTGAAAATGAAGCTATCACAGATTCACCCCAACAGGTTGCAATGAGAGTTTGGGAATCAGAAATTGCTACAGAACTATCGTCACTTAGCGATGTTGTTGAATTAGATGGTGGGTACATGGAGAAACATGAGGCTACAACAGTTGATGATGATTCCCAAGGGGTGTGCATAGATGATAATACACATGCAGTCAACTGTGCGAACCCAAACCCATCAGTTGATGGGGTAGATATTGCTTACAAGCCTACTTATGCATATCACTTGGAAAACCAATTGAAGATGAACACAGAAAAAATTAGGGCAACCCCAAGGAAATATGATGATGCACTAGTATTGGTGATAAATTATTATTGGAGAAGTACAGTGGCACGTGACGGATTAGGAGAAGATCCTTCACTTGCAGATTTTCACTCTCAAGAAGGCATTGGTAGAGATGAAACCTAACTACCTATACCTCCTTTCAGACAAAGATCACCTACTCATGCTTACTGAGATATATCATGATGCGCTAGTAGGGAAAGAGGAGGAAGTCGACAAGCTTACTTATGAGCTTAAGATTTCCTTGGAGTCCTTGAAGAGCACTCAAATGGCCCTTCAAGAATCAGAGTTGTAGGTTGACCAGCTTTGTATGGAGTTGAATTGTGTACATTATTCTATGGAAACCATCATAGGAGAGGATGTTAGGGACACTCGTGATTTGATAGAGGAGCCTCCTGTGATAATGAAACACGAGGAGCACCCAAATGAACTGGCATCTGCAGAGAGGCTTATACATCCACGGGATGTGGATACAGATATATTTCAGATGAGGATACATCCAACTGGGATCCAGGTTCGGTTGATACTAGTGGAGTGGATACAGGAGACCCTAGTTGACATTGGGATCCAGGTGGGGTTTTCAATCATTTACCAAGTGTGAAGGATGGCAATGGCGTTGATAAGATGATTAACCTAGTGACCAAACACTCACGTTCCTTCACACATCCATCAGAGTTATGGTCACCGCTAGTGGCGTTGGTTTAATGTTAGAGTGTGCAGAATTCGAGAGATGTCTTGGCATATTGTTCATGCATGGGGTTGCAAAGTGGTCAACATGCGTCAACAAGAGTTATTCAGATGGGGTGGCATTTGTATGCCACCAAATAGAGTAGTATATGGGGATGATGTTTTTCCATTAATGTATTAGGCACAGGAGCCACCGAGGATCGACACAATAATAACATCCCCATTAGCGTGGTAGGTGTTATCACCCCAAGAAACTCACCTAGGTTTTATATCAGTGATGCTCGGGAACATTACAAACTCAACAAGAATGTTGGATAAATGGTGGATGAATGAAAGAAATGTTGCATATTCAAGCCAGATAACCACTTCTACTATGATCAACCCCAGACATGGGTGAACACCCCCAGACTACAAGGCTTTTAACCACCAATTACTCACAGTTTTAAAGAAAATGTGATGATGGAGACGACTGACCACACCAGCAGATGCACAGAACCCTGTGATGGCCGGCTGCAACCAGTTAAAAGGTCTGTAAATATGTTTTCTAATACACAGACAAGATGATAGCTCTCTGGCATTAAAACAACATAAACCTGCAAACAGATTCAAAGATACATGCTAAATCCTAACACAGAGGTGGGATGACAGCCCCTCTAATGCTAAACATTAATAGCACATGAATAAATTTAAAATAGGCACAGCCTAGAGCAACAGGAAGAAGTGGAAAGTGAGCAATCAACAATAATAGAAGCTTGTATTAGCTGGAAATGCAGACCAGAAGCTGCAGGTTACAAAGTAGTTACAGTCTCTAGAAGTTGAAGCTTGCAACAAAATTAGACTCATCTAACACTCATCAACTTGATTACATCGTTTTTCTCCGTATATATAGAGTTTGTTTACAAAGTTACTCTACTAGGCTATGTGTGAAGGTGTCTTAATTGACCACCAACCGCATTTACAGTTAGGTATGGGTCTTCTGCTACAATTTGAATGTTTTAATGAGCAAAATGGCTCTTTCTGCACTCTGGTGTACTCCTTGAACAGGTAGAATGTTTCATGAAATAAATGTCCATAATTGTTGAATGCATTTAACTGCTCGAGGCAATACCTTCTCATCCTTGACTGTGTTGTTTTTGAATGTAGGTAGCTGAGGGTTAACTGCACTGAAACTGGATCATCTCTTGCTTCTTCGCACACCCAAAATTGGCCAAAAAACACAACAAAATACATAAAAAATGGACGAAGAGCCGAGGAGGAGCGCTGGCCGCTGGATGACATAATGGACGGTGCAGATTGGATCTAGACAACTATCAGAAATAGCATAAACAGGGGAATGAACATGGACCATCGGAACATAAAAATCAACGGCGGGGATTTAATTATGAAGGTTATCGGGAGTTGGAGGAACTGGGTGAATGAGGGTCGTCGGATCACTGCTGGACAAATCTGACGGTGATCGCACGTTAAAGCTGTGCAAGTGATAACAGCTGGGGAATGGTACGGGAGGCGGAAAGCAGTTTTATCACACCGCTCATGGCACTGAAGCGGTTTTCGTACAAGACGATGCGACGGAAGGAGAATGCGACACGTGTCTGACGGGATGGCAGAGAAACTGCTTTTCCCGATGCCTATCGGTCGGGCAGTTAACAGGGAGAGGATTTGCGAATGGCGTAGGATCAACGGGGAGTGCAATCGGACGGTCGACGGGAAAGGCACAGTTAACGTACATGTTGGTTGATACGACGGGTGATGTGAGTGGTAAGGGGCCCGCCGAGTTATGTATTTTTATTAATTGTATGCATGTGGGATTAAACGATATAAGGTTTATGCGAGGGCCTTTAAAAGGCTATAGAGAAAAAACGATGATAATAGGGTTCAAGGAGGGTAAGGAGAACGATGGAAAAAGAGGAAACGCAGAAAGCGGGAATTGTAAGAAGATGAGGTAAGTGAAAAAGGAAAGGGTAAAATGGATTGCCATGAGCTCCTTAACAACCAAAACCATCATTCTGCAACCTTATATCCACCCTTAAGCACTGAATCTGCAGCAGAGCTAACACTGACTCCTTCTGGGGATGAGATCCTCCCTGTGAGGTCTCAAGAACCTGCAGACCACTGCCTTCCTGATGAAAACCAATTAGCAAAATTCCTAGTGTTCCATTGGGCATGGAGTCTACTTTGCCTGCACAAACTAATAAAAACAAAATATTTACAACCTTTAAGGCCAAAGACCTTAAACAACATAAATTTTCAAAAACCGCCCATTAACTGGGCCATCAAACACTGTCTCTCCTCCCATACTTTTCAGTATGAAGGTGTTGTTCCCTTGAACCTGAGAAATGATGAAAGGTCCTGTCCAGAAAGCATCAAATTTCCCATGATTGCCTTTCTTTTCCTTTAGTGCGTCCCATTTCAAGACCAAGTCACCAATCTGAAAATTATTTCCTTTTGCCTTCTTGTCAAAGGATTCCTTGACCTTTCTCTGATGTGTTGAAGCCTTTTCTACCAGCTGTTCTCTAATATGATGTACCTCTGCTAAATCAGTGATTCTTCTTGCCATGTATTATTCGTCATCCTGCTCTTCTTGAAGGAACTTTGCCACGGGGATAGTTAACTGAGTTGGAAATACAACATCAGTGCCATACACTAGCTTGAAAGGAGAGTGGCCTATGGATTTTTTGATGGTCATTCTGTCAGCTCACAGTGCATATTTGAGCTTTGGATCCCAATTATTTTTATTGTCCTCTAACAGTTTTTTAATTATCCTGATCAGAATTTTGTTAGAGGATTCTGTTAGACCATTTCCTTGTGGATAATATGAGGTGGAGTGAACAAGCTTGATACCCATTGAATCACACATTTCCAACAGCTCCTTGGCCCTGAAGGCTGCTGCATTATCTGTGACTAATTTACGTGGACAGCCAAATCTGCTAAAGATATTTTCTGTCAAAAACTTCATGACCACATTATGATCAGCCTTCCTAGTAGGGATTGCTTCAATCCACTTAGTGAAATAATCAGTGGCTACTAATATCCATATATGCTGTCCATTGGAATGTGGATTGATTTCTCCAATGAAATCCAAACCCCACTACTGAAAAGGTCCTTTTGCCTGAATTGGTTTTAGGGGCAGGGATTTCAACTGTTGTTTTCCTTCAAATATTTGGCCCCTGTCACAAGATTTAACAAAAGCAAATATATCAAAAAATAAAGTGGGCCAATAGTACCCAGCTCTGAGAATTTTATGGGTTGTAGTCCTCCAATAATGGTGCCCTCCACACATGTTGTTATGAAACTGCTGCATCACTTCCTTAGATTGTTCCTTGTCCAGACACCTTAGAAATATTCCAGATGGGTCCCTCCAGTAGAGCAGATTTTCCATAATGCAATACTTTGCTACTCTAAGTTTTAAAGTTCTGGCCTGACTTTGAGTAAATTCTGAAGGGATTTCTAGCTTCAACAAGAAATTAATTATTTCAGCATACCAGTTACATGAAGCTAGATTCTTGGCCATTGACTGTTTTCTCTATGTTTCAGTTGTTTCCTCTTCTTCATTTCTCTGACCATTTTCTGCAATAGTGAACAGGAAGTCAATATCTAATGATCTGCGATTTTCTTCAGCCAATAACTTAGCAAGCCCCTGACCTCTGACCAGCTTAGTGGGCTTCAGCTCTATGTTAAATTCTATCATTTTAGCAATCCATTTTGCCCTCCTTCCATCAGCATCAGGTTGTGTTAGGACATCTTTTATTGCAGCAGAAGGCACATATGCAATTATTTTTGAATGCAAGATATAAACTCTGAAAGCCTTTAAGGATTTAATAAGTGCATATGCCTGTTTTTCTATAATATCATACCTTAGTTCAGCATCCCTCAAATTCTTGCTGAAAAATGCTACTGAATGTTCTGAACCTTCTTCATCTTGCTGCAATAAAATTGCTGCAATGGTGTCTTCAGAGGCAAAAGAAAATATATGGAACTCCCTGCTATAATCTGGACTCATTAACGTGGGAGCCTCCATAATAGCCTTTTTGATAGACTCAAATGATTTTCTTACTATTTCGGTCCACCTTACCTCTGCTCCTTTCTTCAACATGGAGGTAACATGCTTAACTAGTTCTGCAAAATTTGGAATAAACCTCTTGACAAAATTTATTTTACCCAGAAAGGACTGGATATCCTTCTTTGATCTTGGGACATACAAAGACTGTATGGCTTTTACTCTTTCTGGATCAATCTGAACACCTGCAACAGACACAATATGTCCTAACAGCTTGCCTTCTTTTAAAGAAAATTGTGACTTTTTGGGATTGACTGATATTCCAAACCTTCTGCACTTCAAGAACACCTCTTTCAAATGTTGTAAATGATTTTTATGGCTGCTAGAATAAACTGTTATATCATCAAGGTAGATAAGGAAAAATTTGTCCTTCTCTCCCACAAATGCTATATCCATAGCTCTTTGAAAGGTGGCTCCAGCATTGATCAATCCAAATGGCATTTTGGCATACATAAAAGTGCCCTAAGGAGTAGTAAATGCAGTCTTTTCTTGATCATTTGGGTGCACAACAATCTGGTTAAAGCCTGAAAATCCATCTAAAAATGACATCACTCTAGCACCTAAGACTTTTTGCAACAAATGCTCCATCTTTGGTAAAGGATAGTTATCTTTTTTGGAGCATGTGTTTAAATTCTGGAAATCAACACAGAGCCTGATTTCTCCACTCTTCTTCCTCACCACCACTAGATTTGCCACCCATTTTTAATATTTGAGAGGAACAATGATCTTGGCAGTCAACAATTTTTTAATTTCTTTTTCAATCAGTGGAAGAAGCATAGGATTTATTGGTCTCAGCTTCTGCTTGAAAGGGACAATGTCTTTTTCCAGAGGGATTTTATGCTGAATTATGCTCTTATTATAAGTTTTCAAATCACTATACTCCCAGGCAAACACATCAGCAAACTGCCTCAATAAATTGCAGTGTTCAGCACTTTGATCAACAGACAACTGAGTGGACAAATTCACATACCTAGGCTGACCTGGACTTCCTATATCATGCTTACAGACTGTAGATTGGTCTTCTTTTTGGGCAGCCTTGTAAGGCACATCATTCTGGTCAAACAGTCTTTCAAGAGGAATTAGGCCCTTAGGAATATGGTTACTAGGAAGTTGAACTATGATGTCTTTACCTATCTTATTTCTAAGCTGAGATTGGGGATTTTCTAACGAGGCATCATTCTCTTGGTCAATTTGCATCTCAGAAAATTCATCAATGACTTGAAGGAACCTATTTAACTCATCATCATCATTAAAAACTTTCCAATGTAGGACATTATCAGGCAAGGAAGGCCTATACTTCATTTCCACTTCATAAATTAGTCTGGGAGGCATGGGAGGTATGAATAGACTAGCAGACACAGCAAGGGAATCAACAAGCTGATTTTGGGCTCTAGGGATATATGAAATACAGAAAAAATCAAAAGAGTCTCTGATTCTCCATACCTCATCTCTGTATGCTTTCAGCCTTGGGTGCTTTGCCTGAAATGTTTTATACACTTGCTGAATAATTAGATCAGCATCTCCAAATACCTTTAGATTCTTGATTCCTCTGTCTTTTGTTGCATTAAGGCCCAACAACAAAGCCTCATACTTTGCTATATTGTTTGTCACTCCAAAAACCAGCTTAAAAGATCGCTAAATGCTTTCTTGTTGTGGAGATACTAGCACCACCCCTGCTCCTGCAGTCTCCCTGGAACATGCTCCATCAAAGAACATCTCCCAAACTTGACCTTCTTGCTCTTTATCGGCCTGAACAATTGGTTTCCTGAGCTGCATTATGGCTTTCTAAGATTCTTCTATTTGGAGAATACATGCTCCAAAATCAGTGTCCACTGCATATATGGGATGATTTGTAGGATTCTTCTCATCACTAATGATATATGCCAACTGTGCTTCTCTATATAACCTCCTGCTTTCTCCTCCAAAAACTGGGACAGTTGCATAAGATAAATCATTCTGTAATGTCCCACCTAGTCTCTTAATCCACCCTCTGGACAACAGCATGCCAAACTTAGGAGGGACATCTGCTACCACAATATCCATCATCATACTCTTCATGGGCAGTTGAGTTAAGGTAATGGCCAGATCCTTAATCAATCCAAGACATTTCACCTTCCTTGAATCAAAAGAAAATAAATCATGATAGGGTCTAGTGATATCAAGGCCCAACTCTTCCATGACAGCTTTAGGCATTAAATTGTGGCTGGCCCCTGTGTCTAGTAGGAAATTGTGGAGGATTTTGTCATGAATGGTCAATGAGACATAAAAGGATGGAGAATTATTATCAGCAGGTTCAATCATAGGGCTGAGCACAATGGCAGGCTTTTCATCTTGCAAATTGACAGAGTTAGTGGAGGTTTGTTTGGTTTCTAGCTCGAGGGCTTCAAGGATAGGCTTTCTAAATAATTCACTCTTCACCAACTCAACCAAAGGCACAAATATTTTCAAATTTTGGACCTCTGACTCAAAGCTGAAAGAAGAAGCTGATTTATCAAAACTTTTTACCTCTTGAACTGGAGCTTTGAGGATGACTGGATCAGCTGCTGGTCTTTTCTGCTTGATATTCTGTGGTTCTGCTTGGACAACAGCTCTTTGGGCAGGATTCTCCTTGGCATTTTTTGCATTGGATCTTAGATTATATCTCTGCTGCTACTCACCAGATTGTAGAACAGCTCCTCTGTCCCACTCCTGACTATTTTTCTCTTGCAGTAAAGATTGTTCATACTCAGCCAATGTCAAAAATGCAGCGTTGCCTTTATCCTCCATGCAGTGAATTTCATCCTCATCTTCTTCAAATTGTTCGTCTTCCATGACTACATTCTGGAAAGGAGCTTTAACTTTCTGTTCTTCTTTTAATTTTTCACCCCTCTGCATGATCTGTAATTGCTCATTTGCTCTTCTAAATGGATTTTGATTTCTTGGAGCAAATGTGTTTTGCTACCTTGTTTTCCCTGAATTCTGCTCAACCTCCAGCGTAGATATCTTAGCAGCCAATGACTCTATCATTTTAGTCATTTTATAAAATTTGGGGTCAGAAGATGATGCAGAGGAAGTAGAACCCTGACCTCTCTGCCTCCTTCTATCCGCTTGACTTTTTAGCTTCTCTGCAGCCATAATATTAGATTCTACTTCTAGGGCTGCATCCTGCATGTCTGCCAGTGTAGCACATCTTCTTTCCCTCAATAACAGGCAGAAATCAGAATCAAAAGCATTGGCATAAGTGAGTTTGGCAGAGGTAGGAGTAGGCTTTACCTCAGCTAGTATCTTACTGTACATTCTATTGAATCTTTTATTAAAATCAGGTATTGATTCCCCATTTTCCCTCTTCAGATTACCAAACTCTGTGTGATAATACAACAAGTCCTTTTTATCTCCCCATTGCTTCAAAAATGCATCATCTAATGCTTCAATATCAGTTATAGATCTCTGGGGTAATTCTCTAAACCACTTCCTAGCCTCTCCATCAAGGCTCTGGACAAAACCTCTTATCCACACATCATTTTCACTTATGTCTAAATTATCAGCATAACTGTAAAAGGCTTCTAGGTGTTCTTCTATTATTACTCCCTCTGTGCTAGTAAAGTTAGGCATATATTTTTGATATTCTCCCACAGGCATAGGATTTAAAGGCACAGGCAATACCAATGGTCCATATTTGGCAGCTACAATTCTCTCTATCCTAGTAGGTGCTTGCTGTCCTGCCATGATTGGAATATTTGGAAGAATAGTAGCAGATGGAGCAGTAGGAAGTAATGTGATGGATGGCAGAGATAAAGGGATGTTTTGGATTGAATGGGAAGCTTTATTTGGTCTGAGATTCAAAGGGGAACTAACTGCACAAGGGGCTGAACTAATCTCTGAAGGTTTTTCTTTATTAACAGTGCTGACTTCTAAATCTTCAATCTGTATATCTTTAGCTACAACTTTATCTTTCAGAGATGAATTAGATTTCTTAGGCTTACCTGATCCTGATGCCCCTTTTTGTGTAGATTTCTTCGATTTAACAGTCCTCTCAGGTTTAGGTACCGGCTCAGCTGGTAGTTTCTAAGGATTTCTTCGAGTATTTCTCACAAACTGAGCCAGAACTTCAATGTGGAGTCGCCAAAGGTTGGTCTTCCTGCAATGGAGTCGCCAGACAGACGATTACAACCAGAAACTGTGTTCAAACCATGTCTGTCATCAAAGTTTGAAGTTGTGTCGTTCTCCCAGGGAAGCTGAGCTTCAATTCTCCTCTCCCCGGCAATGGCGCCAATTAATGTTATCACCCCAAGAAACTCACCTAGGTTGTATATCAGTGATGCTCGGGAACATTACAAACTCAACAAGAATGTTGGATAAATAGTGGATGAATGAAAGAAATGCTGCATATTCAAGCTAGATAACCACTTCTACTATGGTCAACCCTAGACATGGGTGAACACCCCCAGACTACAAGGCTTTTAACCACCAATTACTCACAGTTTTAAAGAAAATGTGATGATGGAGAAGACTAACCACACCAGCAGATGCACAGGACCTTGTGATGGCCCGCTGCAACCAGTTAAAAGGTCTGTAAATTTGTTTTCTAATACACAGACAGGATGACAGCTCTCTGGCATTAAAACAACAGAAACCCGCAAACAGATTCAAAGATACATGCTAAATCCTAACACAAAGGTGGGATGATAGCCCCTCTAATGCTAAACATTAACAGCACATGAATAAATGTAAAACAGCCACAACCTGGAGCAAGAGGAAGAAGTGGAAAGTGAGCAATCAACAGCAAAAGAAGCTTGTATTAGCTGGAAATGCAGACCAGAAGCTGCAGGTTACAAAGTAGTTACAGTCTCCAGAAGCTGAATCTTGCAACAGAATTACACTCATCTAACACTCATAAACCTGATTACATCATTTTTCTCCGTATATATAGAGTTTGTTTACAAAGTTACTCTGCTAGGCTATGCGTGAAGGTGTCTTAATTGACCACCAACTGCATTTACAGTCAGGTATGGGTCTTTTGCTACAATCTGAATGTTTTAATGAGAAAAATGGCTCTTTCTATACTTTGGTGTACTCCTTGAACATGTAGAATGTTTCATGAAATAAATGTCCATAATTGCTGAATGCATTTAACTGCTCGAGGCAGTACCTTCTCGTCCTTGACTGTGCTGTTCTTGGATGCAGGTAGCTGAGGGTTAAATGCACTGAAACTGGATCATCTCTTGCTTCTTCGCACACCCAAAATTGGCCAAAAAACATAGCAAAATACAACAAAAATGGATGAAGAGCTGAGGAGGAGCGTTGGCCGCTGGATGACAAAATGGACGGTGCAGATTGGATCTAGACAGCTATCAGAAATAGCACAAACAAGTGAATGAACATGGACCATCGGAACATAAAAATCAACGGCAGGGATTTAATTATGAAGGCTATTGGGAGTTGGAGGAACTGGATGAATGAGGGCCGTCGGATCACTGCTGGACAGATCTGACGGTGATCGCACGTTAAAGTTGTGCAAGTGATAACGGCTGGGGAATGGTACGGGAGGCGGAAAGTAGTTTTATCACACCACTCATGGTGTTGCAGCGGTTTTCGTACAAGGCGATGCGATGGAACGAGAATGCTACGCGTGTTTGACGGGATGGCAGAGAAACCGCTTTTCCCGCTGCCTATCGGTCGGGCAGTTAACGGGGCGAGGATTTGTGAATAGCGTAGGATCAATGGGGAGTGCAATAAGACGGCCGACAGGAAAGGCATAGTTAACGTACATGTTGGTTGATACGACGGGTGATGTGACTGGTAAGGGGCCCGCCGAGTTATGTATTTTTATTAATTGTATGCGTGCGGGATTAAACGATATAAGGTTTATGCGAGGGCCTTTAAAAGGCTATAGAGAAAAAACGATGATAATAGGGTTCAAGGAGGGTAAGGAGAACGATGGAAAAAGAGGAAATGCAGAAAGCAAGAATTGTAAGAAGATGAGGGAAGTGAAAAAGGAAAGGGTAAAATGGACTGCCACGAGCTCCTTAGCAACTAGAACCAACATTCTCCAACCAGATATCCACCCTTAAGCATTGAATCTGCAGCAGAGCTAATAGTAGGAGTCATGCCACTTAGGTCTACCAGAACAGAGTAGATATGGCTCACATCACGATGGGTCCATTAGCAAGATGGCAGATACATTGGCGCATGCAGGATACCAGATGGTATAGGGTGCGTCAACATCAAGCGATGATACCTAGTGGGGTACAAGGATATACCATGGTGTGCAGAGGAGTATGATGATGCATGGTATTATGCAGTGGCGTATGGTGCTGCATAGCAGGATCTCAGAGCATTGCTTCTGGGGAGATGAATTGGTTGGGACATCGAGCATACCAATGGGCTTGACTTACCCAAGATCGATAAGTGGATGGATAAACGTCAGGGAGCATGGAATTCCTTGAAGTTTAATCTTTGATTGGAACATCACCTTATTAGAGTTAGAGGGTCAGATACTCGTAGCACTACCCATGGGTATCCATATGGGTTCTTGATCATGCCTTTAGGATTGACCCATGCATCTGTCACTTTCTAGTTCAACATATTGTTGCAGAGCCTTTTGTTGTTGTTCTTTGATGCTTTGATCACATATAGCAAGACACATGGAGGTCACCTGAGACAATTAGGTGAGTCGCAATGTAGCTTGGACAGGAGAATGACTTCCTAGTTGAGGCATATGGTTGGAGCGTGAGTTGATAGATACAGTACTAGGGATGGCATGACCCATTGCAGAGGCAGTGTATGTTCTACCCCTGCATACACACTTAGGGAGATGATCAAGAGAGATTTGCATGACACATCTTCAGCAGGACATTTCGATGCATTGTACGAGCATGGGACATAGTGGATGGAAAGCCTCTTTTACAGGAAGGCATGTGGGATCCAGGCAATAATTAGGTACATCACTAGGATATGGGATAACATAGTCTGTTGTGCGATTAGGTAGGAGCAGGGCAGTTTAGCATGCATCGGATTGATTCATGATACATGGTGTCCGTCTATTATTTGCATACATGGATTACTGATGAGGCACGTATGGGCGCCAAAAATTAGCAGTACTTCGTCACAACAATTAGTTATGATCAGAGGGGCATAACGACAACTGGGCAGTTTCCTTTTGGGATTAGCATGGGATTGTGAAAATTCCTACCCTTGAGGAACCCCTACTGCAGTGAATCTGAATCTACTTCACCAACTTGATTTTTAAATTGCATTCATAAAGTTATTCTTTTGAATACTAAAGCAAATTACTTCTGCATCCTACACTAATTAAATATTTGATCTCATGAAACAGAAAACAGAGCAAAGAACAAGATACATAGGACACACTTATTTTTGGACACAATAGTCCTCGGAAAAACCCAATGCAGGAAAACCGGTGCAACAATTTTGAGGGTTTATTATTATGCAGGAGAAATATCTGAATACAAATCTAGGATGCTCATCTAGCAATCCTTTACAGAGAAAATATTGGCAGAAAATCTGAGTGAGTTTTACCTCACTTCACCCAACAGAATTTTGGTTGATCCGACACAAGGCTGGCTAACCCAGGCTATTTCTGCGTTGGCTCTGCGTCAGCCTTGTGTCACCTTCTTTTCCGTCTGTGTCAACTCTTCTGGCTGTTCCAACAGTTCCCGATAATTTCAGTTGTTCTGACAGTTTTGGATTCTGTGTGACAGACAACTTTTATGCGTCAGCTCTCTAGGCTACTGTGTTGCCTCTCTGCAAGCTCTCTCCACCTCTTTGTTCTGTATTTTCCAGAAAGTCCTTCTCCCAGATTCCCTTTTCCCCTCCGTTGTAAGATCTCCCCAATCAATTTTCGCCTGAGAACTTCTCACCTCAGAAAATCGATTTCCTCAATCTCTCTGTGTGTACCCAAATGAACCCCAAGCCTCCATTTTATACTTTTCCTGTTGAGTCTTCAACAATCGAGATTATGTCTCTAATCAATGACTAAGATTAAAACATGACTTGATCCGCCTTCTAAAACATTCTCACCCATATTTTGGTTAATATCGATTAATATTTTAATTTCCCTAAATTTAGACTTAGGAACCCCATTAAAAATATTAATTATTTTAATAAAATATATTCCAGGTGGAATTTCACCAAACGGTTTCTGGGTTCTTTAGAACTCATGTGCCTTAGCCTCTCCACCAATTTTCAAGGCTAGAGAACTTTCGATGTTACCAAAAACTAACAGGGACCCTGGCATTAGAGGGTTGACAACTTAGCCACCATTATGGGCGAGCTGGTCTTTACAGGGGAAGAACAACCAGATCTTCCATTAGACTTCATTTTGGTGGAGAGGATTTCACTTCTCAACGATTCATTGATGGTATTAGAGGAGAAGGCATGGGTTAGTTCATGTGGACGAGGACCCTTCTTAGCAGGAGTTGGATCGCTTTTTGGAGTTCACTCGTGAGGTGTATGGGATTGGTTTTCTGATAGAGCAACTTCTTGAGGAGTTGGTATGAATTTCACATTTTTGAGGTGCCCTACTTATTGGCAGTATGCAGAGGGCCTCTAGTGTCTATTCCTTGTTGGGGAGTGAGTGGAGCGAGAGATGCTTCATGATGAATAGGATGGTTTAGGACCCTTGTATTCACTTGGATCAGCTTGTGGAGTGGCAACATGTGATGGCATTGCTTGAGGGCAAACAATATTGGGGAGGGGAGACTGTAATGTCCCCAAATTTTGGATTACCTGGTGAGGTGGTTAGGAGGGTTTTCTAGAGTTTGCGTTAGCCTGGTTATAGGAGCAGGATTACTCCATTTGTGGGCCCGGAAGGTTTTAGAGGATTTTTATGGGTCCGACTGGGATTGCTTAAAATATTTCATCATTGAGATCAATTATGCACGGTTTTCTCACGGTTCTGTTGCATTTCGACAATTTTCATAAAATGGCGTCATTAATAGGCATATTTTAATTAATTATGCTTAAGGTGTTGTTTCGGGCTGATTACTTGGAGAAACACCTTAGTGTAATAATTCATTGGAATCAAGGTGAAAATATCTACAGGGAAAAATGATAAAAAGGAGCTTTGGGTGGTCAGTGTGACCACAAAGGCGAATTAAGTATTTTTCAGCATTAAAAGTGACTTTAATTAGTTTATAAAGTCACTTTATTAATTAAAAAAAGGAAAAGTGATTTTAAATATTTAATTGGAAGGAAAATGTAAGTGAATTTAATCAAGAAGGGAAGGTGAAAAGGCAATCCTAAACTCATAAAATAAGGAAAATGAGAAGACTCTCCTCATTCATGCATTTGTGAGTTTGGAGAAAAAACTCTTGGAGAGAGTTGAAGGAGAAGACTTAGGGTTTGGAACCCTAGCCGCCATAGCAGATTTCGGTGTTGAAATTAGACAGCCTAGTTTGGGATTAGAGAGTGAAATCACTCAGAATCCGCCAGTGTGCTCAATGGAGAACAAGATTTTAGACAAATATTGAGGTATTCTTGTGTTATTAGTTGCTTTTAGAAACTTATTGGGTATTTTCTATATCACTTTGCAGATGAAGAAACTACCAACAATGTGAGTCTTGGAAGCTGAAGTATACAATCAGTATAGAGGTCGAGCTTCTAGTTGTTCTTATCGTGGTGGCTGGTTGAAAGAAACAGTGGTTCGATTCAGTGTTTAAGCAGCTTGAGTACACAATTAGAGCCACTCTTTACCTCCATGTTGGACTAATTTATTGGTTACCAGGGTTGTGTATTGGTAGCAAAGCAGAGGATGAGAGTTGTATGGCATACTTAGTGACATGACTAGTCTGAATACCATTTTCTAAGTTGCGTGTTACACTTCTGGTTTGTGTGGGGCTATATGGCATACTAAGTGACATAACTAGGTTGAATGTCATTTTCTGTGTTGTGTGGTATCCTTCTGGCTTGTGCATGGTGGTTGCGGGAGACTCAAGGTCGAGCTCCCTTTGTATTGAGAACAAAAATCACTCTATTCACTCTGTTGGAGTTGGTCTAATACCACAGTCAATTTCTGGAGAAAATATACATATGCGTGGTAACTCTTGTCCCTGTTAGAGGAACCACTAGTTTGGGAGCTAGCCCTGGACTCAATTCTGACTAAATGAAGGAAGTATTTGTGCTGGAATGAGTGGCAAAGTCACACACATTACCTCTAGTTAGCATGGTGTTATTTTCTCTCGGTTAGCAGTCATATTGTGACATTTATTGGAGTTGATAATTCTGAACCAAGCAACAAATTCAAACTTCCTCTTTGACTAGTACTTTGAGGTGGACTCACTCTTAGGTTCAACTGCTCCCTCCTTTGTGTGTATGGTATTATGAGGATACAAATAAATAAAGGAAGAAAGTTATTCCAATTGTTTCTATTCCATGTATTCGCTGTAACTAAATTTTTGAGTGTAGAATGAAACTGTCTGAACCTCTTGAATTTAAGATTAAATTCAAATAATTTTATTTAAACCTTAGTTAACCCAAATTATAATATTATAATGTTACATTATGATATTTGAATAAACAACATTAATCAAAAACCCATCCTTGTACTCTTTCAATCCCTATTTTTTTTTAAGATTAAATTCAAATAATTTTATTTAAACCTTACTTAACCCAAATTATAATATTATAATGTTACATTATAAGATTTGAATACATAACATTAATCAAGAACCTATCCTTGTACTCTTTCAATCCCTAAATTTTTTTAAGATTAAATTCAAATAATTTTATTTAAACTTTAGTGAACCCAATCTAGTATTAATTAATGTCAACAAAACTAATTAATACAAAAAAATTTAGTTAATGGACAAATAAAATTATAATATTTTAATAAATAACGTTAATCAAGAACCCTTGTACTCTTTCAATCCCTAAATTTTTTATTAAGATTAAATTCAAATAATTTTATTTAAACCTTAGTTAACCCAATCTAGTATTAATTAATAAACTAATAAACATACAAATATCAAATAAACTAATAATCATCAATAAAAATATAAACATTTAATAGAAACAAAAATAAAAACTTAATAATAATATTTAATTAATTAAACTAAATTTATTTCTTAACATTATCAAACCTGTCGGCTCCATACATTACCATCCCAACCCTCTCCTCTATTTATTGCCCCATCAATCTCTGACTTTTTCACACATCTGATCCTGATGATGAACCACAGAGGTTGGTTCGAAACGTCGATACAATAAAACATGAATGCGATGATTCCAAAAGACATCACTACACAAAAATATGTAAAACAAAATCGAAATCGAAACTCAAATGAAAATAGAAATACATTAACCCTAACCATACCATAAAACGAATGAAAATAAATAAAAATAAATGGAAAGTCGAATGAGTAAAAGGAGCTAACCCTAACATACACAAAATACAAATGAGATGAATAAAAGAAAGGTCGAAGGCTTTTATTATTGTTGTGCAGGTTGGAAAGGCAACATGGATGGATGCACAGACAGTGACGCTAGAGATGCGGATTTGAGGAGCGTGGGTGAAGGAGGTTGAAGGTGCAATGATTGTTTATAGGTATGGCAGCGGAAGGGATGAGGGGCGATGGAGGCAGCGACAGGTGGAATGGACGCAAGTTGCAGGTTTGAAACCGTGGGATGACAACGAAGGCAATGTTCGAAGGCTGCAGGAAGAACGCGCAGAGGGAGGAGCTGGTAGGTTGGAGGAGGAGGCAGTACGTTGCAGGAGAGATGTAGCAAAGGGAGGAAGCAAAGGAGCCGCAGAGGGAGCTGCAGGTGGTCGACGAATAACAAGATTTGTTGCAGGTCGAGGTGTATGGGACAATGTAGGGTTTGCATTTGCGGGTTAATGAAGGAAAACAATGGACAACATATGGAGAAGAGGATAGGAGGATGCAGCAAGAGAGAACGCAGTAAGGGTTTAGTACAATGCAAGTAGGAATAACAGACATCAAACAGCAAAACAAATCTGAAATTTTTGTTGGAAAACCTCAGGCAGCAAACAAATCCGAAATTTTCTGTTAGAAAACCGCAGGCAGCAGAGAAACTGTAGCGCAAACTCAAGATAAACCCAAAAAAATGAATTTCACAGCAATGTATTTTAATGCGTTAGATTTATCAGTGAAACCCCTGTAAAATTATTTTTAGATAATAAATAAATAAAATTAACAATTAAAAAAAATTAAAACCTTGGATTGCAAAAATGATGCTCCTACAAAGAATGATTTTGAGGTCAGATCTTACCCTCTAAGGCCTAGATCTGACTTCGAATCAAACTTCAACTTTCGATCTGCAACTTCTACTTGAAAACAAAAACACCCAGAACCCAGATATATAAGAAATAAATAAAACCCTAGAAACCCAAGTCATAAAACCAAAAATAATTTACAAATCTATGCACAAGAATGCTAGATCTATCAGATCTGAGGAGTGTGAATCCAACTCTACTCCCAGATCTGATAATCTAAGGCTCTCAACATCCAGATTCATCAATTTTGCACATTTTTATTTTTATTTTTTATTTTAAAGGAGATGCTTACCTAGAAACCCTTCATGCATCACCAATAAAAATTTTATGATAAGCCTAGGATCAAATTAAGTTGGGATCCTCAAAAAACACGGATCGGGAGTTCGTTGGTCCAATTGAAAACTTCCTCGAACGCCTGATGATCTAAGAAATCAAGATCTTATTGCAAAACTCAATCCAACCATCAAAATAGAGCAAGAAAATGATAATAAAATTTAGATAAATAGAGATATTTGCTATTACATTCACAATTTAAATTATCACTTAAACCCCAACGATTGAGCAAGATACCTGTACTCAAATCACTCTTTAGAAGCTATCATTAATGGCTAAAAAAAATTTACGCATGAAAACGACACATCTTACAGTATTTCCATGAAGAGTAACACCAACGAAGATTAACTCCAAAGTCTTTCGTTATTATTCAAAAAAAAATTACACAAGAGATTTTCGCTTAGCACATGACACAAAGGTCAGATGGATCAACTGACAAATAACCTTCTATTTAAAGATAAATCCTCCAATGGCTAGTTCGAGTGATCCTCGTCAAAGCAATATCGATCGTTAATGAGGATTAAAATTTCTTTTAATCTCATCCATTAAAATTTTTAATTCTTGAGGAAATTCAAATTTTCAGTTAAATGCATTTTAATTAACTAAAAAATAAAAATTTTGAGTTAATTTCCAAAAAAAATGACTTTGATTTAACCCCCAGGGACCAAAGGCTTAAAATGTAGCAAAATAATTAATTTACCTTAGTCCCAAGACCTTTTAAAATTTGATTTTTAAGGATTGACGAATTTTTCCTTTGGAGAATTTAAATTTACCTAGGGCTTAGAATTAATTAAACTTTTGGCTTAGGATTTTAATTAACTTTTTTGCCATAAAATTTAATTAATTAACTTATGAGGGGATAAATTATTTTTCCAACACTCAAGACACTGTACATCATAATTTTCATATTTTTTACATTATAAGGGGGAAAACCCATCTGTAATAGACCCTCACAGACTACCCATTTCTGCGACACAAATATAATCCAATAGACCAAGTTATTTGTAATAAAATAACCTAACCAAACAGTTAGGATTATTCCCAAATCACTTTTACATAGACTCAATTTAAAACACTAGGACTTGCCTAAGATGCCAGTGACAAAATCCATTCCGGCTTTGGGGTAAGACTGAAGGAAAACTCGGCCGACCATCTGAGAATGGATCAGTGAGACAAAAAAACCTCCCAGAATGTAGGTCGTCATGAGAAGAGTAGGTTTACCTAGACAATTATGTACATGACATGGATCTGCTAAGATTATTTACATCAAATACATGCAGAATGGGTTTACATTATAACATGATAATCAGGTTGATGATGCAGGTTGGACGACACAGACACATCGATTAGGCGCTATCCCTTTTGTGAAAAGGGGGTGCACTGCTATGGGTCGTTGACACATAGTGGTCAACATATGGCTCTACTTGGGGACACATTGCTGCATCGGAGGAATGTGAGAATCCATAATAAAAGATGCCCCATGGCATCAGATGAGTTCAATGTAGTGCATGTTGAGCATTTGCCTGCTTTCAGGCAAATCTGTTGGCTGTTTCTCAGATGTGCTATGTCCAATCCTGCACACGGTAGGACTTTTCCCTATCTGAAAATTTAGCTGCTCGCAGCCATCAGATGCATCAAACTGCTTTCTCATTCTCTTTCTCTTGCGTCTTTTCTTTGTGGCAGGATGTATCATTGATGATGTGGAACATTCTGCTTCAAAACTCTCATATGAAGTATGTAAGATATGCATGACATGTCTTTCTTAATTCTGCATCTGCTCTGTCAAGAATGATGGATCAGTCTCACAGGTGTCATGAGTTATAACTTGCTCTTTATGACTGGTGCATTAACCATGTGAGCATCAACTTGATTCTTATTAATTTCCATTTTATTCAGGTCACCTTTAATTAGCCACTTTTCAATTGAACAAATGACTTCCTCATAATAAGATGGATCTTGTTGTAGCAGATAGGGATGCTTATGATATGTTGACGTTTCCTTGTTTCTTTCATCCTCTGACCGATGCTGAAATTTCTGTACCCATATTGTTATGGCCTCCATTTGGCTAGAGTGTTCAACTTTCATAGCACTGAACTCCTTGGCATGGTTTTCCTCCATGGTCAATATCTTATTCTGAAGACATATCTGACCAGCGTCCATATCTTTTATTACTTTGTCATTATCTGCTTTTATGGTCATCAAGAAATTTTGAATAAAGCTCATTTCTCTGTCATGATTAGCTTTCATGGTTTCCATTTTCTTAGCATGTTTTTCTCTCATGACAAGTAAATAGTTTTGCATGGAAGTACTTCCTTTCTCATGATGACTCTGCATGTCGGTCCTCATAGCCTCCATATTCTGGGCACACTTTTCTATTACGGTGGCTACGTGATCAGAGTGTTTAATTTTCATGATTTCCATCTCCTTATCACGTCTTTCCAGCTGGGTGTACAAAGTTATCATATCCTTGGCGTAATCAGCTATAAATTTTTCTTGATTAAGCTCCATATTTTTTACCAGCTGAGTTTGACTGAACTGCATGTCTTTAATCAACTGCTTTAGTTCTTCTATAAGATGCTTATCATTTTCCCTTTCATTTCCAACACTGATTTGAAAACTTGTTCTTGTTTTTCCACTATCATGGATTCGTCCTGCAACGATACAAGTGGATGGAACATTTTGATATGGAGAATTGTCTTGAAATATTTCATTGACATTTGGATCCTTTACAATATTATTTTCATCATGTTGCATAGTACTAGGGGCACAAGGTGAGCCACCTTGATCTCCATATCTATCTTTAAAAGCATTGATGATGTCTTGTAAAGAAGTGAAATAATCTTCAGGACAATTATGGAACCAATTCAAAGTATCACCCTCTAATGAAAAGGAAAATAGACACATCTTGACATCTTCATGTTTATATTAGGAAGAACGTCAATATCTGATTATTATATGAGTAACCTTGGATAGATGCTTTCTAGCAGCAACTAAATCACCACCAGAGAAAAAAGGTAATTTATGAATGGCCTCTTCCAGCATATCATGGAGAAAGTTAGTAAAATGACATGGGGAAAACAAGCCATCCATGATGAATTGCTTAAAGGGATAAAGAGGGACCAAATGGATACTAGAGAGAGACCCCTGCTCAAGAAAATCAACAGATCCACAAGAAGTGAGCTTCTAGTAGAAAATCTTGTAAGAAATGAAAGAAGTGGACTCGTCACTTGAACATGAATCTAGCTCTAGGATCCAAAAGGAAAAAACAACTGGATATAAGGGAGGGCTTCTTGTCTGATAAATAATGGATGAAAGAAATGGAGTCGCCACCCAAACAAGAAACGAACCGAAATGTCCAGGAGCTAAAAATGCAGATGAAACGATTAATGAGATGACGAAAGGTAAGGTGATGAAAAGATCAAATGACATCAGGAAATGTTGTGTTGATGGGATAAGAAATGATGAAAGATTAGATGATTAGAAAAATGTCATGAGGATCGGGGAAAAAAAAACTTTATCCCCAACAGTGATGCCAAAAAATGTTGGCGTTGTTGGCTAAAATGAATGATAGAAAGATGAAAGATGAATGTCGTAGAGCCAAAGCCCAATAAATTGGTCCCTGGCAATGGCGACAAAAAATGTTGTGCCGGATGACGAGAAGAATAAAGATGAGATGATTAAAATGATGTTGAGAAAACCAAGGATAGAAAAAACTCTATCCCCGACAGTGGTGCAAAAAAATGTTATCGCACAAAGTGTCTAGGCACCGCGACAACGCTCAGAGTAAGGACTGTCACTTTAATCCTTACTCGCTTCGTTCAGACTCTCTCCTAGACAAGTCAAGGAGTGTAGTCCCTAAGATGAATGAATGAGAAAAACTCTTGGAACATAGGCTCCAGGAGAATTAAAAATGGACGACTTGATGATTGTAAATGAGTTTTGATTAACTAAAATGAATAGATTAAACGCTAATGTAACCAAAACACGACCACAAGATAGAAGTGATTATAGACCAATGCATTTGTGTTCAATTAACCATAGATTAAGCAAAAACAAGTTATCCAAAACAATTTTCCAATATGTGACGAATAATGACAATCATGAATGATCAATGTAAATGCCCAAAACTACAATATGCAAGAGATTCTACATTTAAAATAATTTTCTTTAATGACCTAGGTCTAGAATTAGTTAACTTCTTCCTATCGCCAGTATAATTTTTTGAAATATTAATCTCACTTGACAATAGAGAAATACTACCGTAAAATGACACCAAGGAAATTTATGTAATCAATTCAATTGTTCCTTACGAAATTAATTTAATGTGGTAAATGAAGAAATTAAATTTTTAATATGACAAAGTAAATCAAAAGGATTAATAAATTAAAATTTTAATGGGCCATAGGCCACATTAAAATTTTTAATGTGAAAGCGCAAATCCTCTTTTAATTTAATTCCTTAGACATCATAATTTTTTTTTTAGATTTTTAAATTTTTTTTAGAATTTTTTAATTTCTTAGATTTTTCAATTTCTTTTTAATGTTTTCCTTTAAATGAAAATAAAAATTTAAAATCAAAATCACAAAAAAAAATGTAAAACAAAAAATCACATCGAAAAAAAGAAGAAGGAAATAAAAAACAATAAAATCAAAGAATCATAAAATAAAATAAAAATATATGAAGTCAAAACCAAAAAATATAAAAGTCAGAAATAAAAAAAGAAAAGACAAATCAAAATCGAAATTGAAACTCAAATGAAAACGCAAATACATTAACCCTAACCATACCATATAATGAATGAAAATTAAATTAAAAAAAGGGAAAGTCGAATGAGTAAAAGGAGCTAACCCTAACATACACAAAATGAAAATGAGATGAATAAAAGAAAGGTGCTTTGATTGTTGTTGTGCAGGTTGGAAAGGCAACGTGGATGGACGTGCGGACAATGAGGCTAGAGCTGCGAATTTGAGGAGCGTGGGTGAAGGAGGTTGAAGGTGTAGCAATTGTTTGTAGGTATAACAACAGAAGGGATGAGGGGTGATGGAGGTAGCAACAGATGGAATGGACGCAGGTTGCAGGTTTGAAATTGTGGGAGGCTGCAAGCAAAATGTGCGGAGGGAGGAGTTGGCAGGTTGGAGGAGGAGGCAGTATGTTGCAGGAGAGATGCAGTGAAGGGAGGAAGCACGGAGCCGCAGAGGGAGCTATAGATGGTCGATGGACAACAAGATCTGTTGTAGGTCGAGGTATATGCCACAATGTAGGGTTTGCAGCTGCGGGTTGATGAAGGAAAACAATGGACAATGTATGGAGAAGAGGATAGGAGGATGCAACCAAGAGAGAATGCAGTAAGGCTTTAGTACAATGAAGGTAGGAATAGCAGACGTTAGGCAACAAAACAAATCCGAAATTTTTGTTGGAAAATGCTAGGCAGCAAACAAATCCAAAATTTTTTGTCAGAAAAGCCCAGGCAGTAGAGAAACTGTAGTCCAAACTCAAGATAAACCAAAAAAAACTAATTTCACACCAATGTATTTTAATGCTTCAGATTTATCAATGAAACCTCTGTAAAATTATTTCCAAAGAAAAAAAGAATTTAAAACCTTAGACTGCAAAAATGATGCTCCTGCAAAAAATGATTTTGAGGCTAGACCTTACCCTCCAAGGCCTAGATCTGACTTCGAATCAAACTTGACCTTCGGATCTGCAACGTGTACCTAAAAACAAAAACACCCAAAATCTAGATATACAATAAATAAATAAAACCCCAGAAACCCAAGTCAGAAAACCAAAAATAATTTATAGATCTATGCACAAGAATGGTAGATCTATCAAATCTGAGGAGTTTGAATCCAACTCTGCTCCCAGATCTGATAATCTAAGGCTCTCAATAACCAAATTCATCATTTTTTCACATAAAAAAGTTAATTTTTTAAATTTTAAAGGAGGGGCTTAGCTAAAAAACCTTCATGTTTCACCAATAAAAATCTTATGATAAGTCCGAGATCAAATTAAGTTGGACTCCTCATAAAACATGGATTGGGAGTTGGCTGGTCCAACTAAAAACTTCCCTGAACACCCAATGATCTAAAAAATCAAGATTTTCCTGCAAAACTCAATCCAACCATCAAAATAGAGCGAGAAAATGATAATAAAATTTAGATAAATAGAGATACCTGTTATTACATTCAAAATTTAAATTATCACTTAAATCCCAACTATTGAGCAAGGTACCTGTACTTAAATCACTCATCATAAGCTATCATTAATGGCTAAAAAAAGTTTACACATGAAAGCGACACATCTTACAATTTTTCCATGAAGAGTAACACCGACGAAGATTAACCCCAAAGTCTTTCTTTATTATTAAAAAAAATTACACAAGAGCTTTTCGCTTAGCACACGACTCGAAGGTCGGATGGATCAATTGACTAAAGACCTCTTATTTAAAAATAAATCCTCCAATGACTAGTTTGAGTGATCCTTGTCAAAACAATCTCGACCGTTGATAAGGATTGAAATTTCTTTTAATTTCATCCGTCGAAATTTTTAATTCTTGACGAAATTCAAAATTTTCAATTAAATGCATTTTAATTAACTCAAAAATAAAAAATTTGAGTTAATTTCCCCAAAAATTTGACTTTGACTTAACCCCAGGGACCAAAGGCTTAAAATTTAGCAAAATAATTAATTTACCTAAGTCTCGGGACCTTTTAAAATTTGATTTTTAAGGACTGACGAATTTTTCCTTTGGAGAATTTAAATTTACCTAGGACCTAGAATTAATTAAACTTCTGGCTTAGGATTTTAACTAATTTTTTGGCAAGAAAATTTAATTAATTAACCTATGAGGGGATAAATTATTTTTCCAACCCTCAAGACACTTTACATCATAATTTTCATATTTTTTACATCATAAGGGGTAAAACCCATCTGTAATAGACCTTCACAAACTACCCATTTCTGCGACACAAATATAATCCAGCATACGAAGCAATTTGTAATAAAATAACCTAACAAAATAGTTAGGATTATTCCCAAATCACTTTTACATAGACTCGATCTAGAATACTAGGACTCGCCTAAGATCCCAGTGACAAAATCCATTTCGGCTTCGGGTAAGACTAAAGGAAAACTCTGTCGACCATCAGATAATGGATTGGTGAGACGAAAAACCTCCAGAATGTAGGTCGTCACCAAAGAAGTAGGTTTACCTAGGAAATTACATACATGACATGGATCTGCTGATATTATTTACATCATATACATGCAGAATGGGTTTACATTATAATATGATAATCAAGCTGCTGATGCAAGCTGTACGACACATACACATCGATCAGGTGCTATCTCTTTTGCGGAAAAAGGGGGTGTATTGCTATGGGTCGTTGAAATGTGGTCAACACGGTCATTCATCTACTTGCCAATATATTGAGTTTCATATTTACAACGCTCAGTCCAAAGCAGGTGTATTGTTTCATTAGGTTTTATAAACTGTTAATATATTTTTAGATAATTGCATGTTAGTAATACTTACCTGGAAACTGAACCTTATATAGATACTCACTTGTGATTAATACTAGTTATATTTGTTTGGTGGAAACAGTTTTGTCATATTTCATATGATTCAAGTATAGGTACAATTTGCATCACATGTTTAGTTATGTTGTTTTAGAGCTTGGTCATATGGAAACAACCAAATTCTTGTGTCTCCCGAGGATATTGATTAATTCTGAAAACCATTTAATAACTAAGAGAAATGATTAAATTAATTTTTGAAAAGACGTAATTTAGATTATTTTCTTTCTTTGTCATGCTTTTTTTTTTTCCTGGTTTCTCTCATGGCGTGGTCAGGATGGACTTCCATGGTTGGAGGCAGCTTGGTCACACGGGCAGGTTTACTCCATTAATGGACCCAAGAGCTTTGGGATGGAATTTATGGGGTTTTGAGGAGTTTCTTTTGGATCTGATGGCATTCGCTTGGCATATTCCATCATCTGCACGACTTGCCTTTTGTTCCATTGCATTCCAACAACTTTTGGAAAATAGGGTTATTGTGGAGCCTAACTCAATTAGTTACTTTTAAGGTAGCATTCTAGGAGGAATACTTGATGGGACACCTTACTGTAATAATTCGTTGGAGCGGGAATGATAAGATTTACACGATGATATGGTGGGAAGTGATTTTTGGTGACCTGAAAAGGAATGGTAGTTGATTTACCATTTTCCCGCATTAAAAAGATATTTTAATTGAAGTAAAAAGAGGGGAATGTGCTTAATGATTAAAATAATAATAATAAATAGGAGCGGTTAGAAGGGTCCATCAAATCTATAAAAAGAGGAGGAGCAGGCCATTAGAGGACATCTTGGATTTGATATTTCTTCTTGTATGAGAGGTTTGAGAACCGAGTTCTCTACTTCTTCTAAAGCCCCAAGACAAGAACACTTGGGTTGCTAGTGGGTGTTGGACGAAAACCCAACACCCTTGAGGAGATTTCACTTAGAAATCTCATGGTGCTTCAATAGAGTTTTGGAGAGAGCAGTTTTGTACTAGCAGGTTTACAACAATCTTCTCGTCGGGCCATCTACATCATTGCTAGGGTTATTCATCAGTTGAATTAGAGTTATTTGCTGGGTTTTTCTTTGCTTGCTTGGCAAGCTCAATTTCTGCCATTTCTCTTTGTTGATGTACTCTTTTCAGTGGATTAATAAAATGGCTCAGTGATTTTATTGACATCTATTTGTGTATCAATTTGTTGATTGTATTTCTATTTACGATTATTTTGTTGTTCAAGTTCATTTTTGGTATCTACTGTTGAATTTTCCATTAAGGATATTACAGTGGTATCAGAGCTGGTCTTCCTGCCAACCTGAGGGTTTGTTTCAAATAAAATTCAAGGAAGTTCAAGGGGTTCAAGATTGTTTGCAGAACTTCTTCTATTTATTGGTGTTGTAATTTGATTGCAAAAGATTTGCTAGAAAAAAGAAAAAAAATCTGATGATTAATTATTCTACAAAATCTCTGTTGTAGAAGAGCTAGAAAATCTTTCTTTGCTTATTCGACAACTTGTATTGGTCAAGCTAAAGTTCTAAAATATTAATTTATCCAAAACTATTTGGCTTAATCATTCAATTCAGCGAAATACTATTTAATTTATCAAGGACCCATTATTATTTTTGGAAGGAGTCAAAAGGGAGTTGCGCACTAAAGATTTAAAGAAAAGAAAATTTTAGTGGCCAATTATTGTTAAGGGCAGATTCTTATATTTCAAAAGAACCGACAATCAAATGTTTATTGGAGGGGCAATTTTTTTTTTTTTTTTTCATTAAAATAGCCAAATGTCATTTGACCGAATCATTGATTTGGAGCAACATCTATTGACACCTTTTCATCTTCAAAGTCACAATTGTTGACAGGGAATTTGGAGGCTGACTTATTTTCTTTGAAGAGGCCAGATAATTTGTGATGGAAAATGTTCGTGCTGAAGAAAATCTGCCATGCGAGATGGGAGGGAAACTCTTTATCATCTTTCTATGCACTTTTCCTCATCAAATTTTCCAAGAGGTCAAGGCCATTAATTCGCTAAGACTGAGTTTTGTGCCTTAGGGAGATCGTGATTTCTTCTTGGAGAAACAAGTTTTGCAGGGTTCATGACCCATTTCTTGAGCGTGGCCAACCAACCCCCTCAGTGGTGATTTCGAAGCCAAGGGATAGATCGCAGTCGAAATATTGATTCAAAGACTGCATTTGAGCAATATCCATCATAGAATTAAGGGAAGACTTCATCTAAGGTGGAATATCTCAATGCTCAGTGTATCCAGATTCGGGCCAAATTTCACTCGACTTACCTTATTTGCTGAGTTAATCGTTGGGAAGTGCACACTACAAAGTTACAAACCACGTGGAAGAAATAAATTGAAATGAATAGAGTTCAATAGACCTGGGAGCCGGTCCTATCAGATCAGTAATCGGGTTGAGACAACCATTGTTATGGATGTGTACATCATAGTTGTTGAGCGTTGTGACCACCTAAAGCCGCGCTTCATTTCTTAGAGATAAAGTGTGAATGGTTTGAGAGCAGTGAGGCTGTGCACTGAGGCAGAAAAATTCAGAGTTCTCAATTGCCTATAACAAAGCATTGAATGCACCTATATAGAATCCCGTGCACTATTGGAGGATGAATCTCATCAATACCAGAGACCCAAAGTTATTCCTTTAACTAGATTTCCTGCCAGCCAAGCTCGTAGCAACAAGGAATATTGATGTGTCAAAGGAGGTTTGTACTTTCCCGTGGTTGCTGGCGAGCGAAGTCACACTTAAAAGGGACGAGTCTTAGTTGTATACAATGTACGAGTTTTCCCTCATTTGTTGAACGTATTCCCCTCGTCCCAACGTGTTTCCTTGAGAAGGGAACGAGTTCCCTCATATCAGCTGTTAATGGAACCACCGTTATTCTAAGCCGCTTTCCTGCTCTAAAAGGACGAGTTTTTCTTAAACGTGGGAGCCATTACAAGTCTTTGTACGAAAAAACAATATATTCCTCTGGGTTGAGTTTTTGGAGTTATTTGTGACTGTGGGAGATAAAATTTGTTGCTGGTGATCTTGTTGTTGTGAGCAAGCTACTAATACGAGGAGTTGGTCATCCTTATGAGTAGCACAAGTTAGTTGAAGCTGAGCTTGTCCTACAACAGCGGGTTCCTCTGCACATATATGTACATACTGGATTCTACCTTTCCATGTGCACTGTGATTTCTAAGTGTATCTGAAGATTGTAATAGTGATGGGATGAGATCTTGGGGGTTGCCCAAAATCCCAATTCCCAGATAAAATTCGATCCTGGACTGTGGGTTATGGCCCACTATGTCCCGTCGGAAGCGATTTAAAACATAGATATTGTTTATGCAGATCTTTATTAACATTTGAGTTGTCCTTATAATCTATTAAAACAGCGTTCCATACATGTGACAGCACCTCCGATCGGATGATCTGATCGTTCACGATCCTTTTTCCTTTGGTTTCCCTGAGCCATTCTCCACGCGGACAACACAAGAGACTCTCAAAACGAACAACGATGATGGCTTCTGTACAGACTTATCTAATATTCTTTGTCAGCGATCGATTCGCCTCGCCAGTGTAAACGAATAAAGCTTTAATAATTAAAGACACCACGACGTGACATGCACACCAGCATAATATATGAAACCTTACGCAATACCTCTGCGTCTGGTTCATGGTCGCTGACCTCTGATCTTCAGATATCTCATTTGGTTGTTCTTGTTTAAATTAGCAGACAAAGAAGCCGAACCGAATTGCTGAAGAGCATATTCATTTCTGGATACAATATGCCAAATCTAGGATTAATGGAATCGTTACGAAGCATCGACCTATGCAGCACTCACCCGAGAGATGTGGATTCAATTTATCAATGGCCATTCCCCTCCGATGCATTCAAGAACAATAACGGTTAACAATATATATATTGCCATCGATCTGAAGCGATCGATGTCGATTGATAAAATACACACACGAAACTAAATCAATTAAAACCCATACATAAATGTACGCAACAAACGCTGAACCCAGGTTCTATATATTAACAAAACGGTTACAAAATTAAGGCATTTCAACCTTAAAAACGAGCTCACGCTCGCTACATTTTCCCACTCACAATTTTCCTCACGACACAGAGATATCTCACACCCTATCATACTACACATATATATAAGATGCATTAGGAAGGATCGATCCTATCCTCTCCTGATTTTCCTCCAACTAAAGCTCTCCAAAAGCGTGCGTGGCTGTTATCAATAGCAAGTCTCCTCAAGACATATCTGCTTTAAAGCTACTTTAAATTTATTTGCTTTAAATTTGCTTTAGTTCTGTTTTTCTGCTTTAAAACAGACTTTCCTCTGTTCTGATCCTCTGGTCCACATTTGCTTACTTTATTGCTGGTGCTCCTGCATCAAATAGTGACTAAAATTTATGGATAGGTTATGTGAAGTTTGATGCCTATGAATTTACTAGCTTTCCATATGATAATGCATACCATGGTTCATTATCATCTCCGAGTTTAATATCAAATACAGTGACTTGTTTAAAGCTTGACTTCTATTTTTTTTTCCACCACTGTGTATGGTATATGAGATATTAAAGACAAATTTGCACCTACAACAATTAGCAAACGAACTGTTTGGAGAAAGTCCTCACTGAAACCCAAACTAAAAAAACTCGAAAAATTTACCATATGAGAAAATGTATTGTGCATATTGTCATGGAGGTCTCAAGGCAGAATGGGTATTGAGAAGACCCTAGAAGACCTAAAAAATGCCCTTAATAACTTAATATGGGAGGAATAGCATTTTAAGACATTACTTGGTTCTTCTTTGCACCAAGAAATAAAACAAAGCAACAAAACATTTTCCAAAAAGGTCCATAATATGATAAAGTAGAAGAAAATAGGGATTTACAGAAGGAAAAAGAAGTAGGAAATTAGATTTATGCACTTGGGATCGATTGAAACACTGGAAGATCAAAAAATGACTTTCTTACATTGGAAAAGCTAGAATACTATCTTTCCAAGGTGGAGAAATCTGATTGGAGTTTAAATTGGGCTCTAGAGCTAGCTATGCTTGCATTGGTACAAGGCAAATTCTTGGAATATCTGGGTGAGAGAGTTAAGTTTATAATTGCCTCTTGTTTTAGTGATATTTTTAGGATAATAGCACCCTTTCCTCTCTACAATGATGACATCAAGAACATGGTGTTTCTTTTCATTGTAGATTGTTATTCAAATCTACATGACAGCCATAGCTCCAACTTTGATAGAAGGTGTGTGATCCTACACACTATGGCGAAAATCAAATCCTATGTAGTCATGCTTGATCTAGAGTAGGATGATTTGATACTTCAAATGCGATAATTCTTCTTCACTGACATCAGAGAGCATCACCCTGAGGAGGTAAAAGCCAATATGCAAGATATCTTATCTTCATTACTAGTTGAAGGTGATGTTACTCGCGAACAACTATAGACAAAATTGTTAGCCATTTGGAGGAAGACACAAGTTGTCTCACAACTGCCTATGCGCTAGCCAAAAGGGTGGTTCAGCAAAACATGAGATTCTTCAGGAGACAACTAGCCTAGGAAGAGTTGCAGAGGATTTGTAGTGACCAACCATGTAGCAAGAATGAGTTGAGGAGAAAAGGTCTTTGCTTCATTTGCAAGGAACCTTGGAGATCTAACCACTCATCTTTAGGTGACACTGAGGAGGTGACAGGGCTAGATTAGGGGGAGATTCCTCTTGACTTTCACGATGAGAATTCTTCTCTTATAGTTGAGTCCATGGGTTCTCACGATGACACCTTGTTGGCGGGAAAAACTCCCCTAAGGTAAGGGTTGACAATCTCAATAGATCAAAGGTAGCTAATCAACAAGAAGCATACATTCAAGCAAGAAAACTATATAAACTACCAAAGTTGAGTTTGAGATGGGTACGCCTAGGTCCTATGTTTGATGTCAATCCTGTAGGGTCCAAACCCTCTACTTCCTCCCAATTGAGTAGACCCGCAACATAGTTCAGATAAGCATATACGTAACAACTAGTTCAAAGTGCGTGCATAATAAACATGTTAGACCATCAAGCATAAACATATAAATCATGACATATTACACGTGAATCATAAAAGCATGATCTCATAACATATCAGGAACAAGACAAAGCTTCTTTATTAGTATTGTAACAACCCTGGTGAAAATTCCATGTAATAAAAGTAAATAAAGGCAAAATAATAACCATGGATGATGGGACACTTATTCCAAGTTGAATGTTGGGTAGAATCTTAGTGATGGGGATCACTTGTGATTGTTTATGGCTAAGGAAATTGGCAAAGGCAATGGCTAAGGCTTTGGAAAGGCAAAATGACATTTTGGTACAATTATTTATGAAAATAATAGAAATTAGGAGAAAAGGGAGGTGAAAGGTCACAGGTTTCACGTGAGGAAGAAATTGAAGGAAAATAATGGAAAATGAGGAAAATAGAGGCCTCATTCATAAAAAGGCTACTGAGGATCAATTGGTATCCTTTTGTCATTTCATTTTTGGAGCTCTCTCATTATTCTCTCTCTCTCTCATACTCTTGGAGACTTAAGAGTTTTCTTGGAGCACTCTTGGTGGGGGTGACATACTTGGTTTTTTGGAGCAAGAAAGCAAAGGAAGAGGAAGAAAGCACAAGAAAGCATTAGGATCAACAACTACATCATATTTTCTTACAAGCACCGAGTTGCATGTATGTTTCCTTCACTAGTTTTGGCATGCATGGCACATGCATGTGGTTTCTTGGTTGTGATATGTCATTGGCATGGAAGATTGCCTGGATTGACAGTGGATTGCATAGCCTTGCCATTTCTTGGATAGCCATGGTGATTGTGGATTTACTTTCATTGTTTGTTTTTGGTTGGTTCTCATGTTTCCTTAGCTTGGGTTGAGTTATTAGTTCCTAGAAGCCCTGGTTGGACAAACGCTCTAGAAGTCCTACAACAACTTGGGTTGAGTTACTAGTCCTAAAAGCCTTGGTTGGACAAATGCTCTGGAAGCCCTTGGTGGGTTGAGTTACTATTCCTGTAAGCCTTGGTTGGAAAAATTCTATGGAAACTTGATGACAATTGTGGGTTGAGTTACTAATTCTGGAAGCCTTGGTTGGAAAAGATGCACTGGAAGTCCAGGAAGGCTTGGATGGTGACCAATTTGATGATGGTTTTGTGATGTCCGACTGTGAGGTGTAATCACTGTTTGATGGGTTGAGGTGGATGGCCTCTAGAAACCCTCGATGAGTTTTGATTGATGTGTTCTATGAGATCCCACATTCATGCTTGGAATATGGCACGGGGGTGAATGACTGAAGAGTGATTTGGATCAGCCATTCTATGGTTGGGTGGAATGTGGAAGTCCCATCCTGGGATTGGATTTTGCATCATTAATGAAATGTTATTTCTCCTTGTATTTCTATGAGCATTTTGATGGATTGTATGTGGTTTATATGGTTTTACTTTCATGAGTATTTATGTTGCTATTATGCTGGTTATGTATATGTTTTATGACAACAACCATGTGTGGCTGTCATCATGTTTTTACTTGTAATTGAATGATCAATGTATCTATGACCTAATGGATGGAATGGCAATTGATGTCTTGAGGCATCAACGGTTCTTAGCGATTCTTAGCTAAGTATGAAACCCCTATGCTCAGAATTGTTAATTACACTTGTAGATTACAAAATACCTGTCATGGCTAATAGGGGTCCAGTTAAGGTCCTGAACAAGTATTTGCTTTAGTACTGTCATTTCCATTTTATTTGACTGATCTGAAGAGATCGTTCAATTCTGGGTAGTGACCTGGGCTTTGGGCTTGAAAAAGTGGCTCAAATCCCAGAGTCACTGACATAACACTAACAGTTTTGGTCTTTGGTCGCTGGCAGGAAAGCCTATGAGAGCGACTTTGGATTGTTGGTCACACTCACACCTATAGCATGGGAGTGACTGAGCCTTAAATTGTCCAAATTTAGCTCAGTGGGACCCCAAGGCAAGTTATCTAAAGTATTGGATTAGTTGCTGAGGGTCATGTAGCTAATGATTAATGTCTGTATGGTGTGTTTCCATTGGTTCCACTTCCTTAACATGACTTAGAAGGTCGAATCATATCATAGTGGCCTCTCGTTGCATGTTTACCCCGGTTGGCCGGTTTCTTAGGTAGACGTGGGAGGAGGGTGTTACAAATATCAGCAAAAAGTAGTGGGTAGATACAACCTGATCCAACCATGGCACCAACGAAACCATCCTTTGGATCCATCTAGCCCAAACCTCAAAGATCACCTCTCAAGCATGTGCAAAAGGATGCCATATAATGAAGGA
Source organism: Pinus tabuliformis (assembly GCA_031772625.1). NCBI lineage: Eukaryota > Viridiplantae > Streptophyta > Pinopsida > Pinales > Pinaceae > Pinus > Pinus tabuliformis. The sequence continues at coordinate 1,479,863,973 of CM062818.1, forward strand.
TGAACATCTATGCAAGGAAACAAGGGTTTCCTATGACTGGGAGTGCATGAGGCACAGGGAAAATCAGACTTGATCTGTGGACAAAAAGACTATAATGTTGATATCCTCTCTCCTTGATTGTTATTAGGCCTTCCCATGAGGTGTATAAATAGCACCAGAAATTAGTTGATTAAGCTAGATCACAGGCTCCTGTAGGTGGGTTTTTGGTGAAACCCGTAAACCCCACCCTAAAAATAGGATAAATTTTTATTTTTTCATATTTGAAATCATATACGCGAATTCTATATTATGGTATCCATGTGTGTATTCTCTTTTTAAAGGGCAGAGTCATGCATGGATTTCAAAATATTGTTTTTTAATAAATGATCAAGTATGTATGGAAAAGGGCTGCCCAAGGCCATACCAGAGCATCAAAACTACAAGAGTGTTAAATGATGCTATAACAGATGCCCCCTAATATATGAGGTCAAAAGGGGTACATGATGGTCGAAATGTATTAAGTACAAAGAGAGATCATTTGAGGACTTGAGAGGAGATCACCATATTCCAGCCCACTAAATACCGGTGGAAAGAATCAGAAATAAGACTCATGTCTAAGGAGGGCATACCCATGCTCAAAGATCGTGAATCATGTCCGTTAATCAAGTATAGAGCAGATCCAACATGTATACATAAGTGTATAAAGAAGAATGAAGAATACATAGTGGATCATCTGATCATAGCCGCAAAGGAACACACCAGATCTATGTCTCAATATCAGATATAGAAGAAGCTTTGGTCAATGATGCTCGAAGAATGTGTGATCACCGATGCTACATAATTGATCCTTATAATAGTACCAAGTCATATAGGTGGAATAATGGTATTGCATAAACTTGGGTGTCAACATATAGGACGCTGTTGAGATGAACTACAAGATATAAGGGTGGTTGGTAACACTGGCAGAAAATTGAAGGAGCTAGTAAGTGAACCAAGATGCTGACACAACCCGAGGCCTTCACTTACCACAGATGGTATATTTCTACACTATGGGAATAAATGAGATGAAGTCAACCATGTGAGAAATCATTTGATTATCGGGCATGGATGTATACCGTTAACAAATGCGAGAAAACTCACTCATAATGATGATGAGAGTCAAGGTACCCCAGTACAATCTAACAAATTCAAATAAATGTGTTGAAGTCGAACACTTGAGAGAATCTATCAACCATGAGACATTGATGTATTCTCACTGTCGATAGCAAAGGAGTCTTCCACTAATCACTGCAAACCCTAAGGTATTGCATGAATCCCAATGTGTGATAATGTACGCTAACATCGAACACAAGGGAAACCACTCAGTTAAAGAGCCATGAAACTGATCAATGTTGAGCATAAGATCACCTATCAATGATGTAAATAGGGCTAGGGTGCGGCTCTAGGCCTACTCTCAGAGCAATTTGTCGGAGTTGATAAGAGCAGACCCACCAACAAGAATTCAATGGAGACCTTCTTAACTAGCACGAGCGAAGGACCAAATAATTGATGTGATACTGAAGATAACTTGATAGACCGGGTATGGTCGACTGAAAATGAGTCAAGAGACACCGCAGAATGGCCGACACAGGTTGACTTCCCTTGAACAAAAGCATGACTCAAATGTGACTCTATGGCAACATAAAATAACTTTGTATAAGTTTGCAATGTAGGAGGCATTAACAAAATCTCCATATGATTGGAAGAGATAACCAATCGGAGGAGGATTGACTCAAGAACAAGGTTATGGCTCTCCTAAAGTCAAACTAAGTCCCATCCCAATGGAGGAAAGACTTGTTTTGAGTGCTTTGTTCAAGGGCGACATAATTGACTCTTGCTGCCATCAAATATGGAAGTAAATGTCCTGTTCCCACTCTTTGTTTTGGAGTATATATATATATATATATATATATATATATATATATATATATTTAAAGCATGGAAAAGAATAAAAGAATTCCTATAGTACAGTGGAAAGAATGAGTGTTTAAGAGTAGATGCACTAGTTCCTAGGACTGAAACATTCCTATGCTCAATGCAGGGTGGCAAATACTAGTCGTCAACACTCAAAGGAAACATCTTTCTGTGAAAATTCCTAGATCTAACAATCTCAGGAATCTACTTGCAACCAGCTGAATCTACTTCTCCTAGATTATAGATTACGTTAAAAACTTATTTCAGATTTCTTCATGAAATATCGAAGCAAATTATCGAAGTATCCTACACCAAATTAAATATGATTATGAATCATAAAAATTGAGCAAGGAAAATAGAAACACATAGGACAATTATTTTTGGACAAAATGTCCCCGGAAAAAGCCAATGCAGGAAAACCATGCAATAACTCTGAGTGTTTATTATTATTAAGTAGTAGTTCGGAATACAACTCTGGATGCCCTTCTGAAAATCCAGTTACAAAGAAAAAGACACTGGAATAAAACTTAGTGAGATTACCTCACTTCACCCGGAAAATCCCTCTGATCCGACAACTGAACTGACTATCCCTGGCTACAACTGCACTTCCCCTTTGCAGTAACTGTGTGGAGCTCTTTGAGGCTCTGCGTCAGCTTTGCGCTGGGTCTCACTACCTCCTGGAGCTCTGACGTCAACCTTCTCAGTTGATTTGGCTGCTCCTCGACAAGTTTCAAATTTCTACTGGAGGACAACTCTTCCTCTGCACTGGTCCTTCTGGCACTGTGTGGGTCCTCCTGGCCCAATGTCAGTCCTCCTTGGGTCTATGTTACCTCCACTGGTGTATCTCTGCCGAGTATTTAGGGTTACAGAGAAGATCCTCCAACCCAACTATCCCTGCCCCTCTGCTGAAAGAGATCTCCTCAATCGATTTTTCCTCCTAAGAACTTCTCACTTCAGAAAATCAATTTCTTGATCTCTCTAAGTGTGTTTTCCAAATGACTCTCAAGCCACTTCTTATATCTTCCTATTGGACAACCAACGACCTATATTAAATCATAATCGAAGAGGCATATCATTTTGTCTTGATCCATGTCTTTTTCTAGAAGTTTCACCCCTAATTAGATTAATTCCCATTAATATTTTAATTTTCCTAAGTTTAGACTTAGGGTCCTCATTAAAAATATTAATTATTTTAATAAAATCACTTCTGGTTGGAATTTCCCAAATTTTTTTTTGGGTTCTTTGGAATACTTGTACCCAAGCCTCCCTGCAAAATTTGAGCTTTAGAGCACATTCGATGCTACCCCAAATCAATACTCCCTCTTAGCGAGGAATGTGCTCTAGCAATACAATGCTACTGCATATTGCTCTAACTCTGAAGCATTGTCCCTGCGCTGCTGATGCTTGACATGTTGTCCATCAACTTCTACATTGCTGATGCTTGACATGTTGTCCATCAACTTCTGTGCTTCTGTTGCTACTGTATCGCTGCTGACACTACCATTATCAACACCGCATCCGTACTACAACTCCCTCTCAAACTCTGCATCCGCTATGCCGCTAGCACTACCACTACTAACACTGCATCTGTACTGCAACTCAATTACTGAGAGAATCAATTCAAAACACCCAAAATTGGACAAGTATCCAGTGGATACACCTCGGTGTTGAAGTCATGACTACTGCTAGTCCCACGCTCTCTTCTGAAGCCACTACGCTGTTGAAGCTCTGCACTGAAAACTCCACCATCTCACTACCACTGATCATGGGATCCCATACCAAGGTGATAATCCAAGAGGTGGGATCCTCAAGGATCCTGCCCATCTATAGCTGTATCAAACCATAGTACTAGATCACCCCACCTCTCCCCTGGAGGTACTTGGGCAATCATGGAAAAATATGATATACTCATACTGCGACTACTACTGCTCTGTTGATGCTTTTGCACTGCTGTTGCAACTCCTGCAATAATGAGTCTAATATCCTCAGATCCTGAAGTACTAGCTTCCATAGGGCTGCTCCCTTTGAAACTAGACTTCCCTTGAGTCTCGATCTCCCTATGGGAAATCTCTTTGATCCCTCTTGAAAACTTGCATAGTATTCCTGCACTGGAAAATGGATTGCAAAGCTCTGTGCTGGGAATCTCCTAGCTGGAACTGCACTTGCATATTGCAACTGGGCAATTCACACTGCCTATGTCACTGCAACTAGTTCTGCAACTGTCTTCCGGAAACTGACTGCAACTAGCTATGCAACTGTCATTTGAATGACTAGCTGCGTCTACTGACACTGTGATCCTCCTGCTACTGATTCTGTTGGGCTCTCATAGTAGGGATACTGATCTATGTAAGATATTTGCAACAATTCGATCTAATTTTCCACTCTTCCATAGATCCTGCCCATCCATGGCCATCTTTGCAAATGTCGAATTGCCTCCTCTCTCCTCTGTGCAACTCTAGGCTAACCTACGCACTCCCTGTTGGAGTTAGTAGATCTACTGCCCCTTGCTGCTGCTCAGCTCTAGAGAATTCAAATTCCTTGGCTAGGAATTCTTTGAGGAAGAAATTCCCTCAACATGCGGTCTGCTTCCTCCTCTAACGACTTTTCTGCCCAACACTCATCTTGCAGAAAACTGCGTCCCTCTAGCTCTGCGTGGTTCTGCCTAGCTCCCTTTGCCTTGGCAAGTTTTCGATCTAGTAGCCTTACCTCTCTGTCGGTCCACTTAGAGTGAGACACCCACGAAATTATATCCCTCCTAGCTAGAACTGCGCAATCTCTTAGGGGATTCGAACTGCTGCTTGCTACAACAAGTTGGCCCTTACTTCAGTGCTTTATCTTCTCTTTCCTGTTTCACACCAATAACTCTGATACCATGTGAAAATTCCTAGATCTAACAATCTCAGGAATCCTACTGCAACCAGCTGAATCTACTTCTTGTAGATTGTAAATTATGTTACAAACTTATTTCAGAGTTATTCATGAAATATTGAAGCAAATTACTGAAGCAACCTAAGCCAAATTAAATATGATTATGAAACATAGAAACTGAGCAATATGCAATGCAACAGTACAACTTAACACATGGGAGTCTCTAAGGTATAAAGTCAAAATGATAGCAAAGAAGAAGAGGAATGAGGCTTCATCTCAAAGTCAAGACGAGACTAAAGAGGACTCTCGAGCCTAAACAATTCTTGCAACATGGAAAACATATGCTAGCAAGGATCTAACTAGGAAGCCCATGGAAGGAGTGGATCTACCACTATGCTATGATTTTGTAAGATGACTAGTGAAGGTAGCTTAAAAACCACAACATAATGGGGGTGACCCTATGGAAAAATATCACAGTATGAGGTTAAGATGCATAATGCAACGGAAAAAGTGATATGTCCTAACCTATATGCCAGTGGCGAAATGATACTTGCCATGATAGGTCTGCGATCATGGAGTCGAAGTGGTGAAAAAATGTCACAAAGTCTTCATTTACCCTTGAAAACAACCTCCCCCAACATGTCAAGCCAAAAAGTGAAAAAGTTCATGAAATAATAAAGTTAAAAATTATGAATTTTATAAAAATGATAATTTTAAAATTTTAATATAAAAAGGCATCTTGTCTCACCAAAAATTTCATTTAAACTTGCAAGTGTTGAGAGCTTGAGAGCTTGGGAGCAATCTTGGGCAACTCCATTTCATCGATTTCCTCAACCAATTTGTCAACCAAAGCTTCCATTTAATTCTAAATCTATAAGCTCATCCATTTTAATTCATTTAAAGTGGATTCATTCAATTTTTCACCATAGGATTTGTGTTTTAAAAATTACCTTTGCATGTATGTGGGTCGGCTCTTTGGAAACCATGTATAAAAAACCCTACATGCGGGTTTCCAAAGGAAAATCTGCATGTATACGTGACTAACATTTAATAAAGTCGCGTATGCGTAGAGAAGATTGAAAAAATTTGATTTCTAATGGATGATTTCTCTCATTTGCAGGATGGCAATTGTTTGGAAATAGAGGGAGCACAATGATGTTGACAATGAGGTTTTAAATGATCCTATGGCATTGGATGCATTGAGAGGATGTGGATTGCTCAAGTTTTTTATGATGTCGAATATGAAAACCCAAAATTGATTGTTAGAGATGCTTATTCATTACTGGGATCTAGAGCAAGAGCTCTTTATGATTGATTATATGCCCTTACAGATTGAGGTGGAAGATATTTACTTCATCACAGGACTTTCCCAAAGAGGGGAAGAAGTTGATCTAAAAGAGAGGGCCCAGGGATGTGGATTGCTCAAGTTTTTTATGATGTCAAATATGAAAACCAAAAATCGATTGTTAGAGATGCTTATTCATTACTGGGATCTAGAGCAAGAGCTCTTTATGATTGATCAGATGCCATTACAGATTGAGGTGGAAGATATTTACTTCATCACAAGACTTTCCCGAAGAGGGGAAGCAGTTGATATGAAAGAGAGGGCTCGGGGAGGCCTGAATGTTTCAGATTACATAGATCTCTACTGCACACCAAGGACAAACAAGGTGAGATCACAGATTCCGATAAAAAATGTAAGGACCCTGCCAATTAAAATTATCCTCTTTACCATTGTCAGGGTAGCAGGCTCAACATCACTACATCTATCTTGTCATCCTGCCATGTTCTTGGCAATAGAGTACCTTCATACGGAGGTCTTTGATTGGTGCATAGGGCTCTTGGCCTACATGAAGAAGCAATTGTCTTTAATGAGATGAGGGAAAATGAAGCATTTTGGCTATGGCACCATACTTTGTTCATTTTTATTTGAGAGAGTACCAACACTTCAACCTAGAGTGTATATAACTATTACGAGTCCCAGGGATCTGAGGATGGCTAGATGCGCAAACTTGATCAAGCGACTTTGGGGAGGCGAAGTCACTCGAGCAACATTTGACGATGAGCCCTTCCTTTAACGGGAGCAACAAGTCATAGTTATAGATGACTACCCTTATGTAGGGATAGATTATCTAGAGGACCCAGATCTGGCACTTCTCCAAGGTGTTGCATGGGTGATGTTGGTAAAACCTTTAAACTTTTATGTTATTTGATTTTTTTGGATTTTAAATATGATCTTAAGAAGTTAAAATTCTTTTTTCGTGAAACAAAAATCTTACAATATTATTTGATCATGATGCAGATGTTGGACCAATGAGACCTAAGCGTCTACCTAGACATAGGTTTCACAACAAAGACATGGAGAGAGCAACAACAGAGACTGAGAGAGTCCTTCATGCAGTTCAAATGAACTTGGAGAGTTTGACTCGCCAAGTTCCCATGGCAGCCGTAGAGGATCTCCCTGAGGCCATTCAAAGACGAGTGGTAGGAGTACCACGGGAGTGGGTGTGGCTCTTCTGACGAGTGGTGAATGCCATCGTATTTTTCTGTGACCCTCATCCAGGGTAGGGCCCACAAAATTAGATTAGGTGAATGGTCTTTTTATGGACATGGTCGGGCTTAAGCCCTACATTTGTAGGAAATTTTTCCACATTTTGTAATATTTTGGACATATTATTCCTATCTATATACAGACAGTTTCATGATGGTTTGATCATATATACAGATGATTTTATTATATTTTTGGTTTTAACATGATGAATGATTCATGTGCCAATCTAATGTTTGATTAGCTATAGAATCAACAAGTGAATTTTCTGATCGTGGAATATGAATAAAAGTAATAAAATTAAATGACCTTTGTAATAATCTCACTATCAAAAATTGGTGATGTAATAAAGGATCTCTCACATGATGTATGTTATTTAGTTGTTAGGCACTACTAGTTGCGAATCCAAATAAACCACTAACGATTCAATACCAAAAGATATTGCTTCAGATAGTAAATTAATGGAAACACTCTATTCAACTATATTGTTGGAAGCATGACCAGTACATATGCTTCTTAAGACTAACAATTGACCAGATGGATAATATATTACCCAAGGGGTGGAAGCTAAGTTTCGAGTATGTCTACTTTCACCATCAACGAATCCTAAATACACCAGATCACCCATCGAACCCTGCCAAAGAAGATCAAAAATACAAATATTACCATGAGACCCATAGACAGAAACAAACAACTATGTAAAATTTTTACAAAACAAATAAAATGCTAGGTAGCAACCTAGGCATAATACTTCTTAAGATAAAGCCCATTTTTAGGCTCCGACAACACGTTTCCATCAAAGTCAACCAACTCATATGCACCTTTCTTCAAGACCTTTTTGATGATAAAAGGACTGTACCACTTGGGTTTGAACTTGCCTGCCCCTAAGGTGTCCTTATCTTGGTCATAAACCAAGACAAGATCACCTTCAGAGAAAACCCTAGGACGCACAGTCTTGTCATATTGGGCCTTTACTCCCTTTTTATGAGCTTCATTCATTGTGGCTACATCCCGATGCTTCTCATCGAGATGTTCCAAATGAACAAGGTGTTCTTCAAGACTAGAGGTGTCTCGAAGAAGTTGAACAGCTAATTTAAGAGATGGGATTTCACATTCCATAGGGAAGATTGATTCCAAACCATAAACTAGTTGAAAAGGAGTGAAACCCGTGGTGGTCTTGACAGACATTCAGTATGCCCAAAGCGCAAGATATAGCATGATGTGCCAGTTGGATTTAGATTTATTGATTGTCCTTTGTAGGATAGTTTTGAGGGATTGTTTATGTCTTCAACTTGTCCATTGTCTTGAGGGTAGTACATAGACGAATGCTCCTGCTGAAATCCAAATTTAAAGCCAACTCAAACATCATCTTATTTTGAAAATCACTGCCATGATCAGTGACAATCTCCTTTGGAATATCGAAACGTGAAATGATTTGGTTGAATAGGAAAAGAGTTGTTGTCTCACCATCATTATTGAAAGTAGGCATAGCTTTGACCCACTTCATAAAGTAGTCTACTGCTACGATAATGTACTTGTGACCCTTAGCTGAATTTGGGTTACAAGTCGTAAAATAAATACCCCACTTAGTGAAAGGATTGACAATGATGACGGGGAAAAGCGAAGTTGGGTGAGTGTGCATTTTCTAAGTGTATACCTGATAAGTATGACATTTCTTGACCGGTTCAATGCAATCTTTGAAAATCGAGGGCCAAAAATATCCTGTACGCAAGATGTTTTGGGATGTAGCAAGCCCAGATAGATGACCTCCACAGGCTCCACTGTGGCAGTCATTTAGAACATACTCAACTTCTTCTAGGGTTAAAAAACGCCTAAGAATTGATTCAATGCCATGATGATATAAAGTGTCACTAATAATAATATATATTTTTAGCTAGATGCCACAATTTTCTACATTCATCCTTCGAAAAAGTTTGAGGGAACTTCAAAGTCTGGAGATATACTATGATGTCTCCATACCAAGGATCATGTGAAGAGATTAGGAAGAGATGTTCATCAGGAAATGATTCTTCATAAACAAAATCCTCTTCACAAGACAACTCTGAAATCAATTTCGCGAACACTAAATATTTCTTAGACTTGGCTGATATAAATTCGAGATCAAACTCCTATAAGATGACAATCCATTTATTATACTTGCCCCTAGTCACTCGCCTACTGAGGACAAACTGAATGGGTTGACATCAACCAACACAAATATTTTTTCTAAGCGGAATACAATGATGGAGCCGTTGGATAGCATGAATTGCTGCCAAAGCCAATTTCTCTATATGAGAATACCTAGGTTTAGGACCGACTAAGCCTCGATTAAGATAATAAATCACATGCTCTCTAAGAGCATTGTCTTCTTGAACCAGAACCATACCAATGGTTGATTCTGTCGAAGCGAGATACAAGAGGAAATCCTTGCTATAATCGGGTGGACTCAAAAGAGGAGCAAAGGTTAATGCCTTTTTCAAACCATCGAAGGAGCGCTAAGCGAAATCGTCCCAAACAAATGGAACTCCTTTCTTTAGCAATCACATAAATCCTTTCGTAATCTTGGAATAATTTATGATAAACATCCTTAAGAAATTGGATTTTCCTTGGAGACTTTTAAGTTGACGAATAGTGGACAGGGGAGGAAACTGAAGTATTGCCTCAACCTTGAAGGGATCAACACAAATTCCTTCATTGGACACAATGAATCCCAATAACTGACCATATGTAACAACAAAAACACATTTATTAGGGTTCAACCAGATCTTATAATGACGACATCTTTCAAAAACCAAATGAAGGTGTTTTGGATGATCCATTCTCTTTCGAGAATGAGAAACTAGGTCATCCAAATATGCCTCTATTATGTGCTTGATGTCATGGAAAGAATAAGACATGGCCCGCTGAAAAGTTGCTCCAACATTTTTTAGGCCAAAAGGCATCTTCTTGTATGCAAATGTACCCTAGGGGAAAATAAATGTTGTCTTGTGTTGATCTTCAGGACAGATAGTTATTTGATTATATCCAAAGAAACTGCCATAAAGGAAAATACCTCATTTCCAGCACACACATCAATGATCTGATTGATAAATGGAGTGGGGAAATTATCTTTAGGACAAGCCTTATTCAAATCCCTAAAGTCGATGCATACCCAGATCGTTCCTTACTTTTTATCAACAGGACTGGATTCGAGACCCATTCGGTTAAAAGAACAGGGTATATGAAACTTGTTATCACTCTGATATTTCTTTTGAAGTATGAAGAAAGAAAAACCAAAGGTAAACACAAACCACATTTGGAGATCAGGACCTAGCCTCCCTGATGCTTAGAGAGGGCTCTCTCTTTATAATTTAACTTTGTTTTAGTTAAGATGATTTTAGGCCAGTTATTGCTTGCACTTGGGTTTTGTTTTGAATATTTGGTGGTGGGATCACTTTACTTAGATGGACAGAGGTTTGGCTTATACAATTGGGCTATGGAGTCGGATGTTTGACAAAAAAGACTGGATTCAATTCTAAAAACAATGTCTACAGGGCAAGATAGATGAGTTACTGCAGATCTCAAAGGCTAAATGGTGAATGGCTTCAAATTGGATCTAGGGAGTAATTAAGGGTTCCCTAGGCCGGAATTTAGAAGGAATGAAAGAAGTCAACCGAGATGGGAGAGCAGTTAAGGGTTCTCAAATCCAGGTATCAGAGGAAAACATGTAAATGAATAATTGTGCAAAACACAGTGTAATTAAACAAATTCTTAGTGATATTTCCAGTTAATTCATTTAGATTTTAGAACGCATTTAAGATTATGAAAACACATAAGAAAGGTAACAGAATTACACAAAGAAAGTACTTCACTGCAAGTGGCTCATCTCAAGAATCCTGTAGCGAAATGCTTTTATTAATTGCTCCAGTCTGTTGACTTGAAATTAGTACAATCACCTTTAGGTTTTCAGATCAAAATAACTCTACAAATGTAAAATAATCCACCCTAATACTTCGAATTTTAAAGTATTCATACAAAAGGAATTACAAAATATTTGACACTATATTCAGAATTAATCTAGGAAAAAAGGAATATCTTCTTGCAAGAAGATAGAGATGACTATTGAATTGTTTCATGCTGTCCCTTTTATTTTGGTTCTACTGGTTGTAGACTTTTATGTTCAGCCCTTTATGCTGCTAGGTTGTTTGGCTTTCATGCTGGATGCTCTGTTTTAGTTTAACCTTTCATCTGATACTCTTTCATCTAATACACTTTAATCCAGCTGACCTGTCAATATCCTTTTACCCTGTTGTTTCACTTTTTAATACAGATTTATAATTTACTGTCCTTTTACTATAGTAAATCATTGAATTTTTCCCATGTTTTTTCATCTGGTAATTAGATATTGATCATTTTTTCTGTATATCTTATCTTCCTCTGTATATTTGGCAAAAGTGGGCTTATTAATAAACAAGTGTTTTACCTCATGCTGGAGGTAAAACAAGTTTTCAAATGTTTGGTACAAGACTTTGCCTATTGGCATGCCCTTCATAGATGAAGTGATCACCTGTTCTTTGGCCACTTCCCTGATCTTCTTGTTGTAATCTGCATGTGTCATTAACTTGTCATTTATAACTAAGGGATTAGGTAATCCCTTTTCCTTCAACAACTCAAACTTAGCCATGAACCTATCAACGACTAGCTACATGTTCTGACACTTATCTTCTAGATTCAACATCAAATTCCTCTTGGTGAGGACTCTCCTGACTTCCAAAATTGTACCTGTCCTATCAGGTATCTCAAGCTCTTGCAATTCATATTTATTCTTGGAGTTGAGGAAGTGGATGATTCTTGTTGCTTCCTCTAGCATATCTCCAAGTTCTGTCTTGACCCTTTCAATGGCTTCTGTTGCTTGCTTAATCAAATCAATCTGCTAAAAAATGACCTGGATAGATGGCCAAATATCATTGACTAAGTCAATGATATTGGCCCACAGTTTTTCTTTAGCCTTTCCTATTGGTTTAGTCAAGGTCAGTTCTTTCTCCAGGCCTTTTATCCTTTCATTCATCCTTGTAGCCTTTTGTTGCTCTTCTTTATGCATAATTTGGGCAAGTTTGTAATCTGTCTCAAGGCTGCTGACTTTCTCCTTCAATTTGTTCATCTCATTGGTTTGAATGGACATTTCTTCCATTTCTTTGACCAGCCTGTTTGCTTCATCACCTGTGGTACCTGTTGCTATTGATGTTGTTGCTGATGTAGTTGAAGTTGATGTTGGCAATGCAGTGGCCATTGGACTAGTGGGAGCTAATGTTGCTGCCAGAGTGGAAGGTACAACTGTGGTCACTGTTGGAATGATAGTTGGAGGAGCACTATCAATACTAGCTTGTTTGAGCTGAATCAAGCTATCTAGTTCCTTTTCCATCTCCTTCAATTGGTCATTGAGTTGCAGCACCAAGTCCATCATCTCTTCATGATTTGTCTGGCTTTCCAGGACTTCCTTTGTTTGTGGGTGTTGTAACTGAGGCAGCTTGAGTTGTTTCTTGAGGGCTGCAATATCCTCATTCTTCTTCTTGATTAACTATTCAACAACCTTGATGTCCTTTGGGTCATGGCCCAGTTCAATAACCAGGTCCTCCAAGGACTTTATCCTGGTGTCTTTGGTGCTGGATGAGGCCTTTTCCAGTTTGTACTGGACTGTCACATTGTCCAATGAATCATTCAATTTGAATGCTGCCATGGCCTTTTCTATGAGGGTGGAGTAAATCATTTCTCTAGCCTGCTTTTGAAATTCGATTTGATCAATGGGATGAACATCCCTGGTCAAGACCTCAAAATTTGTCTTCTTGTAGTCTGCTGTACAGTGGGCTGTAGGAATGACACCTGCATTTTTACTTCTTTGATGTCAAAAGCCGACATCAATCTGTTTTGGTTTGTTGGTGTCATTTTCACGTACTTGGCATATGTATCTGCCTTCAGCTTTTCGTTCCTCATTTTTATTTCCTTAAATATTTCTTTGATATCTGTTTCCTTGTTAGCTGGCCTAACAAAGGAAGACACCTCCACACTCTTCTGTCTTTGTATGATCTATGCGTTGGAAGTAGATAGCTACTGTGTTTCTACTGATGCAACTGTCTCTATTGTCTGTTTACTTGTCTGCCCCCTTGCCTTAGTGTCAATCATTTCTTCTGATGCAATCTGTTCCTCCTGTTCAGACACAAGATTCAATTTGGGCCTTTTGTTTAGCTTGAACTGCTCATCAGTGGTCTCCATGGAAGAACTTGATGCTTCTTCCTTGTTTCTTTTAGGATTATTCTCCTCATTAACAAGGATCTAAATGACAGGAGGGATGTTCATTGGCTCTCCCAACATTGGAACCTACAGGAAAGAGCTCTAGTCTAATTGTTTCTTTAAATAAATCATGGTGTTCTCCGCATCCACAACTATGCTGTCCATGTCAATCAATGTATTTTCTACCCATTCTGACTGATTAGTATACTGTGCAATGTCAGGTCTTGGGTAGTGGATGTAAGGTCCCAGCTTGACCTTTTGTCTGAGCTTGTTTATAACCCCATGAGGGTCATAATGCTAGATGAAACTATTCCTGAATTTCAATTCCTGGAGCATCTTATTAGTGTCAGGTCCAACCTCTCTGGTGTTGCAGATGAATGGGCCCATTTGGTTTTTCATCTTAAACCGTGTCTTCTTCCTAGCAGCTAGGAAGTTGAGCTCACAACCATAGATCCTGATTTCAATGTGATTTTGGTAGAGGTACCAGTCTCCCACCTTGCTATTCTTGGCCAGTTGCAGTACTCTTTTAATTTTTGGGCTGATTCTAGGCTGAATCTGAGAAGTCAACATGTTCATGACTGGGTATACAAAAGAATCTATGAAGTCTTTGTATGAGGTGGAAAACTTGTGGACCAAGGGTGTCCAGAAGATGACTGATCTTTCCTTTCCCTTGGTGTCCAATTTTTGGATCTTCAAAGGGAATTTATCTGTCTGGTAATAGAGGAACATATGAAACAATACTAAAGAGTATTTGAAAACTCTTTCAGTGGGAAGTCTAGTGAGTTGTTCATGCATTCTCTCTACAATGAATTAGGCATAATCATACAAAATTGTAGGAGGCTTGCCTGGAGTGAAAATGGAAAAGAAGGCCATGATGACCTCATCCACAAACTCGTCTGATGTGCATCCTAGGATGCATGAAATCATGGTGATTATTCTCCTTCCAGTCTCTGAGAAAATAGTGGCAACATAAGGTGGAATGTCTGTAGGAGTATGTTTCTCTTCAATGATGAAATTTTGAAATATTTGTTTGATCTTGGCTAGGTCCAGTGTGATGTATAGGTCCAACAGGTGTCCAATGGACAAAGGAGTCAAATTAGGACTAGGCTGGATTTGCAACATCTGGTTGATGGATTCAGTAGTAATGGTGAATAATATCTCATGGTTTGGTGCCTCAATAGCCCTATGGCTTGGAATGTAACAGGCATGACAAAAATGTACTATGTCTAGGAATGGATGGACTTCTGGGAATGTATACTTGGGCAGATTGGATTCCCAAAGGTTTATATCATCAGCATGGTTAAGGAACCTATCCTTGGCCCAGCAGTGGATTCTCAGAAGGTGGCATGGGGTGGCTGTATCTTTGATTTGGAAGTCTTTGTCTACCAGGGCCAGGTGGTCAATGTCTAAATGAGGGGTTGTCACTGGTCTGACATCTAGAGAGGTCTAGGCAGCCATTTCTGTAATAAACTATGGAAATTTGGGTTATATGGCTATTGGAAGTGAAGTTTTGATAATTCTGTAATAGGAGTAGGGTATTAGCAGTGTAGGTAGGGGTTTTGGTATTTTAGGAGGGGGAATACTCTCAATTTAAAGGGAATTCAATTGATGATGATGATAGTGGTTACCATCCACTGAGACCAAATTGGTCTATTGGACCTATAATTTTCTTAGTTTTTAATTGTCTGCCTCCTCGTATTTCTTGGCGAGATTGGTGCTGTAGCTTTCTTGTTTTTCTCTATGGTCTTCCAACTTTCTTTATCTTGCATCTCCTACATCTCTTCTGGTTTTTGGGACATTGGTGTCTTAGCTTCGCGATCTATTGTGTTCGTCCTTTTGAAGATAGTCAGAGAAGAAGTTTGGTCTAGGAGATTTGCTTTGTTGTTAAATGAAGATTTATTTTGTGCGGTATTCAAAACCTCATAACTGTTGATGCTTGAGGGGTTGTCAAGTTCACTCTTTTGTTGTTGGGCGGGGCTTTCTCCCTGCTTGTCTTGAGAGTTGTTTCTTTCTTGCCCGATTTCTTGTGATTCAGAGTTTTCACTAGAGTATTCTTCTTTGATGACAGTGTAGTGTTCTTTTTGTTCTCTTTCCCACCAAGTAGATCTATGGTGGTTTTTTCTAGAAGAATTTTTCTGGGAGGCTTTTGGAAATTTTTGGCTAGATGGCCTATCTCAAAGCAGGATCGACATTGGAAGAGGACACTTTCATAATCAAGTTTCTAGTTCCACACATAGTCTTTACTTGTTAGGTTTATTTCTGCTGGGAATCCGGTGCTGAAGTCCATTTCCACACAAATGTGTGCATAAGTGGTTCTGGCATATTCCTCTGTTTCTGGGCACCTGCAGTAAAATTTCCCAATTGCATTTCCAATGGCTTTTAGCAAGGAGAGATTCCAGAGATCCAAGGGTAAGCTTGGAAATCTCACCCAAACTGGTGCTGAGGTTATGACTGCTATTGAGGCATCAAATGATAGGTTCTATGGCTTCATGAATAGGCCTGAGTTTTCCCAAAACCAAGGGTCGGAATCTAGAATACATTGTCTGCTTTCAGGATTTTCAAAATCTACTATAAAGAAACCCCTAGCACAGGGGTAGATATTAATTTCATCAGAAATGATAGGCTTCCATACCTCCGAGATCCAATTGTGGAGAGCTGTTAGCCGCGGCCAAAAACCATTGAACCGGCAGATTAGGGCACTTTCAGAAAACTTCAAAGCCTCATCGAGTGAGGCCTAGACCACCTGGACAGTGGGAGCTAGGGCTTCACTGACGATATGGGCAGGAGCTTGCCCTCCAGAAGCAGATGGAACTGAGCCAGCAACTATTTTCGCGAAGCTGGGAGCCATATTTTACTTGCCTGTAGAACCCAGCCGCAGAGAAATAAGGCAGAAGATTAGATCTAGATCTAGCTGTAGAAGATTAGATCTAGAACCCTCTCGCAGAGTTAAATTCATTCAATTATTTCATGAATTTAGTGTATGTTTTTAAATGAGAGGTCTGTTCTGGTTTTCTGCTTAAATACCTGGAATTTATGGTCGGGGCTGCAAACTGGTTTTAAATGGAGGTTTGCAAAGGCTTCTGTGGCTTTCAGGTGTGCTGTGGTGGCATTTTGGAAGGTATCCAGCGGTTGGTAACTGGTCGCAGGAGCTCTGAGGGTGCAGGTGTGCTTTGGAGGCTTCACAGTGCAAACAAGCAAAAAAGGGCAAAAATGGGGTGTGAGGGCTTTTAACCGGGAGCGGTTAGAATTGGCAGGGAAATTAAATGAATAGTGGCGGTTTTTCTTTATGGCGGGGAGGTGGTATTGGAGGGTATTGCATCGCTTATGAGAGTCGGGCGGTATTTTGCTGAGGGAATGCAATCTATGCCAGAGGCTGACACGTAGCAAAATGGGCCTGAGAAAAACTACCCATATCGCATGCTCTTGGGCCAGTAAAGGTTGGGCATTGAGCAGGCGCGATATAGGTGATGGTCGTTAGATTTAGGGGTTCATGATCCGATGACCGTCGAAAAGTTGCATGGTTTGGGTGATGGGGTGGAGGTCAGCAGGACCCATGGGATTAATTACGGCTAAGTGTAATTAACCAGCGATTAACTATGGGTTTATGAAGTAATGTGGGTTTATGGAATATAATGGGTAATTTTTTTTTTTTGGAGTTTAATATGGTAATGCAAGAGGGGAATAATAATTAGGACAAGAGTTTTAGTAGGTTTTTTTGGGGTTTTTAGGGAATTTAACAAAGGAAAAATGATTTTTCAAAGGGGGGAAAAGGGTTTTACACTTAGGGGAATGAATTTTGAAAGTAAGTGACCAGGGAATGTGTGAAACCAAGGGGTATGAGTGAAAATGAAGGGAAAAGGGGTTTTGATAAGCCATGAAGGGGAAAAAGGGAAATTAATAAGTATATAGTGGGGGCTGAAATGCAATGAAGGAGAAGTTAGGCCAATCAGCTTATGAACATGCTTTTCACTTTGATAACTTCTCCTGCACACTGAAACATAGAGTTAAGCATGATAGTAGTGCTTATGTTTCAAATGGCTTGTATTTATGCAACCTTTCTTCTACCTACCCTAACATTTTTTCTTCACTTTGATGGGTGCACTTAAGCTAGCAAACCCTCATCTTTCCTTTATTCTTTTGTGAAACAAACTATCTATTTCTAACCTTATATCTTTCAAGGGCTCAGATTAAACTGATGAGCTCTTTTTATTTCTCTACCTATCTACTATTTTGCCAAAATTAAATTGTTTGGCAAAACATGTATTATCTAACTATAAACATGAAATTCAAAGCATGAAGTAGTCAAGATCAAACAATTTGAATATCATGGGTTGTGGCATATATGACAAGCTGCACACAACCATTATTTAAGACAATAAAGTAAAGAGTAGTGGCACTTGGACTTGCACACTTTCATGATTTGTTTTTTGTTTGGGGTTCATATTTTTTGATATTTTCTTATTTTTCTTGTCCTTTAATATTTCTTTTAGGACATACCCTCTTTACATTTTTTAATTTTAATATGGAAAACATTTGTAGAAAGCAAAGGTATGTACAATATTACAAGACTTAACCTCAGCCAATTCAAAATTATGAATCCTATCACTATAGGACTCTAACAGTGGCTCCACATGGGGATGGCATTTCTTGGTGAAATGTCAAGAACTCTAAAGACTAGTAGCCCTTGAATTGTGACTGATGCTACCTTGTAAACTGTCCTTCTGTGATTCTTCTTTATTGATAGTTATGACAGTGAATCCTTCAAAGCTCAGGGCCTTCTCTCTGGGCTTCAACCTCAAAGGATTACCATCCAATCCAATCTACACTTTGCAATGTTATGTACAATGATGAAAAGTAAAGTGAACTGTTGTGAGTTAGTGGAAAAATAATGCTTCAGCATCCTACCATTTACAGGTCCTCCTGGTAGATCTGATCCATCTATGTTTTTCAAGAAAAAGGCATTGTTGCCTCTGTAGCCATAAATGACATAAGGCCCCTGCCACAAAAATCAAATTTTCCATGCTTGCCTTTGTCTTCTCTCCTTGAATCCCACTTAAGGACTTCATCTCCTATGTAAAAATCATCTGCTTTATTCTTTTTATCAAAGATTTTCTTGATTTTTTCCTGGATTACCTGTGATTTTACATATACTTCTTCTCTCATCTGTTGCAGGTGTATGGTCTGATTTATTCTTCTCTGAATATCATTTGGTTCGACCTATAATTCCTAGATGATCTTCATCACTGGTACTCCCAAGGATGATGGGAAAACTGCATCCATCCCATAAACCAACTGATAGGGTGATGTTCCAATGGATTTCTTAGTAGTAAGTCTATGCCCATAAGGCATTGACTAACTTCTTGTTCCATGTCTTTTTGTTATCTTCCAACAATTTTTTAATGATATTTACCAGGATTTTGTTGGATGACTCTGCTAGTCCATTACCTTGAGGGTAATAGGTTGTGGAATGGCCAAGGGTGATGTGGTACTTGTTACAAAAATCTATCATTCTTTTGGATTTAAAGGCAGATGCATTATCAGTAATGAGCTTCTGGGGACATCCAAATCTTGATAGGATATTATTTTATAAAAATGAGATTGTAACAGTGTCTATGGCTTGCCTAGAAGGTATGGCCTCTATCCATTTGGTAAAATAGTTTGTGGTTGTCAGAATCCACTTGTGCTGAGCTGAGGAGGCTGGGTGTATTTCTCCAATGAAGTCTAACCCCCATTGTTGAAATGGCATTTCAATGGAAATTGGTTTAAGAGGCAAGGGAAAAAGTTTTCTCTTTCCCTCAAATATTTGACATTTATGGCATGAGGCCACATATTTCTTAACATCTGGAAACAAAGTAGGCTAGTAAAAACCAACCCTTAGGATCTTGTCAGCAGTACTCTTCCAGTACAAGTGTCCTCCACAATCCCCTGCATGAAACTCTTGTAAAATCTTATCAGCTTCATCTTTTAATAAACAGGATAAAAGAATACCACTATTGTCCTTCCAAAACAATGCATTATCTATAATACAATATCTTAATGACTTCATTTTTAAAAATCTAGCTTTATTTCTTGTTAATCCAGGAGGAGCTTGTAAGTTTAGTAATACAAATGTAATATCTGCATACCAAGGTGAATGAGTAAAATGTTCACTGTTCTGTGGAGTCGCCATCTCCTCCTAATCATCAAGGGCACTAATAAAGTTGATATCTAAGGCCTGGCAGTTCGATTCAACCATGAGTTTGGCTAAACCTTGACCTTTGATGAGCTTAATGGGCTTTATCTCGATATCATATTCCAATATTGTGGCAATCCATTTGCCTCTTTTTCCTTCAAGCCCATTTTGAGTCAAAATGTCCTTAACTACAGAGTTTGGAACATAAGCAATAATGTGAGAGTACAGAATGTACACTCTGAAGTCTTTGATTGCCTTAACTAAAGCTAATGCCTATTTTTCCATGATATTGTATTTAAGTGTGGCATCTCTTAAGGATTTACTAAAGAATGTTATTGGCTGCTCATACCCTTGGTTGTTCTTTTGCAGCAAGACTGCTACAATGGTGTGTTTTGAAGCAAAAGAAAAAATCATAAAACCTTTGTTAAAGTCAGGACTTATCAAGACTGGAGTCTTAGTTAAGGCTTCTTTGATGGCTTCAAAGGATTGTTTGGCCTTCACTGTCCATTTAAGTGCTGAGTCCTTTCTTAGCATGTTATTTAACTCTCTAATCAGTTCTACTAGATTTGAAATTAATCTCCTAAGGAAGTTTATCTTGCCTAGAAATAATTGTAACTCTCTAATGTTTCTAGGATGGGTAATGGTCAAAATGGCCTCTATTCTAGCAGGATCTATTCTAATCCCATCTTTACATATGATATGCCCCAACAGTTTCCCCTCTTCCAGACCAAAGAGTGTTTTCTTGGGATTTAAACAAATCCCAAATTTTCTACATTTGATAAATACTCTTCTCAAGTGGTCTAAGTGTTCATTGTCAGATTTAGAGAAAACTGTGATGTCATCTTGGTATACTACTAAGAAATCATGGATCTCCTTGGCAAAAGCTATATCCATAGCTCTTTGAAATGTGGCACCTGCATTCATTAATCCAAAGGGCATCTTCAAATACATGAAGGTACCCCATGGAGTAGTAAATGTAGTTTTGCCTTGGTCCTCAGGTTGGACTAAGATCTGGTTATACCTAGAGAATCCATCTAACAATGGAATTCTAGATGAGCCTACTACCCTTTGCAGTATATGGTCCATATTTGGTAGAGGATAGTTATCTTTTAGTGAGACGTTGTTTAAATTTCTGAAATCTACACAAAGCCTAATTTCACTTGTTTTTTTCCTAGTTGTGACTAAATTTGAAATCCAGTCTTAGTATCTAATGGGGGCTATTATTTGGGCATCAAACATTCTTTTGAATTCCTTCTCAATAGAGGGCATACGAACTTGGCTTATTCTCCTAATTTTCTGTTTAAAAGGTTTATGATCTTCTTTTAGAGGTATTTTTTGTTGGATTATGCTAGTGTCATAAGATTTTAAGTCTTCATAACTCCATGCGAATACATCCTAGAACTCTTTAAACAGATTGATGTATTTAACCTTTTCCTCTGGAGGTAAGGCTTTTGATATTTTGATGAGTTTTGATTTATCCTCAGTTCCTATTTTAACCTCTTCTATGTCAGCTCTCAAAGGTTCCATCTTGGGTTTTCTAGCTACATCATTAGAGTCAAAACAATCTTCTAAAGGTACTAATCCTTTGGGAAAAAGAATATTTTTCAAATTAAGAATCTCAGGATCATCATTCATTATTTATTCAATCTCTACATTCTCTAAACTATCTATTTCTACTATAGTAAATTTAGTTAGTTTAGATATATCTAAAATATTTACACCTAGGTTACTTTCTATATTATTGTCTATTGTACAATAAATTTCTCTCTTGAAATTCTGAAACTCACCTTCATTGTTCATGAAATCATAGATCTGAGAATCCTTGGATAAAATCTGCGAATACTTCAGGTTGTCTGGTATAACAGGCATATGTCTGACTTCTGCAGTGTGCTGATGGTTGGGTTGAAATGGAAATTTACAAGTACTAGCAAAAGTGGCCAAACTGTGGGCATGCATGTTTTGTTTTCTAGGAATGGCAGCAATGTTTGATTCCAGGAGGTCTTTGATCAAGTCTAAAACAGTATCCCTATATCGACCAAGTCTAGGATTGTTGACAGAGTATTCACCACTAATCTGTTTAATAATCATATCTGGGTCTCCCATGATGGAAACTCTTTTGGCTCCCAGTTTTCTAACCAATTGTAACCCTAGAATTAGGGCTTCAAATTCGACCATGTTATTGGTACATTTGAAGTTCAATATGAAAGCATGCCCCTCAGCACGATTATTCTCCATATTATGGATCCACACTCCTGTACCAGCCGCTAACCTATTGACAGACCCATCAAAGTCTAAATGCCAAAGTGACTCATGAAATATGTTCTCACTGTCAGCTGTTTTGTATTTTAGGTCTTTGGTTGTGATTTACTTTTTATCATTTTCTGCATTGTATAAGATGAAAGAGTCCATATATGAATGCATGGAGTATATGGGAAAGTTTTGTGGCTTTTCCTCACTACTAACCATGCATTTCATCAAGGTCTCCCTATATAATTTTCTCGGTTGGCCAAAAACAAATATGGTGGCATAAGACATATCCAACTACAAGGATCCCTGCAGTTTTGCTCACCATGAGCGAGATAGCAACATTCCATATTTCGGTGGGATGTATACAACTACAATGTCCATTAAAATTCTCTTTGCAGGGCACTGGACAAGGGTCACACATAAGTCCTTGATTAGACCAAGGAATTTAACCTGGCTGGAATAAAAAAAAACAAATCCTTATAAGGCCTGGTAATGTCTAGGTTCAGTCTTTCCATTATTTCCTTTGGCATCAAATTGTGGGACGCCCCTGAGTCCAACATAGCGTTATGCAATATTTTATCTTGAATGTTTCAGCTAATGTAAAAAGGAGGAACTCCCCCTTGCTGATGAATACCACTGGCCTTTGGGCCAAACAATAATTCAGGCTGGTCATCATTCAGATTAACAAAATCCTCTCCCTCTCCTATGTTCAAAGTCTCAGTGATCTGTGACCTATAATATTCATTCTTTACTAGTTCGATCAAATTAACTGATATCTTTAATTTTGTTATTTCATTTTTGATGTTGAAAGGGAGCTGAGGTTTGTTTGTTTGATTTAGATCTTCCTTAATATGTGCAGTTTGTGTGTCCTTATTCTATTTCTCAGTAGTAGGCATTTCAGTTTGTGTTTCTACTGTTTTGCCTTGATTTCTCTTATTTTGATTGTTTTTAGTAATTGCCTATGTTTGGGTTTTAGTGGAGGTTATATCTACAATCTTAGGGGTTGAAGTCTCAAGTGTTCCCCTAGGGAGGATTTGTAACACTTTGTTAATTGGAGCTTCTTTTATTATCTTAGTCTGGGTTTGGATGGATCTTTTAATGGGAGTCTCGTTATTCTTTTTACTTCTCAAGCTATATTGTTTATGTACCTCATATATAGCTGACTCATATCCCTATTTAAAATCAAAGGATTCACTAGATTCTAACTGCAACTGTTGCAGCATATATAACTCCTGTTCTTCTTGAGTAAGAAAGACAATATCTTCCTCTTTGGTTTCTAGTAAGTTAATCTGGGTATCATCCTCTCCTTCTTGGTTCTGTGAATCCTCAACATAGTTCTCTTAGAAGGGGGGCCTAATCTATTGATCTAGTGTAGCATTCTTTCCAACATTAGGGTTCTTCCTAAAATTGGGGTTTCTTATTGGGGGTTGTTGTTGTTGATTCTCCCATTGATTTTTTCTCTCCACATTTTCTAACCTTTCCATGTTTCTTTCTAAACTCTTAGCTAAAATATATACTTTTCCATCTGAAGTGGAAGCTTCCTCTTTAAATACAACTTTCTTTTCATTTCTCATTCGAGCTTTCTTAGCTAATAGGTTGGCCTCTACACTAACAACATTGCTTTGCATTTGTTCAAGTGTTTTAGGGTTTCTTTCCCTTAGCTGGTATGACATGTCAGCGTCAAAACCATCAGGGAACTTAATTAATGCTAGGTCAGGTGGAGGCTTAATGTTGGCTGGAATTGCATTGTAGATACTATTAAACCTAGTGCAATAGTCTTGAACTGACTCATTAGGAGCTCTTCTAATGTTTTCATACTCAGAAAGTATTTGCAATGGGTTTTTCTTTCTCTCCCATTTATCAATGAATAACCTATGAAAATTGGCTAAGTCTGCAATATGGTTGGCAAGAAAGGCTTTGAACCATTTCTTGACATCCCCAGTTAAAGTTTGGGCAACCAATCTCATTTGGACATATGCTTCATCTATCTCATGCAATTCAAAAAAGTCAGACATCTTACTTACATGCTGCTGGGCAATGTAATGACCTGTAGTATCAAACAGGAAAATATTACTCTAATAATCTACAGGCATGGCATGGAGTTGTGCAGGTAAAACAAGAGGAGCATATCGGTTTGCCATTGTTGTGATTCTAGTTTGAATAGGGGGTAAAGTTGTGGTGCTTGAGGAAGGGCTTGAAACTGATGGAGATGAACTAGATGATGATGAGGATGGCTGATTAATAACTGGTTTAGGTGACTAGATTGTGGTGGATACTATTGGTGAGGTTATGGTAAAAGAAGGTGTATTTACAATGAGTGAAGACTGTGCAGAACATTAAGGGAAACTAGCTCAACAGATTGTTGAAGGTAAGCACTATCTATATTGCTGATCAATGTAGAGGTCAAATCTTCTAACTTGTCAAAAGCGTTCAAGACAAATTTATCTAAATCTGGATGGATAACCCTTTCTGATTCAACGAGTTGAGTAAAGTCAGGGTCTAAGACTGTTTCATGGATGGCATTCTTAGGTTTAGTTCTAAATAATGAGAGGTCAAATGACAAATCGAATGGGATTTCCTCTAAAGTTGACAGCTCCTTAGGGAGTGAGTTTGCTTTGGCTAGCTGGCTACTACTTCCCTGAGTTTCTTCGTTTTTTGGTTTTCTTAGAATTCTGTCTGGGTTATCAACTATAGTTATAGGGTTTGGATCTGGGTTTGCCCTCGTATAGTGAATCTTCTTAGGAGCCAGAATTTAAAATTTTTAAACTGTTTTTGTGAAATTTTTTGAAAATTTTACTTCAAAAAATGACCTTAAGGGGCTCAAGATCAAATTTAAGGTTTCCTTAAAGTTTTATGAGACCGAGGATCGAAGTTCCCTAGTATGGTTGCTAGAAATGTTATCACTCTGATATTTCTTTTGAAGTATGAAGAAAGAAAAACCAAAGGTAACCACAAACCACTTTTGGAGATTAGGACCTAGCCTTCCTAATGCTTAGAGAGGGCTCTCTCTTTATAATTTAACTTTGTTTTAGTTAAGATGATTTTAGGCTAGTTATTGCTTGCACTTGGGTTTTGTTTTGAAAATTTGGTGGTGGGATCACTTTACTTAGATGGACAGAGGTTTGGCTTATACCATTGGGCTATGGAGTCGGATGTCTGACAAACAAGATTGGATTCAATTCTAAAAACAGTGTCTACAGGGCAAGATAGATGAGTTACTGTAGATCTCAAAGGCTAAATGGTGAATGGCTTCAAATCGGATCCAGGGAGCAATTAAGGGTTCCCTAGGCCGGACTTTGGAAGGAATGAAAGAAGTCAATCGGGATGGGAGAGCAATTAAGGGTTCTCAAATCCGGGTATTAGAGGAAAACATGTAAATGACTAACTGTGCAAAACATAGTATAATTAAACAAATTTTGAGTGATATTTCCAGTTAATTCATTTAGATTTTAGAACACATTTAAGATTATGAAAACACATAAGAAAGGTAACAAAATTACACAAAGAAATTACTTCACTACAAATGGCTCATCTCATGAATCCTGTAGCGAAATGATTTTATTACTTGCTCCAGTATGTTGACTTGAAAATAGTACAATCACCCTTAGGTTTTCAGATCAAATTAACTCTACAAATGTAAAATAATCCACCCTAATACTTCGAATTTTAAAGTATTTATACAAAAGGAATTACAAAATATCTGAAACTGTATTCAA
This sequence comes from Pinus tabuliformis, assembly GCA_031772625.1. NCBI lineage: Eukaryota > Viridiplantae > Streptophyta > Pinopsida > Pinales > Pinaceae > Pinus > Pinus tabuliformis. Next base: position 1,479,889,723 of record CM062818.1, read on the forward strand.
AACTAATCTGGGAAAAAAGAAATATCTTCTTGCAAGAAGATAGAGATAGTTATTGAACTGTTTCATGCTGTCCCTTTTATTTTGGTTCTACTGGTTGTAGACTTTGATTTTCAGTGCTTTATGCTGCTAGGATGTTTGGCTTTCACGCTGGATGCTCTATTTTACTTTAACCTTTCACCTATTACTCTTTCATCTAATACACTTTAATCCTGTTGATCTGTCAATATCCTTTTACCCTGTTGTTTCACTTTTTACCAGAGATTTATAATTTACTGTCCTTTTACTACAATAAATCTTTGAGTTTTTCCCATATCTCTTCATCTGATATTGGATATTGATCATTTTTCTGTATATCTCATCTGTGTTTGTATATTTGGCAAAAGTTGGCTTATCACTAAACAAGTGTTTTACCTCATGCTAGAGGTAAAACAAGTTTTCAAATGTTTGGTACAAGACTTTGCTTGTTGGCACGCCCTTCATAGATGAAGTGATCACCTATTCTTTGGCCACTTCCATGATCTTCTTGTTGTAATCTGCATATGTCATTAACTTGTCATTTATAACTAAGGGATTAGGTAATACCTTTTCCTTCAACAACTCAAACTTAGCCATGAACCTGCCAACGGCTAGTTGCATGTTCTGACACTTATCTTCTAGATTCAACATCAAATTCCTCTTGGTGAGGACTTTCCCGACTTCCAAAATTGTACCTGTCATATCAAGTATCTGAAGCTCTTGCAATTCATATTTATTCTTGGAGTTGAGGAAGTGGATGATTCTTGTTGCTTCCTCTAGCATATCTCCAAGTTCTGTCTTAACCCTTTCAATGGCTTCTATTGCCTTCTTAATCAAATCAGTCTGCTCAAAAATGACTTGGGTAGATGGACAAATATCATTGACTCAGTCAATGATATTGGACAATAGTTGTTCTTTAGCCTTTCCTATTGGTTCAGTCAAGGTCAGTTCTTTCTCCAAGCCTTTTATCCTTTCATTCATCCTTGCAGCCTTTTGCTGCTCTTCTTTATGCATAATTTGGGCAAGTTTGCAATCTGTCTCAAGGCTGCTAACTTTCTCCTTCAGTTTGTTCATCTCACTGGTCTAAATGGAAATTTCTTCCATTACTTTGACCAACCTATTTGCTTCATCACCTGTGGTACCTTTGCTGTTGATGTTGTCGTTGATGTATTCGAAGTTGATGTTGGTAATGCAGTGGCCATTGGACTAGTTGGAGCTAGTGTTGCTGATAGAGTGGAAGGTACAATTATGGTCACTGTTGGAATGACAGTTGGAGGAGCACTATCAATACTAGCTTTTTTGAGCTGAATTAAGCTATCTAGTTCCTTTTCCATCTCCTTCAATTGGTGATTGAGTTGCAACACCAAGCCCATCATCTCTTCATGATTTGTTTGAATTTCCAGGACTTCCTTTGTTTGTGGGTGCTGTAACTGAGGCAACATGAGCTGTTTCTTGAGGGCTGCAATATCCTCATTCTTCTTCTTGATTAATTGCTCAACATCCTTGACGTCCTTTGGGTCATGGCCCAGTGCAATAACCAGGTCCTCCAAGGAATTTATCCTGGTGTCTTTGGTGCTGGATGAGGCCTTTTCCAGTTTGTATTGCGCTGTCACATTGTCCAATGAATCTTTCAGTTTGAATGCTGCCATGGCCTTTGCTGTGAGGGTGGAGTAGATCATTTCTCCAGCCTGCTTGTGAAATTCGATTTGATCAATGGGATGAACATCCCTGGCCAAGACCTCAAAATTGGTCTTCTTGTAGTCTGCTAAGGTTTTGGGCTGCTATACAGTGGGCTGTAGGAATGACACCTGCATTTTTCCTTCTTTGATGTCAAAGGTTGACATCAATCTGTTTTGGTTTGGTGGTGTCATCTTCAGGTACTTGGCATATGTGTCTGCCTTCAACTTTTCGTTCCTCATTTTTATTTCCTTAAATCTTTCTTTGATATCTGTTTCCTTGTCAGCTGGCCTGACAAAGGAAGACACCTCCACACTCTTATGTCTCTGTATGATTTGTGTGTTGGAAGTAGATGGCTATTGTGTTTCTGCTGATGCGGCTGTCTTTGTTGTTTTTTTACTTGTCTGCCCCATTGCCTTAGTATTAATCATTTTTTCTAATGCAATTTGTTCCTCTTGTTCAGACACAAGATTCAATTTGGGCCTTTTGTTTAGCTTGAACTACTCATCAATGTTCTCCATGGCAGAACTTGATGCTTCTTCCCTATTTCTTTTAAGATTCTTCTCCTCATTGACAGGGGTTTAAATGACAGGAGGGATGTTCATTGGCTCTCCCAACTCTGGACCCTGCAGGAAAGATCTCTGGTCAAATTGTTTCTCTAAATCAATCATGGTGTTCTCCACATCCACAACTGTGTTGTCCATGTCAATCAATGTATTCTCTACCCATTCTGACTGATTAGCATACTGTTCAATGTCAGGTCTTGGGTAGTGGATGTAAGGTCCTAGCTTGACCTTTTGTCTGAGCTTGTTTATAACCCCATGAGGGTCATAATTCCAGATGAAACTATTCCTGAATTTCAATTCCTGGAGCATCTTATCAGCCTCAAGTCCAACCTCTCTGGTGTTGCAGATGAATGGGCCCATTTGGTTTTTCATCTTAAATTGTGTCTTCTTCCTAGCAGCTAGGAAGTTGACCTCATCTGCACTTATGATTTGCTTGAAGTATTCAAGGGAAAATATCCTCATGGGGAGGTATTTAGGCAATTTGTAGGGGGCTAGCTCACAGCCATAGATCCTAATTTTAGTGTGATTCTGGTAGAGGTACCAGTCTCCCACCTTGCTATTCTTGGCCAGTTGCAGTACTCTTTTAATTTTTGTGCTGATTCTAGGCTGAATCTGAGAATTTAACATGTTCATGACTGTGTATTCAAAAGAATCTATGAAGTCTTTGTATGAGGTGGAAAACTTGTGGACCAAGGGTGTCCAGAAGATGAATGATCTTTCCTTTCCCTTGGTGTCCAATTTCTAGATCTTCAAAGGGAATTTATCTGTCTGGTAATAGAGGAACATATGAAACAATACTAAAAAGTATTTGAAAACTCTTTTAGTGGGAAGTCTAGTGAGATGTTCATGCATTCTGTCTGCAATGAATTGGGCATAATCATACAAAATGGAATGAGGCTTGCCTGGAGTGAAAATGGACAAGAAGGCCATGATGACCTCATCCACAAACTCGTCTGATGTGCATCCTAGGATGCATGAAATCATGGTGATTATTCTCCTGCCAGTCTATGAGAAAATAGTGGCAACGTGAGGTGGAATGTCTGTAGGAGTATGCTTCTCCTCAATGATGAAATTCTGGAATATTTGTTTGATCTTGGTTTGGTCCAGTGTGATGTATAGGTCCAACATGTGTCCAATGGACTAAGGAGTCAAATTAGGACTAGGCTGGATTTGCAACATCTGGTTGATGGATTTAGTAGTAATGGTCAATAATATCTCATGGTTTGGTGTCTCAATAGCCCTATGGCTTCGAATGTAACAGGCATGACAAAAATGTACTATGTTTGGGAATGGATGGACTTCTGGGAATGTATACTTGGGTAGATTGGATTCCCAAATGTTTAAGGAACCTATCCTTGGCCCAACAGTGGATTCTTAGAAGGTGGCGTGGGGTGGCTGTATCTTTGATTTGGAAGTCTCTGTCTGCCAGAGCTGGTCAATGTATAAATGAGGGGTTGTCACTGGTCTAACATCTAGAGAGGTCTGGGTAGCCATTTCTGTAATAAACTATGGAAATTTGGGTTATATGGCTATTGGAAGTGAAGTTTTGACAATTCTGTAACATGAGTAGGGTATCAACGGTTTGTAGGTAGGGTTTTTGGTATTTTAGGAGGGGGAATACTCTCAATTTAAAGGGAATTCAATTAAATTCATTCAATTATTTCATGAATTTAGTGTACGTTTTTAAATGAGAGGGTCGTTTTGGTTTTCTGCTTAAATACCTGGAATTTATGGTCGGGGCTGCAAACTGGTTTTAAATGGAGGTTTGCAGAGGCTTCTGTGGCTTTCAGGTGTGCTGTGGTGGCGTTTCGGAAGGTATCCGGTGGTTGGTAACTGGTTGTAGGAGCTCTAAGGGCACAGGTGTGCTTTGGAGGCTTCGCAGTGCAAACAAGTGAAAAAGGGCGAAAATGGGGTGTGAGGGCTTTTAACCAGGAGCAGTTAGAATTGGCGGGGAAATTAAATGAATAGTGGTGGTTTTGCTTTATGGTAGGGAGGTGGTATTGGAGGGTATCGCATCGCTTATGCGGGTTGGCAGTATTTTGCTAAGGGAACACGATCTATGCCGGAGGCTGACACACAGCTAAATGGGCTTGAGCAAAACCACCCATATTGTGTGCTCTTGGGCCAGTAAAGGTTGGGCATTGAGCGGGCATGATACGGGTGATGGCCGTTAGATTTGGGGGTGGATGATCTGACGACTGTCGTGTGGCAAAGTTGCACGGTTTGGGTGATGGGGTGGAGGTTAGCGGGACCCATGGGATTAATTATGGTTAAGTGTAATTAACCAACAATTAACTGCGAGTTTATGAAGTAATGTGGGTTTATGGAATATAATGGGTAAAAACGAATTTTCGGGGTTTAATATAGTAATGCAGGAGGGGAATAATAATTAGGACAAGAGTTTTAGTAGGTTTTTTTGGGGTTTTTAGGGAATTTAACAAAGGAAAAATGATTTTCCAAAGGGGGGAAAAGGGTTTCACACTTAGGGGAATGAATTTTGAAAGTAAGTGACCAGGGAATGTGTGAAACCAAGGGGTAGGAGTGAAAATGAAGGGAAAAGGGGTTTTGATAAGCCATGAAGGGGAAAAAGGGAAATTAGTAAGTATATAGTGGGGGGTGAAATGCAATGAAGGGGAAGTTAGGCCAATCAGCTTATGAACATGCTTTTCACTTTGATAACTGCTCCTGCACATTGAAACACATAGTTAAGCATGATAGTAGTGCTTATGCTTCAAATGGCTTGTATTTCTACAACCTTTCTTCTACCTACCCTAACATTTTTTCTTCACTTTGGTGGGTGCACTTAAGCTAGCAAACCCTTGTCTTTCCTTTATTCTTTTATGAAACAAACTATCTACTTCTAACCTTATATCTTCCAAGGGCTCAGATTAAACTGATGAGCTCCTTTTATTTCTCTACCTATCTACTATTTTGCCAAGATTAAATTGTTTGGAAAAACCTTTATTCTCTAACTATAAACATGAAATTCAAAGCATGAAGTAGTCAAGATTAAACAATTTGACTATCATGGGTTGTGGCATATATGACAAGCTGCACACAACCATTATTTAAGACAGTAAAGTAAAGAGTCGTGGCACTTGGACTTGCACACTTTCATGATTTGTTTTTTGTTTGGGGTTCATATTTTTTGATTTTTTCTTATTTTTCTTGTCCTTTGTTATTTCTTTTAGGACATACCCTCTTTATATTTTTTTAATTTTAATATGGAAAACATTTGTAGAAAGCAAAGGTATGTACAATATTACAAGACTTAACCTCAACCAATTCAAAATTATGAATCCTATCACTATAGGACTCTAACAAAACCCTCCTTAAGCAGCTTTTCAACCTCAGCTTTAATAGCAACAACTTTCCTAGGATTACCGGTCGAAGCTTTTGCCATACAAGTTTAGTGTTTTCATATGTATTGATCTCATGTTGAACTATTGATCGGTCGATTCCAGACATTTCTTCATAAGACCAAGCAAATGCATCTTGAAACTTCTTAAAGAGGCCAACATAAATCTTGATTTCTTCAGGGAAACATTCAGCTGCGATGAAGACATTCTTGATGATATTGGGATTCTTGGAAATTTTCATCACAACAGTTTTCGAGACATTAGACATATTACCTTCCATAAAGATCTGTGATGGAGCCAAAGCATTTGTAATTTTATGAACACTCTCAATTGAAGAAGGAATGGGCAAATTTGATTCAACTTCATGCAAATCATGGAGAAAATATGATTGATGGTGCAAATCATCCCACAATCTTTCTGCACGAGTCATTGCTTATAAAATTGCCTCTTCAGATGGTAAGACAATGTCAAGGCAATCTATACCTAAAGTAGAGTCAATAGTCCAAACAGGAGCCACTTCACCATCCAATCCTCTGATGGGGGAGGAATGGAACTAGAATGTGAAAAATTAACAATAGATTGGTATGTGATTTCTATTGCAGATATAGGATATGCCATTCCACCTACTTTCCCCTCTTCTAATGTGGAAATAGGGTAAGGGCCAAGGATCAGAAAAATAATGAGTTATGAACGAACCTTTTCGAGGAGCGATCCTGGAGGATGAAATGGCATTAATATGAGCGATAGGAGGAGGAAGATCAAAAGTACCCATCAACGAGGAATACATTCCAACTCCTAAATTCTTAATAGGTTGCTTGGTATTCTTCACCAAGGGGATGATAGAGTCAAAGGATGCATTGGGATCGTTAGGAGAATAATCCATTTGATCAATTGTAAAAATTCTCCCTTCATGAGGGAAGAATAGGATGTGAAACAATGGCATCCATTGCGTAAACCCAATTTCAACCCAATAAAAGATTATAATCAAGGTTGGCATCAACTATCTCTACCTCGACATTGACAACCTTTCCCCCAACACAGATAGGAAAGGCTGGAAGAATTCCATGAGGCCTATGAGAATGACCATCAAATGCAGTAAGGAGAGTAGGGGAAGGAACAACTTTTAGGGACCCGATAGCCTTCCAACATGACATCGACATGACGCACGTGGAAGCCCCTTCATCAACTACAGTTCGAAAGATAGTCTTATTTCGATATGTATATTTAATTTGGAAATCCATGTGATGAGGGAGTATCTTCTTAACACTTGACATATCAAATGTAATAACGAGAGATTTCTTCGGATCTACTGCTTCGATCGTAGTGATAAATGCACTCCTTTGTGCAGGACACGATTGGAGTACCTCTAACGCTGACATCACACAGGGCTCTGAGCCAGATTTTCGACAATAGAACATTTATGAGTAGCCCTAGCCTTGGGATTGACAGTTGAACATTTTGTAGAGCCTTTCAACATCCGAGGTATAGACTTAGCTACAGGATATGGAGTAGCTATGGGATATCAAAAGCATCCTTAGGCTTAGAAGGTTCCGGCTCACCGTAATCATGTGATCTTGTTTCAACATCAACATGAGACCTCACCATATATACATTCGATGTGGATTCCCCATCTTGGTTGCCCCTTATGGGGTTTCCAGTACTAGCATTAGCACCAACAAGCATTTTCTGGCCTTGGGGAAAATGGTTAGTCAACACAGCCTAGGAACTTGAAGAACCTTGCTGAGCTAACAAGCGTTGAGCATCCTGAGTCGTAGGGAAAAGATGGGTGAGAGGATCCCCATTTCATAACTTGCATGGGAATTTTACTTTCTTTTTCAATTCCTTTTTGCCCTCTCCAATATCATTACTGGGTTTTTTCACATTTCCCTTCCTAGCCTTATCTTTCTTCTTACCATGTCCCTTCTTATTCCCATCAGATTGTTGGTTTCCTTTGGGATCTGAAGATTGGACAACATTAACTGCTAAAAGTTGGGAAGGAATAAACACTGATGATGTAGCTTGTGCAGGAGAAGCATATTGTAAAGACAACTGTTGCAATTGATTCAATATGTTAGCTGTACTACTATCGATTGACCCTACAATTTCGTTGGCATGGGGTCCTGACTTAGGTTTGGCTAGATCGATCTTCAATCGAGGAGCATCAAGCATAATGTTGTAAAGGAATCTAGACTGAGAATAGATAAGTTCTAACTATTGGGCTCTAAAGATGGCTTGTTCTTTTCCAGAGAGTGACACATCCTTACAAATCTTCTGCTGAAAATATTTCAAAAACCATTCTAGAAGAAAATCATCAGGGATGTATGCCTTTATTATCCTCTTCCTTTTGCACCACTCTTGGATGTGGTTAGAAATATGAGTTTCCTTGTCTTGTTTAAAATTGGCTAGAAGCTCAGTTCCAGCATTATATCGGACATGCAACTGAAAATGATTTAAAAACATAGTAACCAATTCACAAACGTAGAAAATGTACCCCCTTTAAGATCAATATACCACTTTTCGACATTTCCAGTTAGGGTGTGTTGAAATAATCTCAACCTGATCGAATCATCGATCAAGGGGTTAGATGAGCACCAAAAATGGAACGTGGTTATATGATCAACTGGATCCTCTCCAAACTTCCCTTAGAATTTTGGAATACCATATGGAAGTTTGGTGGGGACTAGAGGCCAAGCCTGATTGTATGAGATTAGATCATTTATCAATTTTGAAATATCTAGCAAGTTCAAAGTTGCCAAGAATGGTAAGCGCGGAGGAACATGAGAATTCCACCCTAAGAGCATAATTTTTGACATTAGAAAAATATTATCCTAGATTTGGAGGGGCACCATGTTGCCCCAGGTTACTCATAGAAGAACCTGAATGATAACGAATTCCTTGTGGCCCATAAATATTTGGAAGGTATCCACCCCCTGCTGCAGGGTAATCATACATAGGGTAATTTCCTCCTAGCGGAACATTGAAAGAAGGGGAAAGCCCCTGATAAGGATTCCATGCACTAGCTAGTGGAGGAAAGACTTATGAGGTCTCGGCAGAAGGGAAGGGCATACTCCCCTATTGACCAAATAGATGGGATAAGTTCCCAGCCCCTAAACCACTAACAAAAGGATTTGGCCATCCTTGACTTCCTTGGAAAGGATTAACATTTTGAGCCTGTCCAGAGAAAGGTATCGATCCTAAGTTCAAAGATGGATTGGAAGGAGGAATATGACCACTTCCAAAAGTGAAACCCTGAAAAGATGTTGAACCACTTGGCATAGAAGTCATGGATGTGGAAACAACAGATGGGAAGGTTGAAGGAACTAAAGGAATCCCACTGGATGGCATCCTGAAAGGATAGGCACCAGTGAAAGGGGCGGAAGGTTGGGTGCCCCCACTCGAACCCAGAATGGAGGTAGAGCCAATAACTACTGTACTAGGCGTAACAATAGAGATAGGAATATTACCCCCTCCTGCAACTGAAGGAGGGGTTTGCACACCAGAAGTATTAGTAGCCATACTTATGCCACTAACATTGGCCATTGAGAAAAAAAATGAGAGTGAACAGGGCTTGCCGGCCTGTGAGTCGGGGTACCCACATATGATACAACATAAGGAATATGGGAAGGAAGAGGTTCTGAAGGAGTCACGGGGGACTCAAGGATGACTTCAATATCAACCTCGTCTTTCGATTGTTAGAGCACTCTAGCAAGGCCCAGAGCATTTCCTTCCAAATTATGAACTGAACTAGGTTCACCCTATGAAACGAGAGCCCATGAAGAAGGATTAATCTCTAATTCATTAGCCACTACTAGTTGAAAACCACCAGCAAAATTTCTCCTACACCTTCTAGATGAAGGCTCGACACTCACAGGTGAAAGCCCACGAAGTATCCTAGTTCAACGAGTAGGTCGATCAACCACTTTTAAATATCAAGAGAACCTTTTAAAGACTCAAAAATAAAAACTTATGGCAATATAGTTGCAAAGAGCACTCACTAAAAAGTCCCTAAAGGTACAACCAAGCAAGCAAATTCCAGGTATTTTTGTTCTGGGAGATTAGGACCAGACACCAAAATACAAGAAAGCAAATATAAGGACCTTCCGAAGATAGTTTGGGATAATTATGGCACAAGATGACTAGCAAAGGTATCAGAAACAATTACGCTGACCTCCAGACAATAGCCTTTTCCAGTGCAATTACCTGAGCTTTGCAAGGTCACCCTCCAGAAGTACTATGAAAGTGATACAACATTTGCCTAAGGCACCACATGAATTCCCCCCGTTAGTCACCTGTTCGGTCCCTAGGACAGGAAACTTAGGTCACCAATTCGTAATCAGATGTCGGGCAGAACAGTTGTGGGCCCGTATCCAACAAGTAGGAGAGGGGGTATCTCTCTTTCCATGTCTTCACTCATCCTCATGCTTAACTCATGTGTTAGAAGAGCTTTCCTAGAAAACTTAACAATACTAGATTTGCATTCTTTAATCAACTTCTATGTTTCTGTTTAGAGTGGCCTTGGAGAGTTTACTCTCCACACACCTATTCCAAGGCCCTAAATGCCCTAGACTAATTGATGTATCTATGACAAAAACAAAATCTAGTTCATTTTAAATTAAATACTTGATTTTTTTGGTTGTTATTTAGGTCACGAGTAGCGGAAGTGCAACTTGTGATGTTCTGGCGCAAAAGGAAACCAATAGAAAACTAGGCTACATGCAAATGCAACTTCTTTTTCTTCAAAGAAAAGTGATCTCTACAAAGTTCTACAAGAAATCTATGAAATAAAAACTCCTTTCTTTTTCCTTTAAACACACTCACACATTCAACATCTATTGAAAGCGACTAAAATGCCTAAAATGCAAACTACCTTAATGCATACTAAATGCCTAAATGAAAGATTCTATGGTATGCTCTAAAAAAACAAATGTGTTCTTTCAAAGACTAATAGCCAAAATTTGACAAACATGGAAAAATAAATATCCAAGAAAAGATCTTTGAAACGAAGCAAATTTCAACCTCGAGCAAAGATTTGCACACTTGTTGAAAATCCAAGAAGACCAAAAATGAAAAAAACAAAGAAAAGAAAGACAATTTTTTTTTTTTTTACTTTTTCTTTTTAAGGACCTATGACAAAAGTTTCAAGAAGGCAAAGCAATCAATCACTTCAAGATCAAAATCAAGCGAAAAGACTCCAAACTTCACAAGCCATAAAAAATCACCAAGATGATCAGATTAAAGTGAATAAGAGACCAAAACACTTGAATAACTTGACCTGAAAGATATATAAAAGATTCAGAAAAACATAAAGATTTCAGAAAACTAAAATCCTTCACTGAACCAAACTTGCAAGGACCCTTCTCAAATAATAAAAAAGAAACCAAATAATTCAACTTCAAGAATGTAAAAATGAAGTAATGAAAAGATTTGGATTATGAGCAAGTTGAGAACCAATTCACTATCCCAAAAGCATAGAACAGTGAGACACTTCACAAAGAAGGTATGAAACCCAAACTTCAAATGAAAAAACTTTGAAAAAATGCAAACCCTAGGTTGAAAAAATATTTTTTCAAAACGAGATAAAGAAACTGACACCAACAAGAAACAAGATTATTCCAGACTGTAGATGACTCCAAGAAAGACAAAAAAAGCTAGGCTACACCCCTGATTGAAGGAAAAACTTGAAAAATTTGAAATTTTCCAAATATATGCGACTGTGTAATAACATACCCGCATATATACGCATCTGTTTTTGAAAAAACAAGCATATACACTGATTTCTTTGGCAGAAACCACGTATGTACACTTTCGTGTACAACAAAAAGAGCATATATGTAGAAAAATAGGGAAAATTAAAAAATACAGACCTGATCCATAATATCACATTGATTGCCCAGACTGTAAATGAGTCAACAATACTGGAAAAATAAAGAAGAGAAAAAAACCAGATCAAGGAAAAAACAACCCTTCTAGGAAATACATGATTGTATTCCCCAGCGGAGTCACCAGTTTTGTTGGCAGGAAAAAATTCCCTAAGGTAAGGGTTGACAACCTCAACAGATCGAAGGTAGATAATCAACAAGAAGCATACATTAAATCAAGAAAACTATATAAACTACCAAATTTGGGTTTGAGAAGGGTACCCGTAGGTCCTACGTTTGATGTTGATCCCGTAGGATCCAAACCCTCTGCTTCCTCCCAAGCGAGAAGACCTACAACACAATTCAGAGAAGCATATACATAACAAGTAGTTCAATGTGTGTGCATAATAAACATGTTATACCATCAAGCATAAACATATAAATCATGACAAATTACACATGAATCATAAAAACATGAGATCATAACATATTAAAACAAGACAGAGCTTCTTTATTAATATCAACAAAAAGTAGTGGATAGATACAACCTGATCTAACCATGGCACCAACGAAACCTTCCTCTGGATCCGTCCAACCCAAGCCTCAAAGATCACCTCCCAGGCATGTGAAAAAGGATGCAATATAATGAAGGATGAGCATCTATGCAAGGAAACAAGTGTTTCCTATCACTAGGAGTGCATGAGGCACATGAAAAATCAATCTTGATCTGGGGACAAAAAGACTATAATGTCGATATCCTCTCTCCTTGATTGTTATTAGGCCTTCCCATGAGGTGTATAAATAGCGGCATAAATTATTTGATTCAGTTAGCCCACGAACTCCTGTAGGTGGGTTTGCAGTGAAACTCATAAACCTTGCCTGAAAAATAGGATATATTTTTACTTTTCATATTTTAAATCATATATGCGGGTTCTATATTATGGTATCTACGTGTGTACGCGCTTTTTAAAGGGTGAAGTCACTTATGGAATTCAAAATATTATTTTTTTAATAAATGATCAAGTCTATATGGGAAAGGGTTGCCCAAGGCCATAACAGAGCATCAAAGCTAAATGAGTGCTAAATGATACTATAACACACCTCTAAGGAGCATGAGCAGATAGGTGTTACCAGCCTAGATGAGCAACCACGTTTGATAGAGGTGTATGATGAGCAGTCAATAGACTGCATGGGAGACATTCACGGAGATGAGTCATCCATGGTGATTTAGCATGAGTAGCTTATGGTAGGGGATGAGTCAGATGAGTCAGATGATATGCATAGTGTGCATGATGGGCCATTTGTGGAGGGTATGCTAGTGGCTCATGTTGAGCCCATGATGGAAGATGAGTAGTTGTCCTTTGGGCCAACCATTGGCGAGGAGCAGACAGATGCACAGGTAGCTAGCGAGGTTGTTGACACTTGTCATTAGGAGGTGCTAGAGCCTAATAGGGCAGCTTTGCAGGAGATTGGTAGACTAGAGGAGCACAAAGTTTCTAGTCAGATGAGTGGGGATATTCTAGAGATGGTAGTGCATCCATCTATGGGTCCACCCATTGATGAGGTGCAAATAGGTATAGTGGTAGCCAACAGGGTTGTAGTATGTACTAGCGCAACCCTCTCGAGGAGTACATGGACAAGGATTGCAACACCATTTTCTCACATTTATCCTTCCAAGAGAGAAGGGTAAAGTTTTCCTTGTTGGTTGATCGGTTGGAGCGACAGGAGTTGAGCATGGACCAACATTCGCCTAGTAGACTTATTCTATACACAGGTTTCCATGCATTAGATTCTTCCCACGAGCTGGATTGGCAGGAGATCATGAGTTGGTACCCTACTAGTGGGATGATAATTTTAGTCATTGACATAGTGAAATAGGAGCCCTTAGATGCAAGGTATACTACGTGTTTTAGTTGGTAGTGGGATGCAGGCCAATAGCTCTTCAACATTCCAACCCGAAATCAACATAGTAGGATTGGAATTGGTTTGTGTCAAGGGTTGGATTGGAGAGAAGTGATGAGTTGGTATTGGATTGATGGAATAGTGTCTACAACTAGAGATAGGGAACAGTTGGAGCCATGGGATAGGGGTGTTGTTGATTGGCCTTGGTGGCATTGGGATCCAGGGGGATCTTTAAATGGAAAGACAAGTCAAAGTTTAGTATGGGATCTGGGCATTAAGGGATTCGTTCATGTTTGGGTGGCACAAAGGCATGGTATCACCTAGTGGTTTTTATGGGATCCATGGATTGGTTCTTAGTTGCACAGGACCACTAGGATGGTTGACAGATATGGATTATTTAAGGGCAAGTAATCTTGGGGCAAGAGGATTTGTCATGTTCCTTTTTTTGGTTTCCCTTATGGTGTGGTCAGGATGGACTTCCATGGTTGGAGGTAGCTAGGTCACAGGAGCAAGTTTACTCCATCAACGGGCCCAAGAGCTTTTGGAGGGGCTTTATGGGATTTTTAGGAGTTTCTTTGGGATCTAATGGCATTCGCTTGGCATATTCCATCATCCGCACGACTTGCCTTTTGTTTTGTTGCATTTCGACAACATTCAGAAAATAGGGTTATTATGGAGCCTAACTCAATTAATTACGCTTATGGTGGCATTTCGAGAGGAATCCTTGAAGGAACACCTTAGTGTAATAGATCTTCAGAACCAAAACGAAAATATTTACAAGATGAGATGGTGGGAAGTGACTTCCTGTGGCCTAAAGAGGAATGATGGTCAATTTACCGTTTTCCCACATTAAAAAGATATTTTAATTGAAGTAAAAAATAGGGAAATGTGCTTAATGGTTAAAATAATAATAATAAATATGAGCTTCTAGAGGGGTCCATCAGATCTATAAAAAGAGGAGGAGTAGGCCATTATAGGACATCTTGGATTTGATCTTTCTTCTTGTATGAGAGGTTTGAAAACCCATTTCTCTACATCTTCTATAGCCCCAAGATGGAAACCCTTGGGTTGCTAGTGGGTGTTGGACGAAAACCCAACACTCTTGAGGAGATTTCAGTTAGAAATCTCACGGTGCTTCAATAGAGTTTTGGAGAGAGCAATTTTGTAGTAGTAGGTTTACAACGGTCTTCTTGTCACGCCATCTACATCATTTCCAAGGTCATTCATCAGTTGGATCAGAGATATTTTCTGGGTTTTGCTCCGCTTGCTTGGAAAACTCAAGTTCCACTATTTCTCCATGTTGATGTATTCTTTTCAGTGGATTAATAAAATGGCTCAGTGATTTTATTGGCATAAATTTGTGTATCAATTTGTTGGTTGTTTTTCTATTTACGATTATTTTGCTGTTCAAGTTCATTTATGGTATCTACTATTAAATTTTTCATTAGGCATATTACATTCTTCCATATCACAAAGATGTTAAAATCCTCTACATTGATGAAAGAAAGAGAGCCTAGTCATTTTTAGTGACTCCGACATTTTTCTTGTTGGTGACCACCAAGCATATTTAAATGGGTCTAGTTGAAGCTTCAAAAGGCTTTGTAAGAAAGATTGCAAAGTGTAGATGTCAAATTATGTGAACAATTACATTATGAAGTTTAAAACATCAACGAACTTTAAAGAAATTGTGAATCTTCTCATGCAACTTTTGATAGAGGGTTTCAGAAAGCATTTATTCTGTGGTAGTTTAATTTGATATTATATCTAAAGACTTCAAACCAGTTGAATAGAGTTAAGGATAAATACAAAGTTTAATTTAAAACTAAACCAAGTTTCAAACGAGGAAGGAAAAAACCATGCTTCCATGTTGATCTTGTGACTTTTGTCATGGATTTCAAAAGGTAGAGCTTTAGAAAACAAATTCGATAAATTTCATGGTGCATGTATGGTTATGATTAATATTTTTATAATTTAATTCTGCTTAAAATATGTCAAAGGAAGGAAATTATATTTTTTTTGTAAAAGGATACATATAGCATACAAATAATTAAATTTAGTAAATCTGAAACACAAAGTTCTTCAAATTGGTGTTGATATTGTCTCCCAATTTAGTCTTGTGGTGTTATGGAAACAACAAACGATCTCTTAAGATGTGTGTAGGTAAGTTGTGCCATGTAGCTTAGAGAAATTGTAGAATAGTTGATGGCTAGTGCCCTATGTTTGTATTTATACCAATCTTTTTGACTTCATTTTAGTTGCATCTAGCCCTTATAGGTAATGATCCAGGTCATAAGGTTGTTGGAATCCTCTAATGGCTATCTTGTCCTTTGAAAATAATATAGCCATTGTAGAAAGAACCAAGCCACAAATGTCTAAGGTCTCCTTAGAAGTTTGTACTAAAGGTTTACCAAAAGGTGATTCAAATTTTGACGCCACTTTTATTGTTGAAATCCTTGTTGAATAATATCACTTTTCATGCAATGTGTATAGCGAGGAAATTGTATTTTACTTTGTGGGGTGAGTGAAATTGAAGCTATTATTCATAGATGGGTTAATGAATCCTAGTTCATGTCGGGAAGACACTTTTAAGGTTGTGGTGTGAGTGCCACATGAAGCTATTATTTTTGGATTGGTTGGAGAATCCTTTGAGCCTTATGTCTAGTCCTTTCTACAAACTTGAAGCCTTACAAAATGTCTTCAATTCATTGGCAAGGTCCATATCATGGAAATTCTATGACATGGACCTTAGATTTGTAAAATCACCCTCATAGTATTCTCTGCCTAGTCTAAGGGCTCTTTTAATGATCGGGCTACCTAATTGTCCTACTTAGTTTTCACAAAGTTCCCTACCTTGCACATGTAGATGTGGTCCTTCTAGGATTGCATAGTCATCTTGATAGGGGGATTTCTCTGTAATGTACTAGACATGTTCTTCAAACCTAGGCCTTAACATAAGGTTTGCATTAAGAGAAACTTGTTAAACGATTTGAAAGAATATGTATTCACCAAAGAGGATGATGAGATTCAATGTGGGTAGTGTAGTATATTAACCTCCCCTGTACTTTCTTTCATTCTCAAGGTCCATATCACAAGATCCATGATTCCCCCCGGATGAATCATGTTGGCACCCAAGAAACCCTACCTTACTGGAATCCCCAAGGCTTTGTTAATAGTTGGACTCAAGATATAGTGGGAGGATGGATGAAAGTGGTGCAAAGGAACAAAGGTAATGGGCCTTCTAAGGCCCAAGTGCAAAAGCAACCTTGCTAGCTAGGTCATCCTAATCCTTTGATACCTCGATGTGGAAGGTCGTACCTTAGAGCTCTAGGTCATCATTGTAGGAAGGAGTAAGCAAGGCTCGCTCTCTTCAACTAGTGATTGACATGCATGGTGATGCTTGAAAATGCATAGTTCATTTCGGGTCATTTTTCTACCTTAGGAAGGTCCCTAAGGTTAACATGTATCAAATGGAGATGTGAACCCTTGTAAGAAGTTTAAGTTGTAATCACAAGTCATGAGTAGAGTCTTAGAGGACACTTTTTGGTTTGATTTAATCTTGAACATGCTTGTCTTCATCATTCATAAAGTAGAACAATAAAATAATGCTTGGATGAAGTGGACCTACTAGCATTGCTATTGAGGCAAAGTTGTTCTGAAATGCCTAATGCCAACACTTGGATTGATGATAATCTAGCATAGATCCATCTTAAATTGGAATCTAGCAAGCATTAAGAGGTATCACTTGAGGTGTAATTTTTTTTAGCATTTGATATAAAGGAACTAGTCCATGACATGGAATTAAATGATTACAAATTAATTCCTTTATTTGCTTGATATATTTGGGTTTAAGATGGATCTACACTAGTTTGCTTTTTTAGATGTTGTCATGTACGTATAGGAAAACATCTATCTTACTTGGCCATAGAGCACCTTGCTACTCTTGGTGCAATGAAGTGAACCTAATGGTATCATTTGCAAGATTAATGGTGAAGATATGACACTGGCACATTCATATGCCTTTTGCATGCTTTAAAGGGTCAATGTGGACCAAGATGGGTGTCATATGCCATGGAATGAAGGATAAACTACCTTATACAAGGAACACTTTCCTCATGGAAGACAAATTTGGACCCAAGTCACCTTCGCCCACCTAAAATTAGTCCTTTAATAAAGACAAATAAGTAGATGAGATCAACATCTAATCTAACTTCATATTTATACCTTAAAACAAGGCAAAGTGACCATCTCATGAGGAGCACCTTATACAAGTGGGGAAAGAAGTGGTTCTAGTGCTCAAATTTCAAGAAGAAAGGGATGGTTGGAGGTTGTAGGAAACTACTACATATTTGGAGACATATTTCACCCTTGAGAAGGCCATTTGGGGTTGAGGAGAACATTGTTTTAGATGTTTTCTACATATTTGGGAAAGAATTCCTTGCATGAGGAGATTGAATTTGACATTGTTGACATGGTAAAAGCCATAAATGAGGATAAATGCACCGAAAGAATGAGAGCTCATCATGATATGTAGCATATGTCCTTGGAATCACTTTCATATCCTAAAAGTAAATTCATTCCCTTTAAAAGAAGAGCACTCCATCTTAAAGGAATCTTGATTCATCTTAATAATATTTTAATGGGATAAAGTTAAAAGGGGAAGCTCTAAAATGTGATCTCATTAAATTTCCCTTTAGAAGAAGCGCACTCAACCAATAAAGGAATCTTGATGTGTATTAATAATATTTTAATGGGATGAGGTTCAAAGGGGAAGCTCTAAAAAGAAATCTCATTTCATTTGCAATTTGGGAAAGAATCATGTGGAGGAAAAACCTCTGAAAGGCCAAGAAAATTATTATTTTACAAGGAAGAAAGGACATGTGATGGAGTTATGCTTCCATATCTTCTTCTTTCCATAGATACATATGTGTAATGATGCCAATGTGAATTTGTGTGTATTTCTCTTCTCTCGAGTCGTTGCACATATTTGTGGGATGTTTTTGACATAGAGGAAGAGGCTTGGGAAATGCCTTTTTGGTTCTCTTCAATCTCGAGTTAATTTGTTTTGATAATGAAGAAATTGTTGGTTGTTATTCTATATTCAAAGTTTGTCCCACTGTTCTCTTTTAGTTGATGCTTGAATGGTACTTCTTGATGTTTGTTGGAGGAGAAACTGTATCTTGATGAGCATGTCATTTAGTTATTTACTTGAATTTGGTGGACCTTATCAATATGGTTAATTGCTAGACAACTTTACTGATTTCTCCATCTCATTACTAAGTTTCTTTGTCATATTGCAACACTAACTCCATAGCCCAAAAAGATAAGGTATTTGTCTTCTTGACTTCCATAACATTAAAACCCAACAATTTCATACTCAAGTAATTTTATTTTTTGGTATACTCTTTAAAGGATAAATTAGTGGTTTTATTAAGGAGTATCCCCTCGAGTTAGAGGAGAACCGACTTAAAATTAGAGGAAGGCTATTGTTTTGATACTGGGTAGTGTTTCTATGTTGTCATATGTTGAAATTCAAATGCAATGTTTAATTTCTAATCATAATAATTACTTGTGATTGCTATATATGATTCCTTTTAGCATTTTGATTATTTAGTTAAGTCATCAAGAAATTAAACGTTTGAAAACATAAATAAAGTAGCGATCATAGTGCACAAGAAATAAGAGACACTGGAGATTGGGCCAGTGGCGAGGGAAAAACCCACAAGGGGAAAACCCAAAAAATTCTTCCTTAGAGAATCATCTTCAATAAGAGAAATCCAAGTCATAGACAACTGACCAGTATAATAGCAAAATAACCATCCTTCTAGTGCTATGCCCCCCCTCCAAGATTCAAGACTAGTATTCTTTAATTATGTCTACAAGATGCCATATGTCAGTTTCAAATTTATCCTTAATAAGAGTCTGAAAATGATCTTCTGTTATAGCCACACAAACTTTGTACCAGTCTCAGGAAAGAGTTTTGAACTACCTCAAAAACATGACCATAACCTCATATAGGTATGATGGATGTATGCCCAAAACTTTGCTTGAAGGAGAGATAAATACTTCGTATTACTTTCTGTAGAACTTAAGAGATGTAGATGTTCAATGTGCTCCATGAAGGAATGTGAGTAGGCCTAATATATATCCTTCTATTCATGTGAAATAGTGCCACTTTAGTTGAGATAACTTATCTTCTTGGAGGGTCGACTTGGCCTACTTGAGGGAAAAAATGTAATTTTTCTTTTGACACATAAAATATTTTTGACTTGAGCATGAAGGAAATTCTTATCAAATTGGGACAAACTAAACATTATGAAGTTCGAACCTAGTTACAATTTCAACACTCCCTCTTAACTAGGGAGGTATTCATAGTTACTGTTAGCATGTTCTCAAGTTGACAATTATATAAGAAATGATCATTTAGATTAGGATAAGCGTCATCATCAATATCATTACCAACATCAACTACATTGCCATAACCCAATTAGTAACCTTGATGTATGTAAAAAAAGCTCACTCAAGAAAGAGATCAGAGCATGATGTGGGAGGCTATAGCCTCTAGGACCATTCTCTCTAATCAGGTCAAGGTGACACAAGGATAACCTCCCTAATCAGGTCACTATACAATGACACAAATAGAATGACTGCCCTCTGTTGGAACATTTAACCATACAGGTCAAAATGACACATGGAATACATCCCTAATCAAGCCACTATACAATGACATAGGAAAATTTCTACCCATAGGACCATTCTTCCTAATTAGGTAAAAGTGACACAAGGACTACAACCCTAAATAGGTCACCATACAATGACACAATAAGAATGTCAATCCACTAGACCATTCTTCAACCAAGATCTATGTACTTGACGCAGGGATAATCTCCCTAATCAGGTCAAAGTACATGACACAAGAAGAATGTTAGTCCATGATGTTATCCAATATTTCAAACCATTCTGCAACCAAGGTCATGAAGATAAAGGGCGAATTCCCATCTCATCAGCTCTCCCTCTCAATGAGAGAGGTAATCTCCACAAGCCCAAGCTAAGTTTGCAACTGTACTACTCAAAACACTCATGACCAACTATACCATGTTGGTAACACATGTTGAGCAACACATCTTGGTTCAACCATACATTGTTCTGTTATGTTGATTTTTTTGCTTGAGTTGATTCTTAATACTGATGATCAATTATAGTGTAATGCTTCTTGCAAATTCATACTTTCTCTAGTAATTACAGTCTTTAGACCTTTCTTTCAACAATTATGGACCTCATATTTTTGCTCAGATCTAATGGATCCTTTGGATAGATAGAGACCACATATTTTTGGTCTCCTTGCACTGTGATGTCAGTAAACTTTAGACTTTTTCCATAGAAAATCATTGAATTGTCTCCTTAGGTGAAGTAGCATTCGATTTAGAACTTGTCATTCCTTAGTGTGTAATAAAATTTAGACTTCTAGTTATATCTTAGAAAATACTGCTCGTATCTTTTCTTCATAGCTTGATCTAGTGCATTAACTTCAGACCTCTTCAACAAATGAATGCTACACTCCACACAATCTTCTTTACTCGTCAGAGTCTCATTTCATATTTGTCTCAAACATGTTATAGTTCTATTGCAATGACAAGTTCGATCTACTCATAGATTTCAGATGTCTTCAATCCAATATAGATCTTTGGTTCCTCTTCTACATAAACATGTCAAAGGTTTGCGCTTCCACGGAGAATAAGTACCTCATTGTTGTGCATAAAACAAAGATAGTTCAGACCATAGAGATAATTGAGGTAACTTTCCCTTACAATGGCTTCAAATTTCATAAAAATGTAAATCAGATTATTCCATAGAATTTTTATAGTTTACAATTTGAACACCAATGTTAATAAAAGCTTTGAGTTTGACCTTATCATAATTTCATAGATGGTTTGAACCTATTACTGGAATATTCATAAAAGAGGAGGCTTGAACTATTTTAAACAATTTTATGTTACCATATTGAATTATTCCACAAACCAAACCTTACTCATCATCAAGGAGCTTGGATAAAGAGCTCAAATCATTGTGCAATACCTCATAGATGTAATACAAAGATGAATTTGATGTTATATACAATTGTCATGTCAATACTTCAAGATGAGATTCTACAGGTCTCTAATAGGGTCTTTTCCACAACCTTAGAGTTTTAGATCATATATATATATATATATATATCTCTCTCTCTCTCTCTCTCTCTCTCTCTCTATATATATATATATATATATATATATATATATATATATATAGATATATATATATATATATATATATATATATATCTATCTATGTATCTATATATATATATTTTTTTTTACATAATCATAAAGACGATGATCTACAAAACATTGTATTACAGAAGTTGGATCAATTGTAGATTTTGACTAGGTTCAAACTTCTTGCTTATACCTCAGATAATTGTTACATATCTCGAAACATATTAGGAGAAAATAACTTGTATAGAGAACTTGGTAGGTCAACATGTACTTCAGATTCTAACCTTAGATTTTTCTTTAAAACTAGATCTGATACCATGTTGAAATTCAAATGCAATGTTGAATTTCTAATCATGATAATTACTTGTCATTGACATATATGATTCCTTTTAGAATTTTCATTATTCAATTATGTCATCAAGCAATTACACATTCAAAAACATAAATAAAGTAGAGATCATAGTGCACAAGAAATAAGAGATGCTAGAGATTAGACCAATGGCCAAGGAAAAACCCATAAGGGGAAAACCCAACAAATCCTTCCTTAGAGAATCATCTTCAACAAGAGAAATACAAGTCATAGAAAACTGACTAGTACAATAGAAAAATAACCGTCCTTCTAGTGCCAAGTCCACCATCCAAGATTCAAGATTAATATTCTTTAATTATGTCTACAAGATGCCAATGTCAGTTACAAATTTTTCCTCAATAAGAGTTCGAAAATTATCTTCTATTCCAACCTCATAAACTTTGTATTAGTCTCAGGAAGGAGTATGATGGATGTATGTCCAAAACTTTTCTTGAAGGAGAGATAAATACTTTGGGTTACTTCGTATAGAATTTAAGAGATGTAGATGTTCGATGTGCTCCATGAAGGAATGTGAGTAGGCCTAACATATAGCCTTATGTTCATGTGAAATGATGCCACTTTAGCTGAGCTGACTTATCTTCTTGGAGGGCTGACTTGGCCTGTCCGAGGGAGAAAATTCATTTTTTTCTTATTATATTTTTCTTTTTACATAGATAAAATTTTTGACACCAACATGAAGGACATGCCTAACAAATTATGACAAACTAAACATTATGAAGACCAAACCTAGTTACAATTTCAACACCATAGAGTTTCACTTTGTTATTTGGACTTGTATATTATTGAAGTGTAGGTTTCGAAGTTAACTCCATGGAGATTTGAGGTCGACAACATGATAAAAAATCCTTGACATTTAACCCTCCACTAATTGTAGGCAAAGGTACCAATTACTAGTTCAAATGATTTTGATGCTTCCCTTGACCTCAAAGACAATGGCAAGGATATGCACAATGTTGGAAGTTGTCAATGAAAGTTATCTAATGGAATATCTAGGGTCTAAGCAACCCCCATAGAATATTTAACATTTTCCAAGTTTTGTCTTCAATTGTAGGGTTGATATTTTTTGTTTATAAGAATTTATATTCACTAGATTTATCTTGCACACACCAACACTAATTGTTACTTAGGCGAGGTAAAAATACTTTCTTTTGCTTATTTTGAAGGTATCAATGCACTTTCCATACTCCTCTTGTCTGGTCTTCCTAGGGCGGTGATTGATCGTGAAGTAGACCACTCCTAAAAAATTCTTTAATGGACTTTATTTGATCAAGATGACCACATTCTAGGCCTTGCCAACATCTTTTGCCTTGAATTATTCTAGTGAAAGGGTAGAGGGTTGTCATTGGTTGGAATATAAGTTCCCAAATGCCCCTTCGTTCTTTTGTGGGGACTTTAATTTGGTTTAAAATCAAGAGGATACAAAGGGTAGTTTGCTAGCAAAATTCTCATGTGTAGAAGAGGCCTAAATCATCCTCAAAGAATTTAATGCATTTTACGACCCAAAGAAATATGATGGGCATGAATCCTTTAATATATTGTTCACCTAGAACAAATTTTACAAACAAAATGAGTTATTCTTCAAAGATTATATACATCTATGCTTTTGAAAGAAAAACTCCTTTTACTTTGATGTCCTAGGAAGATGATAGCTAGGTATAGATGGAAAAACCACACTATTCAACCACCAACCATTTGATTTAGACTCTCATGGGGTGGAACATAAACTGCATATGTACATAAGCAAATATATCATGAACATTTCTCACTTGTAGAGTTTCAATTGTCTAACAAGTATCAAAATTGTTTGGTATCTTCTTCTCCAACATCGTGGGAACATGGATTGGCTCACTTGATGGGTCTATGTTATCTCTTTCATAGTGGCCTTTATGAGAAGGTACGGGGGGGGAATTGTTACCAACCATTAGAATTGTAATGGGTCATTTAAATAGGAATATGAGGTGACTGTCTAGAGCCTTACATCTATAATCCATTTGACTTAGAAAAGTAGATTTTAGTAGATAAGGTGCTTCATTTGTTGAGTATTTATGAAACTATAAAGCTTATGGGGCTTAATTCTGAACTTGATTCCACTGGTTCTAAAATGTGAATATACAAACAAAGCCATTTTTCAAGGCTCTAGTTGTCAAAGAGGTTAGGGAATAGTCATTGGCCCTTAAGATTGGGAGGGTTATGCCATGAAACAAGAAGCGACTAAGCTTGAGTTTGTCTCTTACTACTCAATGGTATTTCAAGAATACTCTTATAAGGGAGAGAGCTAGAATTCTATGCATGTGTGTTTAGACACACAAAAGTAGGTTTAGGTGGCTAAGTTGCACTATTTATTGAGGAAAAAGGAAACTATGAAGTTTTTGGAGCTCAAATATGAGCTCGACTTCATTGACCCTAACTTGGGGATATACCAAAAAAATTAATTTTCAATGCCCTATTTGTTTAAGAGGTTGGGAATTAGTTGTTTTCCTTCAGGATCAAGGGGGTGGTATTAGGAACTAAGAAATGTTTGAACATTAGTTGTTGCCCACTACTTGATGAATTTCCAAGCATAATCTCTTAAGGGAGAGAGATATGACATTATGCAGAAGTTTTTGGATTAAAGAATTTGTGGCATAGAAATTCCTTGGATGAGTTAACAATTACCCTCAAATAATTGTTTGATTAAAAATCATTTGGGCTTGATAACTCCATTCACTCCCCTTGTGATTTCTATTATGCTACATGGGAATTACTTCGATATCAATTAAGGGTTTATCAAAATCATTCACAAGGGAGGTGACCTTGACCTTACACCAATTAGAGTTTGATTGCATTGGTCAACCTCTATAATCTCTAAACAAAGGATCTAGTCTTTTATGCTATGTTATAATATTTTGGGAATGAATTGATTATGCTTTAAACTTGAGGCTAGATGTTTTCTTGATCAGAATTGATTTTTAGAAGGCATAGGATAGGATTGAGTGGTCATCATAATTGCAATGATTAAATCCCTTAGCTTTGCTCCTATCTTCATCCATGCAGTGGAAACCTTATTTGCAAAATTTTTATGTCATCTCTTCGTCAAGTGACATGATTTTAAGAGGTGGGGCTATTTTGGTGCATTTAGCAAGGTTCCTCACTCACTCGATCCTTATATGTCTTAGTTGTGGAGGATTTTGGCTACATTTTGAATCATAGAGAGGGTATGGGGCCAATTACACTACAAGGAAAAAAAATACCTTCTAGAGGAGGTTATAACAAAGGTTATTAGTGTAATAAAATTGGAAAAAATTGTCAAAAAAATATCTGCTAAAACATCCATTTATGATAACAGATCATTTAGCGGAGATTATAACGGAACTTCATCACAACTGAAAAAATGTAGGTGACCAAAGGTTTTAGCGGATGTTTTTTTTGTGATGTGCTTCACAGAACAAGTAGCACCGGTGCACTAAATATATAAATGCACCGGGATGCATACATAACTAGAAGCACCGAGGCGTTGAATGCAAAGAACACAGGTGCATAATATATACCACACCAGTGCTAATATATTAAAAAAGTCCCAAGATATTCTTGTAAGGAACAACACCGACACACACAAAAAATAATTGCAGTGTCAGTGCTTTTGTTTAAACTTACAGCAGCGATGCACATTGTTTGTATAAACGCATTGTTGCGTTACTATATAAAAGGACCAGTGCTGTTAGTTTTCATAATGCACCAGGGCTAGAAATAATATTTTGTAGAACTGGGCTGATAGTTCTATGAAAGCACTGACGTGTTAAGAATTACTATGCACCAGTGCGTTAATTGCAAACAATATCGGTGCTTGAAGAAATAAATTCCCCGGTGTTGTCGTTTTTTTAAAAGGAATCGGTCATGCAAAAAGATGTCGTCACAGTGATTTTATACAACACAACGCACCGATGTATTTTTATGTTATGGATGCACCAGTTTTTTGTATGATATTTTCAATTTCTTTGAAACATTGACTTGTGACAATGCAATTATTGTAATTTTTAAAATCCGTTATTCATAAAAAAATCGACATATATCTTATAACAATATTCATATAAATTAAAACTTGATTAGTTCATTTGTATATGATGTTTGGATTGATTTGTTATATATCAGATTTCACATCTCTACATTATAATATTTAATCATCCATATATTTAATCAATGGTGTAACATTTCACAACAACATTAGATAACACAATACAATAAATTAAAAAGTATTTTATTGTATATTAATAAGAGACTCTTTTTCATGCAAAATGGGATTGTTATTGGCAACCCCTTGTCTTTCAATTGAGACATGTGTCTATTACATTAAACAAAATGTCTGATTTTCACAGACAATTATTTCAAAAAATACAACAGGTTGCATTGATATCCAAATAGATCAACATTCTTCGCTGGAACTGTTGCCACTGCTCGAGCTACTTCCATGACTTGGGTTATTTGGAGGATTTTTTTGTTCATTACATCGATCGTTTTCATCTTTTTTATCTTGTTCCATCTGCAAAATTAAAAATAAAGTGTAATGAATGTATCTACATTGGTGAGAGTAATGAAAATTGAAATAAATAATATACATCAATGTATATCGAATAACAATGTACCATAAAAAAAAGTGACTCATAAATTGTGCACATGGTTTCAAAACCAAGTCTCATGCCTTGTTGTAACAAGTCTTCTGCTAGCGTAATTTCATACTTTGTTTCATGTATGTTTTAAATCCCATTATAAATAATAGATTTTGTAAGGCCCCATCCTAGGGTCTTCTAACAGATCTATATTCTCTAGGAATTAAATGCAATAAGAGGCAATAATTTATTTTCTTACAAGACATTTAAACAATGATAGTTTACCATTTACATTCTAATCCCTACAACTTTAATAGTGAACATTTCATTTCAATAACTTACATGAGTAATCTATGCATAGAGGAATACCTGTACTGATGGCCCGGTGGAGATGCCCTTGAGTTTCTACTCCTGCTGAAACGCTTCTCTTGACTATCGACTGGATTTACCTCTCAGCCAACTAGGAAATACTTCCTAGCCCAAGAAACCTCCACAGGTTCCCTAGCCCTCCGAGCCTAAGTCCAACTAGATGTAGTGTGTCCAAGATGAATAATTCAGACCAAGATAAACAATAATTCCTCCAAACTCCAAGCCCAAGAAACCTCCACAGGTTCTCTAAGCTCTCCCAAAATCACAGCCAATCCAAAACTAAAAGCAAGACCTAGCATCCTCTCTTTCTCTCTTCCTCCTTCCCTTTTTATGCCTCTCCTCCCATCTCCACCTCAACCACCTCTCATTAATGTCATAACTTCTCCCTCATCCTTACAGTTGAATTCTCTTTTCCCAAGTAAATCTGAGAGTACATTTGGGAATGTGATATGAATATATAAATTGGTAATTAATTGGAGAGGACCATGTCTTCTCCCAAGTAAATGTGAGAGTACATTTTGGGAATGAGAGATGAATATATAAATTGGTAATTAATTGGAGAGGACCATGTCTTCTCCCAAGTAAATGTGAGAGTACATTTTGGGGATGAGAGATGAATATATAAATTGGTAATTATTTGGAGAGGACCATGTCTTCTCCCAAGTAAATGTGAGAGTACATTTTGGGGATGTGAGATGAATATTTAAATTGGAATAAGGGAAGGAGACCATATCCTATCCAAGATAAATTTTGAGAAGACAAGTTGGTAATTTGAATAATAGCAATAATAAATTTTACATCAGTAAATAAAATTTACAGTTTCCCAAATGAAGGTATTCACCAATATTTTTCAATATTTTTAGATAATGTAAACATTAACAAAATTTGCATGATAAGATTAAGTGGGGCATTACATACACCCCTCCTTCAGAAAACTTCGTCTCGAAGTTAGAGTGAAAAGATACAAGGAGTTCGAAGGCATAACAAAATAGAGAGAGTTATAGTAGTAAAATTGATAAGTCAGACAATGACATTACTTTCCCCCAAGGGTCTCCAACTGATCTATATCATCCTATCCATCATGACCTACTTCCGTTCCCACCCTATCCGTCCTTTACTGCTATATCTGGTGGCATCGGCTATACCAATATAACCACTGATAAAACCAACATGGCGGAAGCGTTGACTACATCGACCTAACTTCCCTAGTAGGCAACTGGCAATCATCATCACACGTCTAGGGGAGCGTGTCCACCAATACCCTCCCATGATTCCAGGTTTCAGAGGATACACGGTGGGAAATGCCTCCACCCCTCCTCACAACTAGGGTCAACGCCCTAATACGGACCACTCTACAACGTTGGTGGACTTGTCATCGAATAATCCAGTCAAGTAGTCTTGTCACCTGTCATTTGCATTTTTCTCATGTCATATGAATGCATATGAAGTAGATACCAAATGTAATAGAACAATGTACATTATACCTTCCTCATGGGATGTCTCGACATTCCCTCAATGGAAGAGTAGATCTCGGCTATCATATAGTTCTTTCTCCCTGCGGGTTAGCTCTCATTCATGCATTTATATAAAAATAAGATATATAATCATCATGTTATTAAGTCTAGTATCCACATGTCAATCTTGCAGTTCATACTGGAAATACATCATAAATTCACTAAGCCATTCATTTAAACAAATCATATCCACTTGAGCCATATATGAAACAAAATAATTCTGATAAGTCACACACTAGATAATTCAGCACTAAGTGAGTCATACATTTAGGCCATACATCAACCATTTCCATCATCAATATCAAATCTATCAATTGATTTATATAAGTAGTTTCACGTGTCCAACCAAATGCATCAATATTACATAATGTTCATAAATAATAACATGGGACTGCAAAATAGAGCCTTAGCATGGGTAGCTATCTAAGTCAAAATGGGCATCACAGATGCTCATGTGACAACCTTGTGAAACCCCTCGATAACAATTAGAGTTGAAACAGATTCAACTGTCCACCATGGAAAATAGCATTTGAACCCGAATATGCTATAAGGTGGTACCAAAACCAAAATATTGGCAAGCAATGGATTAGTGCACTATCAATTCCACTAGAAGGCGCTATTATAAGTTTTATGCATATAATTTCTTTAATACCTTAGTGAATATAAAAGTCCCACTCTTCCAATTTGCTAGTTTTTCATCTTCCAAACCAATTAGTTAATCTTGAAAATAAAAGACTCAAAACTTCAGAAACTGTTTCTAGCATGATTTTCATACTTTACTTTTTAGTAAATTGAGAGAAATGTCCTCTAAATGTCAAAGGTTCAAATTTATTATATATTTAATCATTGTTTACTAGTACTAAAACAATTTCATGATACATATTGCAGCTCACAATATGACCAGACAAATGAGAAATAATTAAACGAATGGAATAATTGCCTTTGCCCTGATGCTATTAGTATTTCCCTTCTAAATGGCATGACATCTCTAAAGATGCCTACTCCTTTCACAAGTGGCCAGTGACCACAAAAGTTGCAAAGAAAGTTGAGGGTCCTTTTATCCAAAACTAGAGACATATTGTTTTTCACGACATTTTTATTCAACACTAAAATAAGGGTAAGAGTGTATTCTAATATTTTCACTAGTCTTTTATTGACTAAATAAGCTTCCATTCTAAAGTCCCAATTTCTCTACGAATTGATCTTCTCATTTAATTTAAGATCATTAAGAACAACTATCATAGCAAACCTTACACAAGTCCATGGTATTCAATCTATGTTTTCACTAGAAAATTCCACCACCCATAGAATACTCATTAACGTGACATATAGGATATTTCAACACATCCTAATCTGAATTCCCATGCTTCATATTCGTTTACTTCTCAAACTCGAGGTTTGTTATTATGACTTCCTCCATGAAGAATGACAAATATGCTATCTGAAAGATAATCCTACTATCCGAATGGAAAATCTACTATATCTTAAATAAGAAAAATGATAATCTACTATCAACAGAATTAAAAGCCACCCTTGTATGTAAAATAGGACTGACTACATTCTTTATATTGGGACACATTTTGGGTATAAATTACTGGCTCAAAAACTACAATTTTCAGTGCAAATATTGTTCACACCATCCATATATTTAATAGACACTGAGGTTGGCATCAAAACAAAGACCTTAGATATAGATTAGTGGGAACAAATTGCAATTTTCAACATAAAATATAGTTCAGATCATTCTTCAATTAGAATTCTGAGAACATTATAGAGTTTGTTCAAAACGTTCAAGTGACACATCCTTCAGCCAAATTTAATTGTTGCGATGTGGCAGACTTAACTATTAATGAACTTGGGCTGTAGGTTGAAATAGAATAGCTACGTCTTCTCAAACCACTCATCATAGCTTGACCATAGATCTCTCTGAATGTTGGGAAAGTGACCTTTCCCATAACCATCAATCTATTTGCAACCTGCTAACATTCCTATCATTAATTCTTTGGTTCATGTTCCAAGTCATCCAATCATAATCATATAGTTCCATGCATCTTCTTAGAGATATAATGAATCATCAGAGTCATTGGATCAACATCCTTCATCATGGGCTTCCTTCATGTAATAATCATTAGGCAAGACGAGTCATCAAGTGTTATGCTGGTGATTCTATAGATCCCTCTGAAGTCTTACTTCAGTTAGTCATCTAGCCTTCATCAATCTGCTCATTTTAAGATGAGACAATATCACGCTACAATTGTATCAACCAACTTCCAAATACCAAATCCCAACAATACACATGCACGAGAAATCTCTCTCACATGCTCTTCCTGTTTAATAATAACTTCTAAACAATAACATATTCAACTGACAAACACCAATAGCAGTATCATACCTACATCAATAGTACCTTTATATTACTAATATCACAAGTACTTCTAAGTGTTTGAAGATACTAAGAGACTTGATTTGAATTTTGCCTTGGAATGATCTGCTCTATTTCTTTTGAATTGTTTGCTTCAAGTCTGATTATGCTAAGGTGTCTTATGCAACACTGGTTCAGAGTCCTAGCCCTTATTAGCACTATTCCTAACATTTTCTACCACACTCTAGATAGTCCAAAGAGAACCCAAGCAATAGATCAATTCAAGTTATGCCAAGTTACTTCTTAGCCACAATTTAACTTTAGAACATGTTATCATAGGCTAGTTTCATGAGGTCATCAATATGCTTGGAATATATATAACTGTTGATGTATTAGATTTCTTGAAAGATTTAGTGTTGTTGCAAAAGAATGTGGCAAATAGAGAATGCACTTTAAACTGTTGAAGAAGAATTGACATCTGCCCTCAAGGTCCTGATACTTGCCAATGGTTGTTGAAGATGAAAAAAAAATGTGAATGCTTGTTGTAGCCTAGGATCAGTGACACGATGTTCATCACACAATGCAATACAACTTTGACTTATTTCTCAAGCTAATGGAGGATTCAAACTACTTTAGGTTATCTTCTATATGATGTATGATGAGAAAGAGAAATAGATTTTAGTTTGATATATTTGTAGGGAATGCCCTCATAGATATGTACGCTAAATGTGGGAGCATAGATATTACAGACAAGGTGTTCCACAAAATGCCTAGACGAGATGTTGTTTCCTGGAGTTCCATGATTGTCGGGTATGCAATGCATGGGTGTGCCTATGATGCCTTGCATCTCTTCAAAGAAATGCAACATTTGGGTACAAAACCTGACTATGTAATCCTTGGTTGGCGTTCTGTCTGCTTGCTGCCACGCAGGCTTAGTGAGTGATGCTCGACAGTACTTTGATCGTATGATTAGTGATTATGGGATCAAACCTGGATTAGAGCACTATAGTTGCATGGTTGACCTCTTTGGCCGTGCTGGTAGGCTTATTGAGGCTTGGGACATTATCAACAAAATGCCAATGAAACCAGATGTCATTGTATGGGGATCCTTGCTTGCTGCTTGAAGAGTCCATGGCAATGTAGAGCTAGGAGAGTATGCGGCAGAACACCTATTTGAATTGGATCCCGAGAATGCTGCGCATTATGTCCTGCTGTCAAATATGTATGCAACTGTTGGCAGGTGGGATGGTGTACAGAAAATGCGAAGAATAATGAAATATAGGAGGGTAAAAAAAAATGCCAGGATGTAGCTGGATTGGTTCGAATAATAAACTGAATACTTTTGTTGTAGGAAGTAGCTTGCACCCCTACAACTAAAAATTGATACTAGATTGGGAACCTTCCCACCTCTGATAATGATTCCAAGTAGAAGAGGGCCATGAAACCTATGTTGCAGATTTGGTTGGACATCAAAATGAATTTATTCTTTTCTAACATTGTAAAAAGCTAAGAATTTTCCTTGAGTTTATGAGCACTTAACAAGGGAAGGGATCCTTCAGTACCGTATGTTTGTGGCTTCTCCACTACTACCAAAGAGATTTCCAATATTGTCATAAGAGAAATGGTTGACAGAGATACCCCCACCATCTCCATCACTTTAAATATTGGTGGCATTATCATAGAGACAAGTATCTAAAAAAGAGAGGATGTGTTCCTATAGTGATTATTCATTGTTTCGAGGGAAATAGGCGGAGCCTATGAAAAAGATGTGATTGTGCTGCTTTTAAAGTAAGCAATTTCCCACTATTTATTATAGTTCTCGCACCTTGGTGACAGAATGAATGCCAAATCATATCTGGACAGTGGGTTCTTACTTCAAAATTTTGTTTATTGTGTATATCTCCAGCAAAGCAGAGTTTCCCTAAACAAATAGGAAAAATGAAATGAGCTATAAATCAGAACGATCAAAAGTATATATGCACTGCTCTGACTGCTGACCTTCTAAACATTAAATAGTTTCATTTTTCATGTAGAACCTGAATGTGATAATGATTTTTCAAAGAGTGACTTTGGATTGCAACTAACCAAGTTTTCAGGTTGTTCGAGCCAGATAAATTGAAGGGCAAAAAAAAACTTGTTCATGTGCCAGTTGGTATCATCATCTATTTCCACACTTGCAACAATGATAGTGCAAGGGACAATGATAGCATCTCCGTAGTTAGTAATTCTTTGTCTACCAAAAACTTACATTGATAGGGAATTCCGATTTTGAGATGGTTGGGAAGTAGGGCCAAATTACAATGGATGGCATGAAGGATGAAATTTGTAAAATATAATTTTTTTTTGATTAAAACACCATTAATTAGTAATGACTTCTCTTATCACGAATAGGCTAACTTGCCCAGATTTTGCATTACTACGAATAGGCTAACTTGATCTTCGTATGAAGGCAACTCATGAGTTTTTGAATTATATGAGGGTTATCAAAATTTAAGCATGGGAAGACCATTTCCAAACACGTGTATAGTCTTTTAGGAATTCCGAATATGAATGGCTCTGCAAATTTATGTATTCTGTTTCAGAATCATGAAGTGGGTCTCCATCAAAATATTAATCTCCATTACCATTATGTCCAAAATCATTGAAGATTCCAGTCTGTGAATGATCTTTTTCAGTCCTCTTGTCTCTCTCCATGTATTCAATCACAGAAATGAAGTTGACTTTTCATGGGTTCACAAGCTTCTTCACGTATGCATTCTTCATTTAATTCATAGCTATCTTTAGGAAAAGGGAACTCTACAATGTCATATACTTCATTAGAAAAACACGAAGAGAATTGGGTTCAGCATTACCATCTTCATGCCCTCACCACCCTTCATATTTTATTTTTAACATCAGAAAATCTACATCGTGTGTTCACACACATGGCAACATCATCCTCTCGCATATGACCAACATCACATACCCAAGCTTGGACAACATTGGGATCTTCCACAAAGTTTGAGAATTCTTCATCAACATTATCATCTTCTGAAGAATCTTCTAAAAAGGAAGAGGACATGGCAGTCATAGGGCAGTTGCCTATACACACCTCTTTCATAACAAGATCCCAGTAGTCTTTGAATGCTTTGATCAAATTAGTAAACAAAGACATCTCTCCTCTATGCAATCTCAGTTCATACCACTCTTTAGAATTATCTTCCAAAGTTAGTGCAAAATATATTTATAAAGACATCCTTGTGGCAAATATTTTCATACCACTCTTCAGCATTATATTCCAAAGTTAGTGCAATATTTTTATCAAGATATGCTCATGGAAAATATTTTCATTAAAATATATCCCCTGTATGCAATCTCAGTTCGTTCCACTCTTCAACATCATCTTCCAAAGTTGCGCAAATATTGTCATCAAGGCATCTTCATGGAAAATATCAAAAGCTCAACAAATTCAGTGAAGATTTGAGATGCAGCTTAACTGAACAATTATGACCATTACAATATGGAAGATTCTCTCTCTCCATTTAGTTCCAACAGGGAATGGATTTGGATACCCTTGAATTTTTGAGAAATTCAATGGTGCAAATAGGCTTACAGGCCTATTTTCCAAAGAGAACACCATGGTTGAAATTAAACTTCAAATTCTTCTATAAAACATCTGCACTATATACAGTGTCCATCAATCTTCTCCTCTCGAAAGAAAAGGGCTTTTAACATAGTTGCATTGACATGTGGGACACCTAAATGCATTGACATTGTAAATATGGAAAAATAATGGCATTTTATAGAAGAAAAGTAACCAAATAATATTGCGACAAACAGTTATGGGGAAAAAGCAAAAAAAAATGAAATAAACAAAACGAACAAGTAATTAAAATGGGAAGGGAAATGTTGAGGTTAGGCATTTGTAGGATCATGAAAGCCTTGGATGTACTGGAAATTAGGCAATAAGTTTTGACTTGTCTCTACATAAGCAATTGTTTGTAAGATCCCAACTAGGAAATGCCCCACTATGGCAATAGATTTTTCTGAATCTTAAATGCTTTTTTAGTGCAA
Organism: Pinus tabuliformis; assembly: GCA_031772625.1. Classification (NCBI taxonomy): domain Eukaryota; kingdom Viridiplantae; phylum Streptophyta; class Pinopsida; order Pinales; family Pinaceae; genus Pinus; species Pinus tabuliformis. The sequence continues at coordinate 1,479,924,603 of CM062818.1, forward strand.
GATCAAACACTTTGTTAATGTACTGCTATAGGTGTATTTTGGTTTATTTGTTGATGTATCAATGCTCAATGGCACATTTACATTACCATACCTCAAGCCCACCAATTTCATAACAAGTAACGTTCATAAAATAGTTTGTTCTACTGATATAAATTGTATTTCAACCAAATGAAAGGTATATTTTCATATTACTAAACTCCTATAATAAAATACAGCATAATGGGAACATTAGAGAACCTAGTTGGAACAGTGTTATCTCCTCCATATGATGCCCAACCTTTAATACACTGTTGTAATAAGGACCCCAAGGGAATCGACCTCTTATCTCTCTGTCTTTCTGCTTAGAGGTTACCATTAAGCCAATCTAGATATTGTTTTAAACATGTCATTATGATCCAGAAGAAGATCGTAGTTAGAACCAACCAAAAGCAGTATGGAGATTCAGAAACACTGATAATATCTAAGCTACACCTGATATCACATACATATACCAACAATTCACTGTAACATCTCAAATTATCTATATTAACTAATTCCAATGAGTGGCATGACACTTTGCCTTGACGGACACCATCTCATCTCCTACCATAGAAATTAGTTCTTTATCCCGAATTTACTTGCCGTACCACTTAGAAGTGCCTGTGTACATTTTGTGGGCCCCTTCCCGTTGCCTTTGCGATGCCTTCTTCCTTGCCAGATTACTAAAAATGAAGTGGAAAATCCCTTGTTGAGGATTCCTTCCATTAAGAACTATACAGTGTTGTATACTTTAAGGTGGAAGCCTTTTGCGTTCATCCTATATTTGGTTGCTACATGATCCATTATTCAGCATGTTACTTGAATCACTTGGGCTCTACTGTGTGTACTGTGTCTATTTCATCTTTGAAGGCCTATTCAAGAATATGGATCATACCTTAATATGCCAAAACCTACTAACCCATATAAGGAATAAAAGCAACAACTTTTTATTGGGGCAGGTTCTGCATCAGTGAATGGAAGATTTTGGAGATTCTCCACAGTGAATGGCGAAACCCCTCAATAAAACAGCTCTGGTTGGAGCACATAAAACCCCAAAATCACCATTGTTGGTTAAATAAAATAAGAAGAACAGAACAACTGATAGAGGAAGGAAAATGGCATCTACCTGCCATGTAAGCAGAAGCATTCAAGGCATTTTTGCTGTATTCATAAATGGGGTTTTGCACAACAAGAATCATTTTCCAACAGAAAACAACATGATCGATTCCCGTGCAAAACCCCAAAATTTTAAACTTCGGGACCCCCAATCACAATGGGGGCATTGTGCTTTGTTCCCATTGAACTTTCGTGACTACATTTCACCAAAACCAAATTCGTAAATTCATCTAACGGGCACACGCACAGACCCCATCGACGACCAGGTATTCAGATCGAATCTCCTGAGCAACAACGTCAGGTCTCGGGATAGAAACCTTGCCCTGCATCGGCTGCTGGTGCCGCGACTTATTGAAGGACGATTTGGGGGAGTTGAGCAGCACGAATTCGTGGTAACACTTGGAGCAGAGGCTCATGGTGGCTGGACTTTCGAAGAAGCCACAGTTGTTGGCACAGCGCATGAGCCCTTCCAAGACTTGGCACCTGATCTCCTCCTGGTTCCAGCGTTCCAGGGCCATTATATTAGGAGCTCTCGAGTTCAAATCCAGGGAAATAAAGAATGAAAAGGCAAAAGACAAGAAAACCCTGAACCGCAACAGGTTTTGCTGAAATAAGGCTAGATCTACTCACTCACTCGGCAAGAAATTCGGAAACGCACCTAGGCAAACCAAAGAGGCCTTGGATTTTATGGGCTACGAGAGTGCCTAAACGCCCCCCGGATTTAATGAGTAGTCGCTACGAAAATTCGCTTTTGAATCAGCAGATCTGCGGAAACTGTAATGCGTCCGTGTCTCCGTTGTTCCCATTGTCGTTACTCCAGTACTATAAACCCTCTCAAGTCCAGGAATCAGGTTTATGAGAGGCGATTTAAGATCTGAAAATGGGTGCAAGGTGGGTTTTGGATGGAAAATTTGAAGAACCTATTAGGATTACGAGTCCTTATGAAGGTTACAAGCTCTTATAGCGGAATTTGGGTTTAGTGGGTTTTGGGTCCATATTTTGAACCAAAGCTCTGATACCACGTGTAAAGCCCCATCTTAGGCTTTTCTAATAGATCTATATTCTCTAGGAATTAAATGCAATAAGAGACAATAATTTATTTTCTTACAAGACATTTAAACAATGATAGTTTACCATTTACATTCTAATCCCTACAAATTTAATAGTGAACATTTCATTTCAATAACATACATGAGTAATCTATGCATAGAGGAATACCTGTACTGATGGCCTAGTGGAGATGCCCTTGAGTTGCTGCTCCTGCTGAAACGCTCATCTTGATTACCGATTGGATTTACCTCTCAGCCAACAAGGAAATACTTCCTAGCCTAGGAAACCTCCACAGATTTCCTAGCCCTCTGAGCCCAAGTCCAACCAGATGCAGTGTGTCAAAGATGAATAATTCAGATCAAGATAAACAATACTTCCTCCAGACACCAAGCCCAAGAAACCTCCACAGGTTCCCTAAGCTCTCCCAAATCACAGCCAATCCAAAACTAAAAACAAGACATAACATCCTCCCTTTATCTCTTCCTCCTTCCCTTTTTATGCCTCTCCTCCCCTCTCCACCTCAACCACCTTTCATTAATGTCATAACTTCTCCCTCATCCTTACAGTTGACTTCTCTTCTCCTAAGTAAATCTGAGAGTACATTTGGGAATGTGATATGAATATATAAATTGGTAATTAATTGGAGAGGACCATGTCTTCTCCCAAGTAAATATGAGAGTACATTTTGGAGATGAGAGATGAATATATAAATTGGTAATTAATTGGAGAGGACCATGTCTTCTCCCAAGTAAATGTGAGAGTGCATTTTGGGGATGAGAGATGAATTTATAAATTGGTAATTATTTGGAGAGGACCATGTCTTCTCCCAAGTAAATGTGAGATTACATTTTGGGGATGTGAGATGAATATTTAAATTGGAACAAGGGAAGGAGACCATATCCTATCTAAGATAAATTTTGAGAAGAAAAGTTGGTAGTTTGAATAATAGCAATAATAAATTTTACATCAGTAAATAAAATTTATAGTTTTCCAAATGAGAGTATTCACCAATATTTCTCAATATTTTCAAATAATTTAAACCTTTACAAAATTTGTATGATAATATTAAGTGGGGCATTACATACACCCCTCCTTCAGAAAACTTCGTCCTGAAGTTAGAGTGAAAAGATACAAGGAGTTCGAAGGCATAACAAAATAGAGAGAGTTATAGTAGTAAAATTGATAAGTCAAACAATGACATTACTTTCCCCCGAGAGTCTCCAACTGATCTATATGTAAGGCCCCATACCACATGTAAGGCCCCATCCTAGGGTATTCTAATAGAGCTATATTCTCTAGGAATTAAATGCAATAAGAGGCAATAGTTTATTTTCTTACAAGACATTTAAACAATGACAGTTTACCGTTTACATTCTAATCTCTACAACTTTGATGGTGAACATTTCATTTCAATAACTTACAAGAGTAATCTATGCATAAAGGAATATCTGTACCGATGGCCCAATGGAGATGCCCTTGAGCTGCTGCTCCCGCTGAAACGCTCCTCTTGAATACCGACTGGATTTACCTCCCAGCCAACTACGAAATACTTTCTAGCCCAGGAAACCTCCACATGTTCCCTAGCCCTCCGAGCCTAAGCCCAACTATATGTAGTGTGTCCAAGATGAATAATCCAGACCAAGATAAACAAAACTTCCTCCAAACTCCAAGCCCAGGAAACCTCCATAGGTTCCCTAAGCTCTCCCAAATCATAGCCAATCCAAAACTAAAAGCAAGACCTAGCATCCTCCCTTTCTCTCTTCCTCCTTCCCTTTTTATGCCTCTCCTCCCCTCTCCACCTCAACCACCTCTCATTAATGTCATAACTTCTCCCTTATCCTTACAGTTGACTTCTCTTCTCCTAAGTAAATTTGAGAGTACATTTGGGAATGTGATATGAATATATAAATTGATAATTAATTGGAGAGGACCATGTCTTCTCACAAGTAAATGTGAGAGTACATTTTGGGGATAAGAGATGAATAGATAATTTGGTAATTAATTGGATGACCATGTCTTCTCCCAAGTAAATGTGAGAGTACATTTTGGGGATGAGAGATGAATATATAAATTAGTAATTATTTGGAGAGGACCATATCTTCTCCCAAGTAAATGTGAGAGTACATTTAGGGGATGTGAGATGAATATTTAAATTGGAACAAGGGAAGGAGACCATATCCTATCCAAGATAAATTTTGCATCATAAGATTAAGTGGGGCATTACAGATTTAATATAAATGATTTTTTTGTTCTATTAATTATAAACTCAAATAAGTAAAACAACATAGATACTTACAAATTCCACAATTAATTTTTGATATACCAACATATACTTACAACCCTTATTTAATTCGATGTCAATCAATTCTTCTGATGACTCTTCTTTGTATGTTAGCTTCTATTTGAAGACATTCAAGGATGGTTGCTATAAAACAACTTAAAATATACAAAAGTGAAACCTTGAGTTGTTATAAGGAAATATTAACCATTATTCACAAACTTTGAAATCAGCCATTTTTTGCTTTGTTGTCTTGTTGTATGTGCTGAATGAGTTCTATTTTGTTTTATTTTCTGCAATAAAATACTTGAAAATTAATATTTATTGCTAAATTATTTTTTTATATGTACAAAGTCAATCATGATTACATACATTTTAAGCACGTTGTTGTTTAGATGGATTTGACTGTGATGCAATTATGTCCATTTCTTTGACCATCTCCTTGTACATTTTTTTGGACATTCTTACTGGCATGTTTCACATATCAACTTATTGATCATTTTGGATTTTCATAATCTTCTTCAAAATAAGTAATAAACTATTTTTATATTGATATATGGAAACTAAATATAACAAGATTGATATAAATAAAGAATGGTTTGAAGTAATATATACATATAATTCTAGAAAATCATTTTGATTAGGAATATTACCTTTTGAATGATTTTTTTTAATTGTTTTATGCTTTTTCTATTGTAAGTTTGACATGTCTCATTGGCCATTACTCTGGAAACACTTCCTGTAATTTAAATATAATTTGATTCTTAGAATCATTGGATTGTTTTTTGTATTGTAAGTGGAAAATACGTCTACATGTTTGTTCCACTAGATCCCTCATAGTTTTGTAAAAAAATTTCCCCTTTCATTAACTTCCAACACTTCTTTAGATGAGCTAAGGACCAATTCATCGTCATTTACATCTTCTATAATTTTTTTTCTTAGAACGCCATTGATATTTTCCTTCGTTGTTGCTCCCTATAGAACATTAAATATTATAAATTAATAGATTGTTCGAAATATGTTATCTAATATTTTTAAGTATATTATTAATGAAAAAACTCATATTGAATAATATTTTTTCATTCACATGATTCATCCTTCTGTATTTTTTATCAAACTTTTACACTCTTCTGCAATTAGATTAGAGATAATTTTATTGACCTTCTTCATTTTGTGGCTTTGCATGACACACACCAACCAATACATATTAGTTTAACTTACATATAGTTCAAACATATTAATTTTGTAAAGAATTTATAAAGAACTTGCATTCTCTCTTTTCTTTTTTTTTTTATGTGCCATCATTGTGTCAATCAATATTTTTATCACTTGACACATTCTAAGACACTTTTTTATCAATATACAATATGTACTATTGAATACAAAAACCATTAAATATATTAATAAATAAATCAAATAAATTTCAACCAAAAAGAGTTTTGGTAACCAATGCGTTTATGGTGCATTTATCCCATTAAACACATTAGATGTTAAATTGTTTGACATTGTCGTGGATTTTTTTTTAAATAATTTTAAATTATAACGGTACGCTTTATAACACTAAACACAACACAATGGTTTAACAATGTTATTCGGAAGAGGTACACTGGTGCATTATATTACACCGGAAGCAACGATGAACATAATGGACATACCCAACATTGTTATAATATATTGGGGCGTTGTATTACATAGGGCGCATCAATGTGTTATATTACATAGGGAGCAATGCGAAACATATATTAGTTTAAAAAAAAAATGGATAGGGCCGACAAAGTTTGGATCTAATTCAATAAAAGATCCCCCTACTTTACATGTCAAACACCCTATATATAGTAAATATACAAACCCATTAAATCTAAAATGCGTAAAATGAGAAACCGTAATTGTGAAGTGGTAGAGAAAGTTAAACCCTAAGGTGAAATTTTACAGGAAGAAGCAAATGTTTAAGGTAATTATTGAATTTTTATTTATTTATTTATTATTATTATTATTATTATTATTTATATTTTTTAATATATATATATATATATATATATATATATATATTTTGAGTTTTATTTAGATTTAAATAGGAACAAATATCTTAAAAAAATTTACTAGTAAAATCAATAGTAATTTTTTTATTATATAAGTTTTTAATTTTTTTTTTGAATTGTGAATAAATCTAACATAAATTGTAAAAAAAATAATAATAAATTTTAGATTTTTTGCTATCCAGGGTCTTGAGTGAATCACCATACCTTTCAAACTCTGATCTTTTTGTGGTTACAAAATATTTTGTTGCTCCACAGTGCCTCTAATATGTCTTGCAAATAATCTCTCTTTTAGTTTAACCCTAACATACACTACAATTTTTTTTAGTAAAATAAACAATAAATTTAAAAATTTTATTGTGCACAGTTTTGAGTGAATCACCAAAATTTTCAGACTTTGATCTTCTGAATAATTCTGTTGTTCCATAATATTTTTCTGTTGCACAATGCTCCTAGTATGTCTCTCTTGCAAATCACTACATAAGAAGATCGTAGTTAGAACCAACCAAAAGCAGTATGGAGATTCAGAAACACTGATAATATCTAAGCTACACCTGGTATCACATACATATACCAACAATTCACTGTAACATCTCAAATTATCTATATTAACTAATTCCAATGAGTGGCATGACACTTTGCCTTGACGAACACCATCTCATCTCCTACCATAGAAATTAGTTCTTTATCCCGAATTTACTTGCCGTACCACTTAGAAGTGCCTGTGTACATTTTGTGGGCCCCTTCCCGTTGCCTTTGCGATGCCTTCTTCCTTGCCAGATTACTAAAAATGAAGTGGCAAATCCCTTGTTGAGGATTCCTTCCATTAAGAACTATACAGTGTTGTATGCTTTAAGGTGGAAGTCTTTTGCGTTCATCCTATATTTGGTTGCTACATGATCCATTATTCAGCATGTTACTTGAATCACTTGGGCTCTACTGTGTGTACTGTGTCTATTTCATCTTTGAAGGCCTATTCAAGAATATGGATCATACCTTAATATGTCAAAACCTACTAACGCATATAAGGAATAAAAGCAACAACTTGTATTGGGGCAGGTTCTGCATCAGTGAATGGAAGATTTTGGAGATTCTCCACAGTGAATGGTGAAACCCCTCAATAAAACAGCTCTGGTTGGAGCACATAAAACCCCAAAATCACCATTGTTGGTTAAATAAAATCAAGAAGAACAGAACAACTGATAGAGGAAGGAAAATGGCATCTACCTGCCATGTAAGCAGAAGCATTCAAGGCATTTTTGCTGTATTCATAAATGGGGTTTTGCACAACAAGAATCATTTGCCAACAGACAACCACAGGATCGATTCCCGTGCAAAACCCCAAAATTTTAAACTTCGGGACCCCCAATCACAATGGGGGCATTGTGCTTTGTTCCCATTGAACTGTCATGACTGCATTTCACCAAAACCAAATTCGTAAATTCATCTAACGGGCACACACACAGACACCGTCGACGACCAGGTATTCAGATCGAATCTCCTGAGCAACAACGTCAGGTCTCGGGATAGAAACCTTGCCCTGCATCGGCTGCTGGTGCCGCGACTTATTGAAGGACGATTTGGGGGAGTTGAGCAGCACGAATTCGTGGTAACACTTGGAGCAGAGGCTCATGGTGGCTGGACTTTCGAAGAAGCCACAGTTGTTGGCACAGCGCATGAGCCCTTCCAAGACTTGGCACCTGATCTCCTCCTGGTTCCAGCGTTCCTGGGCCATTATATTAGGAGCTCTCGAGTTCAAATCCAAGGAAACAAAGAATGAAAAGGCAAAAGACAAGAAAACCCTGAACCGCAACAGGTTTTGCTGAAATAAGGCTAGATCTACTCACTCACTCGGCAAGAAATTCGTAAACGCACCTAGGCAAACCAAAGAGGCCTTGGATTTTATGGGCTACGAGAGTGCCTAAACGCCCCCTGGATTTAATGAGTAGTCGCTACGAAAATTTGCTTTTGAATCGGCAGATCTGCGGAAACTGTAATGCGTCCGTGTCTCCGTTGTTCCCATTGTCGTTACTCCAGTACTATAAACCCTCTCAAGTCCAGGAATCAGGTTTATGAGAGGCGATTTAAGATCTGAAAATGGGTGCAAGGTGGGTTTTGGATGGAAAATTTGAAGAACCTATTAGGATTACGAGTCCTTATGAAGGTTACAAGCTCTTATAGCGGAATTTGGGTTTAGTGGGTTTTGGGTCCATATTTTGAACCAAAGCTCTGATACCATGTGTAAAGCCCCATCTTAGGCTTTTCTAATAGATCTATATTTTCTAGGAATTAAATGCAATAAGAGACAATAATTTATTTTCTTACAAGACATTTAAACAATGATAGTTTACCATTTACATTCTAATCCCTACAAATTTAATAGTGAACATTTCATTTCAATAACATACATGAGTAATCTATGCATAGAGGAATACCTGTACTGATGGCCTAGTGGAGATGCCCTTGAGTTGCTGCTCCTGCTGAAACGCTCATCTTGATTACCGATTGGATTTACCTCTCAGCCAACAAGGAAATACTTCCTAGCCTAGGAAACCTCCACAGATTTCCTAGCCCTCTGAGCCCAAGTCCAACCAGATGCAGTGTGTCAAAGATGAATAATTCAGATCAAGATAAACAATACTTCCTCCAGACACCAAGCCCAAGAAACCTCCACAGGTTCCCTAAGCTCTCCCAAATCACAGCCAATCCAAAACTAAAAACAAGACATAACATCCTCCCTTTGTCTCTTCCTCCTTCCCTTTTTATGCCTCTCCTCCCCTCTCCACCTCAACCACCTTTCATTAATGTCATAACTTCTCCCTCATCCTTACAGTTGACTTCTCTTCTCCTAAGTAAATCTGAGAGTACATTTGGGAATGTGATATGAATATATAAATTGGTAATTAATTGGAGAGGACCATGTCTTCTCCCAAGTAAATATGAGAGTAAATTTTGGAGATGAGAGATGAATATATAAATTGGTAATTAATTGGAGAGGACCATGTCTTCTCCCAAGTAAATGTGAGAGTGCATTTTGGGGATGAGAGATGAATTTATAAATTGGTAATTATTTGGAGAGGACCATGTCTTCTCCCACGTAAATGTGAGATTACATTTTGGGGATGTGAGATGAATATTTAAATTGGAACAAGGGAAGGAGACCATATCCTATCTAAGATAAATTTTGAGAAGAAAAGTTGGTAGTTTGAATAATAGCAATAATAAATTTTACATCAGTAAATAAAATTTATAGTTTTCCAAATGAGAGTATTCACCAATATTTCTCAATATTTTCAAATAATTTAAACCTTTACAAAATTTGTATGATAATATTAAGTGGGGCATTACATACACCCCTCCTTCAGAAAACTTCGTCCTGAAGTTAGAGTGAAAAGATACAAGGAGTTCGAAGGCATAACAAAATAGAGAGAGTTATAGTAGTAAAATTGATATGTCAAACAATGACATTACTTTCCCCCGAGAGTCTCCAACTGATCTATATGTAAGGCCCCATACCACATGTAAGGCCCCATCCTAGGGTCTTCTAATAGAGCTATATTCTCTAGGAATTAAATGCAATAAGAGGCAATAGTTTATTTTCTTACAAGACATTTAAACAATGACAGTTTACCGTTTACATTCTAATCTCTACAACTTTGATGGTGAACATTTCATTTCAATAAGTACAAGAGTAATCTATGCATAGAGAAATATCTGTACCGATGGCCCAATGGAGATGCCCTTGAGCTGCTGCTCCCGCTGAAACGCTCCTCTTGAATACCGACTGGATTTACCTCCCAGCCAACTACGAAATACTTTCTAGCCCAGGAAACCTCCACATGTTCCCTAGCCCTCCGAGCCTAAGCCCACCTATATGTAGTGTGTCCAAGATGAATAATCCAGACCAAGATAAACAAAACTTCCTCCAAACTCCAAGCCCAGGAAACCTCCATAGGTTCCCTAAGCTCTCCCAAATCATAGCCAATCCAAAACTAAAAGCAAGACCTAGCATCCTCCCTTTCTCTCTTCCTCCTTCCCTTTTTATGCCTCTCCTCCCCTCTCCACCTCAACCACCTCTCATTAATGTCATAACTTCTCCCTTATCCTTACAGTTGACTTCTCTTCTCCTAAGTAAATTTGAGAGTACATTTGGGAATGTGATATGAATATATAAATTGATAATTAATTGGAGAGGACCATGTCTTCTCACAAGTAAATGTGAGAGTACATTTTGGGGATAAGAGATGAATAGATAATTTGGTAATTAATTGGATGACCATGTCTTCTCCCAAGTAAATGTGAGAGTACATTTTGGGGATGAGAGATGAATATATAAATTAGTAATTATTTGGAGAGGACCATATCTTCTCCCAAGTAAATGTGAGAGTACATTTAGGGGATGTGAGATGAATATCTAAATTGGAACAAGGGAAGGAGACCATATCCTATCCAAGATAAATTTTGCATCATAAGATTAAGTGGGGCATTACAGATTTAATATAAATGATTTTTTTGTTCTATTAATTATAAACTCAAATAAGTAAAACAACATAGATACTTACAAATTCCACAATTAATTTTTGATATACCAACATATACTTACAACCCTTATTTAATTCGATGTCAATCAATTCTTCTGATGACTCTTCTTTGTATGTTAGCTTCTATTTGAAGACATTCAAGGATGGTTGCTATAAAACAACTTAAAATATACAAAAGTGAAACCTTGAGTTGTTATAAGGAAATATTAACCATTATTCACAAACTTTGAAATCAGCCATTTTTTGCTTTGTTGTCTTGTTGTATGTGCTGAATGAGTTCTATTTTGTTTTATTTTCTGCAATAAAATAAGTGAAAATTAATATTTATTGCTAAATTATTTTTTTATATGTACAAAGTCAATCATGATTACATACATTTTAAGCACGTTGTTGTTTAGATGGATTTGACTGTGATGCAATTATGTCCATTTCTTTGACCATCTCCTTGTACATTTTTTTGGACATTCTCACTGGCATGTTTCACATATCAACTTATTGATCATTTTGGATTTTCATAATCTTCTTCAAAATAAGTAATAAACTATTTTTATATTGGTATATGGAAACTAAATATAACAAGATTGATATAAATAAAGAATGGTTTGAAGTAATATATACATATAATTCTAGAAAATCATTTTGATTAGGAATATTACCTTTTGAATGATTTTTTTTAATTGTTGTATGCTTTTGCTATTGTAAGTTTGACATGTCTCATTGGCCATTACTCTGGAAACACTTCCTGTAATTTAAATATAATTTGATTCTTAGAATCATTGGATTGTTTTTTGTATTGTAAGTGGAAAATACGTCTACATGTTTGTTCCACTAGATCCCTCATAGTTTTGTAAAAAAATTTCCCCTTTCATTAACTTCCAACACTTCTTTAGATGAGCTAAGGACCAATTCATCGTCATTTACATCTTCTATAATTTTTTTTCTTAGAATGCCATTGATATTTTCCTTCATTGTTGCTCCCTATAGAACATTAAATATTATAAATTAATAGATTGTTCGAAATATGTTATCTAATATTTTTAAGTATATTATTAATGAAAAAAATCATATTGAATAATATTTTTTCATTCACATGATTCATCCTTCTGTATTTTTTATCAAACTTTTACACTCTTCTGCAATTAGATTAGAGATAATTTTATTGACCTTCTTCATTTTGTGGCTTTGCATGACACACACCAACCAATACATATTAGTTTAACTTACATATAGTTCAAACATATTAATTTTGTAAAGAATTTATAAAGAACTTGCATTCTCTCTTTTCTTTTTTTTATGTGCCATCATTGTGTCAATCAATATTTTTATCACTTGACACATTCTAAGACACTTTTTTATCAATATACAATATGTACTATTGAATACAAAAACCATTAAATATATTAATAAATAAATCAAATAAATTTCAACCAAAAAGAGTTTTGGTAACCAATGCGTTTATGGTGCATTTATCCCATTAAACACATTAGATGTTAAATTGTTTGACATTGTCGTGGATTTTTTTTTAAATAATTTTAAATTATAACGGTACGCTTTATAACACTAAACACAACACAATGGTTTAACAATGTTATTTGGAAGAGGTACACTGGTGCATTATATTACACCGGAAGCAACGATGAACATAATGGACATACCCAACATTGTTATAATATATTGGGGCGTTGTATTACACAGGGCGCATCAATGTGTTATATTACATAGGGAGCAATGCGAAACATATATTAGTTTAAAAAAAAAATGGATAGGGCCGACAAAGTTTGGATCTAATTCAATAAAAGATCCCCCTACTTTACATGTCAAACACCCTATATATAGTAAATATACAAACCCATTAAATCTAAAATGCGTAAAATGAGAAACCGTAATTGTGAAGTGGTAGAGAAAGTTAAACCCTAAGGTGAAATTTTGCAGGAAGAAGCAAATGTTTAAGGTAATTATTGAATTTTTATTTATTTATTTATTATTATTATTATTATTATTTATATTTTTTAATATATATATATTTTGAGTTTTATTTAGATTTAAATAGGAACAAATATCTTAAAAAAATTTACTAGTAAAATCAATAGTAATTTTTTTATTATATAAGTTTTTAATTTTTTTTTTGAATTGTGAATAAATCTAACATAAATTGTAAAAAAATTAATAATAAATTTTAGATTTTTTGCTATCCAGGGTCTTGAGTGAATCACCATACCTTTCAAACTCTGATCTTTTTGTGGTTACAAAATATTTTGTTGCTCCACAGTGCCTCTAATATGTCTTGCAAATAATCTCTCTTTTAGTTTAACCCTAACATAAACTACAATTTTTTTTAGTAAAATAAACAATAAATTTAAAAATTTTATTGTGCACAGTTTTGAGTGAATCACCAAAATTTTCAGACTTTGATCTTCTGAATAATTCTGTTGTTCCATAATATTTTGCTGTTGCACAATGCTCCTAGTATGTCTCTCTTGCAAATCACTACATAAGAAGATCGTAGTTAGAACCAACCAAAAGCAGTATGGAGATTCAGAAACACTGATAATATCTAAGCTACACCTGGTATCACATACATATACCAACAATTCACTGTAACATCTCAAATTATCTATATTAACTAATTCCAATGAGTGGCATGACACTTTGCCTTGACGAACACCATCTCATCTCCTACCATAGAAGTTAGTTCTTTATCCCGAATTTACTTGCCGTACCACTTAGAAGTGCCCGTGTACATTTTGTGGGCCCCTTCCCGTTGCCTTTGCGATGCCTTCTTCCTTGCCAGATTACTAAAAATGAAGTGGCAAATCCCTTGTTGAGGATTCCTTCCATTAAGAACTATACAGTACTGCAGGCTTTAAGGTGGAAGCCATTTGCGTTCATCCTATCTTTGGTTGCTACATGATCCATTGTTCAGCATGTTACTTGAATCACTTGGGCTCTACTGTGTGTACTGTGTCTATTTAATCTTTGAAGGCCTATTCAAGAATATGGATCATACCTTAATATGTCAAAACCCACTAGCCCATATAAGGAATAAAAGCAACAGCTCGTATTGGGGCAGGTTCTGCGTCAGTGAATGGAAGATTTTGGAGATTCTCCACAGTGAATGGCGAAACCCCTCAATAAAACAGCTCTGGTTGGAGCACATAAAACCCCAAAATCACCATTATTGGTTAAATAAAAACAAGATGAACACAACAAGTGATAGAGGAAGGAAAATGGCATCTACCTGCCATATAAGCAGAAGCATTCAAGGCATTCTTGCTGTATTCATAAATGGGGTTTTGCACAACAAGTATCATTTGCCAACAGAAAACCACAGCATCGATTCCCGTGCAAAACCCCAAAATTTTAAACTTCGGGACCCCCAATCACAATGGGGGTATTGTGCTTTGTTCCCATTGAACCGTCATGACTGCATTTCAACCAAAACCAAATTCGTAAATTCATCTAACGGGCACACGCACAGACCCCATCGACGACCAGGTATTCAGATCGAATCTCCTCAGCAACAACGTCAGGTCTCGGGATAGAAACCTTGCCCTGCATCGACTGCTGGTGCCGCGACTTATTGAAGGACGATTTGGGGGAGTTGAGCAGCACGAATTCGTGGTAACACTTGGAGCAGAGGCTCATGGTGGCTGGACTTTCGAAGAAGCCACAGTTGTTGGCACAGCGCATGAGCCCTTCCAAGACTTGGCACCTGATCTCCTCCTGGTTCCAGCGTTCCTGGGCCATTATATTAGGAGCTCTCGAGTTCAAATCCAGGGAAACAAAGAATGAAAAGGCAAAAGACAAGAAAACCCTGAACCGCAACAGGTTTTGCTGAAATAAGGCTAGATCTACTCACTCACTCGGCAAGAAATTCGTAAACGCACCTAGGCAAACCAAAGAGGCCTTGGATTTTATGGGCTACGAGAGTGCCTAAACGCCCCCGGATTTAATGAGTAGTCGCTACGAAAATTCGCTTTTGAATCGGCAGATCTGCGGAAACTGTAATGCGTCCGTGTCTCCGTTGTTCCCATTGTCGTTACTCCAGTACTATAAACCCTCTCAAGTCCAGGAATCAGGTTTATGAGAGGCGATTTAAGATCTGAAAATGGGTGCAAGGTGGGTTTTGGATGGAAAATTTGAAGAACCTATTAGGATTACGAGTCCTTATGAAGGTTACAAGCTCTTATAGCGGAATTTGGGTTTAGTGGGTTTTGGGTCCATATTTTGAACCAAAGCTCTGATACCACGTGTAAAGCCCCATCCTAGGCTTTTCTAATAGATCTATATTCTCTAGGAATTAAATGCAATAAGAGACAATAATTTATTTTCTTACAAGACATTTAAACAATGATAGTTTACCATTTACATTCTAATCCCTACAACTTTAATAGTGAACATTTCATTTCAATAACATACATGAGTAATCTATGCATAGAGGAATACCTGTACCGATGGCCCAGTGGAGATGCCCTTGAGCTGCTGCTCCTGCTGAAACGCTCATCTTGATTACCGATTGGATTTACCTCTCAGCCAACAAGGAAATACTTCCTAGCCTAGGAAACCTCCACAGATTTCCTAGCCCTCTGAGCCCAAGTCCAACCAGATGCAGTGTGTCAAAGATGAATAATTCAGATCAAGATAAACAATACTTCCTCCAGACACCAAGCCCAAGAAACCTCCACAGGTTCCCTAAGCTCTCCCAAATCACAGCCAATCCAAAACTAAAAACAAGACATAACATCCTCCCTTTATCTCTTCCTCCTTCCCTTTTTATGCCTCTCCTCCCTTCTCCACCTCAACCACCTTTCATTAATGTCATAACTTCTCCCTCATCCTTACAGTTGACTTCTCTTCTCCTAAGTAAATCTGAGAGTACATTTGGGAATGTGATATGAATATATAAATTGGTAATTAATTGGAGAGGACCATGTCTTCTCCCAAGTAAATATGAGAGTGCATTTTGGAGATGAGAGATGAATATATAAATTGGTAATTAATTGGAGAGGACCATGTCTTCTCCCAAGTAAATGTGAGAGTGCATTTTGGGGATGAGAGATGAATTTATAAAGTGGTAATTATTTGGAGAGGACCATGTCTTCTCCCAAGTAAATGTGAGATTACATTTTGGGGATGTGAGATGAATATTTAAATTGGAACAAGGGAAGGAGACCATATCCTATCTAAGATAAATTTTGAGAAGAAAAGTTGGTAGTTTGAATAATAGCAATAATAAATTTTACATCAGTAAATAAAATTTATAGTTTTCCAAATGAGAGTATTCACCAATATTTCTCAATATTTTCAAATAATTTAAACCTTTACAAAATTTGTATGATAATATTAAGTGGGGCATTACATACACCCCTCCTTCAGAAAACTTCATCCTGAAGTTAGAGTGAAAAGATACAAGGAGTTCGAAGGCATAACAAAATAGAGAGAGTTATAGTAGTAAAATTGATAAGTCAAACAATGACATTACTTTCCCCCGAGAGTCTCCAACTGATCTATATGTAAGGCCCCATACCACATGTAAGGCCCCATCCTAGGGTCTTCTAACAGAGCTATATTCTCTAGGAATTAAATGCAATAAGAGGCAATAGTTTATTTTCTTACAAGACATTTAAACAATGACAGTTTACCGTTTACATTCTAATCTCTACAACTTTGATGGTGAACATTTCATTTCAATAACTTACAAGAGTAATCTATGCATAGAGGAATATCTGTACCGATGGCCCAATGGAGATGCCCTTGAGCTGCTGCTCCCGCTGAAACGCTCCTCTTGAATACCGAATGGATTTACCTCCCAGCCAACTACGAAATACTTTCTAGCCCAGGAAACCTCCACATGTTCCCTAGCCCTCCGAGCCTAAGCCCAACTATATGTAGTGTGTCCAAGATGAATAATCCAGACCAAGATAAACAATACTTCCTCCAAACTCCAAGCCCAGGAAACCTCCACAGGTTCCCTAAGCTCTCCCAAAATCACAGCCAATCCAAAACTAAAAGCAAGACCTAGCATCCTCCCTTTCTCTCTTCCTCCTTCCCTTTTTATGCCTCTCCTCTCCTCTCCACCTCAACCACCTCTCATTAATGTCATAACTTCTCCCTCATCCTTACAGTTGACTTCTCTTCTCCTAAGTAAATCTGAGAGTACATTTGGGAATGTGATATGAATATATAAATTGGTAATTAATTGGAGAGGACCATGTCTTCTCCCAAGTAAATGTGAGAGTACATTTTGGGGATGAGAGATGAATATATAATTTGGTAATTAATTGGAGGACCATGTCTTCTCCCAAGTAAATGTGAGAGTACATTTTGGGGATGAGAGATGAATATATAAATTAGTAATTATTTGGAGAGGACCATATCTTCTCCCAAGTAAATGTGAGAGTACATTTAGGGGATGTGAGATGAATATTTAAATTGGAACAAGGGAAGGAGACCATATCCTATCCAAGATAAATTTTGCATCATAAGATTAAGTGGGGCATTACAGATTTAATATAAATGATTTTTTTGTTCTATTAATTATAAACTCAAATAAGTAAAACAACATAGATACTTGCAAATTCCACAATTAATTTTTGATATACCAACATATACTTACAACCCTTATTTAATTCGATGTCAATCAATTCTTCTGATGACTCTTCTTTGTATGTTAGCTTCTATTTGAAGACATTCAAGGATGGTTGCTATAAAACAACTTAAAATATACAAAAGTAAACCTTGAGTTGTTATAAGGAAATATTAACCATTATTCACAAACTTTGAAATCCCCCATTTTTTGCTTTGTTGTCTTGTTGTATGTGCTGAATGAGTTCTATTTTGTTTTATTTTCTGCAATAAAATACTTGAAAATTAATATTTATTGCTAAATTATTTTTTTATATGTACAAAGTCAATCATGATTACATACATTTTAAGCACGTTGTTGTTTAGATGGATTTGACTGTGATGCAATTATGTCCATTTCTTTGACCATCTCCTTGTACATTTTTTTGGACATTCTTACTGGCATGTTTCACATATCAACTTATTGATCATTTTGGATTTTCATAATCTTCTTCAAAATAAGTAATAAACTATTTTTATATTGATATATGGAAACTAAATATAACAAGATTGATATAAATAAAGAATGGTTTGAAGTAATATATACATATAATTCTAGAAAATCATTTTGATTAGGAATATTACCTTTTGAATGATTTTTTTTAATTGTTGTATGCTTTTGCTATTGTAAGTTTGACATGTCTCATTGGCCATTACTCTGGAAACACTTCCTGTAATTTAAATATAATTTGATTCTTAGAATCATTGGATTGTTTTTTGTATTGTAAGTGGAAAATACGTCTACATGTTTGTTCCACTAGATCCCTCATAGTTTTGTAAAAAAATTTCCCCTTTCATTAACTTCCAACACTTCTTTAGATGAGCTAAGGACCAATTCATCGTCATTTACATCTTCTATAATTTTTTTTCTTAGAACGCCATTGATATTTTCCTTCGTTGTTGCTCCCTATAGAACATTAAATATTATAAATTAATAGATTGTTCGAAATATGTTATCTAATATTTTTAAGTATATTATTAATGAAAAAACTCATATTGAATAATATTTTTTCATTCACATGATTCATCCTTCTGTATTTTTTATCAAACTTTTACACTCTTCTGCAATTAGATTAGAGATAATTTTATTGACCTTCTTCATTTTGTGGCTTTGCATGACACACACCAACCAATACATATTAGTTTAACTTACATATAGTTCAAACATATTAATTTTGTAAAGAATTTATAAAGAACTTGCATTCTCTCTTTTCTTTTTTTTATGTGCCATCATTGTGTCAATCAATATTTTTATCACTTGACACATTCTAAGACACTTTTTTATCAATATACAATATGTACTATTGAATACAAAAACCATTAAATATATTAATAAATAAATCAAATAAATTTGAACCAAAAAGTGTTTTGGTAACCAGTGCGTTTATGGTGCATTTATCCCATTAAACACATTAGATGTTAAATTGTTTGACATTGTCGTGGATTTTTTTTAAATAATTTTAAATTATAACGGTACGCTTTATAACACTAAACACAACACAATGGTTTAACAATGTTATTTGGAAGAGGTACACTGGTGCATTATATTACACCGGAAGCAACGATGAACATAATGGACATACCCAACATTGTTATAATATATTGGGGCGTTGTATTACACAGGGCGCATCAATGTGTTATATTACATAGGGAGCAATGCGAAACATATATTAGTTTAAAAAAAAAATGGATAGGGCCGACAAAGTTTGGATCTAATTCAATAAAAGATCCCCCTACTTTACATGTCAAACACCCTATATATAGTAAATATACAAACCCATTAAATCTAAAATGCGTAAAATGAGAAACCGTAATTGTGAAGTGGTAGAGAAAGTTAAACCCTAAGGTGAAATTTTGCAGGAAGAAGCAAATGTTTAAGGTAATTATTGAATTTTTATTTATTTATTTATTATTATTATTATTATTTATATTTTTTAATATATATATATATATATATATATTTTGAGTTTTATTTAGATTTAAATAGGAACAAATATCTTAAAAAAATTTACTAGTAAAATCAATAGTAATTTTTTTATTATATAAGTTTTTAATTTTTTTTTTGAATTGTGAATAAATCTAACATAAATTGTAAAAAAATTAATAATAAATTTTAGATTTTTTGCTATCCAGGGTCTTGAGTGAATCACCATACCTTTCAAACTTTGATCTTTTTGTGGTTACAAAATATTTTGTTGCTCCACAGTGCCTCTAATATGTCTTGCAAATAATCTCTCTTTTAGTTTAACCCTAACATAAACTACAATTTTTTTTAGTAAAATAAACAATAAATTTAAAAATTTTATTGTGCACAGTTTTGAGTGAATCACCAAAATTTTCAGACTTTGATCTTCTGAATAATTCTGTTGTTCCATAATATTTTGCTGTTGCACAATGCTCCTAGTATGTCTCTCTTGAAAATCACTACATAAGAAGATCGTAGTTAGAACCAACCAAAAGCAGTATGGAGATTCAGAAACACTGATAATATCTAAGCTACACCTGATATCACATACATATACCAACAATTCACTGTAACATCTCAAATTATCTATATTAACTAATTCCAATGAGTGGCATGACACTTTGCCTTGACGAACACCATCTCATCTCCTACCATAGAAATTAGTTCTTTATCCCGAATTTACTTGCCGTACCACTTAGAAGTGCCTGTGTACATTTTGTGGGCCCCTTCCCGTTGCCTTTGCGATGCCTTCTTCCTTGCCAGATTACTAAAAATGAAGTGGCAAATCCCTTGTTGAGGATTCCTTCCATTAAGAACTATACAGTGTTGTATGCTTTAAGGTGGAAGCCTTTTGCGTTCATCCTATATTTGGTTGCTACATGATCCATTATTCAGCATGTTACTTGAATCACTTGGGCTCTACTGTGTGTACTGTGTCTATTTCATCTTTGAAGGCCTATTCAAGAATATGGATCATACCTTAATATGTCAAAACCGACTAACCCATATAAGGAATAAAAGCAACAACTTGTATTGGGGTAGGTTCTGCATCAGTGAATGGAAGATTTTGGAGATTCTCCACAGTGAATGGCGAAACCCCTCAATAAAACAGCTCTAGTTGGAGCACATAAAACCCCAAAATCACCATTGTTGGTTAAATAAAATAAGAAGAACAAAACAACTGATAGAGGAAGGAAAATGGCATCTACCTGCCATGTAAGCAGAAGCATTCAAGGCATTTTTGCTGTATTCATAAATGGGGTTTTGCACAACAAGAATCATTTGCCAACAGAAAACCACAGGATCGATTCCCGTGCAAAACCCCAAAATTTTAAACTTCGGGACCCCCAATCACAATGGGGGCATTGTGCTTTGTTCCCATTGAACTGTCGTGACTGCATTTCACCAAAACCAAATTCGTAAATTCATCTAACGGGCACACGCACAGACCCCATCGACGACCAGGTATTCAGATCGAATCTCCTCAGCAACAACGTCAGGTCTCGGGATAGAAACCTTGCCCTGCATCGGCTGCTGGTGCCGCGACTTATTGAAGGACGATTTGGGGGAGTTGAGCAACACGAATTTGTGGTAACACTTGGAGCAGAGGCTCATGGTGGCTGGACTTTCGAAGAAGCCACAGTTGTTGGCACAGCGCATGAGCCCTTCCAAGACTTGGCACCTGATCTCCTCCTGGTTCCAGCATTCCTGGGCCATTATATTAGGAGCTCTCGAGTTCAAATCCAGGGAAACAAAGAATGAAAAGGCAAAAGACAAGAAAACCCTGAACCGCAACAGGTTTTGCTGAAATAAGGCTAGATCTACTCACTCACTCGGCAAGAAATTTGGAAACGCACCTAGGCAAACCAAAGAGGCCTTGGATTTTATGGGCTACGAGAGTGCCTAAACGCCCCCCGGATTTAATGAGTAGTCGCTACGAAAATTTGATTTTGAATCGGCAGATCTGCGGAAACTGTAATGCGTCCGTGTCTCCGTTGTTCCCATTGTCGTTACTCTAGTACTATAAACCCTCTCAAGTCCAGGAATCAGGTTTATGAGAGGCGATTTAAGATCTGAAAATGGGTGCAAGGTGGATTTTGGATGGAAAATTTGAAGAACCTATTAGGATTACGAGTCCTTATGAAAGTTACAAGCTCTTATAGCGGAATTTGGGTTTAGTGGGTTTTGGGTCCATATTTTGAACCAAAGCTCTGATACCACGTGTAAAGCCCCATCTTAGGCTTTTCTAATAGATCTATATTCTCTAGGAATTAAATGCAATAAGAGACAATAATTTATTTTCTTACAAGACATTTAAACAATGATAGTTTACCATTTACATTCTAATCCCTACAAATTTAATAGTGAACATTTCATTTCAATAACATACATGAGTAATCTATGCATAGAGGAATACCTGTACCGATGGCCTAGTGGAGATGCCCTTGAGTTGCTGCTCCTGCTGAAATGCTCATCTTGATTACCGATTGGATTTACCTCTCAGCCAACAAGGAAATACTTCCTAGCCTAGGAAACCTCCATAGATTTCCTAGCCCTCTGAGCCCAAGTCCAACTAGATGTAGTGTGTCAAAGATGAATAATTCAGATCAAGATAAACAATACTTCCTCCAGACACCAAGCCCAAGAAACCTCCACAGGTTCCCTAAGCTCTCCCAAATCACAGCCAATCCAAAACTAAAAACAAGACATAACATCCTCCCTTTATCTCTTCCTCCTTCCCTTTTTATGCCTCTCCTCCCCTCTCCACCTCAACCACCTTTCATTAATGTCATAACTTCTCCCTCATCTTTACAGTTGACTTCTCTTCTCCTAAGTAAATCTGAGAGTACATTTGGGAATGTGATATGAATATATAAATTGGTAATTAATTGGAGAGGACCATGTCTTCTCCCAAGTAAATATGAGAGTACATTTTGGAGATGAGAGATGAATATATAAATTGGTAATTAATTGGAGAGGACCATGTCTTCTCCCAAGTAAATGTGAGAGTGCATTTTGGGGATGAGAGATGAATTTATAAATTGGTAATTATTTGGAGAGGACCATGTCTTCTCCCAAGTAAATGTGAGATTACATTTTGGGGATGTGAGATGAATATTTAAATTGGAACAAGGGAAGGAGACCATATCCTATCTAAGATAAATTTTGAGAAGAAAAGTTGGTAGTTTGAATAATAGCAATAATAAATTTTACATCAGTAAATAAAATTTATAGTTTTCCAAATGAGAGTATTCACCAATATTTCTAAATATTTTCAAATAATTTAAACCTTTACAAAATTTGTATGATAATATTAAGTGGGGCATTACATACACCCCTCCTTCAGAAAACTTCGTCCTGAAGTTAGAGTGAAAAGATACAAGGAGTTCGAAGGCATAACAAAATAGAGAGAGTTATAGTAGTAAAATTGATAAGTCAAACAATGACATTACTTTCCCCCGAGAGTCTCCAACTGATCTATATGTAAGGCCCCATACCACATGTAAGGCCCCATCCTAGGGTCTTCTAACAGAGCTATATTCTCTAGGAATTAAATGCAATAGTTTATTTTCTTACAAGACATTTAAACAATGATAGTTTACCGTTTACATTCTAATCTCTACAACTTTGATGGTGAACATTTCATTTCAATAACTTACAAGAGTAATCTATGCATAGAGGAATATCTGTACCGATGGCCCAATGGAGATGCCCTTGAGCTGCTGCTCCCGCTGAAACGCTCCTCTTGAATACCGACTGGATTTACCTCCCAGCCAACTACGAAATACTTTCTAGCCCAGGAAACCTCCACATGTTCCCTAGCCCTCCGAGCCTAAGCCCAACTATATGTAGTGTGTCCAAGATGAATAATCCAGACCAAGATAAACAATACTTCCTCCAAACTCCAAGCCCAGGAAACCTCCATAGGTTCCCTAATCTCTCCCAAATCATAGCCAATCCAAAACTAAAAGCAAGACCTAGCATCCTCCCTTTCTCTCTTCCTCCTTCCCTTTTTATGCCTCTCCTCCCCTCTCCACCTCAACCACCTCTCATTAATGTCATAACTTCTCCCTTATCCTTACAGTTGACTTCTCTTCTCCTAAGTAAATTTGAGAGTACATTTGGGAATGTGATATGAATATATAAATTGGTAATTAATTGGAGAGGACCATGTCTTCTCACAAGTAAATGTGAGAGTACATTTTGGGGATAAGAGATGAATAGATAATTTGGTAATTAATTGGAGGACCATGTCTTCTCCCAAGTAAATGTGAGAGTACATTTTGGGGATGAGAGATGAATATATAAATTAGTAATTATTTGGAGAGGACCATATCTTCTCCCAAGTAAATGTGAGAGTACATTTAGGGGATGTGAGATGAATATTTAAATTGGAACAAGGGAAGGAGACCATATCCTATCCAAGATAAATTTTGCATCATAAGATTAAGTGGGGCATTACAGATTTAATATAAATGATTTTTTTGTTCTATTAATTATAAACTCAAATAAGTAAAACAACATAGATACTTACAAATTCCACAATTAATTTTTGATATACCAACATATACTTACAACCCTTATTTAATTCGATGTCAATCAATTCTTCTGATGACTCTTCTTTGTATGTTAGCTTCTATTTGAAGACATTCAAGGATGGTTGCTATAAAACAACTTAAAATATACAAAAGTGAAACCTTGAGTTGTTATAAGGAAATATTAACCATTATTCACAAACTTTGAAATCAGCCATTTTTTGCTTTGTTGTCTTGTTGTATGTGCTGAATGAGTTCTATTTTGTTTTATTTTCTGCAATAAAATACTTGAAAATTAATATTTATTGCTAAATTATTTTTTTATATGTACAAAGTCAATCATGATTACATACATTTTAAGCACGTTGTTGTTTAGATGGATTTGACTGTGATGCAATTATGTCCATTTCTTTGACCATCTCCTTGTACATTTTTTTGGACATTCTTACTGGCATGTTTCACATATCAACTTATTGATCATTTTGGATTTTCATAATCTTCTTCAAAATAAGTAATAAACTATTTTTATATTGATATATGGAAACTAAATATAACAAGATTGATATAAATAAAGAATGGTTTGAAGTAATATATACATATAATTCTAGAAAATCATTTTGATTAGGAATATTACCTTTTGAATGATTTTTTTTAATTGTTGTATGCTTTTTCTATTGTAAGTTTGACATGTCTCATTGGCCATTACTCTGGAAACACTTCCTGTAATTTAAATATAATTTGATTCTTAGAATCATTGGATTGTTTTTTGTATTGTAAGTGGAAAATACGTCTACATGTTTGTTCCACTAGATCCCTCATAGTTTTGTAAAAAAATTTCCCCTTTCATTAACTTCCAACACTTCTTTAGATGAGCTAAGGACCAATTCATCGTCATTTACATCTTCTATAATTTTTTTTCTTAGAACGCCATTGATATTTTCCTTCGTTGTTGCTCCCTATAGAACATTAAATATTATAAATTAATAGATTGTTCGAAATATGTTATCTAATATTTTTAAGTATATTATTAATGAAAAAACTCATATTGAATAATATTTTTTCATTCACATGATTCATCCTTCTGTATTTTTTATCAAACTTTTACACTCTTTTGCAATTAGATTAGAGATAATTTTATTGACCTTCTTCATTTTGTGGCTTTGCATGACACACACCAACCAATACATATTAGTTTAACTTACATATAGTTCAAACATATTAATTTTGTAAAGAATTTATAAAGAACTTGCATTCTCTCTTTTCTTTTTTTTATGTGCCATCATTGTGTCAATCAATATTTTTATCACTTGACACATTCTAAGACACTTTTTTATCAATATACAATATGTACTATTGAATACAAAAACCATTAAATATATTAATAAATAAATCAAATAAATTTGAACCAAAAAGTTTTTTGGTAACCAGTGCGTTTATGGTGCATTTATCCCATTAAACACATTAGATGTTAAATTGTTTGACATTGTCGTGGATTTTTTTTTAAATAATTTTAAATTATAACGATACGCTTTATAACACTAAACACAACACAATGGTTTAACAATGTTATTTGGAAGAGGTACACTGGTGCATTATATTACACCGGAAGCAACGATGAACATAATGGACATACCCAACATTGTTATAATATATTGGGGCGTTGTATTACACAGGGCGCATCAATGTGTTATATTACATAGGGAGCAATGCGAAACATATATTAGTTTAAAAAAAAAATGGATAGGACCGACAAAGTTTGGATCTAATTCAATAAAAGATCCCCCTACTTTACATGTCAAACACCCTATATATAGTAAATATACAAACCCATTAAATCTAAAATGCGTAAAATGAGAAACCATAATTGTGAAGTGGTAGAGAAAGTTAAACCCTAAGGTGAAATTTTGCAGGAAGAAGCAAATGTTTAAGGTAATTATTGAATTTTTATTTATTTATTTATTATTATTATTATTATTTATATTTTTTAATATATATATATATATATATATATATATATATATATATATTTTGAGTTTTATTTAGATTTTAATAGGAACAAATATCTTAAATAAATTTACTAGTAAAATCAATAGTAATTTTTTTATTATATAAGTTTTTAATTTTTTTTTTTGAATTGTGAATAAATCTAACATAAATTGTAAAAAAATTAATAATAAATTTTAGATTTTTTGCTATCCAGGGTCTTGAGTGAATCACCATACCTTTCAAACTCTTATCTTTTTGTGGTTACAAAATATTTTGTTGCTCCACAGTGCCTCTAATATGTCTTGCAAATAATCTCTCTTTTAGTTTAACCCTAACATAAACTACAATTTTTTTTAGTAAAATAAACAATAAATTTAAAAATTTTATTGTGCACAGTTTTGAGTGAATCACCAAAATTTTCAGACTTTGATCTTCTGAATAATTCTGTTGTTCCATTATATTTTGCTGTTGCACAATGCTCCTATTATGTCTCTCTTGCAAATCACTACATAAGAAGATCGTAGTTAGAACCAACCAAAAGCAATATGGAGATTCAGAAACACTGATAATATCTGAGCTACACCTGATACCACATACATATACCAACAATTCACTGTAACATCTCAAATTATCTATATTAACTAATTCCAATGAGTGGCATGACACTTTGCCTTGACGGACACCATCTCATCTCCTACCACAGAAGTTAGTTCTTTATCCCGAATTTACATGCCGTACCACTTAGAAGTGCCCGTGTACATTTTGTGGGCCCCTTCCCGTTGCCTTTACGATGCCTTCTTCCTTGCCAGATTACTAAAAACGAAGTGGCAAATCCCTTGTTGAGGATTCCTTCCATTAAGAACTATACAGCACTGCAGGCTTTAAGGTGGAAGCCATTTGCGTTCATCCTATCTTTGGTTGCTACATGATCCATTGTTCAGCATGTTACTTGAATCACTTGGGCTCTACTGTGTGTACTGTGTCTATTTAATCTTTGAAGGCCTATTCAAGAATATGGATCATACCTTAATATGTCAAAACCCACTAACCCATATAAGGAATAAAAGCAACAACTTGTATTGGGGCAGGTTCTGCATCAGTGAATGGAAGATTTTGGAGATTCTCCACAGTGAATGGTGAAACCCCTCAATAAAACAGCTCTGGTTGGAGCACATAAAACCCCAAAATCACCATTGTTGGTTAAATAAAATAAGAAGAACAGAACAACTGATAGAGGAAGGAAAATGGCATCTACCTGCCATGTAAGTAGAAGCATTCAAGGCATTTTTGCTGCATTCATAAATGGGGTTTTGCACAATAAGAATCATTTGCCAACAGAAAACCACAGGATCGATTCCCGTGCAAAACCCCAAAATTTTAAACTTCAGGACCCCCAATCACAATGGGGGCATTGTGCTTTGTTCCCATTGAACTGTTGTGACTGCATTTCACCAAAACCAAATTCGTAAATTCATCTAACGGGCACACGCACAGACCCCATCGACGACCAGGTATTCAGATCGAATCTCCTCAGCAACAACGTCAGGTCTCGGGATAGAAACCTTGCCCTGCATCGGCTGCTGGTCGCGACTTATTGAAGGACGATTTGGGGGAGTTGAGCAGCACGAATTCGCGGTAACACTTGGAGCAGAGGCTCATGGTGGCTGGACTTTCGAAGAAGCCACAGTTGTTGGCATAGCGCATGAGCCCTTCCAAGGCTTGGCACCTGATCTCCTCCTGGTTCCAGCGTTCCTGGGCCATTATATTAGGAGCTCTCGAGTTCAAATCCAGGGAAACAAAGAATGAAAAGGCAAAAGACAAGAAAACCCTGAACCGCACAGGTTTTGCTGAAATAAGGCTAGATCTACTCACTCACTCGGCAAGAAATTCGGAAACACACCTAGGCAAACCAAAGAGGCCTTGGATTTTATGGGCTACGAGAGTGCCTAAACGCCCCCGGATTTAATGAGTAGTTGCTACGAAAATTCGCTTTTGAATCGGTAGATCTGCGGAAACTGTAATGCGTCCGTGTCTCCGTTGTTCCCATTGTCGTTACTCTAGTACTATTAACCCTCTCAAGTCCAGGAATCAGGTTTATGAGAGGCGATTTAAGATCTGAAAATGGGTGCAAGGTGGGTTTTGGATGGAAAATTTGAAGAACCTATTAGGATTACGAGTTCTTATGAAGGTTACAAGCTCTTATAGCGGAATTTGTGTTTAGTGGGTTTTGGGTCCATATTTTGAACCAAAGCTTTGATACCACGTGTAAAGCCCCATCTTAGGCTTTTCTAATAGATCTATATTCTCTAGGAATTAAATGCAATAAGAGACAATAATTTATTTTCTTACAAGACATTTAAACAATGATAGTTTACCATTTACATTCTAATCCCTACAAATTTAATAGTGAACATTTCATTTCAATAACATACATGAGTAATCTATGCATAGAGGAATACCTGTACCGATGGCCTAGTGGAGATGCCCTTGAGTTGCTGCTCCTTCTGAAACGCTCATCTTGATTACCGATTGGATTTACCTCTCAGCCAACAAGGAAATACTTCCTAGCCTAGGAAACCTCCACAGATTTCCTAGCCCTCTGAGCCCAAGTCCAACCAGATGTAGTGTGTCAAAGATGAATAATTCAGATCAAGATAAACAATACTTCCTCCAGACACCAAGCCCAAGAAACCTCCACAGGTTCCCTAAGCTCTCCCAAATCACAGCCAATCAAAAACTAAAAACAAGACATAACATCCTCCCTTTATCTCTTCCTCCTTCCCTTTTTATGCCTCTCCTCCCCTCTCCACCTCAACCACCTTTCATTAATGTCATAACTTCTCCCTCATCCTTACAGTTGACTTCTCTTCTCCTAAGTAAATCTGAGAGTACATTTGGGAATGTGATATGAATATATAAATTGGTAATTAATTGGAGAGGACCATGTCTTCTCCCAAGTAAATATGAGAGTACATTTTGGAGATGAGAGATGAATATATAAATTGGTAATTAATTGGAGAGGACCATGTCTTCTCCCAAGTAAATGTGAGAGTGCATTTTGGGGATGAGAGATGAATTTATAAATTGGTAATTATTTGGAGAGGACCATGTCTTCTCCCAAGTAAATGTGAGATTACATTTTGGGGATGTGAGATGAATATTTAAATTGGAACAAGGGAAGGAGACCATATCCTATCTAAGATAAATTTTGAGAAGAAAAGTTGGTAGTTTGAATAATAGCAATAATAAATTTTACATCAGTAAATAAAATTTATAGTTTTCCAAATGATAGTATTCACCAATATTTCTCAATATTGTCAAATAATTTAAACCTTTACAAAATTTGTATGATAATATTAAGTGGGGCATTACATACACCCCTCCTTCAGAAAACTTCGTCCTGAAGTTAGAGTGAAAAGATACAAGGAGTTCGAAGGCATAACAAAATAGAGAGAGTTATAGTAGTAAAATTGATAAGTCAAACAATGACATTACTTTCCCCCGAGAGTCTCCAACTGATCTATATGTAAGGCCCCATACCACATGTAAGGCCCCATCCTAGGGTCTTCTAACAGAGCTATATTCTCTAGGAATTAAATGCAATAAGAGGCAATAGTTTATTTTCTTACAAGACATTTAAACAATGACAGTTTACCGTTTACATTCTAATCTCTACAACTTTGATGGTGAACATTTCATTTCAATAACTTACAAGAGTAATCTATGCATAGAGGAATATCTGTACCGATGGCCCAATGGAGATGCCCTTGAGCTGCTGCTCCCGCTGAAACGCTCCTCTTGAATACCGACTGGATTTACCTCCCAGCCAACTACGAAATACTTTCTAGCCCAGGAAACCTCCACATGTTCCCTAGCCCTCCGAGCCTAAGCCCAACTATATGTAGTGTGTCCAAGATGAATAATCCAGACCAAGATAAACAATACTTCCTCCAAACTCCAAGCCCAGGAAACCTCCATAGGTTCCCTAAGCTCTCCCAAATCATAGCCAATCCAAAACTAAAAGCAAGACCTAGCATCCTCCCTTTCTCTCTTCCTCTTTCCCTTTTTATGCCTCTCCTCCCCTCTCCACCTCAACCACCTCTCATTAATGTCATAACTTCTCCTTTATCCTTACAGTTGACTTCTCTTCTCCTAAGTAAATTTGAGAGTACATTTGGGAATGTGATATGAATATATAAATTGGTAATTAATTGGAGAGGACCATGTCTTCTCACAAGTAAATGTGAGAGTACATTTTGGGGATAAGAGATGAATAGATAATTTGGTAATTAATTGGAGGACCATGTCTTCTCCCAAGTAAATGTGAGAGTACATTTTGGGGATGAGAGATGAATATATATAAATTAGTAATTATTTGGAGAGGACCATATCTTCTCCCAAGTAAATGTGAGAGTACATTTAGGGGATGTGAGATGAATATTTAAATTGGAACAAGGGAAGGAGACCATATCCTATCCAAGATAAATTTTGCATCATAAGATTAAGTGGGGCATTACAGATTTAATATAAATGATTTTTTTGTTCTATTAATTATAAACTCAAATAAGTAAAACAACATAGATACTTACAAATTCCACAATTAATTTTTGATATACCAACATATACTTATAACCCTTATTTAATTCGATGTCAATCAATTCTTCTGATGACTCGTCTTTGTATGTTAGCTTCTATTTGAAGACATTCAAGGATGGTTGCTATAAAACAACTTAAAATATACAAAAGTGAAACCTTGAGTTGTTATAAGGAAATATTAACAATTATTCACAAACTTTGAAATCAGCCATTTTTTGCTTTGTTGTCTTGTTGTATGTGCTGAATGAGTTCTATTTTGTTTTATTTTCTGCAATAAAATACTTGAAAATTAATATTTATTGCTAAATTATTTTTTTATATGTACAAAGTCAATCATGATTACATACATTTTAAGCACGTTGTTGTTTAGATGGATTTGATTGTGATGCAATTATGTCCATTTCTTTGACCATCTCCTTGTACATTTTTTTGGACATTCTTACTGGCATGTTTCACATATCAACTTATTGATCATTTTGGATTTTCATAATCTTCTTCAAAATAAGTAATAAACTATTTTTATATTGATATATGGAAACTAAATATAACAAGATTGATATAAATAAAGAATGGTTTGAAGTAATATATACATATAATTCTAGAAAATCATTTTGATTAGGAATATTACCTTTTGAATGATTTTTTTTAATTGTTGTATGCTTTTGCTATTGTAAGTTTGACATGTCTCATTGGCCATTACTCTGGAAACACTTCCTGTAATTTAAATATAATTTGATTCTTAGAATCATTGGATTGTTTTTTGTTTTGTAAGTGGAAAATACGTCTACATGTTTGTTCCACTAGATCCCTCATAGTTTTGTAAAAAAATTTCCCCTTTCATTAACTTCCAACACTTCTTTAGATGAGGTAAGGACTAATTCATCGTCATTTACATCTTCTATAATTTTTTTTCTTAGAACGTCATTTACATCTTCTATAATTTTTTTTCTTCGAAATATGTTATCTAATATTTTTAAGTATATTATTAATGAAAAAACTCATATTGAATAATATTTTTTCATTCACATGATTCATCCTTCTGTATTTTTTTATCAAACTTTTACACTCTTCTGCAATTAGATTAGAGATAATTTTATTGACCTTCTTCATTTTGTGGCTTTGCATGACACACACCAACCAATACATATTAGTTTAACTTATATATAGTTCAAACATATTAATTTTGTAAAGAATTTATAAAGAACTTGCATTCTCTCTTTTCTTTTTTTTATGTGCCATCATTGTGTCAATCAATATTTTTATCACTTGACACATTCTAAGACACTTTTTTATCAATATACAATATGTACTATTGAATACAAAAACCATTAAATATATTAATAAATAAATCAAATAAATTTCAACCAAAAAGAGTTTTGGTAACCAGTGCGTTTATGGTGCATTTATCCCATTAAACACACTAGATGTTAAATTGTTTGACATTGTCGTGGATTTTTTTTTAAATAATTTTAAATTATAACGGTACGCTTTATAACACTAAACACAACACAATGGTTTAACAATGTTATTTGGAAGAGGTACACTGGTGCATTATATTACACCGGAAGCAACGATGAACATAATGGACATACCCAACATTGTTATAATATATTGGGGCGTTGTATTACACAGGGCGCATCAATGTGTTATATTACATAGGGAGCAATGCGAAACATATATTAGTTTAAAAAAAAAATGGATAGGGCCGACAAAGTTTGGATCTAATTCAATAAAAGATCCCCCTACTTTACATGTCAAACACCCTATATATAGTAAATATACAAACCCATTAAATCTAAAATGCGTAAAATGAGAAACCGTAATTGTGAAGTGGTAGAGAAAGTTAAACCCTAAGGTGAAATTTTGCAGGAAGAAGCAAATGTTTAAGGTAATTATTGAATTTTTATTTATTTATTTATTATTATTATTATTTATATTTTTTAATATATATATATATATATATATATATATATATATTTTGAGTTTTATTTAGATTTAAATAGGAACAAATATCTTAAAAAAATTTACTAGTAAAATCAGTAGTAATTTTTTTATTATATAAGTTTTTAATTTTTTTTTTGAATTGTGAATAAATCTAACATAAATTGTAAAAAAATTAATAATAATTTTTTTTCTATCCAGGGTCTTGAGTGAATCACCATACCTTTCAAACTCTGATCTTTTTGTGGTTACAAAATATTTTGTTGCTCCACAGTGCCTCTAATATGTCTTGCAAATAATCTCTCTTTTAGTTTAACCCTAACATAAACTACAATTTTTTTTAGTAAAATAAAAAATAAATTTAAAAATTTTATTGTGCACAGTTTTGAGTGAATCACCAAAATTTTCAGATTTTGATCTTCTGAATAATTCTGTTGTTCCATAATATTTTGCTGTTGCACAATGCTCCTAGTATGTCTCTCTTGCAAATCACTGCATAAAATTTTGGGAAAAATAATGAAGTAGTGAATAACGTTTTACTAGCTAAAAGTCTTTATGAAATTAGATTTCGAAAAATCAATTTCCACTCATTTATTAATTCAAAACAAAATTTTTGTTTTTTTTTCATTTTACCTGAACTTCGATGCATTCTATAGTCAAGTGCACCAGTGCGTTTATAAGAAAAGCACACTGACGTTGAAGGGGCGCCAAATTTTTTCAATGTATCTGCATGATATAATTCTTTATTTATTTGTTTATTTTTTTGAAATCCCAAAACGATGCGATTACTTGTTTTAATGCATTAGCATGATGTAATTTATTTTATTTTATTTATTTATTTTCGAAATCCCAAAACAATGCGATTAATTTTTTTAACACAATGATATAGTTTGTATTTAAAATAATCGGTGTTGTAATTGTTATAAGAACACCGAGATGGTTGAATTTATTTTTATTTTCTAAAATCCGAAAACATGGGCATACCAGTACTATTATTTGTGAAATTCATTGGTGCATTTTGTACAAGAGCACCAATATGATAACACACACACACACACACACACACATATTTTCAGAATCCCGAAAATCTATGCGAGTATTATTTCAACGCCTCGGTGCGGGTATTATTTAAATGCATCGATTCTCTTTGTTCTGATAAGTGCACTGGTTAGGTTTAACAACTATCTGAAATTTTATTTTCACATAAAATGACATATTAATCTCAAATTATCCTTTAGGACGCACCCACATGAATTACAATAGTTCATAGTATACATTTTCTTCTTAAAGTCATCTTATTCTTGAAAAATGGTTGGAATATTGAAATTGAGATTGTGGTTATATGGTTCTCG
This sequence comes from Pinus tabuliformis, assembly GCA_031772625.1. Taxonomy (NCBI): domain Eukaryota; kingdom Viridiplantae; phylum Streptophyta; class Pinopsida; order Pinales; family Pinaceae; genus Pinus; species Pinus tabuliformis. The sequence goes on from CM062818.1 coordinate 1,479,958,642, forward strand.
AGATTAATTTTAGATATGCACACAAAATTTTATTTATGATTTTTCTCAAATGCAGGGACAAAATCTCAATAATATCAAATGACCAATTTTTCTGATTCCATCTCAATCCATATTATTGATCAAAGTCCTTCACACAGTTCTTCATTTCCATCTCCAGTAAGTTCAGATTTGATTTATATTTCGATTATCTAATTGATTTTTTTTAATCCATGTCAATTTGAATAAAATTGTATCCAAATTTGTAGGATCATGATTCAAGATCGAGTTCAGATGCATAAAATATTTCGCCATTTCAAAAATGTTGGAAGCTTTTATAAAAAGCAGCATATCACAAGGAGTTGGTAGAAGAAAATGGACAACCTCTTCACCCTACCAATTGAAACATGAAATCTTCCAGCTGTAATCCTGGATCAACGATGGTAATATTGTTTGGTATAATGTAATTTCAAAAAACCAATTTCATTGTTGTTCTTACTAATATCATTGATATTGTACTAATGACATTCAATATTTTTTGAATTAGGATTCTAGTGGTGATGAACGATCCACCTACCATCTTTCGGTGCACCCCACTACAACGTCAATTCGAGAGAAAGCTGCATGAAGAGCATGACCTGAAGATGAAATATACAAAGGATGGTTGAATCAACCACCTATTCAATTCCCACTACATCCAAATTCACCAATTAGGAATGACTACAACAATAGTAGTTCTTCATCACAAGTTGGCAATGGAGGCAATCAAATAGAGGTTGGTATGGATGATTACTTATGGGATACGACTTCCATGGAGACAATGTTGTTAGATGCATTCTAGAACAATGAGCTAGGGGATGATGCTCATATCAATGATACCTTATTCGAAAGCTTGAAATCTGCTTCCACCACCCCTCTCTTTGGACCTGACGGCAAGTCAAAGTCTACTCAGCTAGGGACAACGATGTTGTTGTACAACTTGAAAGAAAAGTTTTTCATGTCGAATGCATATTTATTGACAATATTGAGGTAATTCACCTGCATGATCGATCAAGTCCCTTATATTTTGATAAATCTTATCACACAATCAACATTAAAAGATAAGGTTATTCTGAGTGATAATGTTTTGCTGGGTAGCTACAAAGAGGCAAAGCAATTGTTGAAAATATTGGGTGTTGAGTACATACCATATCATGCATATCCAAATTATTGTATTCTATATAGAGGAGACTATGCATACAGATATATATGTTTAAATTGTGGGCATGATAGGTACCATAATTCAAAAAAAATGGTAAATCACATGGTTCTCTTCATAAGATATTGAGGCACATGCCTATAATCCCAAGGATTCAAAGGATATTTCATTACAAAGAATTAGCTATGTTGTAGGGATGGCATGCCTCACACAGAAGTGAGTTAGGAGATGTGGATCCCAATAGATTCAATAGCCATGAAGCATATAGAGGATACATGGCCTGAAAAATTCAAGGATGAAGTATGAAGTCTACGACTCAGCATAACCATGGATGGAGTCAACCCATATTCCCTCCAAAACAACAACTATTCTGTTTGTCATGTAGTAGTGATCAATAACAATATCCCCCCATGGTTGTCTGTGAAGAATGAACATCTTATGTTAGCTATCATAGTCCCTGGTAGAAGACAAGTGAAGAATATGGATGTCTACTTAAAACCATTGGTAGATGAATTGAAGGAATTATGGGAAGAAATACATGTGTATGATGTATCAAGATCTATCACAATAGAGAGGAGTTTTACGTTCTATGGCATATGCGTTTACACCATACATGATTATCCAATCTTAAGAGTTTGCTCTGGTAAATTACATTATTATTAATTTGTTTATATACGTAACAATATTGTTTCAGATATTAATCTAATTCACTACAATTGTTCTAATCTTCATGGTTGCTAACGTGCTCGCTTGCATACAATAATTTCACAGGTCTTGTAAAAAAAGGGTATCATGGATGTAAATGTTGTGGACTTTCTCTAAAGGCTAGATGGTCCAACCACCTACGAAAGCCAGTATATGATTGCTCCAGGGTATTCCTCCCAAAATAACACCCTTACAGAAGAGAAATATCCTCTTTTAACTGCAAACCAGAGAGAACCCAAAGCCCTGCAATAATGACACCAACTGAATGGCTTAGAGCATACGAGAGAGAGAAGGAGAAGGAGTTTGTAGAAATATTCGATTCAAATGGGAAGCCTATGTTCGATGATCCATAATTCTTCGAAACCTATGTTGAGAAATTGTCCATTGGGATGAAAAGGAAATCTATCTTTTATGAGCTCCCATATTGGGAGCATCTTAAGATTTCCCATGTATTAGATCCCATGCATATAGTTAAAAATGTTTCATCATCTTTATGGAGGCACATATCATCGAAAGAAAGTGACACATTGGCTATTGGGAGAGATCTTATTTCTTCAAAAACTAAAAATAAATGTTGGCCAAGATAAGAAACTAGAGGAGAGGTCGTCCCTCTTCATCTTTTAATGAAGGTGATGACCCATGGATTTTAAAGAAAGATCATCTTTCTTTGGCAAAGGAAGTTATAATGAGTGTGAGGGTGCCTTCTTTATATGGGTTTTCACTATGACATTGCTTCATTAAGGATTCTTTTTCGGGGTTGAAATTGCACGACCATTTGAGCCTTTTAAGAGTACGTATGTAAAAAACATGATTTTATTATTTTTATGTGATGTGATATTTTATAATTATTTTTTGTATAATGTATTATTTACTGTGCAGTGTCATTATCCTCTGCTAGTGTGGATGTGTGAACCATGACTTTCCCCAAGACCTACGACGTCCCATATCTAAATTATCTACATTTGTACATTGGATCACATAAAAGGAGATTCATATGGCTAACATTTCTGGTTGGTGTCAAGAGATAACTGAGATTTTTTGTATGTTTGAGAAGGAACTGTAGACAAATTTCATAGACTTGCAGGTTCATCTTCTAATTCACCTAGTAAATGAGGTTGGATTAGTTGGGGTGATTTCTTGTCGTTGGATGTTCTTCCTAGGGAGGTACATGAATAAATTAAGGCATTGTTTGAAAAATGGAAAAACCCGAGGGGTCTATGGTAGAGCGATATATATCGCATGAGTCTTTCTATTATGCTAATGAGTACATCAAGCAGAGCGACAACACACAAAGTGTGGCGATTTGGTTTGACAAAAGGGATAAAGACAAAAGAGAAGGGGGGCTTCTCGAAACAAATGGAAAGAGGCACATGATAAAGAGTAAGTGCAGGATTATCATTTGTCAAATTACTACACATTAACTATTCATAGTAAACTTCATATAAATGCATACTTTAATCTCATACGTTGTAAAAAGCCTGGTAAAAAATCCATGTAATAAAGTTAATAAAGGAAAAATAATAACCAAGGTCATGGAACACGTATTCCAAGCTGAATTTTGGGCAAAAACATAGTGATGGGGATCACTTGTGATTAATTAATGGTTATGGAAATTGGAAAAGGAAATGGAAAAGGCTTTGGAAAGGCATGATACATTTATTGACATTTTATTTATGAAAATAATGGAAAATAGGAGAAAAGAGAGGTGAAAAGTCACATGTTGCATGTGAGGAGGAAAATGAAGGAAAAATAATGGAAAATGAAGAAAAATAGAGGCTTCATTAATAAAAAGGCTTATGAGGATCAATTTGTTGTTTTTTGTTAGTTCAGTTTTGGAGCTCTCATTTTCTACTCTCTCTCATACTCTTGGTCACTTAGATTTTTCTTGGAGCACTCTTGGAGGAGTGTGGCATACTTAGGATTTGGAGAAAGAACGAAAAGGAAGAGCAAGAAATCACAAGAGGACATCGAGATCAAAAACTACAATGAGTTTTGCTTGCAGGTATTGAGCTGCATGTATTATTTCCTTGCTAGTTTTGGCATGCATGGAACATGCATGTGGTTTCTTAGTTATGATTCGTAATTAACATGGAGGATTTCTTGGATTGACAATGGTTTTTCCTAGCCTTGCCATTCCTTGGATAACCATGGTGTTGTGGGTTTATTTCCTCTTGTTTTTTGGTTGGTTCTCATGTTTCTTATGGTTGTGGGTTGAGTTACTAGTTCCTGGAGCTTTGGTTGGAAAAATGCTCTAGAAGCTCTATAACAACTTGGGTTGAGTTACTAGTCCTGGAAGCCTTGGTTGGAAAAACGCTCTGGAGCCCTTGGTGGGTTGAGTTACTATTCCTATAAGCCCTGGTTGGACAAATGCTCTGGAGCTCGACAACAACTGGTGGGTTGAGTTACTAGTCATGGAAGCCTTGGGACAAACACTATGGAGATTTGGATAGCTTCGGTACAGACTGATCTGGTGATGGTTAGTAATGCTCGACTGTGAGGTGGAATCATTGGTTGAGGGCTGAGGTGGTTTGGCCTCTGGAAGCCTTGGTTTGGTTTCATTTGATTTGTTTCATGAGATCCAACATTCATGCTTGGAATATGGCACAGGGGTGATTGGATGGAAGAGAGATTTGGTTCAATCCAATCTATGGTCGGGTGGTACGTGGAAGTTCCTGACTTGGTTGGATTTTCATATGTTAATAAGAGCTCATTTTCCTTTGGTATTTTATGAGTAAATGTGCTTTCCATTATGTGGATTTAATGGTTGTTTCCTCATTGATATATCTCTGGTTATTTGTTGGTTATAAGCATGTTTTATGATAGTTATGATGTATGACTTTCATCATGTTTTGGTTAGTATATGAAATTTTAATGAATGAATGAACTAATAGATAACAATGCAACTACTATGAGGAGATATCAGTCCTCTTTGACGATTCTCAGATAAGTATGAGATCCCTATGTTCAGATCTGTTGTTATGACCTGTAAATTTCATGTTTATGATATGTTTGACAAAATACCTATCATGGCTAATAAGGGTCATATCAAGCTCCTGTTCAAGTGTTTGCATTAGTAACCTTGTTTCAATGTTATTTATCATTTTTAGAAGTTTCATGAAGTTCTGTGCAATGACCTAAGTCGTGGCCCTAAAAAAGTGGCACATAATCTAGAATCGTTGGCACTAAACTGTCTGAAAAAACCATAGTCACATCGATGAATTGCTGTGGGAGTGACTGGAGAGTCTCAGTTACATGCATGTCTTGTAATGGGAATGAATGAGGCTCTAGGTCAACGAAAAAACAATTTCTCTCAAGGGTTGGACACCTGAATAGATTGGTTAGCTCATTATGGTTTTGTAGCTTATGAGGAAGGTTTGATTGGTCTTGTCATGTCGATTCCACTTCCTTAATTGTACATGTGGAGTTGAGTCATATCATAGTAACTCCGTGTCACATATTTACCCTGGTGTGTTGGCATTATGATACAGGTGTTGTCCTTGATGGAAACTCACATAGATGACAGTTCACAGTGGAATAGGTTAACAATAAAGGATTACAGATAAGACTCCAGAAATGGTTAGAGAATTATACGATGGTTCATTTTGTCCAAGTAGCATATACACGGAGGTTAACATAACAAAGGAGCGTATATGTATACACACACTTTCACAGAAGTAAAAGCGCGTATGGGATGGGAAATCAAGGTTTTGGTCCAAGGTATTGGTCCTAAGTGGTTTTGGTCCGAGGTATTGAGAAAGGCATAAAACTATATAAGGAGGAGAAGATCATTAGGGCAGGGTGTGCAAGTGAATGGGTTTCTGAGGAATACTTCTATCTGAAGTATATGTTATGTTGCAGGGGCTATGATTATGAGATGATCTGAAATATTTTGTGCACCTTGGATACAATGTTAGGTTAGGATCATAAGAACTGAAATGACTTATCATTGCATGATTTGATGTTGATCAAGCTAGATCTGAATGCTAACGCATGTTTTGTTCTGTAAATGTTAAGATCTAGGTATGATAGAAGTCGAGAATAGTTGTGAAGCTTTAAGTTAGTATTTTCGGATCTGTACGTTTGTTCACTTTGATAAAAGTGTGTATACACGCTGGTTCAACACATCAAAGTAGTGTATACATTATGAAATATGATGTTTAAAGTTGCAGTTGGTTTTGGTTGTTGATGTAGAGTTTTGGGTTCTACTCTATGTTCTGGTGACAATGTTCTGAATGTTCAGATTGATTGATTGTGATTTGCTTAAGTGATTATGGGTTTTTAATGATTGGTTGTATGGAGGTGGTGATTGATTTTGAGATTCAATGTTTCTGATGGGTCCAGCATGAAAATTTGATGAAACGTGGCCTTCAGATTGTGGTGTTGTACTCCAAGAGTATCTAGTCTAAAAATTTATGAAACGTGGTCCTTGGAGGAAGAGAGAAGGTCGTAGCCTTTTGTAGGCTGGTGCCTATGTATTGGTAAACATATCAACTAGTACAAGAGCCAGGGGGTTGGAGCTCCCTTCCAGTAGTAGCTAGAAAATGAGTGAAGGTTGAAGCCTTCTGTAGGCTGGTGCCTACGTACTAGTAAACTGATCGACTAGTACAAGAGCTAGGGGGTTGTAGCTCCCTTTTAGTAGAAGCTGGAGAGCAAGAGAAGGTTGTAGCTTTCTACAGGTGGGTTCCTGCATAATGGTATGAATCTGCACCAGTACAAGATTGTAAACAGGTGGTTTTTGTCCCGCATTAGGTTTCCACCTTAAAGCTTGGTGTTCACGTGTGTTTCTTATGTGTGATGGTTTATTCTGTTATTACATGGTTACTATTTATATGGTTAATGAAGTATTGATGCACTGATTAAAGATCAATATATGATGAATTAACTAAATCATGAGTTTGCTGGATATACGCTAGTTGCTTTAAAGATAGTTGTGTGTACATGTGAGTTACCTTCATTGAAGTAGTGTATATAAATTTGAGTATGAAATGAAAAAGTTATTGATTTGATAATACTGATTCAGCCCCCCCTCTCAGCATTATTTCCAACATGGTGGACTGGTTAGCCTGGGTAAATGTGGGAGGAGGGTGTTACAAAGTGGTATTACAACATGGTTCTGTTCTCCTTGGGTGATGTTGCTTTCCGTTTTCCTTGGATGAATGTGTTGTATATGTACATGTCAGTTGCATATGTGTCCTTATGCTTATGTTCTATGTGCTCGCTGTGTATGCATGGTGGTGGTCATGGTTTCTGTTGTGATGTCATGCAGATGGTGTTATTATCGGAATGTGTTCGTCATGAACGTGTGTTAGTGATTGTATGTAGTGTGTATACATGTGTGTTTTACATATGTTGTTATACATGCATTGTGTCTAGTTGGTGTGTAGTTGAGACATCATGCGTGGTAACTGGATGATGATTGAGATGATGTCTATATATTGTGATGATTATGATTATACATGTATTGCACTAATTTGGTTGATCTTGCAGATAAGATATCCTCCCCTAAAATAAATTGAGGTATGTTGATTTTTTTATAATTTGGTTCAGATGACATGATATACCTTGTAGGAAGAGAATACCAAAGCTGACTAGCAATATGGTAGATCACAACTCACGAGATTCTCCCTATATCTCAGATGAGCAACATGGTGAGGGATATTCTCTTGACATAGCAGACACTTTGAGATGTTTGAAGGCACAAATAAGGAGTTGCAAAGAAGATAATGACTGAATCATTTAATCAAATTAGAGACTTGCTAGGGCACAAGAGAAACAAGCAAAAGTCAATGCAATGATTCTTTAGAGCTTCTCAGACATGCAGATACAAGGACCACTTAGAATCAGTCATGGACAGGAGGATAGGACTAATGGAGCATATGGTAGTAGGTCGTATGGTGGGCACATGTGGGATAAAGATGACATTGTTAGAGATGACAAGTTCTTGGATACATCAGATAGACGAGGACGTGGACATGGGCTTCATTCTAGTCATGGTTCATATAGGTACCATGGTCATTACCGCTATCATCCTTACAAGAGGAGTGATAGGGGGTATTTTCAGGATGAGTTCAAGAAAGCAAAGCCACCTACATTTTATGGGGAAATGAAGACGTCACAAGATGTAGAAGCATGGTTTTTTGGGATGAATAAGTCTCTAGATTACATGATTACTCAGAGAACATGAAAGACAGGATAACAAATTTCAATCTTAAAGGTAAATCAGGCATTTGGTGGGCAGATGTAAAGAATGTCAGTGGAATTTGGGAAGAGGAGTTGACTTGGAGTGAGTTCAAGAGGCTTTTCAGGAAGAAGTATCAATCAAAGAGATACTATGATGACAGGGAAAAATAATTATATGAGATGAATATGAGATATATGACTGATGAGGAGTACACTAGAAGATTTCTGGAGTTATTGAGATATGTGCCTTACCTCAAGGAGGAGAAGGCGAAGATTCAGATATTCATCAGTGGGTTGCTGGTAGCATTCAATGACTAGATTGTGTTCAGTGAACCTAGATTATTGGAGGAAGCCATTAGAAAGCTAAAACGTTGTTATGAGCAATCAAAGCGCATATCTAAAACTAAGCAAGACTGGAAAGGTAATGAGAAGAATAGAGGAAAATGGGATAAGAAACGAATAAGACCTCAGGACATAGGTAACAAAGAGAATGCATCAACAACGGAGGTGGGAAGCATATCTTCCTCTTTTTGAGTTTTCTTACAAAAATGGGTATCATGAGTCACTGAGGATGATTCCATTCAAGGCAATCTATGCACAGAGTTGTAATACTCCCATCAATTGGAGTGATCCAGTTAACAGGGTGTTCATAGGACCAAATGTGTTGGTAGAGATGGAACAAGAAATGCAGGTAATCAAGAAAAACCTGAAGGAAGCACAGGACAAACATAAAATTTATGCAGATCAGAACATTATGTTTAAGGAGTTTCAGTTTGGGGAACAAGTGTACTTGCACATCAATCCCAAGAAGAGCTACTTGAGGATTAGATCATGTGCCAATCTGACACCTCAGTTTTGTGGACCTTTCAATATTCTTGAGAGGATTGGACCAGTAGCCCATCAACTTGCACTACATCTGATAGTGAAAGTCCATGATGTTTTCCATGTGTGATTTATTAAGAAGTATGTTAAATATGTTGATCATGTGACTGACTATTCTGTATTGTAGGTGGAACGAAAAGGAAAATTCCAGCCGGAACCTCAGTGTATTTTGCAAAGAAAGATGCTCATGCTCAGGAACCAATCAATCAAGTAGGTTACAGTGAAATGGAAACACTTTGGGACCAATAAAACTACATGGGAGATGATTAATCATATGCGGGCTATGTATCCTTCCATATTCACTGGTTGAACGAATGTTTTGACATATGTTTTAGTGTGATGTTTTGGTATATGTATATATGTATATGGATGTAAATATCACCATGAGTTGTAGTATACCTAGGGGGGATAATATGGGGTACAAAGGGAGGTACCCAAGGGAATAATGTAATAATGGGATGGGCGATAGTATTAAATAAGGTGGTTAACTCGTATCATGTAAGAGACCACAAGTAGTTAGTAATAATGTAATGGGTCCATGGTGTTAGATAGATGGTATTGAGGGAACCATGGTAATGACCCATAGTATTGTATGTATGAGGCCTATATAGAGGCTAGAGACTCACCATTGAGAGATGTCAAGTAATATTGTATGAACATGCATATGGCTTGTGGAGTGTTCTCCTTCCTTAAGGAGTGAATGTATGGTGTTGCCCTACCTTAAGGGTTTGATCAATAAAGAAGCATTGTATCTATTTCTATCTTGTTATTTCTTGGGTTCTTTATATGAGAATACAAATAAACCCAAGAAATAACAAGATAGAAATAGATAGAATGCTTATTTATTGATCAAACCCTTAAGTTGGGGCAACACCATACATTCACTCCTTAAGAAAGGAGAACGCTCCACAAGCCATATGCTTGTTCATACAATATTCCTTGACATCTCTCAATGGGGAGTCTCTAGCCTCTATATAAGCCTCATACATATAATATCATAGGTCATTACCATGGTTCCCTCAATAAAGGAGAACACTCCACAAGCCATATGCCTGTTCATACAATATTCCTTGACATCTCTCAATGGGGAGTCTCTAGCCTCTATATAGGCCTCATACATACAATACCATGGGTCATTACCATGGTTCCCTCAATACCATCTATCTAATACCATGGGCCCATTACATTATTAGTAGCTACTTGTGGTCCCTTACATGATACAGGTTAACCACCTTATTTATCACTATCGCCCATCCCATTATTAAATTATTCCCTTGGGTACCTCCCTTTGTACCCCATATTATCCCCCATAGGTATACTACATGAGTTGTGTTATAAAGCTCCAGTAAGCAGTATGGGTGTCATGTCCTTATGATTGTCATGTTGTTATGTTTCTCATGTTAGTTTACTTCTCAGCAGGATGATCATTATAAATACTGCAATAAGCTAAGTTATAAAGCTCCAAGAGTAGTATGTTTTTTATTTCGGCAATCTTGTTGGTTGTAGGTGTCATTGAACATTGAGGACGGTGTTCCCCCAAGGGGAGGGTTCTGTAAAATACCTTGTAAAAAATCCATGTCATAAAGTCAATAAAGGAAAATAATAACCAAGGTCATGGGACACGCATTCCAAGCTGAATGTTGGGAAAAAAACATAGTGATGGGGATCACTTGTGATTAATTAATGGCTATGGAAATTGGCAAAGGCAATGGAAAAGGCTTTGGAAAGGCACGAGACATTTATTGACATTTTATTTATGAAAATAATGGAAAATAGGAGAAAAGATAGGTGAAAGGTCACATGTTGTATGTGAGGAGGAAAATGAAGGAAAAATAATGGAAAATGAAGAAAAATAGGGGCCTCATTAATAAAAAGGCTTATGAGGATCAATTTGTTGTTTTTTGGTTAGTTCAGTTTTGGAACTCTCATTTTCTACTCTGTCTCATACTATTGGACACTTAAAGTCTTCTTGGAGAACTCTTGGAGGAGTTTGACATTATTAGGATTTGGAGCAAGAAGGCAAAGGAAGAGCAGGAAATCGTAAGAGGACATCGGGATCAATAGCTACAACGAGTTTTTCTTATAGGTATCGAGTTGCATGTATGATTTCCTTGCTAGTTTTGGCATGCATGGCACATGCATGTGGTTTCTTGGTTATGATATGTCATTGGCATGGAGGAATTCCTGGATTGACAGTGGTTTTTCCTAGCCTTGCCATTTCCTGGATAGCCATGGTGTTGTGGGTTTCTTTCCTCTTGTTTTCTGGTTGGTTCTCATGTTCCTTATGGTTGTGGGTTGAGTTACTAGTTCCTGGAGCCTTGGTTGGAAAAACGCTCTAGAAGCCCTGTAAAAACTTGGGTTGAGTTAATAGTCATAGAAGCCTTGGCTAGACAAACAATTTGGAGCCCTTGGTGGGTTGAGTTACTAGTCTTGGAAGCCCTGTTTGGACAAATGCTCTGGACCCCGACAACATATGTGGGTTGAGTTACTAGTCATGGAAGTCTTGGTTGGAACAAATGCTTTGGAGCCTTAGATAGATTGGGTAGAGGTCGATCTGGTGATGGTTAGTAATGTCAGACCATGAGGTGGAATCACAGATTAAGGGTTGAGGTGGTTTGGCGTCTAGAAGCCTTGGTTTGGTTTCATTTGATTTGTTTCATGATATCCCACATTCATGCTTGGAATATGGCATAGGGCTGATTAACTGAAAGAGAGATTTGGTTTAGCTTGATATATGGTCGTGTTGTACATGGAAGTCCCTAACTTGGTTGGATTTACATGTTTTAATAAGAGCTCCTTTTCTTTTGGTATTTTATAAGTAAATGTGCTTGCCATTATGTGGTTTTACTGGTCGTTTCCTCATTGATATATCTCTGTCTGTTTTTTGGTTATGAGTATGTTTTATGACAATTATGATGTATGTCTCTTATCATATTTTGGTTAGTATATGAAATGTTAATGAATGAATAACCTAATAGATAACAATGCAGGTAATGTGAGGAGATAACATTCCTCTTTAACGATTCTCAGATAAGCATGAGATCCCTATGTTCAGATATGTTGTTATGACCTATAGATTTCATGTTTATGATATGTTTGAGGAAATGTTTGTCATGTCTAGTAGGGGTCAGATCAAGTTCTTATTCAATTGTTTGCATTAATAACTTTGTTTTAATGTTATTTATCATTTCTAGAAGTTTCATGAAGTTTTGGGTAGTGGATTGAGTCCTGGCCTTGAAAAAGTGACACAAAATTCGAGGTCACTGACACTGAACTACGTGAAAAGGGCCACAATTGCATGGATTCCTTGTTGTGGGAGTGAATGGAGAGTCCCAGTCGCATGCACATCTTGTCACGAGAGAGAATGAGACTCCAGGTCAGTGGAAAAGAAAGTTATGTCAAGGGTTGGACACATGAAGGTGTTGGTTAGCTCCTGAAGGTTTTGTAGCTTCCGAGGAAGGCTAGATTGGTCTTGTCATGTTGATTCCACTTCCTTAACTGTACGTGGAGAGTTGAATCATATCATAGTAATTCTTTGTCACATTTTTACCATAATCGATTGGTTAGCCTGGGTAAATGTGGGAGGATATATATATGTGTGTGTGTTGGTTTGATTTCATCGAAAAATTCAATTGAAGCCATCAAAAGATTCATGCTTTATAATATAGAAGCAACACAACTGTGGGTTTCTTTGTACAAATAAAAGAGGAGGAAATGGGATAGTGACAAGAAAGAATTCAAAGGGTTGAATGGTATAATCATGTCTTATCCTGATCATTTAAAAAAAATATGCCAATGACATTCCCTAATAGTTGGGCTGCTAATCAAGTCAGAGATAAATACAACGCATCTAGTCGTTACCCGCGTGCTGAAGAGGATACACTAAACATAGGGATTGGATGCAACAAATCAGTAATTATAATCTCTTTTTGTAGATTTTTAACTTAATACCGCACCTTTGAATTGTAGCATCTATATATATTTTATATTTTTAATTATGTTCGGGTTATTAGACACATGACACTGTGATATTTTCAATTTTTTTATAGGTGCATTTGTTCCCATCTAGGTGGGCATATGGACATCATTTCTACACAAACACTTTCGATGATGGATTGATACCATAGGACCGTGGAGTGGAAGTCGAGTTCAACCAGTCTATTCCTGCTAGCCACCACGATCAAAACTTAATGCAGGGGACATTAAGTTATGTTGGAAAGATACAAGAGATCATTCAAGTGGACTTCTCTTCAAAATAATGTATTATTTTTAGATGCAATTGGTGGGACACCTTTAATAAGAATAATGTAAAGGAAGATTGCGATAGTGTTATCATGCCAAGCGAAGAAGGTAATCAGGGAGATGACAATAGAGAGTGATAAATACTTGTGTTACGTCATCATTTATACTATTGTTGTATGTTCTTTTTCTTTTATTTCACTATTTATATTATTTTTTTATTCGTCTTATTGGAATTTTATAATATAATTGGTAACATTCACAAACATTTTTACACGTTTTTTTGCAGTGTAAACATTATTACACTTAAAACTAAGTATTTCCAATTGTGTACAATATCTATGATAATAATGATTCAAGGTCACAATCCTTCTCAAATAGGAAAATGAAAAAAAAATAGTGAATTTAGAAATAACATTGAAAATTTAGTCTCAATTTAGATATTTATTTGTTTATTAATCAGTTCACATGCTTTTTCTTCTTGTTTAGTTCAAAATCAATATAAATCATCATATAGTGATAACTCTATGAGGACTTTAACATTGAAAAAATTGTGTATTAATATGTAAGATTAAATTATTGACATGAGAGGTAAAGTCATGTTACAGTTCTTACAACATTATGTAAACTAAAAGGTCTTGTGCATGTATAAAATGTTGATTAGATTTTTTTATGAACCATAAGAGAAACAAATGGGCTTACATGGATGCATGAGAGGTTTTCATTTTTTCTTCGTGGATAATGGAACAATTTTGACTTTTCTTTTCAATGGTAATTATAAATAAAAGTTGAATTAATAAATATTTTATGGATAAGAATTAAATGACAAATAATGTGATGGTGATTAAGAGGCATTTTTTTCATATTTAGATTATGTAAAATAAATATCTATTTTGATGTATTTATAACTAAATTATTTAAAGTAGACATGTATTTATCATTATGAACATGATGTAATATTAGCTAGGAGAAATGTGAAAACATGAATTTTAGTGACTATCTCATGATAATTATGTAAAAAAAATATATTTTTTGAGTTGTTCATTAAGAAATAATCAAATATATTATTTGTAAAAATTTTAAATCTCATATAGTATCACTTGTATATTATTTAACTAATATTTATTATTAAAAATAGTTAAATTTAAACCAATACAAGAGAAAATAAAGAAAAAATAGCACCAAAATGTTATATTTTTATTACTAGAAAAAAGTTCACTTTTAAGGGAGAACTTCCAATAGAGAAAATCCTCAACTACAAGTAACTTCCCAAGCCTTATTTTACATTTCTTATCCTCATCTTTAGAGAGAGAAATTTCTAATTTAAATTGGTAAGAGTTGCTATAATATTAAATTTAAATTTCTTGAAAATCTCATAACTTTCATAATTATAAATTAAATTTTATAATTTTTTTTAAGTTATATTCAATCTAAATTAATTATAAAAAATTTTGACTTAATTTTTTTAAATTTAACAATAGATTAGATATTTTAAATTGTATTTTTGAATAATTCATTATTATTAACATTTTATAATAAAAATTGAATGAGTTACACTTTTTCGTCTTATTAAGAACAAACTAAATTATTTTACCTTTAATTTTATTTCTTGTGAGTATTGAAATATTTCACTAATTAAGTTAGATTGAATATAAATGAACTATCTAAGAAATAAAATAATATTCATCGTAATTTTGCAATCTAGTTTCAACCATATTAAACTTTGTAATTTAGAAATATTTCTTTGCATTTTTTTAAAGTAGGTCATTTTGCATGCAATTTCATATATAAAAATTTGATATAAGTTCACTAATATATAATCTATAATAAATATTATTTCATAAAAATAAACATCATGATGATAACCATCTAACAAACATAAACATCATTTAAGATAGACATTTGAATTCACTACCATCATTTAATTATATACACCTCGAGCACATATAAACGTCATTAGCTAGCACAAAATTCTAATAATCTAACCTGACATCATCATCGTGATCACATCTAACAAAAAAAAAACATCGTAATCTAACATCATCACCACACACATCCTCAAATTAATATATATCTCATGTCAAATAACTGTTATCACATACACATTTATCTGCAAGCACATTAAATTAACATATCTAACATGACCTAACAATATACACATCAACACCAACATATAAATTAAGTAAATAAACATGAACAAAAAAAATGCACAACATATATATATATATATATATATATAAGTCAAATAACTAGATCAAGTCAAATAACTGCAATCAAATATCTGATACAACAAATGTAGTAGTGCCAGCTACTTGGTCTACAGTAGAAGACAATGGATGGTCAACTACTACCTCAATGTGGTTTGGAAAACTATGAGGTGGAGGAGGAGGTGTTTTGTCTGCTCTGCCAGGGGAAACATAAGGAACATCCTCTAGTTTTGGCATCTCATCATCAGGAAATTGATGTCCATGATATGATGGGGTAGTACTATCAGAGCATCATGATCAGCACCCTCATCATTGTGATCATGATCAACACCCTCATCATCATGATCACCACCCTCATCTGACGTATTTTTCGTTGCATGCCACTTCAAGGAAAGTACCTTCTAGTGGAGGTTTTTGCGAAAGCCCCTATAAAAATAGCCCAAAAATCCGTTTGTAGTGGAGGTGTGCAGGCAAATGTTTTAGCGAATGTTTTTTGGGCAGTGCGTTTACAATATACAAACACACTGGCGCTTTACTATCCATACAAGCACTAGTGCTATATATAACATGGTGCACTGTGTAAAATTTATTTTTATAAAATAAAAAAACACTGTGCGCTAAATAACACAATACATTGGTTCCCTTCATGTAGTAAAATGTTTTAGTGCATACCACTAAGTAGCACTGCTATAGTTTTTAAATTTAAGAAAAATGCAATGCTATTTTCCAATGATGCCCCAGTGCGGTAAAGGTACTAAAATGCCTCGGCGCGTCTACGAAAGAGCACCGCTAGGCGGTTTTTAATTTTTAAAAATAGAGCGGCGCTATAGTCAAACAAAGCATCAATGTGGTACCTATATTAGAATTCCATGGGGTGTCTTAAGAAAAGCATTATGATAGATTTTTTAATTTAAAAAATGCAGTGCTCTTAGATCTATTTTGCATTGGTGTGGTTAGAGTAATGCACCGAAGGAGGGTTAAATAAAAAAAACTCTCTAGGTTGTAAGTTTCATTTTTACCATCTACAGTAGTGGAGATACCTAAAGCATCAGTGCCACTCTTTCCTCATGCAAGCGCCTTGATATCGGTGCTTGCTTACCATCCTTTCGTACCGTGCTCACTGCCTGACTTTCCAATTTTTTCAAACTGTGCTAAAATTTGTTTTCCTCCACTACGTGTCCACATTTCCTCCTCAATGACCAAATGTCCTGGTAATGTCTATGTTTTTCTCTAATTTAATTTTTAGCGGATTAGAATTGAAAATTAGATTAAATTTTCCATTGTTTTTGAAAAAAAGAATTCTCCCTGTGCTGTGCGTTCGATATTTTCGACTCACACAATAGCAGTGTACCCTGTAAATTTACAGGGTGCACTACATTTTGGGGCATGAACATAACACACTGCGATTGTTGTTGCGTGTTTCTTAAATAAAAACACATCAGGATAACAATAAATTGTATATTAGTGCATTACTACTAGTGTGTTTATATTTATCAAATGCACCACAAAAATAATATTTAAAAATATAGTTATAGCTCGGTGCGTTCAATAACCCGAATGTTCTCTGTTGGTGCTAAAAGGTTATACATGCAGACCGATGCATAAGTGTGACACACCGCTATGAAAATTTAAATTTTTGAACCAGCAACAGTGAGTCATACTTATGTGCGCATCGAGATTGGTGCGGTTATGTTTGGAAGTGCAGTAGAGTCCGTACATGACTTTGTTTTGAGCGCACCAATGATTTCTTTTTTGTTTTTAATTGAAAGTTATGTTTCCATATTTATAAATACATGTTTCATTTAATAAAAAAAAAGTATTTTATGTATGAGGCTGATGCATTTTATATGTTAATCATGTAGCAAAGACGTTAACAAATGGAGCAACAACATGAGTAGGAGCAATAGCGGACCGATATAATATGGTCAGAACATGAGAAACAAGAGAGAAGGAGAGGGATTTATACCTGCACCCTATTATTGAGCAACCCAAGCACTTTCAAGGAATGTAGGCCTCCTCAAGTACTATGAGGAGGCTATATATATGAGGAGGCTACATCCTTGAAGGCACACACTATCTTATTGGCACATCTGATCTGCCGATGGAGTGCACATGAGAAAACTTTCCATGTCGGTCATGGGGAGTGGTATAGGTCCACTGAGGAGGACATATAATTTATCACTAAACTATCTAGGAGAAGGGAGGATTTTTCCCAGTTACCTGATGTCCCCCATGGGATTGCAACTAAGATTAAACTTTCCTACACTCTGAGATATGTTAGGCCTCATGTGGTCCATTTAGCAGATTTTCAGGTCTATGGTGGAAAACTACAAATTTCTTCTTTTGCTACACAAGAGATTAGGTGCCTCTTGTTATTAGTCACCACCATTGCACACTCTAGTAGTGATGGGAAATGCATTAGTTTCCCTATTTTGTATTATGTTGATTCTTTGATTCAGGTGCCATGTTGTATCAAATGGTCTGCGATTTTTTGGAGGCAATTTTGCATGGCTTTAGATGGATGTCATGCATTGAGAAATGGGATGGTGACCTTCCCTTTCGCTTAAGAGTTTTTTTTAAGAGGTTTCTAGAGACAAGGCCTACATTTGACCATTGCCGTCCTACGCCGATCACCAAGGCACGGATGCACATGTGGGCATAGAGGATGCCAAAGAGGGGTTTGCCAGAGTATCCGACGACCAGGATTTCCACCGAGGCACTGAGACTACTGGGCAGTGAGGATGACCATGCATTTGTCACATTGTCATTTCCATATGTGGGGATTGATTGGAAAAACTATCCCAATATCCTCTTCATAACAATTGAGCCTCAATATTATAGAGGTAATATTATTGTTTTCTTTAAATTAATTTAGTTTAATTTTATTGTTTTAATTAATTAGAATAAAATTTATTCTATCATGTTTTTTAACTTGTTTTATTAAATCGTTTAATATTTAAATTGTCTAATTATTGTTGTGTACAATATATTTTGTAGACATCGACACATTTAATGGGGACATGCCTTCTCCCCCACTAGATGGAGGAAATGAGGAGATGGGTGAGACCCAAGAGGGTGAGGCACATTCTCAAGGGGGCATGGGAATCTAGGGCCGTAGGGTTGGTCTGTGATTTTGGATGGACTGCCATGACATGTTAGCCAGAGTTTTGATGACAAGGGAGTTCACCCTGTGAGGGATCGAGATATCAGCGCATATCTTAGGTTCGTGGATCTTTACAGGGACTGTCCATGTGAGATGATGTCTCTTATGTATCATATTTTTAGAGCTAGTAGGGTTTTGACAGCGATGAGGGATACAGGGCATGAAGCGACATGTACATTAGATGAGGGTGGTGATGATGATGAGGGTGGTGATCATGATCGTGATGATGTGGGTGGTGATCATGATGCTTCTAGTAGCACCACCCCATCAGATCATGGTCGTTATGGTTTTAGTGATCCTTCTAGTAGTACACCTCCTCGTTGTTCGCCTGATGATGAGATGTCAGAGCTAGAGGATGTGCCTTATATTTATCCTAATAGAGCAAAGAAATCACCTCCTCCTCCACCTTAGAGTTTGACAGACCACGTTGAGGCAGTAGTTGACCATTCATTGTCTTCTACTGCAGACCAACCACCTCCTCCTCAACCTCAGTTGAGTTCAACAGATGCTGAGGTAGTAGTTGAACATCCATTGCCTTCTACTGCAGACCAGGCTGACACCACTATGTTTGTTGTATCGACAGATATTTGATTGCACTTATTTGACTTGATGTAGTTATTTGACTTGTTTATATATATCATTTTTTTCTTCATGTTTATGTACTTAATTTATATGTTGGTGTTGATGTGTATATTGTTAGGTCATGTTAGATATGTTCATTTAATGTGTTTGCAGATAGATGTGTATGTGATAATAATTTTTTGACATGAGATTTATATTAATATGGGGATGTGTGTGGTGGTAATGTTAGATTACAATGTTTGTGTTTTGTTAGATGTGATTATGATGATGATGCCCTGTTTGATTATTAGATTTGTGTGTTAGCTAACGACATTTATATGTGTTAAAGGTGTATATAATTAGATGATGATAGTGAATTCAAATGTGTATCTTAGATGATGTTTATGTTTGTTAGATGGTTATCATCATGATGCTTATTTTTATGAAATAATATTTATTATACATTATGTATTGGTGAACTTATATCAAACTTTTATATATGAAATTGCATGCAAAACGACTTTAAAAAAACGCAAAGTTATATAAAGTTTAGTATGGTTGAAACTATAATTGTAAAATTATGATAGATATTTTTCTATTTCTTAGATAGTTCATTGATATACATTATAACTTAATTAGTAAAATATTTCAATACTCAAAGAAAAAATAATTAAAGGTAAAATAATTTAGTTAGTTCTTAATAAGTCGAAAACGTGTAACTCATTCAATTTTTAATACAAAATATTATTTATAATAAATTATTCAAAAATACAATTTAACTTATTCAATATCGGTTTATAAAATTGAATCTTGTTGGCATTATGATTCTGGTATGGATCTATGTTACAGATGTTGTACTTGATGGCAACACCCTCAAGTGGCAATGCTCTGATCAGGCTCTCAAAATGTTGAAAATTAAGAGGTACGCAGGAGAATAGTTCAAAAGGTGTGTACACGCAGGTACGCCGTGAAGGGACTGCGACCAGACACGCAGGTCACCCGTTCAGAAGGTGCGTACCCCCAGTTCACTTACTTCAAGGCAAAGAAGCGCGTTCACGTGGGGTTTCCTATGTTTGGCCCGTGGTATTTAGCCTACCGTTCTTGATTCTATGGTTTTGGCCCGTGGTATTGTTTTATATTATTATTATTATTATTGAGCCCCATGTTTTTGGGCCCCTTGTATTGGTTATCTATGGTATTGATCCATGATTTTAGGAAGAGCTTGCCTACATAAAGCAAAGGAGATCACTTGGCTAAGCATCTTTTGAAAATTGAATATCTTAAGATCTGAAATATTGGGTTATTGTTTTAAAAGCTTGATCTATATAAAAGTGAAGATGAAAGCGAATCTGTGAAGGGTGATCTCTCGAGCGCATGAACAGATCTGGGCATCTGACGATCTGTAGCACACTGGTGGACTGCAAATTTCGGCCCTAACCAGAGGTACGCATGTGATTAACAGTGAAAGTGCGTGGGTACGCAGAGCAGAAGAAGGCTCACTGCGTGGGTACGCGGAGCAGCAGAAGGCGCACTGCGTGGGTACGCAGCGTGACAGAGGATCAGGTGCGTAGGCATAGGAAAAGTACGCGGTTCTTCAGAAGCCGCAGGTGCGCGACGCGATAGCATCTGTGGGTGCGTGGCTACAGTAGTAGTACGCGGCGCGATAGTATCTGTGGGTGCGTGCCTACAGTAACAGTACGCAACGTGATTGAAGAAACAGTGCGTGGGCACGCGGTGCAGCAGAAGGGTCTCTGCGGGTATACGCAGGGGAGTAGAAGGAGAAGTGCGTACGCACGCAGGCCAGAGAAAGAAAAACTGCGTATCTGTCTTAAGATCTTTTGTTGACTGACTTTTCTCTGTTGATAAGGTGTTCTGGGTTCTGTTTACTGTTATTGTTGATCTGGTTACTGCAGTTGACTGGGTGATTTACTTGTACTTGATGATCTCTTGATGTTTATGGATCCAGTTTGAAAATTTATGAAAAGTGGTCCTTGAAAGAAAAGAAGTAAGGGGTTGTAGCTCCCTTCCAGGAGAGACTGGAAAACGAGAGAGAGTTGTAGCTCTCTGCAGGTTGCAGCCTACGTACTGGTAAAGGACTGCACCAGTACAAAACCATTGTAAATGAAGTTTCTAATTTGAAAGAAGATAGAGACATATTGCAGCAGGTGGTTTTCACCCACATTGGGTTTCCACCTTACATCTGGTGTTCTTTGGTGTGACTATCTGTTTTCTTTGTTCATGCTCATTATTTTATGGTACTGACATGCAAAAATAATTCAAAGTGTAAATAAGAAAGATTTATTAAAAGAACTTGATAGTACTGATTCACGCCCCCCTCTCAGTGTTATTTCCAACAAATCTATTATTAAATTTAAAAACTTAAGTAAGAATTTTTTATAACCAACCTAGATCTATCTTAACTTTGAATCTACCAAGTGCCGAGAGGGATAAAATCTCTTGAGATGTAAACATCTTTTAGAGTGAAAATATATTTGATCCCTCTAGGCCCTTGGTAGATCCGAAGTTAAGATGGATCTAAGATGGTATAATATATATGTAGTTGACATCGAAATATTTTATTTATAATTCATGTTCTCCACATTAAAAAGTTAAAATATGCCCCCACATATTTTTTTCTTGTATGTATACATTTAATTATTTTTATTACTAATATTTCCTAAAATATTACATATCAAATCCATATTAAACATTGAAAAAATTACAAATAATTAGAAAACAAGTATTAATGGAATAAGAATCCTCTCAATCTTTCTCACTAAAGTGAAAATATAAGAAAATTTTCAATTTAAATTACTTTATTTTTCTATATATAAAGTATCTATAAAATTATGTTATTTAATATGGACATTGAAATTTTTTACTTATGGTTTACAATAAAATATATTTTGTTATAAATATTTTTCTATATTAAATATCACATGTAAATGGAACGATAGAATGAATTACACATAATGTAATATAAATAATACTATTTCTTGTCATGTGAAAAATTACATTTCTTCCTTGTAGTAAAAAGTAAATTATATTTTTTTACTCATTACATTTCTTCCTCATAATATATATATATATATATATATATTTATATTTGTTACTTTTGATTACTTTATATCTCTATATTAAGTTATATAAGATTAATATGTAAATTTAGGTATTGTAATTATGCTTGACATTAATTTCTTTTGTTATTACTATTTTTAATTTGTTAATGTAAATAGTTATTTTATTATTTTTAAATGTAACATTACATGATAACATCTCTCCCTTACTAAATTATACAACACCTCTTGGAGTAATTAATTTAGATTTAATTAACTTAAAAAAATTAATTTCATAAAAATTAATTTATTATTAAAGTTATGAGATTTTAAAGCAATTTAAATTTAATATTTATAGCAACTCTTACAAATTTAAATTAGAAATTTCTCTCTCTAAAGATGAGGATCAAGAAATGTAAAATCAGGTTTGTAAAGCTACTTGTAGTTGGGGATTTTCTCTATTGGAAGTTCTCCCTTTAAGAGGCAAGTGAACTTTTTTATTTAATAAGATATAACATTTTGGTACTATTTTGGTTCTTCATTTGCTATTGTACTAGTTTAAACTTAACTCTTTTTAATATTATATATGAGTTAAACAATGCAAAAATGATACTATATTAGATTTAAACTTTTGAAAAATAATATATTTGATTATTTCTTAATGAACAACTCAAAAAATATTATTTTTTCCACATACTTATGATGAGATAGTCACTAAAATTCATGTTTTCACATTTTTCTTAGCTAATATTACATCATGTTCACAATGGTAAAGAGATGTCTAGTTTAAATAAATTAGTTATAAATACATAACAATAAATATTTATTTTACATAATCTAAATAGGAAACAAAAATACATTGCCAAGTCTATTTGAAAGTCAAACAAATGCCTCTTAATTACCATCAGAAATATGGTGCGCTTGATATGTTTTGCATGCACCAAGGCGATCTTATTTACCAAACACACCACAAAAATAATATTTAAAAATATAGCTATATCTCGGTGCGTTTGATAACTTGAATGTTCCATACCAGTGTGAAAAGGCTATATGTGTGCATCGATGCATAAGTGTGACGCACCGCTATGAAATTCAAATTTTTGAATTAACAACAATGCATCATACCTATGCGTGCACCGATGCCAGTACAATTGTGTTTGATAACATATCGAAGATGGTGCATGATTGTGTTTTTGGCGCACTGATGATTTTTTTTTTAAATTGAAAGTTATGTTTCTATATTAATAAATATATTTTTCATTTAATAAAAAAATGTATGTTATATGTAAGGCTGATGTATTTTATATGTCAATCATGTAACAGAGACATCAGCAGGAGCAAGAGAAAATGGTGGACCCATACAATATGGTCTGACCATGGGAGGCCATAGAGAGGGAGAACACCTAATTTTTGTCCTACAATACACACTCTAGGTGTCTTACCTGGATCTTAGAGGTCCTTGCTATAAACTGTCATGGCGCTATGGATTTAAAAAATGGAACTATGAAAAGTTTATTCTTTGTTAAACACTGCCAGTTCAAATGGTAAAATAAGATTGAAATTAGAAGGCATTGGCATGGAGAAAAGATATCAGATTAGGGTTTCATGGGTCTTATCAGTCACACACCAAAAATCGTGAAAAATTACAGGCGTGCCTTTCACGCCACTGTCGTTTCATATATTTGATGTCCTTCAAATTGGCGACATGATGTATATGGCTTAGGCTCATGACTTTCAATGACATGATGGATATGGCTTGGGCTCGTGACCTGCAATGATCATTCTAGGAATGATATATTTTAATAATATATCACATGCAACACCTTATTATGTAACCTTATCACTTATTATTACCGAACTTATAAATACATGTTTAATTTAAATAATTTACTTATAAATACACAGAAATAGATATTTATTTGACATAATCTAAACAAGAAAGAAAAATGCATCACCAAGTCTATTTGAAAGTCAAACAAATGCCTCTTAATCACCATCACATTATTTGCCATTTAATTCTTAGCCATATTTTTTTATTAATTCAAGTTTTATTTATAATTACCATGGAAAATAAAAGTCAAAACTGTTTCATTATCCATGAAGAAAAATTTAAAACCTCTCATGCATCTATGTAAGCCCACTTATTTCTCTTATGATGCATACAAGAAGTATTCAACATTTTATACATGCACAAAACCTTCTTCTAGTTTACATAATGTTACAAGAACTATAATTTAAATATAGTAAACATGACTTTAATCTTACATATTAATACACAATCTTTTCATTATTAAAGTCCTCATAGAGTTATCACTACATGATGATTTATATTGATTTTGAACTAAACAAGAAGAAAAAACATGTGAACTGATTAATAAACCAATAAGTTTCTAAATCAAGACTAAAACTTCAATGTTATTTCTAAATTCACTATTTTTTTTTTCTCATTTTTCTATTTGAGAAGTGTTGTGACCTTGAAGCCTTATTATCATAAATATTGTACACAATTGGAAATACTTAGTTTTAAGTGTAAAAATGTTTCCACTACAAAAAAGCGTGTAAAAATATTTGTGAATATTACCAATTATACCATAAAATGCCAACAACATGAATAAGAAAATAATATAATTAACAAAGTAAAGAAAATAAAAACATACAAATATAGTATAAATGGTGAAATAACACAAGTACATATCACTCTCCATTCTCATCACCTTGATTATTCTCCTCGCTTGACACGATAACAATGTTGTTCTAAAAAATATATTTTGATCTAGGTTCATGTCTTAATACGAATGACCAATCCCTATCTAACACATCTGGGTAACAATACACTTGGTTGCAGTATTTTGGGAAAACATAAATCTCCCTAGCTTCATGCCACATCTTTATGGAGTTGATAGATATCAACCCACTATCACAATATTCCTTTATATTATTTCGATCAAGGGTGTCCCGCCACTTGCACATAAAAATAACACAGAAACTAAGAGAAGTCCACTTGAATGGTCTCTTGTATCTTTCCAGTGTAACCTAACATCCCCTGCATTAGGTTTTGGTCACAGTGGTTAACACAACTAGATTGGTTGAATTTGACTTCTACTCCACAACCTTGTGTCATGCATCCATCATTGACATCCTCCATGCGAAAATGATGTCCATATGCCCACATAGATGGGAAAAAATGCACCTATAAAAAAGTGAAAAAATCATAGTGTCATGTGTTTAATAACCCAAACATAATTTAAAATATATATATATATATATATATATATATATATATATATATATATATATATATATATATATATATATATGTTACAATTCAAAGGTGTAGTATGAAGTTAAAATTGTATAGAAAGAGATTATAATTACCGAGTTGTTGCACCCAATCCCTATGTTTAGCGCATCCTCTTCAACACACGGGTAATGACCAGATGCACCATATTTATCTTTGAATTAATCAACAACCCAATTGTTAGGGCATGTCATTGACATATTTTCTTTTAAATGATAGTCCACTTGAATGGTTTCTTGTATCTTTCCAGCGTAACCTAACGTCCCTTGCATTAGGTTTTGGTCACAGTGGTTAACATGACTAGATTGGTCGAATTCGACTTCTACTCCACAGTGTTGTGTCATGCATCCATCATTAACATCCTCCATGCAAAAATGATGCCCATATGCCCACATAGATGGGAAAAAATGCACCTATAAAAAGGTGAAAAAATCACAATGTCATGTGTTTAATAACCCAAAACATAATTTAAAATATAAAATGTATATAGATGTTACAATTCAAAGGCGTAGTATGAAGTTAAAATTGTGTAGAAAAAGATTATAATTACCAAGTTTCTGCACCCAATTCCTATGTTTAGCGCATCCTCTTCAACATGCGGGTAATGACGAGATGCACCATATTTCTCTTTGAACTGATCAACAACCCAATTGTTAGGGCATGTCATTGACATATATTATTTTAAATGATCAAGATAAGGTACACTTATACCATTCAACCATTTGAATTCTTTCCTGCCACTCTCCCATTTCCTCCTCTTCTATTCATACAATGCAACCCACGGTTGTGTCGCTTCCATATTGTAAAGAATGAATTTGTTTATGGATTCAATTTACGAATTCGCTGATGAAATCAAACCAACCTACACATAGTATATATGAGATTAAAATATGCATTAATATGAATTTCATTGTGAATACTTACTGTGTAGTAATTTGACAAATGATAAACCTACACTTACTCTTTATCACACAACTCTTTCCATTCATTTCAAGAAGTTCCCCTTCTCTTTTGTCTTCATCACTTTCATCGTTCCAAATTGCTGCACATGGTGCATTGTTGATTTGTTTGATATACTCATTAGCATAATAGAAAGACTCATATAATATATACCCCTCTGCCATATACCCCTCAATTTTTTCCCTTTGTCAATCAAATCATTTCAATTACTTCATTTACCTCTCTAAGAAGAACATACAATGACAAGAAAGCACCCCAACTAATTCAACCTCATCTACTAGGTGAATTAGAATATGAACCTATAAGTCAATGAAACTCGTCAGTAGTTCCTTCTCAAACATACAAACAATCTTAGCTATATCTTGACGCCACCATGGAATGCTAGCTATATGAATATCCTTTGATGTGATCCAGTGTACAAATGAAAATAATTTATAAATGGCATGTCGCGGGTCTTGGGAGAAGTCATGGTTTACACACCCACGCACGAGAAGAGGATAATGACACTACACAGTAAATAGTATATTCTACAAAATTAATTACAAAAAAACTCATTACGTAAAAATAAAAATAAAGTGATAAAAATATTGTTTTTGACATACATACTCTTAGAAGGTTCAAATGGTCATGCGATTTAAACCCAACAAATGGTCTTCCACAGTGAAGGCACACTCACACATTATAATTTCCTTTTCCAAAGAAATTTCATATTTCTTTAAAATCCATGGGACATCACCTTCTTTGAAAGACCAAGAGGGACCAACCTCTCCTCTAGTTTCTTGTCTTGATTAATGTTTCTTTTTAATTTTTGAAGAAATAAGATCTCTCCTAACAACCAATGTGTCACTTTATTTCGATGATATGTGCCTCCATAAATATGATGACACATTTTTAAATATATGCATGGGATCTAGTAAGTGGGCAATATTAAGATGCTCCTAATATGAGAGCTCATAAAAGACAAATTTCCTTTTCATCTCAATTGGAAATTTCTCAACATAGTTGTCAAAGAATTATGGATCATCAAACATAGGCTCCCCATTTGAATCATACATTTATGAAAATTACTTCTCCTTCTCTCTCTCATATGGTCTAAGCCATTCAATTGGTGCCATTATTGTAGGCCTTTGGGTTTTCTCTGGTTTACAATCGAAAGTAGATGTTGGTATTTTGTAAGGGTGATATTTTGGGAGGAACACCTTAGAGCAGCCATACACTGTCTTTCGTAGGTGGTCATACTGTTTTGGGAAGTTTTAGTGTCTACGGATAAATGCTTAAACCCCTAGACTAGTAGCTAAGTCTAGAACAACAATTTAAAGAGTTCTCTACTTTTCCTATGATCAAAAAATTAAATAAGAGGCAAAGAAGCCTACATGTATCCTTTGCTTGCTCCTTATCTCCCTTGACCAATTCTATCACTCCTCTCCGTACTTAATCCGATTGAAGAGTACCTGCACATAGAAAGAAGACAACAACCAATCAAAGCATATGATAATGATCTAATGATTAAACATAGCATGGAATCAAGTACATGATATAC
Organism: Pinus tabuliformis; assembly: GCA_031772625.1. Taxonomy (NCBI): domain Eukaryota; kingdom Viridiplantae; phylum Streptophyta; class Pinopsida; order Pinales; family Pinaceae; genus Pinus; species Pinus tabuliformis. The sequence goes on from CM062818.1 coordinate 1,479,986,607, forward strand.
ATATGAAAGAATAAATGAATAACACAAGCATATGGAAAAAGCTTTGAACACTTTATTAGTAAAAGGAAGAGTTACAACCCATTGCTCGATTTAGCATCACTCCTCTAGTTCAATCTGATCCTCTCCTCATAACAAGCAAGACATTTTGACATCATTACAATACTTGAAATCAACTCAAGTCTCATACTAACAACATCTCCCTATAATTCAATAATTTCCAGCCAAGCCCCTGATCACTTAGATGAGTGGTCTTTTTATAGGTGAATGAAGGAAGTTATGCCATAAATAGTGATAATGAATGCCCTCCCAGACTTAGATTTTAGTTCCATGGAGGAAGGGATAAGGGATTGATGTTCCTTAACTCCCTTCCTCATCCAAATATGAGCTCAAAGGAGTAGATAGGTTTGAGAAACTTCTAGAGGCATGTAATGGATACGGAATCTTTCAAACTCCAATGGAAATTCACTCAAATTCACCCAATGCAGGCCAAAGAGGGACCAAGTGCGTTGAATAACACCTTGTCATTGTATGGTTTGCATTATAGCGCACCCTAATGAAGGCCTACCTGTGGTGATCTTCTTAGAGGCAGTTTCTGGATGAGTTTGGTCATGAAACTTCTTGGGAAGCTAGGCATTCTGATGGTTGACTTCTTTAGGGCATGTAACAACTGAATTAGGGTTTTATGGGCCCTAATAGTACTGATATGTAGGTTGGGGTTGATGTGCCCAAATGGATTTGTAATACATACCATCTGGACTTCAGAGAAAGCCCACAAAATTTACATCCATGATACCCTTTTGTTACAAAACCTGCGAAATTATTGTATACAGGCCGACACATTATCGACCATGAAGATCAGAACAATTGCATCAAATTAAATTAATATGTAATACACTATTGTAACATATATAAAAAAATAAATAAAGATATAATTACCAGTGCAAACTCCTAAGCTTGGATAATCATATGCCATACAACATAAAACTCCTCTCTGTTGTGATGGATCTTGATACATCACATATATGTATCCCTTCCCATAATTATTTCTATTCATATACTAATGGTTGTAAGTAGACATCCATATTATTCAATTGTCTTCTACTAGGGACTATAAGAGCCAACACAAGATGTTCATTCTTCACGGGCAACCATAGAGGGATATTTTTATTGATCACTACTATATGACAAACATAATAGTTGGTGTTTTGGAGGGAATGTAGGTTGATGCAATCCATGGTTATGCTAAGTCCTAGACTTCGTACCTTATCCTTGAATTTTTTAGGCCATGTATCCTTTATATGCTTCATGGCTATTGAATTTTTTGGGATTCACATAACTCCTGACTCACTTCTGTGTGAGGCATGCCATCCCTGCAACATAGCTAATTCTTTGTAATGAAAGAGTATTTGAATATTTGGAATTATAGGAATGTACGTCAATATCTTATGAAGAGGACCATGTGATTTACCTATTTTTTTTGAATTATGGTACTTGGCATGCCCACATTGTGGACATATCTCTTTTTTTGTATATTCTCCTCTATATAGAATACAATCTTCGAACATGCATGATATGATATGTACTCAACACCCAACATTTTCAATGGCTGTTTTGCCTCTTTGCATCTACCCAACAAGACATTATCACTAGGAGGAACCTTATGTTTGACTAACTTGCAGTTAGTGGGAAATATAACTGTACATTCTCAATATTTAACATTCATAAAATTGATCATTTTTAATTTTGAATGTGTGACAAAATATAAGGAACTTGATTGACCATGCATGGTAATTACCTCAATATTGTCAAGAAACATGCATTCGACATGCAAAAATTTTCTTTCAAGTTGTACAACAACAACATTGTCTCCAATTGAGTAGACTTTAGTCTTTGACTTTTCGTGAGGTGCAAAGAGAGGGGTGGTGGAAACAAATTTCAGGCTTTCGAATAATGTATTAGTGATATGAGCATCATCCCCTAGTTCATTGTTCTAGAATGCATCTAAAAACATTTCCTCCATGGTAGTCGTATCCCATAACTAATAATCCATACCAACCTCTATTTGATTTCCTCCATTGCCAACTTGTGATGAAGAACTACTATTGTTGTAGTCATTCCTAATTGGTGAATCTGGACATAGTGGGAATTGAATAGGTGATTGATTCAAGATTATTTGTATGCTTCCTCTTCGAGTATTGCTCTTAATGAATCCTTCTCTCAAGTTGACACTATAGTAGGGTGCATCGGAAGATGGTCAGTGGGCCACTCATTATCACTAGAATCCTAATTTAAAAAAATATTGAATGTCATTAGTACAATATCAATGATATTAGTAATCATGTCAATGCAAGTGGTTTGTTGAAATTAAATTATACCAAACCATTATTACCATCGTTGATTCAAGATTGCAGCTAGAAGATGACATGTTTCATTTGGCAGGGTGAAGAGGTTGTCCATTTTCATCTACCAAGTTCTTATGATATGCTTCTCCTGATAAGAGATTTCGACACTTTTGAAATAGAGGAATATTTTCTGCATCTGAACTCAATTCTGAATCATGATCCTACAAATTTGGATATATTTTTATTCACATTGACTGGATTAAAAAAAATAAAATCAATTAGATAATAGAAATATAAATAAAATTTGAACTTATTGGAGATGGAAATGGAGAACTCTGTGAAGGACTTTGATCAACAATATGGAACGAGATGGAATTTGAAGAATTGACCATGTGATATTATTGAGACTTTGTCCTTGCATTTGAAAAAATTAGAAATAGAATTTTGTGTGCATATCTAAAATTAATCTTGAGAACTATATAACCACAATCTGAATTTTAACATGGTTTTCAAACCATTTTTCAAGAATAAGATGACTTTAAGCAGAAAATGTATACTATGAACTATTGTAATTCATGTGGATGCATCATAAAGGATAATTTAAGATTAATATGCCATTTTATGTGAAAATAAAATTTCAGATAGTTTTTAAAATATACCAGTGCACTTATAAGAACAAAACACACTGATGAGTTTAAATAATACCAACACGAGGGTATTTAAATAATATCCGCATAGGTTTTTGACATTCTGAAAAAATATGTTATCATAGTGGTGCTCTTGTACAAAAATACACAGATGCATTTAAAAAAAATAGCACCGATACACCCTTGTTTCTGAATTTAGAAAAATAAAAATGAATTCAACCAACTTGGTGCTCTTATAATGTATACTATGAACTCATGTAATTCATAGCTTTTAAAATCTATCAATGCATTTATTAGAACAAAGTGCACTGATGCATTTAAAAAATACCAGCACAAGGGTGTTCAAATAATACCCACTTCAGTTTTTGGAATTCTGAAAAAAAATGTTATCATATCGGTGCTCTTGTACAAAAATGTACTGATGCGTTTAAAAAAAGCAACAACACCGCTACACACTTGTTTTCATATTTTAGAAAATAAAAACAAATTCAACCGACTTGGTTCTCTTATAACAATTAGAACATCATTTCTTTTAAGTAGGAACTACATTGTTGCAATAAAAAAATTAATCACACCATTTCGGAATTTTGAAAAAAAAATGTATCATATCGGTGCGTTGAAAATTTTTGGTGCCTCGACAATGTCGGTTCAATTTTCCTATAAATGTACCAGTGCAATTATCTATCGAACACACCGATGTGTAGGGAAATTGAAAAAAATAATCACGATTTTTTTTAATTAGAAAATGAGTGACAATTGATTTTTCAAAGTCTAATTTCATAAATTCTTTTAAATAGTAAAAATTTATTCATTATTTTAACCAAAATTTCAAGGGAGTGATTTGTAAGAGAGACATACCGGGATCACTATGCAAAAACAAAATACTTTGGAGCAACAAAACTATTCAGGAAATCAGAAGTTGAAAGGTGTGGTACTCCCCTCAAAACCCTACATAGTAATAATTTTAAATTTTATTGTTTATTTTACTAATAAAAAAAATTTACAAATTCTGTTAGAGTTCTATTAAAAGAGAGACACGCTAGGAGCATTGTGGAGAAGAAAAATATTTTGTAACTGCAGAAAGATCAAAATCTGTAAGGTATGGTCATTCACTCAAAATCTTGTATAGCAAAAATTTTAAATTTTACTGTTAATTTTTTTTACAATTTCGGATAGATTTATTCAGATTTCAATTTTTTTTAAACCTTATATAATAAAAAATTTACTATAGATTTTGCTAGTAAAAAAATTTATGATCTTTGTTCCTATTTAAATTTAATTAAAGTTTGGAAAAAAATCGCAAAAGTAAATAAATCAATACTTACCTTAAACCCTTGCTTCTAAGTACAAAATTTCACCTTAGGGTTTAGATTCCTTTACCAATTCACAATTAGGGTTTTTCATTTTAGAATTTTATATTTAATGGGTATGTGTACTTACTACATATATGGAATTTGACATGTAAAGTAGGGGAATCACTTATTGAATTAGATCCAAACCTTGCTGGCCCTCTCCGATTTTACAAAAAATGGCTATATGTTATGTGGTGCTCCCTCTATAATATAACACACCAGTACACCATGTGTAATTCAACACAACAGTGTATTATAACACTAAGAAAATTCTTTTAGTAGAAATCACATAAGAGGAATTTTTGTCCGACGCGTTTCGATCCAACAAGTGTGGTTCATCATCAGGACCAGATGAAGAGGAAGACCATGGAAAAGGCTTAAATATAGAGCAATGTAGAGACCATAATTTCAAGGAATGGCCATGGTCCGCCTCTTCATCTGGTCCTGATGATGAACCACACTTTTTGGTTCAAAACGCGTTTGCCAAAAATTTCTCTTATGTGATTTATACCGAAAGATTTTTCTTAATTCATTATGGATAACAGGAGCCTGAATTCAGAAATATTATAACATTATCGATTTTTTTTTCAGTCTCTTCATCGTTTCTCCCACTGTAATACAACGCATCGGCACACCTCTTCCAATAAACACTGCTAAATCATTGCGGTGCGTTTAGCCTTAAAAATCACACCGTCATAATTTAAAATTATTTAACAAAAATAAATTTTCATGATGATTTTGAATAGTTAAACACTCAGTGCATTTAATGGGATAAACACACCAGTATATTTTTCCATATAAACACATTGGTTACCATATTTCTTTTTGGCTGAAAACTATTTGATTTATTTGTAAAATATATTTAATGGAATCTTTATTGAATTGTACATGTTGTATATTGATAAAAAATGTCTCATAAGGTGTCAAGTAACAAAAATATTGATCGACATAATGATAACACATAAAAAAATTAGAGAAGACAAGTTCTTTGTAATTTCTTTATAAAATTAATATGTTTGAACTATATGTATGTTTAACTATGTATTGGCTGGTGTGTGTCATGTAAAGCCACAAAATGAAGAAGTTCGATAAGATTATTTCTAATCTAAGTGAAAAAGAACGTAAAATCCTGATAGAAAAATTGTAGAAGGATGAATCAGGTGAATGAAAAAATACTATTCAATATGAGGTTTTTTTTTTTAAATTTTCATTAATAATATACTTAAGAATATTATATAACATGTTTCAAACAATCTATTAATTCATATATGTTTAATGTTATACAAGGAGCAACAACAAAGGAATATATCAACGTTATTTTAAGAAAAGAGAAAATATAGAATATGTAAATGATAATGAATTGGTCCTTAGCTCATTTGGGGTGGTGTTGAAGATTAATGAAAGGGGGGGAATTTATTTACAAAACTATGAGGGATCTAGTGGAATGAATGTATAGATGTGCTTTCCACTTACAATACAAAAATAAATCCACTGATTCTAAGAACCAAATTATATCTAAACTACAAGAAGCGTTTCCAGAGTAATAGTCAATGGGACATGTCAGACTTGCAATAGCAAAAACATACAACAACAAAAGAGAATCATTCAAAAGGTAATATTCCTAATTAAAATGATTTTATAGAATTATATGTATATATTACTACAAACCATTCATTTATTAATATCGATTTTGTTATATTTAGTTTTCATATATCAATATAAAACTAGTTTATTATTTTTTAAGGAATATTACAAAAATCTCAAATGATCAACGAGCTAATATGTGAAACATGCCAGTAGGAATGTCCAAAAAAATGTACAAATAGATGATCAAAGAAATAGACATAATTGCATCAGAGGAGGAGCCATCTCAACAACAACGTGCTTCAAATGTATGTAATCATGATTGAATTTGTACATATAAAAAACTAATTTAGCATTAAATATTAATTTTCAATTATTTTCTTGTAGAAAAGAAAACAACATGGAACTCATTTAAGACATAAAACAAGACGACAAGGAATAAATGAGCTAATTTCAAAGTTTGTGAGTAATGGATAATATTTCCTTATAACACATGAAGGTTTCATTTTTGTATATTTGAAGTTGTTTTACAACAACCATCCTTGAATGTCTTCAAATAGGTGCTAACATACAAAGAAGAACCATCAACATAATTGATTGAGATTGGGTTAAATAAGAGTTGTGAGTATATGTTGGCATATAAAAAATTAATTGTGGAATTTGTAAGTATCTATGTTGTTTTACTTCTTTGAGTTTATAATTAATAGAAAAAAAAATCCTTTATATTAAATCTATGATTTATAATGGGGTTTAAAACATGCAGGAAACAAAGTATGGAACTATGTCGACAAAAGACTTGTTTCAACAAGGCATGAGACTTGGTTTTGAAACCATGTGCATAGTTTATGAGTCACTTCTTGCTATGGTACATTGCTATTCAATTTACATTGATGTATATTATTCAACTGAGTTTTCATTATTCTCATAATTGTAGATACACTCATTACACTTTATTTTTATGTTTGTAGATGGAACATGATTAAGAAGACGAAAACAATTGATGCAATCAACAAAACATTCCTCCAAATAACCCAAGTCATGGAATTATCTCGATCACTAATAAGAGTTCCAATGAAGAATGATGATCTATTTGGATAGCAATGCAACCTATTATATTTTTTGAAATAATTGGCTAGGAAAATTAGATATTTTGTTTAATTTAATGGACATAATGTCCCAAATGGAAGACAAGGGTACCAATAAAAATCCCATTTTCTATGACATAGAGCATCTTATTGATATATACTAAAATAAATTTTAATTTATTGTATTATGTTATCCAATGTCGCTATGAAATGTTGCACTATTGATAAATATATGGATGATTAAATATTATAATAAAGGGATGTGAAATATGATAATCAAAAAAATTAATCCAAACACCATATACAAATGCACTAATCAAATTTTAATTTATATGAATATTGTTCTAATATATATGTCGACTTTTTGATGAATAACAAATTTAAAAAATTACAATAATTGCACTGTAACAGGTCAATGTTTCCAAAAAAAAAAATTCTCATACAAAACACTGGTGCTTCCATAACATAAAATTGCACCGGTGTGTTATGTTATATAAAATCACCATGGAGGCATCATTTTTTATCACCGGTGCCATTTTAGAAAACAACAACACTAGGGCGTTTATTTCTTCAAGCACTTGTACTTTTTGTAATTAACACCTCGGTGCGTTGTAGTTCTTAATGCACCAGTGCTTTCATAGAACTAACACCCCAGTCCTACAAAATATTATTTCTAGCCCCAATGCATTGATAAAATTAACAACATCGGTCATTTTATACAACAAACACATTGGTGCATTTATACAAATGAAAAGCATCAGAGGTGTGAGTTTAAACAAAAGCACCAAGGCTGCAATTATTTTTTGTGTGCCTAGTGTCGTTCCTTAAATGAATGCCCCAAGGATTTTTTTATCTATTAGCACCGATGCATTATGAAAGGTAACAATGTCGATCCTTTTATATAACTAAGGAACTGAGGCATTTATACAAACTATAAACATTGGCTCAGCCAGTTTAAATAAAAACACTAACAGATTAATTAGTTTTTGCATGCTCCAGTGTCGTTCCTTACACGAACACACCTAGGATTTTTTTTATCTATTAACACTGATGAGGTATATATTACACACCAGTGTACTTTTGATTCAACACCTCAATGATTTTAGTTATGTATGCATCTCGCGTTTATATATGTAGCACACCAATGCTACTTTTTCCATGAAGCACACCAAAAAAAACATCCATTAAAACCTTCAGCCACCTATATTTTTTTAGTTGTGATGAAGTTCCATTAAAATTTTCGCTAAAAATCATCTATCACAAACAAATGTTTTAGAGGATGTTTTTTTTACAATTTAAGAACACTAAAACCCTCCGTTATAACCTCTGCTAGAAGGTATTTTCCTTGTAGTGTGCCCTGCATCCCTCATCATTTTGAGTAGCCTACTATTTCCGACTATATGATGCATAAGATACATTATCTTGCACGGATAATCCCTTTAGAGATCCCCGAACCTAGGATTTGCACTGATATCTTGAGCCCTCGCAGGGGGGACTCCCTCCTCGACCAAAACTCTGGCCAATATGTCGTTGTAGTCTATCCAAAATTGAGGACTAGCCCTACAACCCCAGATGCCACGACCCCTGAGGATGTGCTTCATCCATCTCCTAATCTCATTCATCTTGTGGGGGAGGAGGCATGTCCCCATCAAATGTGTCAATATCTACAAAATATATAGTGCACAACAACAATTAGAAACTTTCATTAAAAAATTCAATAAAACAAGTTAAAGAACATGCTAGAATAAATTTTATTCTAATTAATTAAAACAATAAAATGAAATTAGATTAATTTAAAGAAAACGCTAATATTAACTCTATCATCTAGAGGCTCAATCAGTTTGAGGAGGATGTTGGGAAACTGTCCCCAATCAATCCCCGCATACGAAAAAGCAAACGAGATAAACATATGATTATCCTCGCTCACCAATAGTGTCAGTGCCTTGGCAGAAATCCTAGTCGAATACTACGACATGCCCCTCTTGGGCATCCTATGCCCCCACGTGTGCATCTGGACCTCAGTGATTGACCTAGGAGGGCAATGGTTAAATGAAAGCCTCATCTCTGGAAACCTCTCAAAAAATAAATAAAAAATATCTGAAGAGAAAGGGAAGGTCACCCTCCCATGAATCAATGCACAACATCTATCTAAAGCCATACAAAACTGCCTTAAAAAAATGGCAGGCCATCTGATACAACATGGCGCCTGAATCAAAGAATTGACATAATACAAAATAGATAATGCACTTTCCATCAATACTAAAGTGTGCAATGGTGGTGAATAATAACGAGAGGCACCTAACCTCATGTGTAGCAAAATAAGAAATCCATAGTTGTCCACCATGCACCTGAAAATATATTGGATGGACTACATGAATGCTGACATATCTCTGAGTGTAGGCAAGCTAACTCTCAGCTACAACCCCATCGGGGACATTATGGAACTGGGGAAATTCGTCCCCTCTCCTAGATAGGCCAGTGATAAAGTATATTTCCTCCTCAAAGGGCCTATACCACACCCGAGGATTGACATGGAAACCCTTCTCCTAGGCACTCCATCAGTAGATCAGATGCACCAATAAGATAGAGGGCACCTTCAGGAATGTAACCTCCTCATATTACTTGAGGATGCCTACATTCCTTAAGAGAAATCAGGTCACTACAGTAATAGGGTGAGGATATAAATCCCTCTCTCTCTCTAGCCTCCCATGTTTAGACCATATTGTATTGCTTCACCATTTTCTCCTACTACTATTGCTACTCCCTTTGCTAATGTTTATACTTCATGATTGACATATAAAATACATTAACCTCATAAATAAAATACAATTTTTTTATTCAATGAAAAATGTATTTATAAATATCGAAACATAACTTTCAATTTAAAAAAAAATCATCAGTGGGCCCAAAACATAGTCGAACATAGTCATGCATCGACTCTAGTGCGTTGTCAAACACAATTGCACCAACATTGGTGTGCACATATGTATGACACACCATAGTTGGTTCACAAATTTAAGTTTTCATCGTGGTGCATCACATGTATGCACTAGTGCACATGTATAATGATCCGAATTGGATCCTTAAACATTTTCATGGCTGTTTCAAATTATGTCAGATCAAAATCTTATGAATAACCAACTTATCAGAAATGACCTCTAGAAAATGGAAATTGTGGCTAGCATGAAACAACGAGGACCCTCAGTCAAAGCGCACTGACCGTTGGTCCATGGAGACCATGCATGGATGCAAATTGGAAATCGGAAGCCCAGATCCAGAAATAGAGGTAGTTTCTGATACACGATTAGCGCAAATCACTAATCACGTATCACAGGGCAAAACCCTCAGGAAGGAAAGCCTCGAGCACTTGGTCACGAGGAAAACAGGAAACCGTGCAGAAACCATTAGAAGGCGAGTCCCACGCCCAAAACCGGTAGTATATCGCGTGCCCTTCAAGCGGTAAGCGAGTTTGGCTGAGTTCAGCGCGATGCCATACACTGGGTGACGCGTGTCCAGCAGATGAGAGAGAAAACTGCTTACATCGCGTGAGTAATGGTCAAGCAACTTACCCGCGCGATATAGATGGAGACCGTAGGATCTGGAGGCTCCAGATCAACGACGGAGAATCAACCCGATGGATGACCAGATTCGACGGGGAAATAGACTGAGGCACATAAAGATTTGAGGTCTGGCATGACCGATGAGCTGGCAGAAGAATCAGTTTCACGGGAAAATCCTGGAGTAATGAAAATAACGACCATTCAAAGAAAACTGACACTCAATTCGTAAGGCGACAAGTGGCCACCTCTCTGTGCAGCGTTACACAGCGATGATGACACATAGTAGGGGAATTCCACCAGACAAAGGCAGGCGATCTAGCGAGACGGGAAGAGGAAATGAAAAGTCAGGGAGCAGATTGGATTTAAACCACGAATAAACAAAGAGTAAGAGGGGGAATAGGAGTAGAGAAAGAATCAAATCGTAGAGAACAGAGAAGCTGCACTAACCTACAGAGCAAAAGTAGCATCGAGCAGACAGAGACAAAGAGAGTCTAAGAGTTTGTGAACTTCAGAGAAGGCTTGAAAGGTTCGAGCAACTCCTCTGTGTATACCTGTCCAGTATTGAGTACCAAATTGGGCTCATACCATCGAGACCAGTTGAGGTCGAGATTCAGTAAGGGGGAGTCTGTGTACTCTAGAGGCTTGGGGGATCCAAGTACCACCTTACTGATCATCATCTGTTAAGTGAGACTCAAATTGAGCTCCTTATTGTAAAATCTCTGCTTTAAGATACAATAGAAAAGGCCACCATTGAAGGCTAGACCAGGAGACATAGCCCAGGAGGATTGGGTGAAATCCTTGTTAAATTTGTTGTGTTTTTGTATTTTCTTGCTGTGTTCCTCTTACTGTTTCAAGTGCCTATGTATTTTGCAATATTATCGATCTGTTACTTAAAATAACATAGGCACACCCTAGCACATGGGTCTGTAATACTTTCATTAATTAACTGAGATCATTCATGAGTGATTTTCAAATCAAGTGGTATCAGAGCTCTTAGGTTGTTTAAGGTTAGACAAGCTTGTGCTGGATTTTTCTATTGAATGCTAACTTGATCAAAGCTTGAATTAGGAGAAGGAGAGTTGGTCGAAACTAACCCAGAGATTGGAAGAGTCTATCCTCAGAAGGAAATGTCAGAAGAAAGTCCCTTGGGACCAGATCCCCAATTTATAGATAGTTTCCTGGCCATGAGGTCCATGGTAGAGGAAATGTATAAGGAATTTAGGAAACATAAAGAGGAGGACTCATCAGGCTCCAAGCAATATAAAGGAGAAGAAGAGTCTCTCCTCCATGACCACTCAAAAGGAAAAGGGAAAGAAGAAAACATTCTCACACCTCCTAATAGCCCTGAACATAAAAAGAAGACATCTTTGATTAAATTAGATGTTAAATTTGATTTACCAATATATGATGGAGAGTTGAATGTAGAGAAGATGGATAATTGGATCAGAAAAATTGATGTGTATTGCAGAGTGCAGAGTATCGACTCAGACAAGAGTAAGATTCAGCTGGCCAGCCTACACCTCGAAGGCACTACCTTGGTATGGTGGGAAGGTCGGACCCACGCTGACATGAAGAAACATGGTAAGATTCTTTCTGTCTAGAGTAAATTTTTTTCTACAATAAAAAAGCAGTTCTATCCACTAGCTTACATGCAGCAAGCCATGATGAGCTGGTAAACTCTTCGCCAATTGGAAGGGCAAATTGTATAGGGTTATACCCAAGAATTTAGGAAGAGAGCCTTGATTCTAGGAATTTCACTTGACTCACCTAAGACTCCCTTGAAGTACATAGGGGGTCTACACAACTACATGAGGCACACTATCCTCATGTTTAATCACACTAGTATAGATAAGGTATCTGTTCAAGCTACGCATCTAGAAGCTAGAGGAAAGAATGGGAACCCAGAAGTTGGGGGATCATCCAAACCCATTGCAAGCAAGAATAAGGAGAAAATAAAATAGAAATGGAAAGAAAGGAAGGCCAATACTGCACAAAAGACAAAGTCTTCATGCACTCATTGTAAGAAGGATGGGCATGATGATGAGCACCATTGGATTCAGCATCTGGAGCTGAGATCTAAGAATTTTGAGGGCAAGAAGAAAAAGACTACTGCAGCTATTCAGAAAGATTTGGAGTCGAACTCAGGAGATGAAACAACCATTGCAAGCACAGGTATAAAAGGTAAGAATTCTGAAGCATCTACTAGTAATTCTACACAATCTATTAATGATGAAGAAAATGAGAGAAAAAGGCATGAGCTTTTCCATATTCGAGTTCTTTCCAAACATTAAAAGATTAATACTTTGTTTGATAGTGGCTCACAAGTAAATTTAATTTCTGAAGCAATTGTAAAGAAGTTGGGATTACTAACTACACCTCACAAGAAACCATACCCATTAGGTTGGTTAAGTGATAAAGCACAACTACAAGTGACTAGACAATGTAAAATTAAGTTTTCTTTTGGGTCAGCATTTGTAGATGAGGTTGAGTTAGATATAATTCCTCTAGATATATGTGGAATTGTTTTAGGAAGTCCTTACTTATATGATAGAAAAGCTATTTTCTATAGAGATGAGAACAAGTATCTACTCGTCAAAGATGGAATCGAATACTTTGTAAGAGCTCATAAGCTCAAGAATAATTATACTCTCATAAACTCAGGGCAGATGAAACGAATTGTAAATTCATGCAAACAATTTTTACTGATGGTTGTAAAGGAAAAGAAACCTGATAAAACCAATGTGTTTGAGGGCTGTGATGGTAAAAAACAAGCTAATTTAGAAAAAGTTGTTTTAGAGTGTGATATGTTGTTTTAAGAACCTAAAGGTCTGCCACCCAAAAAGGAAATAGTGCATGATATTAATTTGCAGCAAGATGCTCCATTGCCTAACATTGGGATGTACAGGTTGTCCGCTTTAGAGAATGCAGAAATCAAGAAGTAAGTGCCGGAGTTTCTCGAAAAGGGGTTCATCAGACCTAGCACATCACCATGTGGGTCGCTAATCGTTTTGGTGAGAAAGAAAGATGGCTCGTGGAGAATGTGCATTGATTACTGAGCACTGAATAAGATAACGATAAAAAATTGTTATCCCCTTCCTCGCATAGATGATCTAATAGATCAATTAAAGGACACTGTTTATTTTTCCAAGTTAGACTTGCATAGTGGATATCATCAGGTCAGAGTTGTAGAACAAGATGCATGGAAGACTGCCTTCAAAACAAAGCAGGGATTGTATGAGTGGCTGGTTATGCCTTTTGGCTTAACTAATGATCCTGCTACTTTCATGAGAATAATGAATGATGTACTCATACCTTTTCTTGATGATTTTGTTATTTTATATTTGGATGACATTCTTACATTTAGAAAAATGTGCGAAGAACATTTAAAGCATGTTAAACAGACACTAGATGTTTTGAAAAGAGAAAAACTTTATGTTAAACTCTCAAAATGTGAATTTGGCAAAACATCTTTGAATTATTTGGGATATATAGTAGGGGGTGGTGAATTGAAGATAGATCCCTCTAAGGTGGCAGTCACTGTAAACTAGCCTAAACCCAAATCTGCTACAGAAGTCAGAAGCTTCTTAGGAGCAACACAATATTGGAGAAAGTTCATTTCTAACTTTTCCTTAATTGTAGCTCCCTTACATGATTTGACAGGAGTGAACAAGGTGTTTCATTGGGGAGGCAAACAGCAGGAAGCCCACCTTAAAAGAAAAGATTAGTACAGCACTAGTACTAGCACTACCCGATCTTCAAAGACCGTTTGAGATCCAAACAAATTCCAGTGACTATGCCTGGGAGCAATGTTGATACAACACGGTAAACCCATATGTTATCTTTCTGAGACATTTAATTTTGCAATGTTTAACTATCCAACATATGATAAAGAATTGTATGCATTAGTACAAAGTGTGAAAAAGTGGAAACATTAATTAATGAGCAAAGAGAAGTTATCCATACTCATCATCAACCACTTCAATATCTACACTCCCAAACTAAATTGCAGCAATCAAGACACTATAGGTGGATGGGTTTTCTACAATAGTTTCATTTAGTCATCAGATATAAAAAGGGAATTCACAATAAAGTTGTAGATATGTTATCTAGACCTATTATAAATGCATCCACTATACTTAAGCATAATTTAGTACTGCATGAGAGCTACATTGAACAATATGCTCAAGATATAGATTTCAAAGATGTATATGCAACTTTAAGTCAAGGAAAACGAATATAAGAATTGGATTATCATGTTAAGGACCGACTCTTGTATCATTATGGGAAGCTATCCATTCCACAAACTGAAAGAGTAAAGATAATTCAAGAAGCACACACTTCTCTAATATCAGGTCACTTTGGGGTAAGTAAAACAGTTGCACAACTGAAAAGATTTTGTTATTGGCTAAAAATGAATGAGACAGTTTCTAGATATGTAAGGGGATGTACCATGTGTGCTAAAAGCAAACCCAAAAATAGAAAACTAGGCTTGTACACTCCATTGCTAGTTCCTTCTCATCCTTGGGAAAGTATTTCCATGGACTTTGATGGAGGACTGCCAAAATCTAGGAAAGGTCATGACTATTTATATGTTGTTGTGGATAGGTTCAGCAAAATGTGTATTTTGATACCTTGTACCAAACAAATTACAACTGAACAAACCACAAAATTGTTCTTTCAACATGTATGGGTTCATTTTGGATTACCCACTTCCATTGTATCTAATCGAGACACATGATTTGTTGGGAAGTTTTGGTCAATTTTGTGGAACTGATGGACACTAGACTGAAGAAAAACATAGCCTTTCATCCACAAACAGATGGCCAGACAGAAGTAGTCAACATGACAGTGATCCAGTTGCTCAGAGGCTATTGCAGCAAGCATCCCAAACTTTGGGATGAACATTTGTGTTATGTGCAACATGCTTACAATCGAGCAAAACATTCTTCTACACAGAGATCTCCTTTTGAGACCTGTTTTGGTTTCACACCAAGGTCTTCCTTGGATTTTGTCTTTGGTAAAGACATAGCAGTTGATGGACACAATGATTTCGACAACGAAACCAAGTTCATTGAACAAATCCAAGAGATTCACCAGGCAGTACAGGAACAATTGGAAAAGAGCCAAGCCAAATACAAGGCAAGGCATGACAAGCATCAGATGGAGCATAGTTTCCAAGTTGGTGATCAAGTCTAGTTGTATATCAGCAAGGACAGGGTGCAAGGTGAAGGTGAAACGCTAAAGCCAATAAGGTATGGACCTTTCAAGATACTTGAGAAAATTGGTGAGAATGATTTTCGCCTTGATTTACCAGCTTACATGCACATCTACTTAATCGTTAATGCAGACAGCTTGAGACTATTTGAACCTTCATTAATTGAAGATCTCGAAGAGCAGAGTCAATTGCTTTCTATTGATGATCTTTTATCTGAATATCTCAACGAATTGTAGGAAGACATAGTTCTAGATAGGAAGGTGAGGACGATGCGCAGGGGAGATGTTGAGTACCTCAAGATTGGACTCAAGGGTTCAAAGCCAAGCAATGTAAAATGGATAGAGATTGGACAAGTGAGACAGTTATACCCTCACTTAGTCAATGCTTGAAATCCAAATTTTGGTGGTCCAAAAGCTTTTTCAGTGGGAAGGCCGTGATCCGAATTGGATCCTTAAACATTTTCATGACTGTTTCAAATTATGTCAGATCAAAATCTTATGAATAACAAGCTTATCAGAAATGACCTTTGGACAATGGAAATTGTGGCCAACATGGAACAACGAGGACCCTCGGTCAAAGCACGCTGACTGTTGGCCCATGGAGACCGCGCATGGATGCAAATTGGCAATCGGAAGCTAAATCCAGAAATATAGGCAGTTTCTGATATGCAATTAGCGCAAAGCACTAATCACGTATTGTAGGGAAAAACCCTTAGGAATGAAAGCCTCGAGCACTTGGTCACGAGGAAAACATGAAACCATGTGGAAACCATCAGAAGGTGGGTCCCACGCCTAAAAACGGCAGGATATCGTGTGCCCTTCAAGCGGTAAGTGGGTTTGGCCGAGTTCAGCGCGATGCCATACATTGGGCGACGCGTGTCCAACAGATGAGAGAGAAAACTGCTTACATCGCGTGAGTAACGGTCGAGCAACTTACCCACACGATATAGACAGAGAGCATAGGATCTGGAGGCTATAGATCAACGATGAAGAATCAACCCAATGGATGACCAGATTCGATGATGAAATAGACTAAGGCACATAAATATTTGAGGTCCGGCATGAACGATGAGGTGGTAGAAGAATTAGTTTCGCGGGCAAATCCTAGAGTAACGGAAATAATGACTGTTCAACAAAAACTAACACTCAATTCTTAAGGCGACAAGTGGCCACCTCTCTGTGCAGCGTTACACAGCGATGATGATGCAGAGCAGGGGAATTCTAGTGGATAGAGGCAGGCAATCCAGCGAGCTGGGAAGAGGAAACAAACAATCAAGGAGTAGATTGGCTTTAAGCCACGAACAGACAAAGAGTAAGAGGGGGAACTAGAGTAGAGAAAGAAGTGAATCGCAGAGAACAGAGAAGCTGAGCTGACCTGCAGAGCAAAGGCAGCATCGAGCAGACAGAGACAGAGAGAGTTTGAGAGTCTATGAACTCCAGAGAAGGCTTGAGAGGTTCAAGCAACTCCTCTGTGTATACCTGTCCAGTATTGAGTACCAAATTGGGCTCATACCATTGAGACCAGTTGAGGTCAGGATTCAATAAGGGGGAGTTTGTGTACTCTAGAGGCTTGGGGGATCCAAGTACCACCCTACTGATCATCATCTATTAAGTGAGACTCAAATTGAGCTCCTTATTGTAAAATATCTGCTTTAAGACACAATAGAAAAGGCCACCACTGAAGGCTGGACCAGGAGACGTAGCCTAGGAGGATTGGGTGAACTCCTTATTAAATTTGTTGTGTTTTTGTATTTTCTTGCTGTGTTTCTCTTACTATTTCAAGTGCTTGTGTATTTCGCAATCTTATCGATCCGTTGCTTAAAATATGATAGGCACACCCCAGCACATGGGTCTGTAATACCTTCATTAATTAATTGAGATCATTCACGAGTGATTTTCAGATCATATAACCTTTCCGCACCAGTACAAAATGTTTAGGTTATCGAAGGCACTAAGCTATAGCTATATTTTTAAATATTATTTTAGTGGCGCATTTGGTAAATATAAACACACCAGGCATAACCTAAAAATTATATGCGCCATTGTACAATTTATAGCTTTCCTGGTGCATTTTAGTTTATGAAATTCACTGCAACAATAACAATGTGCTATGTTCATGCACCGAATTGCAATGCACTCTGTAAATTTACAAGATGCACCACTATCGGTGCGAGACAAACATATTGAGCACACCACGTAGGGAATTGTTTTTCCAAAAACAATGGAAATTTTAAGCTAATTTACAATTCTAATCTACAAGAAAACTAAATTAGAGAGAAACATAGAAATTAACTAGAAATTTGCTCGTTGGGGAGGCATTGTTGACACGTAATGGATATTTTTGTTGTTTACCATAGTTTGAAAAAAATGGAAAGTTAGGCAATGAGGATGGTATGGAAGGATGGCGAGCAAGAGAAATATTGATGTTAGGGTGCTTTCATGAGGCTAGAGCAACACCGGTGCTTTAGAGCTCTCCAACACTGTAGATGGTGAAAGGAAATTTAAAGTCGAGAGATTTTTTTATTATTTAACCCTCCTCTGATGTGTTACTATAACTGCACTGATGCAGAATATATCCAAGGGCACCTTTTGTTTTTCAAATTAAAAAAGCTATAGTGATGCTTTTGTTAAGACGCCCAGGGTGTTCTAATACAAGTACCACATTAGTGTTTTGTTTGACTATAGCACCGCTCTTTTTACAAAAATTAAAAACCACCTATTGATTCTCTTCAGAAGACACCCCAAAATTTTTTAATACATTTACAACATTGGTGCATCGTTGGAAAATAACACCACATTACTTTTAAATTTAAAAACTATAGCGGTGCTCCTTTTTGGTATGCACTAGGGTGTTTTACAACATGAATGGCACCGATGCTGTAGATGTATATAGTATCAATAAATTTTAAAAGTTAACCATTTTTTCGGTGCTATCAATTATTCAAGCACAGGTGCATTGTGTTATTTAACGCACCATGTTTTTTTTATTTAAAAAAAATAAATTTTCTATGGTGCACCATGTTCTATGTGGCATTAGTTCTTGCATTGATAGTAAAGCACCTGTGTGTTTGTAGATTGTAGATGCACCATCCAAAAAACTTATGCTAAAACATCTTCCTGCCCATCTCTGCTAGTGACCTCTACTAAAAATGGATGTTTGGGCTATTTTTATAAGGGATTCCACGAAAACCTCCACTAGAAGGTCTTTTCCTTGTAGTGTTAGTCAATAACCACTTTTCAAATGTCTCTTTCATGACTATTCTATAGGACCAACCTTGTTAGTATAATACCACAGATTGTCTAGACATATTTTTCCTTACTTAAAGTTCCAACTTTGAATGGCATAAAAGACCCTACTATTAATGGAGTCCATATCCCTCCTTAGATTGGTTAGCTAATCAAAATTGAGCTTGGAGTCAACAAAGTTAGGTGTTTTCCCCGGATGCGGGTGTTAGTGCGTCAGCTAGGGACGAGCCACATGCCCAGCATGTGCTGCCCCGTGTTAATGCAGCATAGTTATTGCTCACTGCCGCGAGGTATGAAGCTCAGCAGCCCGAGCTATCGGCATTCAATGTTACGAAGGGTGAAGCGATGTTGTTGCAAGGAGCAGTTATGGAGAGCTCTTATCGAGGGAATGTTGCAAGATTTTTTAAGGATGACGGTTCATTGCAGGTTCATTTGCATGGTAAAGTCTGTGTGGCACAGGTTTTGGAGGAATTTCGGCCGGTGGGCGCTCTTCTCCTTCAAAACGCAGCCACTGCTATTGCAAATTGCCATTTCGACTCTGAAGAACGCCTTAGGAGGGAGCAGAATTCTGAGGGCAAATGGAGAGCAATCGAGGCGGAGAGTGAAGGCACTCACTTGGGCAAAGTTCGCTTCATGCTGGCTACTCCTGGGCACGGTTTATGGGCAGTTGAACTCTGCCTTGAATCCATTTCGGGACTGCTCTCAATTGGCAGTGACAGCCGTGACTTCAAGCTCACAAGCTCGGTCCTGGAACAATTTGAAGGAGACGCGGAAAATATGGCGCGACTGCGTGAAAGACAGCCGAGTAGGAGGGGACCTGGGCATGGTGCACCTTCACGCCCCCCTGTAGCGGATGTACACCATCACTGCTGCTGCTGCTACTGCTACAGGAGGGTGGGAGTCATACCAACTCCAGCCAGTCAGTTCTTGGAGGTCGGCAGCTCCAGTGGAGGAGAGCCCATGCTTCCAGCATTCGGCTCAGTCGTTTTCACCTTGGGCAGCTCGCAGGAAAATGCAGGTATTAATGCACATATCTCAGTTCTCTTTACGAAGGTTCGTGAGGAGAATGAAGCTGGACAACAACCGGGTTTGGCTGAGATACCTCCAGAAGGCAATCGTGAGGAAAGTCCAGTGCTGCAGCCACCAATTGAACAGGGTAATTCTGGGAAGGAGCCTCAGCAAGCCCCTCCCCAACCTCCAGAGCAGGAACCGCCGGCCACTACGAAGGATCCTATGGCAATGTGGGCAGGCATCCCTGAAGGCCAAGGCTGGTGCTACATCATTGAGGAAGAGCCTGAAGATTAATCCCCAGAGACACTCTCCGGCTTACTTTTCTCTCTCTCGGGTCTGGTATAAGTTAGAGGTCTCGGCTGGTATCTGGACTATGCTACATTTCTATGTTTGTATACTTTCAGTTCTTTTTTATTTTATGTGTCTGTCTGTCATACGTCGTGGCAAGGTTTACTATGAGTTTTTTGTTGGAAGCCCCTGCGCGGGCCGTTTCATTACTGTCTGAGTTCAACACTGTGTCTTATGTTTTGGCATATCCTGGAGGTGCTGCCCCTGCGAGGGCGAATTCTGTGTCAAGCTATGCTATCCAAGGTGCCACAGTTGGCCCTGGACGGCCTGTCTTTCCGCATGTAATGTTTACTTGTATATAATATAATAGATTAGCTAGTTTTTTCGAGAAAAAAACAAAGTTAGGTGTTTTAGTTTCTCTTCATATCTTTTGGTTTCTAGGCCTCGCCTAACGAATTGCGAGATATCATTGTGTAGAGGGAAAAAAATAAAAATATATAAATGGATAAGGAAACCCTTGGATTTGGTAGCCAAATTGCAGGATTTAGACCAAGGTCCTACCTGTAGCCTTGTTAAATCTTAGTAATGTGTGTGCAAATAAAGGGTTGAGATCCAATGAGATTTCATCACACTAGTGTCAATTTAGATGCATCCAAACATTGAGATTGATTAGGGCTCATTTTTGATTTAGTTTCATTGGATTTCTAATAACTACTATTTTTAGTAGTTTTCCTTTTTCTAGTATCTTAATATCTAGGGTATGCATGTGAGAGATTATTATATTACCCTTATGGATTTTAGGTTTATGTGGTTGGGATTGTTGATCAATGTAGGAAGATCTATAGATTTGAGATTTTTAGTCGACATTTTGAAACCACCAGTTGGGTCCGTCTTCAAGACTAGAGAAACTATGAAGAGTAGTTGGAGAAACAAATAATGGTATGATTGTTATTAGGAGGTGTGTCATTGGAAATGCTAATGGTTGACTTGAAATAAGTCGATAATTGAAAATTTAGAAAAATTTAAGGTGAAATTATATATATCTATATCTATATCTATATCTATATCTATATATATATATATATATATATATATATATATATATATATATATATATATATATATATATATATATATATATATATATATATATATATATATATATATATATATATATATATATATATATATAGATAGATAGATATGAAATAAATAGTGTTATGTAATGGATGCCTTATTTCACCTTACATGTTTCTCACTTTTTAATTGTCAACTTATTTAAGGTCAGCCATTAGGGTTTCCAATGGCACATCTCCTAGCAACAATCACACCACTATTTATTTCTCCACCTTCTCTTCGTATTTTATCTAGTCTTGAAGATGGATATGACTAGTGGTTCTGAAACATCGATAGAAAATCTCAAATCTATATTAATCTTGTTAAAAAGTGAGTCCAATATGAATGCTTTTTCTTGCAAGTGAAGTGATAAATTTTATTTTCTCTTTTTCATTTTTTTTCCTTTTTTTTTTTTTTTTCAAAAGATGGAATATTGCTCCCTCTCTTTAGTAGTCTTTCTTGCTTTTTTTTGTTTTTTCTAGAGAAACACATGTTGAATACCACGTTTCAAAGAATGTAATGATGGTATGGTTTAAGGTTTTGGTTGGTGAAAAATGGTGGGATAAGGGAAGTACTAACCATGTGGGTTACTCACATGGTAACATGTAGTAGTGGTTAAGGGGATGTCTATAGATGAGTTTTTACATGGTCTAGCCTTTAGATCATAATTTATTTGTTGGTTGGCTTTTCAAAGTCCAAGCTCAACCCACTTTACATATTTCCAAGAAGAGATGGGTTTCAGTTGCTTTGGTGAGAGTTGGAAACGTTTTTAAACCTTTCAAGAAATCAAGTCACTAAAAAGCCCTTTCAAGCAATCCCTTCTCACTAAACTTGTAAGGAAATAAAAGCATGGAAAATTTGTTGTTACCTAAATAGATAAGTAAGAAAGGCTTATTCAACCTCATCATTTGAAGACACGAGAATAAATTGGAAAATTAACTATTAGTTGTGTCTAATTAAACATTGTTAAGTAAAACATTTGATATTTAAAATTGTTCATGCCAAATTAATTTACTTT
Source organism: Pinus tabuliformis (assembly GCA_031772625.1). Taxonomy (NCBI): domain Eukaryota; kingdom Viridiplantae; phylum Streptophyta; class Pinopsida; order Pinales; family Pinaceae; genus Pinus; species Pinus tabuliformis. The sequence continues at coordinate 1,480,009,070 of CM062818.1, forward strand.
CAAAAGAGAGTTTGATCCCACATAGTTTAGTGAGTTTTACCAACTTCCAAAGCTTCATTTATTTAAGGAAAAGTTCATTATGAAAGGAGGAAAACAATCAATAATAAGAGTAGAATTGATGGGGATATTGTATAAGTCATACAAGTGGCACACAATGAATTGTTGATTTTGTGATGTATAAAAATTTAACGATATTTCGATTTTCTTTATTTGTAAAAAACCTTATCCATATGCTACAATTCAATCTCACATTTCGTAACTACCTATTTCCATATTCATGGAACCTTACACAATAGTTTTATTGCGCCGAGAGGAACTCTACAACCTACTACAGGGCATATGCATAGGTGTAATGTAAGTAAGTATATAGTCAACATACTTAAATTTCTATAAAAATATATAGAAAATAATATAACAAAACAAAAAAAAATTAAATGTTGGCTTCATATTCTTCATATTCAAATTAAAACATATATAAATGTAACATGTAATGTAAAGTGAAAAATGCAAACTGCAAAATGTAAAATTTAAAATATAATGTAAATGAAAAATGTAAAAATTAAAATCCTTATAAACTAAAATAATAATTTCATAACCATATTTAAATTTAATTAATAAGCATATAAATTTAACCATATAAACTTAATACTTACCATAAATTTACAATATAAAAATATTTTTAACCATGGATATTTACCCCCACTTTACCATGGATATTATTAACTTGAAAATAGGCTTTGTTACAATAATGTGGTTTATCATTAACATATATCCAAAATTCACAACTAATTTCACAATGAAAATAATTTTAATTTTATAAAAAAAATTAATTAAATCTAAAAGAAAAAAGGTTGTAATTACTTTCGAGATATATTGAAACCCCCTATCCTCACGACTACTAAATACATCTAGTACATATTTCATAGAGATTTGAAAGAAAGGAGAAAGAAGGAGAGAAGGAGAAGAGAGATATAGATACAAAGATGTAGGGGGGAGAGAGGAGGAGGGAGGAAGATATTTTCAGAGTTGGAGGGAAGAGAGAGAGAGAGAGAGGAACAAATACATAGAGAAATATAGGTGGAGGGAGATATGGAGTGATAAGGGAGAGATGGAGAGAGTGAGGGAGAGGAGAGGAGGGAAGAGAGAGAGAAAGAGAGAAAAGAGATAGGGAGAGAAGGGGAAGAGAGAGAGATGGATACACAAATATGGAGAGTAGAGAAAGACTAAGAGAGGGAGGGAGATAATGATAGAGCTGGATATATATATATATATATATATATATATATATATATATATATATATATATATATATAGCGAGAGAGAGAGAGAGAGAGAGAGAGAGAGAGGTTGGGAAGAAAAAAGAAACATAGAGATAGAGGTGGAGAGAGAGAGGGAGTGACAAGGGATAGATGGAAATATAGTGAGGGAAAGAGGAGAGGAGGGAAGAGAGAGAAGGTGAGGAGAGAGAGAGGGAGACACAAAGATGTAGGGGGAGCTAGATAAGGAGGGAATAGAGAGAGGAGAGGAGAGGTAGAGGGAGAAACAATGTAGTGAGAAAGAGAGGAGGGAGGGAGATAGTGACAGAGTTGGGGGGATAGAGAGTGTGATAGGGGGAGATAAAGGGAGAGAGAGAAGGAGAGAGTGAGGGAGAGAGATATGGAGTTGGGGGGGAGAGAGGGATGGAGGAATAAAGGCATAGGGAGAGAGAGAGGGAGAGAGAGATATTGGGGAGGTTAGGTAGAGAGATAAAGGAGGAGAGATGGAGGGAGACATATATATAGATGGCAGGGGGAGAGAGAGGGAAGAAGAGAGAGGAAGAGAGAGGGAGGGAAATAGAAATAGTGATGAAGGGGGGAAAGAGGGGAAAATAAATGCACACAGATACAAATATATATATTATATAGTATTATACCAACCTAGATCCACCTTAACCTCAGATTTGTCAAGAACCAAGAGGGATCAATTATCTCGAGGTGAAGGCCTTTTTTAAAGTGAAAAACTTAAGGAAAGGTTTGCACCTTGAGATATTTGATCCTTCTCAGTGCTTGATATATTTAGGGTTAAGATGGATCTCGGTTGGTTTTGTAATGGAAACATTTGGTAGGGATTTCATTGTTGGCAAGTATAGTTTCATGAGTGAAAAAATAACCAAAAATTATGAAACAAAGCAACAATATTTTATGTCATAAAAGTTTAGTTAAACATAAGTCATGTACAATTAGAAATCATGCAACGGATTGATGATATTTGCATGTTTTCTTCCTTTCTCATAGGAATTTAAAGTATGTTACCTTTCATCCATCAATTTTTTCAAGTGAATGTAATGGGGTTGGAAAATTTGGATCTCTAGACAATTTTTTACTAGTGTAATTCTCTTCTTTCTTCATCGACCTGACTTTGACCACCACCTCCGTCAAAAGCAATAAAATTAGTGGTAGCTTGTCATTTATCACTCACTATTATGTAGAAAATTTCTTGGGTAATAAGTGATCGATTTAGTTAGGCTTGGTTCTAGCTCTTTTAAGTCTATTGGTTGTGTTGATTTAATTGTCATCTTAGCTTAAGGTGGTTTCCTATGCATTTAATTTGAATTTATTTTATTTGAAGTGCACAATTCTTCATGTAGTGTTCATTTGTTCCATTACTATACATATGTTTATATTATGATCCCAAGCAATAAAAAATTATCATTTATACTCACCCTTTCTCTTAACTATTTACACATATCTTAAGAGTATTGTGTGTTGGTCCTTTTGGGCATGTGCATATTTGAAAATTAGGTGGAAACATACATTTGATAGGGACACGTCCTCAACACTAGAATAGTTACTAGCTCAGACAAAGAGGCCTTCCATTTGTGATAAGGATTAGTTTTCCTACAGCTGTTGGGAAAATTTTCTTATGCAATTATGTGTGATAAGATAACCATGTTTACCATCCATCTTGTTGGGTTCCATTAAACTAGTCTATAATTTCCTTAAAAGGCCTTTACAAATTTATCTAGGCTAATTCTAACAAATGTAAGGGATTGCATTGAGTAAGTTGGGATTTATGTTGTATGTTGAGAGACCTGAGGGGCTTGGGCATAATCATGACAAAGTATTTAGGAATAGGTTCCATGTGCAATCTAGGTGGTTTAGGTTACCACATGAAATGAGGCTTTACAGGTCCTTTTGAGTCACCGTATAAGTGAAGGACTACAATTATGAAAGGACAATAGCATGAGTTATCTTTTTAGGCCATTCTCCTCACCCCTACCAAAGTAATAATATTGGGAATTTTGTCATTCAAAGCCTCTAGAAGGCTTGAGAGGCCATAAAGCCCTTGATTGAGTATTATGTTATGTACCCGATGAATGGCTATATGTCAACAAAAATAATTTGTGACATACATTGAACAATAATAAAATACATCATTGGTTGTAGAAGAGAAGGAAAAAAAGGGGGGGCTATGACTCCAAAAGATGGGAGAGAGAAGAGGGATTATTATGCTAAGTAAGGGACTTTAGTAAGTGAGCTAATTCAAAGTATTGTAAAACTTAAATGTCCTTGATTATTAACTAATTTTGACTTACTATTTAATTAATACTTATGAGGGGACTAGTTCATGAAGTGATATATGTTCCATTTATGCCGTTGAATTAAATGTTTCATTTACCATACAAAAAAAAAATATTGGTATTATGATGGTGGTGTAAATTTAAAGGTTTGATGGGAGGAAGTTTGAAGGGAGATCAATGTTCAGCTATAAGAGAGTCAAACTTACCAGAAATTGGAAGTTCACTTGAAAATTGTTGTGTGTATACTAAATTTGAATTATGAAATCTATAACCATGAATATATAGAGAATTGTGGTTATATAGAATTATATTAGTCGTAATTGAGGAAATTTTACTATAGATTATAATTCATTATAATCCCAATAGTGAAATTTCTAGGCCAACTTGTGTTAAAACCTTGGAGGGAAGTGGGATATTCTAAGAGATTGTTGGGATGAGAAGGGGATCCCATTTCTTAGGTTGTGTTAACTAATGGGGAAGAAGGTTATGGATTTGGAATTATTATTGGTGACTGTGAGTTGGGAATTGAGTTGTGAGGAGACACAACAGAGCTAGTCATAAGAAAAGTGCACCCCTTATAGATTCATAGCTTCAACTCAGGGGTGGATTTTGTTGTAAAAAGAACTAGCACAACAAGAAGCCTATGGTTGGGTGTAACATCCTTTTTTTTTACTTGGTTAATAAAATATTTTTGGATATATTTTGAATTAAATAGGAATAGCTCTTGGAGTAGTGCTTTGCTCTCAGAATTTAGAAAAGTCATTGCAGATGTGTTAGGAAACCCAACTCCTGAGAATGCTTCCCTCTAATTGATGAACTTTGACTCTCTTAATGGCTTAAACACTATGGCAAAAGTTATTTGTGCGTAAGTCCATTGTGTGGAGGTCCTTCGCACAAGGACCTATTGATGATCTTGGACCCGCCAACATGTCAGGGGATCTCCCCAGTAAGAAGTCCCAACTAGACCTCAGACTGTTTGGAGTAGGAGTCCTAGCAGTGGGTAGTAAAGCTATGCCTTGACAGCGATAACACACAGAGGTAAGCAATATATTCTTTTCAGAAGTAAGTGTGTGACCTTGCAGTGAATCAAGAGAGACGCATGGGGAAGTTATAACAAATGGAAGGGGAAAAAAGTGTATCCCTTAGAAGCCTGTAATTGTACATAGCTTGAAAGGAACACACGAGTTGAATGACATCACAAACTGGAAAGAAGAATAGTTGACAATCCAAAGTTATGAGTTAAACCAATAACATGCTTCAATAAGATTCATATAATCACATACAAAATAGTCCATACATCAACGCGTAAGTTAAAACTACATGCATTACTAAAGTAACTAGAATAGTCCAATTAAAATAACAATATATGCATGAAACATGCTGGCTCTGTTATATTATATAAATTGAAAGTTCCATCCATACAAACAACCATGACAACTAATAGCCCTACAAGTGGAATAGTACAGTCAACATTGCCTGCTCCTCCAAAGAGATTTAATTGCTCTACACTGTGGAGAATTCAAGTTTCATCATGATACTCTCCAAGCCCTCTCTAAGAAATGCCTAGAAAAAGCTTGGCTCCCAAAAGCCCCTTCAATGAGTTATGAGGTTCTATTTATAACAAAGGGTGGGGTGACCCTTGACATTCCCCTTTGTGACTCTTAGACTACCCTCATGAATATTCAACTTCATTACATAACTCTTTACATTACATATGACTCTTTGTATTCCACTAATGATGCTTGGAATTTTACTTTACATCATGTCTACAAAATGATACATTTTCGACATATACCCATGTGGGACAAAAATTGGCTTGAGTCAGCCAAGAAAGACAACACTAAGACTCGAATAGTTGTGGAAAGACCAGCTCACCAACGTCCTCTCCATGATCCTCGGTGACAAACTGATGCCATGCCTGGTAGTGCACAATGGTGTCCGCGTACTCTTTGATGATGTCTTTCTGGAAACAAACTATTGCCTCCATTTCTTCCAGGTATACTAATTTGGAACCTTTGTCTAACTCATCCTATAACATGTGAAACTTAGTCTTGAGAAAGGTCAGACCAATGATGTACATCTGCATGTTATCTGCGCTGACATGCAAATCTGCACTAGTGGTCATGAGCATCAACTGATCAAAGTATGCATCGAGCTCCAGTCTGACTTGGTTCTTCTCTTTGGCCTTGGTGAGCATACCAATCGATGAGGTGCCATACTTTCTCACCACGACATCCAAACTCCTGTACAACCATGCATACGAAGCCTCAACACTGGTGATGAGTGGTGGGACTTCCTCATAGTTCCAAATCAGATTCTAGAGCCATGCTTTGTCGCACTCTACCTACAACTTCATCATCTTGTGTAAGTGAACTAGGACTCCCTTGCACCTCATTGTCCATGTATGTACATGATTAACTATGACATGTATATCTGTGAGTGTTCACGCTATCTTGGTGTAGTGCTTTTGATGACCTTGTATATGGAAAACTGCCTTGTGCACAGTGACAAATTTGTCATACAGTCTCTACGTGACTGTCTCAAGAGCCGATGCTTCTCAAGTATGGCTTTATTCATCTCTAGTCTAGCAGATCCTGTTGATTGTTCCTCTCTCTGCCTCGTTGCTTGTAACTCCTTATCTATGCACTATTTTTTTGCTATCAAGAACTTAACACTCGAGCTTGTGGCTTCGGCATAAGCTTTTGTAGCATCGACCAAGGTGGCTTGATGTCTTCGTAAATTTGACATAATCACCCATTCTTCAAAGTGCACAGGTGATGTATGCTCATTCGTGGTGTGCACTCACGTGCTTGTACAACTTTGTGTTGTGACTCATCAAAGGCTATGTTGTACATCTTTGTTCCCGGATGGTCCTTGAGGAGAATGGTATCCCCTTGTTCACTCGAGACTTACTCTGCTATTGGAGCTGGTGAAGCTTGTGGAGTTACCTTGGTTGCTTTTGCATGAGGTCAATGTGATGATCCTATTCCAACTACTCCATCTCCATTTCCATCTATTCTACTATCGGTTCATCCTATGGAGAAAGTTCCTGTTCTTGCGGCTGCTCACCCTGTTCCTCATTTGCTGCTGATTCAGAGTCTTCACCCTGTATCGGCATAGTTTGTGTTGTCTGTGCACCTTGTACTTCCTCCTGTTCCTATTCATGTTCATGCTGTGTTTTCTTCTCTCTTATATGTGACTCTTGTTCTTTTTTGAGCTTGTATTGGACTTCCTGTAACTTCCTTTATGTATCTTCCAATATTTTCTTCTCCCTCTTTCTTTGTGCTATCCTACTTTTTTTAATTGTATTTTTTCCTCATCTCCTTATATGTTTACTCAAAGTTCAAGTGTAGACACTTGTTGAATGCATAATTAAATTCCACATCCAACGAGTACCCTCTATGAATACTTTTGAGAAGACCCACATTGATAAAAAGTGTAGATACATTAAAAAAGCGTGTTCAACACGCTTTTTTAATGTATCTAAACTTTTTTTTATCAATGTGGGTCTTCTCAAAAGTATGCATAAGGGGTGCGTGGAATTTAATTTCGCATCCAACGAGTGTCTACCAACGAGTGTCTACACTTGAAATTTGAGTAAACCTATAAGGAGATAAACCAAAAATACAATTAAAAAAAAGTAGTTTTTATTCTTTTCCCTCCAAAATATTTACATGTACCTCTTTTTAAATTTAAAGGATTTTGATTGGTTTACACATTATGACGTGGAAATTACATGAAAATTTCATGGGCAGTTTTAGGCTGAAATTTCCTCTAATGAAACACTACTCCTACTCCTAAAATCAGCAGTGCATGGGTCTCTTCACCTAAAGTGATATTTACAATGCAACCATCGGCGCATTGTTTGACCCATGTTGGTAAAGACATGGTTTATGAGAAAGATAAATGTGTAAACCAACAAATAAGAAATATATAACAGTGAAGACCAAAATGCTTCGAGTTTAAAAATATCCATAGAAAAGAAAAGAATAAAAGCACAAGATAAGCATTCTTCGGGTGTATCATGGTTATGTATCACATTGTATGCAGATGACAAACATGCACACTCTTTTGATTGTGACAAACAAGAAAACATGAGAAAGAAAGACAACTTATGTTTATCAAGAGTGCTCACTGTGTATGATTCCTCCAATGCATGAGCAATGGGATCATGTGATTTAGGTGGAGGATGTGAATTTTGTGAACTAGATTGATCTTCAATGTAAAAAAGAGAGTGATGAGGAGCCTTGGGTGTTTCAACATATTTTTAATCTAGAGTGGAATCAACCTCAAGACAATGAGGACCTGACATAACCATTAGCTCGAGTTGAAGTGCCTCAACAAATTATGGGGTTTCCACTTCATCGATAGGTAGATCATCAAATACGGGAGGCTTAGAAAGATCGACAATGAATGAATCAACATCGTGATCAAATGAAGGAGAAAAGAGATCACAACAACCACGATCCAAAAATTTGATATGTTCATTGACATACTCATGATCTGATGAATCATACAAAGGGGTTGATGGGAAGCAAGAATGTTCAGCCTTTGTGTTTCTGGAAATAACAGAAGAAATATTGAGTGAATTTGCAAACACATATGTGTCCTCTCCGCTATGTAATGGCAGATTGACATCGGGTGTACCATGGGAATGCTCGGAAGTAGGTGCATCTGAGAATGAATTCTCACAAGGAAAATTAACAATGGCAGAATCACTAAATATGTTAGGAAAAAGCGGATGAGGTGAGGTAATAAGGAGGCCATCCTTCACCACGAGTTCTTCTTCAGAATCCCACACATACTCATTATAAATGATAACGCAGGTTGGCTTCTCAACACCAACTCCGTCGAAAACTTGATCCTCGTGAACAAAAAGTGTGGAATCTGGAATGGGAGAACACAACATAGTACAATCCAGAGGATCAACATAATGTGGGGATGGAGGTTGAGGAAACAAGTCCACGTGACAACCAAAAACCTTGCAAGCCAAATCTGTGTAGAATTCAAGAGAAGGTGGGGAGGGAGGATGTGACAGTTCAACATATAGATGCACACCTTCTCCCGCCTCACACTGCGGGGCCAAAGATGTTTGATGAGATGAGGATGGACAATCACTTGTGATTGCAACTATGTCTGCCTTAGATTTAGCAACTCTAACACCGAGGTATGCTGAGGTCGCTTCAAATGATTCCAAGATATGCAGATTCTAAGATATGTGAAGAAGACACTGAAATATTTCATTGAGAATTTTCAAATCAATTTCCTCTTCTGGGAAATGAAATGTGATATTAGAAAGAGATCCGAAAATTGCACCAAGGATTCATTAGGGGCTTTCCGTAATTCGAGATTTTTTTAATTAAGTGCTTAAAGGTCAAACTTGTGGAAAGCATAAACTAACTCTATAACAAAGTGACCAAATGAGTGAATACATTTTTCGGGCAGTGTGACAAGCCATTGCAATGGGTGTCCACAAAGCGTGAATGCAAACAATGTGTAGATCATGTAATCCTCACGGGTTTCGAGGCTGTTGCATAGATTGGAAAATGCAAGACTATGCCTCTGCCAAGATGTTGTACCTTCACCTTCATATGTGTTATGTGATAAGAGATTCCAAAATTCCTATGACATTTCAAAGTCATCTCCATAAGACATGCATCTTGGAGGACAAAGTGTAAAATAAGACAAGATATATATGTGAAGATTCAAAGAAGGCTTTGAGGACTTAGCTTCTCATCTGACCCTCCTTCTAGTGCCATAAATGTTGACAGTGCTAGACCTGCCAACATGTCAGGGGATCTCCCCGGTAATAAGTCCCAACTAGACCTCATACCATTTGGAGTAGGAGTCCCAGAAATGGGTAGTAAAGCTATGCCTTGACTACGATAACACGTAGAGGTAAGTAAGATATCCTTGTCAGAAGCAAGTGTGTGACCTTCTAGCGAGTCAAGAGAGATGCATGGGGAGGTTCTAACACACGGAAGGGGAAAGAAGTGTATCCATTAGAAGCCTGTAATAGTACGCAACCTAAAAGGAACACACGAGTTGAATGACATCACAAACTGGAAAGAAGAATACTCGAAAATCAAAAGTGATGAGTTAAACCAACAACACGCTTCAATAAGATTCATACACGCACATATAGAATAGTTCATACATCAATGCTGTGGAGCGATAAAAAGGTGTCTTGTGAACTCCTAATTACCTCACATTAATTATCAACCCAGGGACGACTTTTTATTTCAAGAGTGTACTCTGTCTGAGGCGGCTATTTACTTAAGAGTAATGTTTTGCAGTATAGTGCTTAAAACCCACAAGTAAATGAATGCTTGAAACAAAATCTAATTGGGACAGCAAGAAACTAAGATGTTCTAAACTAAAATCATTCATTCAAACAATCATCAATCGAGGATATAGTAGCAATAACTCTTTCCTCTAGAAATTGATGGAATAGAGTATGGACCATGGATCTGGGAGCATGGTAGCGTCTGCTGAAGCTCACGACAGCCTTGGACCTTCTCTCACACCAAAGCAATAAATGCAAGGAAATGGAATGGCAGTAAGTAAAAATGAAATAACAAAAGGAAATAGAACAGCAGTAAATGAAACATCAATCAAAAGAACTACATCTCGCAAGTCAAAACCAACTTACTCACATTCTGCAATAAAATAACAATCTTCAAAAGCAATTCCAATGATCTTTACTTTACGAGAAGATATTTACAAATGAATTATGGAACAACATTTATCATATTTACACAACACACTTATTATAGAAATCTGATGTTTCCAAAGAACATGACTTCCGTTTCCAAATGAAATAATATTACTTTCGGGTTCCCACGAATAAGAGTTCAAAATGAATCCAATAGCAATATTTAATATGAAAGCTCTGTAACAGAAACAATCGGTTTACATAGTGAACATGTAATCAACTCCGAAAAGATTCATTACGCAACATAGAGTCACTTACATAAACTTCTTGAATGAAACCATTAATGAATTAGTCGTAACAGAGCGTTGAACAGCATATAACAAATACATCAGATTACTAAACTATATAAACAATCCACACATGAAAAGATATCATACAGCAGCAATTGTAAAGATATGATACACAATAGCAGCAGCGTACTCCACCAGAGGCTGGGCCCTTAGCCGCCAGCGGATGCTGCGGGGTCACTTCAGAATGAGAAGAATGAACAACAGTCCCAAATCATTTATTAATCAGCCAATTGTGGAATCATTACAACAGCAAAAGCTTAAGAATTACAGCATGAATAATCCACCATCATTGTCCATCATTTCTCATTTCCCAAATCCATCATCACGTCTCTCCCCTCTCTGATCTTTGTTCTCATTTAAATAGAGAAAGATCAGAGAGTATAGATAATTACAATCATGATTTGTTTTACAAATTTAGGTTGATTCTAACCAGATGATCAACAAGAAAATATATTCCCTCTTATCTCTTCAACAAAAGCAAGACGAATTTGGGTTTACAGCTGAGATTTGGAGGGCGGCCGCAACTGCAAATCTGAGAAAATCATGCTCAAAGAACCCTGTGTTTCTCCCTGTACAAGCCGAATTTGGGCAAACTGTTTTATTTGAAGATAATTGGGCCCGTTCTGGACAAAACCCATGTTCCGGATTTTCCAAATTCGTCTTCATTGCTCAGAATCTCAACCGCAAAACTGTCACTCCTTAAACCAGCAAATTTCTGAGTTGGCAGATTTAAAAATCAAATCTTCAATCTGGAAGTTACCTTGGAGGCTAAAAATGGTGAATAATGTTATAACCAACTTATTAGAACTATCATTGGTAAAATAATGCATAATCATCAATTTATTAGAAATAAAGGAGAATAAATAATATTTATTCATGAGAGCATAAATAATTAATAAAATGGATTTAAATGATAAATTATAATAAATGACATGATGAAGAATAATAGAAATGGGTGGAATAAGTGTTCAAAAGTGATAATAATAATGGCATATTAACGACTCAACATACCCCTACACTCAATATATTGCATGTCCTCATGCAACGAAAGCTGAATATATTGCATGTCCTCATGCAACCCAAAGACAAAAACCCATGTGTTAACCAAGCAATAAAAAAAATATGTTCATCTCAGCTCATGAAATGGATAGAACAAATGAATTCTTCCTTAATTAATGAATATTCACTTTTGGTAATCTCGATGAAGGCATAACAATTTTTACATTGACATTCAACTATATGTATGAAGTTGCAGCAAAATATGACATAGATAACAACAAACTTCATTAACCAGTTTCCCAAAAACTACAAACCAGATTTTGTTGAAATGTTGCAAGTAGATTTGTAATATATGAAGGCTTCTATGATCCAAAAATCAGATCGTTTTGATGCATGGATCATGAGATATAAACAAAATGGCTGTAGGTGAGAGTGCATGATTTCCGAAATTTTATGAACCAATATTTCTTGAAATTGTGTGGATTTGTATTAATGATACGTATGTGTTTTCCAAAAATTATAAGGATTGAGTTCATAGTTTTTAAAAAAATATGTGGAAATCAATTTCTGCACTGTGTAAAAAATAAGGAAGAAAGTAGAAAACATCCATCATGCATAGCAATTCCTCCCTCTCTCTGAAAAATTAGCATGTCCTCATGCGATGCTAGAAAAAAAATAGAGGTGGTTGCTACCAGCTGTTGAATTCTACGCTTGGTGTAAAACAACATGGAATAAGGGAGGCGTTGAGAATGAATAAGAAGAGCAATGGATGATAAAGAATATGAATGACATGGTCATAAGAAAGAAATGAAGGAACACTCCCCCATACTCGGAAATGATATGCTGCTGAAAAAGGGAAAGTGGTAAAGATGTGGAATGAAGGATGACAAATAATGCTCAAAATGGATTTTCAGTAGATTCTCCTAAATTTATAATGAATTAGAAAACTATGCAATTTTACCTCAAGTTTTACCTCCAAAAAATGTGGAATGACATATAAATACTGGCAGTTGTTGAAGCTGATGTAGGCAGAGTTGGTGCTGAAAGTGATGCAAAAGGTGGAATCCAGGTAAGCACATAATGTCTGAAGAGTTGTTCATGTTCGCAAGTTGCTCGAGCCGCGTCTGTTAGTTGCAATAGTGCGGTCATGCTGTGAATAGAATTTGGGCCATACTTGTTGTTCTCCTGTAAACAAAGCACTATTTTGCATACAATGTGCTTGAATCCATAGTGTTAGCTTTGAATATCAACGGATAAGATGCATGCAAAATTGCAATTAGAAAAACTCAAATCAACAAGGTATGGCAAAGTGCAGTAATCATATCGCATGCAATCCCATAATGCATACATTCCCCCCTCCAATTGGAAAATGGGTGCCATAACCATAAAGCATATGAAAGGGGTGGTGCTGACGGCAAGGCAATGGAATGAACAATATATCAGTAAGGGAGGCAGAGTACACTTATCAATGATAGGACGGTGAAAGTTATGGTTATTTTGAGAGCAAAGTGTGTAAAGATAGTTATGAATAAGAGATAGGACGCTTTGGAGTGATGATAGTTTATGCAAAACGAAAAAGGACAACAATATGCTAAAAAGATGCTTTGCTGACGGTATTCTAGCTGAAAATGATGTGATTGATCATAAAACAATTTCTCATGCATAAAGGTTCAAACAGGGAAAAAGTTAAGGAAATAACTTCTCTGATAAAAAGAAAATAAGAAAAGGGTATTATAATAATAATTGACGAAAAGATATAACTTCAATACCATAAGCAGAGCCGCTGCTGCCAGCAGGCGTCCATAGCCTCGGCAGGGTTGCTTTTTAACCCATATGAGCCAGGATCCTCAATTTATAAATGAAGAGTTTTAGTGTTGTTCTACAGAAGAGATCAGTGTGCTGGCGTGGTAACCAGATAACCACACTGCCATTCACTAGGAGGTAGCAAAAGTGATCAGGCCGGCTCGTGATGAGACCTCCTGTTCCAAGGATAATTTGGCTATCCAATGGATCATAACCCTGGTGTGGTGGCCATAATGGGAATGTCACTTTGTTACAGCCTTATGAACATGGTAGGCTGGCTCGTAATGAGACCCCCTATCCTCCAGCTGCGAACAAAATTTTGTTATTATTACACATTTTTATGATAAAAAGAGGGAGGCTCAGTACTCCTTAAGAGCAGGGATGGCGGAAGAAGTTGAAGATGTCAATAGAAAAAAATATACCCATAATCTCATTTATTACAGACAAAGAAGATTATAACCAGGGATGATGGAACCAGCATGGTATTAAGATGATCAATCAATATCATGTTCAACAGAAAACAATGCAGTAAAGTAGTATATAAATAATTGTGTCTCTTTTGAAAAAAAATCTGTCATCAAGGAGCTGTCCTGTTAAAGATCATAACGTAAATGATAATACTTGCTTCAAAAGAATCCATAATTCTTGTCCTCATAAAAATAGTGTACTTCATGCCATGAAAGAGAATCAGGAGAATGTGGTTGAGCTGACTATGAATAATCCCACAAGAGAAAGGAAAGGGTTGCCCTAAAAAATATTCCCAAAGTGTTGCTCTTTTGAATGAACATCAAAAACACTCACAAAGCGGTGTTTCGTGTAAGGAACATCAAAGAAAATGCACACCAAAAAAACAAAAATACATACAAAAAACGTGAAAATGCAAATGTCGTTCGAAAAATCACAAATGCTGTTTCTTCTGAGAAAGGAACAGCAGAGACACTCAAATGTTGTTCCTTTTCGCAAAGGATGAGCAAAAACACACAAGTGTTGTTCCTTTTCGCAAAGGAACGGCAAAAACATGCACGTGCTGTTCCTTTTCGCAAAGGAACAGCAAAAAACACGCAAGTGCTGTTCCTTTTTGAAAAGGAACAGCAAAGTCACACAAGTGCTGTTCCATTTCGAAAAGGAATAGCAAAATCACACAAATGTTGTTCCATTTCGAAAAGGAACAGCAAAAACACACGAATGCTGTTCCATTTCGAAAAGGAACAACAAAATCACACAAATGCTGTTCCATTTCGAAAAGGAACAACAAAAACACACAAATGTTGTTCCATTTCGAAAAGGAACAGCAAAAACACGCAAGTGCTATTCCATTTCGAAAAGGAACAGCAAAATCACACAAATGCTGTTCCATTTCGAAAAGGAACAGCAAAAACATGCAAGTGCTGTTCCATTTCGAAAAGGAACAGCAAAATCACACAAATGCTGTTCCATTTCGAAAAGGAACAGCAAAAATAGCAAAAACACGCAAAGAATGAATTAGCTGTTCACTGCATTGATGCTGAGGATGAGTTGCACTTTGAATGAAGCAACACCTGAAACACAAAATATAAAAGAAATTAGAAAAAAACAACATTTTATTTAAAAACAATATGTAAATTAAGTTACAACAGCTATGATATTATGTAAAAAAATGATCTTTTTGAAAAATGTTTTGGCAGCAAAGAGATGACATGAATCTTCAATGGAAATCAATTCTTCATTTCTTCTATTATGAATCCGTTGGGTAATAAGTTGGATGAAATTCCTTTGTTTTATTAAAATTTGTTTCAAGAATCACTTGTCCATAAATTGACGTTCTTTTTCTCCTAGGACCTGCAAAAAACGAGTGTCTACCTGCAATAAAACATTAAATCATGGAGAAAGAGAGGTGCATGGCTCCCCTAATCCAAGAGTTATGCAAAAAAGCTAACAAGTAGTTACTTCTATAGAACAAATCCAAGGAGAAAATAACAAAGTAAAATTTATTTGTCACCTACGGGAGAGCAGTGGCCAATCATAGTAACCTGCAGTGTTTTAATCACAACTTCTTTGTTTTTCGTCGAAATTGAGTGATTCCAAAGCCAAATGAGAGCTAATTCAAAGGTTTATCTCCAGTAGAAATAGGTTTTAGAAATTCAATGATATGATATGTCAATTTTAGTTAGAACGACCTGCATAATAGAGTCATTGTCGATTACCCGGCTTAGACCAACAATTGATATTTCAAGCATAACTTTTTCGTTTGATGTCAGATTCGAATGATTCAAATTGGAAATGAAATTAGATTCATTTATTTATCTCCAATAGAAACAGGTTTTGAAGACAAGAAGAATTGATAGGTCAAATATTGTAAGGAACAGCCGGAAAGACAGAGTTTTAAGAGTGCTGATTTACGATAGACAGTCAGTATTTTGATCATAACTTCCCCATACGATGTCGAAAATGAGTGATTCCAATTGCATTGTAAACTAGATTCATAGGGGAATCTACCATAGAAACAGGTTTTAAAAATTCATTCATTTAGGCCTCCAAAAACTGACTGTCCCAACTCTGTTCCTGAGCTGCCCGCTAGACATCTGGTCAATGTTTTGGCTCTAACTTTTTCGTTTCAAATCCAAATTGAGTGATTCAAATTGGATTGGAAAGTAGACATCAAGGGAGACTTATGATAGAAACAGGTTTTAAAAATATGGTCATTTAGGCCTCCAAAAACTGACTGTCCCAACTCTGTTCCTGAGCTGCCCGCTAGACACCCTGTCAATGTTTTGGTTCTAACTTTTTCATTTCAAATCAAAATTGAGTGATTCAAATTGGGTTAGAAAGTAGACATCAAGGGCTACCTAGGGTAGAAACAGGTTTTAAAAATATTCACTTTTGGTCCCTCAAAACATGACTGTCCTGACTGTTTTTCTAGAAAGTTCATCAAGCCCGCAAGCCAAAAAAAAATGAAATTCAAGCATTTTTTTAAATTGGTGATAAAAATGAAAATGAGTGTTTCTAGAACTTATTATTTCCATTATGATTCATCTACAAACACAAATTATAAAAAAAAAATATCACCGATGTTGATTTGCATAGCGTGTTGCAACAAAAACCCTAGTTTTACAAAAGAACAAAATGCACTTATTTATGTCCTTATTTTGTTTTATTTTATTCACTAACCTACTTTGATTGAAGGATGAATATGACTATGTGTATGAGTACTTCCAGTGAAGCCATTTTCGACATAAGGCTTCATGTATACGCATACCCAAATTTGAAAAATGGATGTTAATGAAAATTAGGGTATGAGAAGCCATCTTCCCTTGAAAAAATGATATCAAAAATTGTTGAAGCATGGAGTGATGTTGCAAACAAATGATGGAGTGAAACCAATCTTCAATGTATCCTTTACTTTTTTGATCTTGCATAGTCATCATATCATGAAGTTCTTGGTCTTTTAAAATAGCTTGTTGATGCATAGTAAAAGAAACTTCATTTTCTTCCATAGCTTCTACAATTTTTGCATTTGAAACATTCTGAATCTCATTGTAGGTTTTCTTTAATGGCGCATGTGAGATAGAATGGGTGGGAAGGGTGGGTAAATTTGCCAGCTCAACATTGTAAGCATGTTGTACTGGTTTATTATGGTGAGGGTGTGGAATTAGTTGAGCAGGAAAATGTGTATGGAATGGAGCATTTTGATGATGTGGCTGATTGGGTTGTGTGAATGGTTTTGATGGGCAAGCAAGGTGTTGTGAAAGAGCTGGTGGAGAATATGGAGAATGTGCTTGTGCTACAAGATGAGGGAGAGTAGTCATGCCATCATAAGATGAACCATGCCCTACTTGTAAACAAGATAGGTGGTTATATTGAAATTGACATGGCTGCCCTAACACATTAGCATTCCATAATGGATTATGCAAGTAAGAAAGTGGAGAGGGAGTGTTTTGAACCATACCTGTAGGCCATGATTTCCATGGTTTTGACCTTGTTGCAGCTTCCTTACCTCTTTGATATGCTACTTCCATCCTAGATAAGGAAGAGTGAGTATCTATGAGATGCTCCTTTCGGTCATGAGAACAAAACATTTCATCAAATCCTTCATTTTTATGAACCTGCAAAACATCCAATTTTTCAAAAATCAACTTTAAAATTTTCAAATAAAACATTGATTTCAGCTCTTATGTCTCCTATTCTTGTAGCTGATTTGGAAAACAAAGAAAAAACATCTCTAGAATTCTTACCAGCCTTGGAGATTCCTCTTGAATACCTTATGCACAATTCACAAACATCATCATATAACAACTGAAAAACATCACCTTTTCCTATCATATTTAAGAGTTCTAAAAATTCATCTTTGATCCCTTTAAGAAGGAGTGTTTTTAAGGTCTCTTTCTCCAAATGCTTATATTTTGATTTTTGAAGGTTATAATGAAATCGATCTACATAGTCCTCCAACCTTTCATATTCCCCTTGTATCATACCGAAAACATCTTCATTGGATTTGCAATAGTCTTGGTACTTCTTCAAGAATATGTTCTTCATGTCCTCCCATGTTTGGATGCAATTCCCACCTAGGCTCATGAACCATCGGAGAGCATAATATAAGATGTTCTTCATGTGTTTCTTCAAGGCTCCTTCTTCAAATGTTCCTGTCAATTAGTTAGTGAAATGGGTGGTGCTTACATCACCACTTAAGTGAAATCATGTGATTCATTTTTTTTTTAAATTTCTATTTTTCCTAATAATTCACACAAAAATTCAAACATCTATTTTTACTCTAGGTTCTTTAACAGTCCTGCTGGAAAGCGGACGGGGGAGCAGGGCTTTTACATGCTCCGTACGTAGGTCCTTACCTTCCGTTTTTAAGATCCAACTCTTCCCTAGCAGGCAGTCATCAAATTCACACTACTCTTTAGAAATGGCTACACTCTCCCCGGCAACGGCGCCAAAATGTGGAGTGATAAAAAGGTGTCTTGTGAACTCCTAATTACCTCACATTAATTATCAACCCAGGGACGACTTTTTATTTCAAGAGTGTACTCTGTCTGAGGCGGCTATTTACTTAAGAGTAATGTTTTGCAGTATAGTGCTTAAAACCCACAAGTAAATGAATGCTTGAAACAAAATCTAATTGGGACAGCAAGAAACTAAGATGTTCTAAACTAAAATCATTCATTCAAACAATCATCAATCGAGGATATAGTAGCAATAACTCTTTCCTCTAGAAATTGATGGAATAGAGTATGGACCATGGATCTGGGAGCATGGTAGCGTCCGCTGAAGCTCACGACAGCCTTGGACCTTCTCTCACACCAAAGCAATAAATGCAAGGAAATGGAATGGCAGCAAGTAAAAATGAAATAACAAAAGGAAATAGAACAACAGTAAATGAAACATCAATCAAAAGAACTACATCTCGCGAGTCAAAACCAACTTACTCACATTCTGCAATAAAATAACAATCTTCAAAAGCAATTCCAATGATCTTTACTTTACGAGAAGATATTTACAAATGAATTATGGAACAACATTTATCATATTTACACAACACACTTATTATAGCAATCTGATGTTTCCAAAGAACATGACTTCCATTTCCAAATGAAATAATATTGCTTTCGGGTTCCCACGAATAAGAGTTCAAAATGAATCCAATAGCAATATTTAATATGAAAGCTCTGTAACAGAAACAATCGGTTTAAATAGTGAACATGTAATCAACTCCGAAAAGATTCATTACGCAACATAGAGTCACTTACATAAACTTCTTGAATGAAACCATTAATGAATTAGTCGTAACAGAGCGTTGAACAGCATATAACAAATACATCAGATTACTAAACTATATAAACAATCCACACATGAAAAGATATCATACAACAGCAATTGTAAAGATATGATACACAATAGCAGCAACGTACTCCACCAGAGGCTGGGCCCTTAGCCGCCAGCGGATGCTGCGGGGTCACTTCAGAATGAGAAGAATGAACAGCACTCCCAAATCATTTATTAATCAGCCAATTGTGGAATCATTACAACAGCAAAAGCTTAAGAATTACAGCATGAATAATCCACCATCATTGTCCATCATTTCTCATTCCCCAAATCCATCATCACGTCTCTCCCCTCTCTGATCTTTGTTCTCATTTAAATAGAGAAAGATCAGAGAGTATAGATAATTACAATCATGATTTGTTTTACAAATTTAGGTTGATTCTAACCAGATGATCAACAAGAAAATATATTCCCTCTTATCTCTTCAACAAAAGCAAGACGAATTTGGGTTTACAGCTGAGATTTGGAGGGCGGCCGCAACTGCAAATCTGAGAAAATCGTGCTCAAAGAACCCTGTGTTTCTCCCTGTACAAGCCGAATTTGGGCAAACTGTTCTATATGAAGATAATTGGGCCCGTTCTGGCCAAACCCATGTTCCGGATTTTCCAAATTCGTCTTCATTTGCTCAGAATATCAACCGCAAAACTGTCACTCCTTAAACCAGCGAATTTCTGAGTTGGCAGATTTAAAAATCAAATCTTCAATCTGGAAGTTACCTTGGAGGCTAAAAATGGTGAATAATGTTATAACCAACTTATTAGAACTATCATTGGTAAAATAATGCATAATCATCAATTTATTAGAAATAAAGGAGAATAAATAATATTTATTCATGAGAGCATAAATAATTAATAAAATGGATTTAAATGATAAATTATAATAAATGACATGATGAAGAATAATAGAAATGGGTGGAATAAGTGTTCAAAAGTGATAATAATAATGGCATATTAACGACTCAACAAATGCGTAAGTTAAAACTACATAAATTTCTAAAGTAACCAGAATAGTCAAACTACAATAACAACATTTTCATGAAACATGTTGGCTCAGTTATATTATATAAAGTGAAAGTTCCATTCATACATACAACCATGATAGCCACTAGCCCCAATAGTGGAACATTACAGTCAACACGCCTGCTCCTCCAAAGAGATGTACTCGCTCTACACTGTGGAGAAGCCAAGGCTCTTCACGATACTCTCAAATTCCTCTCTAAGAAATTCTTAGAAAAATATTAGCTCCCAAAAGCCCCTTGTATGAGTTATGAGGTTCTATTTATAACAAAGGGTGGGGTGATCCTTAACATTTCCCTTTGTGACTCTTGGACTAACCTCATGACTCTTTAACTTCAGTACATAACTCTTTACATTACATATGATTATTTTTATTCCATGAATGACACTTAGAATTTCACTTTACATAATGTTTACCAAATGATACATTTTCCACATATACCCATGTGGGACAAAAATTGGCTTGAGTCATCTAGACAAGACAACACTAAGACTCAGATGGATGTGAAAAGACCAACTCATCAACCTCCTCTTCGTGATCCTTAGTGACGAACTGATGCCATGCTTGGTAGTCCACAATGGCATTGTGATATCGCCAATTTTTTGATTTTTTATTTAACAGGATTAACTAAGTTTATTGGGGAAGTGCTAAACATAGCACAATTTTGTAATGTGAGCATAGGAGACATTTTTGGTACATGGGACTTAGTAGAAATGAAAAAATCAATATTATTAGAATATGGGGGCCACCCCTCATGGACTACGCACCCCTTGGAGGAAAAATCGATTTTGTGGAAAGGAGGTCAAAATATTTGGATGAGGGACCCACGAGGAAAGGTGAGGCATCAATTATAAATAGACGGTTGAAGGAAGCATTACGGACCTTTTGATAATTTGACATTTACACATTGTTGCTCTAGCTGTTCATCTAAGTCACAAGTGTTGTTTAGCACCAGAGGTTTCCAAGAGGAAATCTCACCCTCTTCTTCGGTGGACCACGAGTGCCACCCTAGGGAGGTATTGTCATGACTTTGTTGAGACTTGGGGGACCAGTCTCAAGTGGTACGACTTGCCTTAGCTTCAACTTGGATGCAGAAGAAGAACCACACAACTCTTGGGTGAAGTGGGGTACTAAAATTAGAGGCTATACCATTACTGGGCAATTCCTTGTCCAAATTTTAGGTGAAGGAAGATAATTTATGGGAGTTGATATTGCCCTTCTCAGCAAGACAAATTTCTTTGGTTGGGCCTGTGTAAACTTGTCCCAGGATTGCGTAGACATTGGTGGAGATGATTGCGGGGAGGCTTGAGAGAAGGATTTAGGAGCTAAGTTGTTGGGATTTCATTTGGAGGGCCATTGGAGGAGGATTGTTGTAGTTTGGAGAGCAGAGATTGATATGAGCAACCACAGTAACATAATTCGAATTTGGTGGAGGGCCAAACTGTGAAAGGTCAAATTTTGAAGGTTGGAACCAAGGGAAACCCTTTCTGGGTTGTTCTATGTTATTGACAAGGATCTCATATCTAAAATTGCAAAGTTTTCTGGGCATATTTGAGGGGTCAAACAGGGGTCCCTACTCAGCCAACAACAAGAGGAGTTAGGGAAAATTTGGGCTGAAATTTCGAGGTCAACATTTGGTGAATTCCTTCGTGGGATTTTTGTGGGTTTTTTTGTGGAGAACTCAGTGTTAGTTTATTGGAATTTTCCGAGCACCAGAGGAGGCCTTACCAATAGTTCTTCACAACCAACAACATATTTCTGGTTAGTTTTAGTGCAGAGCCAGGACAGAGGTGCACTCTTTCCAGCACCTCATTGTACCCTCTTCATATTAAAATAAAATGGATTAGCAAAGCAATTTTTGGTGCAATTTCATGGACTGATTCATGTGTTTGATTTTCATGGTTTTTATGTCTATGTTTGCTTTGTTATTTACTGTCAATATTCCATAGGAATATTACAGTGGTACCAGAGAATGATCTTGGCCAGCTATGGGGAGGCTAGCAAGATCATGGAGGAGTTGATAAGGCAGAGCCAATGATTGGTGAGGCAGAACCACCGGATTCTAGAGGGGTTGCAATGACTGATACATAACCAACACATAAACCAATTACATACACACGCATCCCAACAGTACAACACCCACATGTATCGTTAGTTTGAACATCCTACCATGCCTCATTCCTTGGATGAAAAAGAGAAGGAGAAGGATAGTTCACGGGTTGGACCATCATGTAAAGGTGAGTAGTTAGAGGATGAGACCCGAAGGCAATTTTGTTGGTGGAAGCTTGGTTTTAGACATTAGGAGACTAATGAGGAGGTCAAACATGAGGCTCAAGCCTCACAAGGTTGTCAGGAGCAAGTAGATACACATAGCATGACAGAGGAGCCACCCTTGTGGGAGTTTACTTTGGTAGAACTGATTGACACATTGGTGGAGACAGTTGGGCACACACCCATGGGACCATCCATTGATGAGGTGCCAGTAGGCACAGAGGTACCCAGAGCTTTGACTGAGTTCCTAGATGATAGCTACATACAAAATCATGGAGAACACCTTGTGAAGCGTGAGCTAGATGAGGATGTTATGCTTGAGGAGGTATCTGTGGTGGGACAACTCGAGACTCTGATTGAGTCCATGATGGAGGAGGATGGGTAGTCATCTTTTGGGTCTGACATCAGCGTGGAGCAGATAGATGCATAGGAAGTTAGCGGAGTTGTAGTAATTCCATTTAGTAGCTCTCTTCAGGCTTACATAAATGGGGCTTGCAGTAATAATAGGCTACCTTTGTACATTGGAGGGAGAGTGCCTAAGTTGCATAGACAAATTTTATATGTTGACCAGGCCAGTGAGACGAAGCGACATGAGTTGCACTGGGAGTAACACTCACATGATGGACTTGCGACGTATTTGGGGACCCTTGCATTTGATCCTCTCATGGGGTTGAGTGGCACGAGTTATTTAGTTGGTACCTGATATAGCTGACTAGGTTTTTGGATACATCCATGGTTGGGAGCATAGTTCAGTAGGGGTCATGGTTTTCCAGAGGGGATCGATAGTTGGATCATCGTTGCGACCCAAGTGGGACTCGCCACCACTCCATGGATTGGGCCAGTCAGGGTAGTAACAAGATGGTGGATCCAATGATTGGAATCACCCCGATTTTCATATTCCCGCTAGTGTTTTCGGAAACACCCATGACAAGCCGAGCTGACATAGGGGTAGGAATACTCCATGAATTGTATTGGCATGTTGGCCATGTGTGGGGGCATAGGTTGATCAGTGTACCTTGGCAGGAGTTTGTCAGAGGTAGTTGCATTAATAAGCCATGATATAGTTCCTTGTATGGAGAGGAGGATTTCCAATGTATATATGGGGCACACTGGTTGCTGAGGAGCAACACCTTAGGGACACCTCCACAGGTACATAGAGAGATTCGCATGTTAGCTCTCTTAGGGAGGATCAATAGGGGAGATCAACTTATCCAAGATTATAGAGATCCATTCATCAGAGGACCTTGTGATGTGACTATGGAGGTGATGATGTCTGTCAGGTGCATGCTGAAGCGCACTATCACAACTTTAGGCCATGACACACAGGGATGCGTAGGAGCATCCAATGTTGAGCAGTGGTTGGAAGGTAGACATGGGGGTGCATTGTGGTGTGTCGTAGTGTGATGGATTGCGTTGTGGAGTAGGAGGAGCAGCTCACATCACATTGAGTACAGGGATACTTGGTGGTATTCAGTGAGATATGGTGTGACACAATGGGCTCTTGGAGCGTTTCCTCAAAGGAGACTTATGGGCATGGATGTTACATTTACCATCAAGAGCAGCTCATCCTGTTGATGGGGACGTTGTTGAGTATATAGGGACAACATGGTCAACTGAGTTAGGTCTTCAATTAGGTTATAAGTATATCCAAGGCAAAGGGAGGGACATCCATAAGATTACTCTTCAGTATCCCGACAAACTCTTGGTCATACCCTTGGGGACTTACCCATCCATCACGCTCCAGTATTGCTTACAGTCACAAGACATTTGGTTGTTGCCCTTTGATGCTCTCAGTACAACTAGTAGGACATGGGAGACTCACATTAGGCAGATCGATGAGACACAATGTATCATGGGAAAGAGGGAGACTCTCCAGTTGAGACATTTTGTGGGTGAAATAGCTGACAGATATTGGCTTAGGGATGGCATGGTTTACTATTGAGGTAGCACATGTTCCACCCTTGGGCTCACACTTGGGGGGGTGATTGCGAGGGAGTTTCATGATGCACTTTCAACGAGACAATCTAAGGAATTATATGAGCATGAGGTGCAGTGGATGGTAGACCTCGCTTACAGGTAGATGTTTGGACTCCAGGAAGTATCAACGTGTGCTTTTAGGAGGTAGGATCACATATTTCACGATGTGGTATGGCAAGTGCAGGGAAATTTTGAGTTCACCTGGTTGATTCAAGACATGCAGAGTCTATACATTGATTACATACATGGAGCAGAGATATGGAACAAGAGGGTTTCAATAGTCATCAGGACTATGTTGCAATGAATCTTGTTATGGGATCCGGGGATTTAGTCAGCTGATAGGTCACTCCACTTTGTGATGATCAAAGACATGGTAGAGCATGATCTAGTTCACCTTGGATTTGACACATGGGGGATCACTAAGACCTCCACTGTATGGTGAGGTAGATTTATCCTATTGTTGCTCAGGACCTTAGCAGTGGATGGATAGACATTTTCATCATGGAGATGCCTAGGTAGGATGAGCTTGACCTTCACATATTTTTTGCCATCATGTCCCAAGAGAGGAGGGTACAGTTTGGTTGCGATGGGTAGTATGTCATAGTCAGAGTGGCACAACACCAGCATGGTGGCACCCTTCTGATACTAGGAGGGGACCCAAGCATCACATTACTTTCCCAACTCAATGACCTTTAGGGATGAGCTGGCTACTACATGGGGAGATCATTTAGATCTTCCATTGGGCTTTAATGTCATTGATGGCATGGGTAACTTCATTAGCATGGAAGGTTGGTCACCAAGATGATATCCGGAGAAGCTCATGTGAGAAATACTTTATCTCTAGAGGGATTGGGTGGTATCTTGAATAGTTTACTCTTGGAGTGTATGAGATGGACTACTTGGTAGGACCGCTTCATAAGGGGTTGGACATGGTAACACATTATCATGATTCCCTACTCATTGACGGTATGTGGAGGAATTTTGGTACTTATACTTGGCAGGGCAGTGAATGGAGCAAGAGGAGCTTCATGTTGGACAGGATGGCTTGGGATCCTAGTATTGAGGAATTCCTTCATGACAGGATAGTGTAGAGGTCAGGGATGATTCAGTGGCATATCTGGGACCTTGGTATATTTTGTAGTTACAAAGGGGATCAACAACTAGAGAGCATGTTTGTTCAGGATTTTCTTGAGGACAAGCAATTTTTTGCGGGGAGGATTATGATATCCCCAATTTTGATTTTTTATTTAACATGATTAACTAAGTTTATTGGGAAAGTGCTAAGCATAGCACAATTTTGTAATATGAGCATTGGAGACATTTTTGGTACGTGGGACTTAGGAGAAATTGAAAACTTCAATATTAGTGGAATATGGGTGCCACCCCTCATGGAATACACACCCTTTAGAGGAAAAATTGATTTTGTGGAAAGTAGGTCGAAATATTTGGATGAGGGACCCACAAGGAAAGGTGGGGCGACAATTAAATAGAGGGTTGAAGGAGGCATTGGGGACCTTTTGACAATTTGAAATTTACTAATTATTGCTCTAGCTGTTCAGCTAAGTCAAAAGTGTTGTTTAGCATCAGAGGTTTCCAAGAGGAAATCTAACCCTCTTCTTCAGTGGACCACGAGCGCCACCCTAGGGAGGTATTATCATGAATTTGTTGAGACTTGGGGGACTAGTCTCAGGTGGTATGACTTGCCTTAGCTTCATCCTAGATACAGAAGAAGAACCACATAGCTCTTGGGTGAAGTGGGGTACTGAAATTAGAGGCTATACGATTACTGGGAAATTCCTTGTCCAAATTATAGGTGAAGGAATAAAATTTACGGGAGTTGAGAGTGCCCTTCTCAGCAAGACAAATTTCTTTGGTTAGGCCTGTGTAGACTTGTCCCAAGATTGTGCAAACATTGGTGGAGCTGATTGTGGGGAGGCTTGAGAGAAGGATTTAGGAGCTAAGTTGTTGCGATTTCATTTGGAGGACCATTAGAGGAGGATTGTTGTAGTTTGGAGAGCAGAGATTGATAGCAGAAACCACAGTAACATAATTCGAATTTGGTGGAGGGCCAAATTGTGAAGGGTCAAATTTTGAAGGTTGAAACCAAGGGAAAATCTTTCTGGGTTTTTGACAAGGATTTCATATCTAAAATTATAGAATTTTCTGAGTAGATTTGAGGGGCCAAATAAGGGTCCCAACTCAGCCAACATATAGAGGAGCTGGGGAAAATTTGGGCCGAAATTCCGAGGTCAACATTTGGCCAATTCCTTCGTGGGTTTTTGTGGGATTTTGGTGGACATCTCGGGTTTAATTTCCCAAAATTTTCCAAGCACCAGAGGAGGCCCTAGCAGTAGCTCTTCATAGCTAGCAGCATATTTCTTGACAGTTTCAGCGCAGAGCGAGGAGAGATCCACATCAATTTTGGAGGGACTTCTTATTATTCATTTGGGCTTAGCTAGTTTGCCTTGAGAAAGCCCAAGTGCACTCTTTCCAGCACCTCATTGTACCCTCTTCATATTAAAATAAAATGGCTTAACAAAGCAGTTTTTGGTGCAATTTCATGGACTGATTCATGTGTTTGATTTTCATGGTTTTTATGTCTATGTTTTCTTCATAATATACATTTATTCTACAAACAAACAAGAAATAAGTAAATATTTCTACTAAAATAATTTAATTTTGTAGCTCTAACATCCCCATGAACAACCTCAATTTTTATTCATTTATTTAGACCTGAAGAAATCAGGTATCATGGATACATGACGTAAGTTTGTAGGTTTTATTCCATTTAAATTAAAGGTGATTAACCCCTACCATATGAGAAATTCATTAATAATTCCCTCGTCACCCATGTATGATTAATTATACTACTAACCACTCATGTGCATATGTATGGTAACACAAAAACCCGGTGTCCGATGGGAAGTAATAACTCTTAAATATAGAATGTATTGTTAATGAAAATCCGTATGGAATTTTATAACATTAGGTTGTTCATGATTAAATATTTAACATCATTGTTGACCTAGTACAATGTTACATATGTTGTGTAACCACTTGTAACATTCCTTTTTTACCTCAAGAAAGAAAAGAATTACTTTTATATTTAATTTGACCGAGAGATACTCCAACACTGCTTTCATCTTAAAGCAATTCCTAACTATGTAGGCAAGGAAATGTATGTCAAGTCCATTCATAATGTTTGGTTACTTAATGTCCTTCTTTTACAAGGCATCCACCCCGTTGAGTTCATGAACTCACTAGACTATAAAGTATGAGCATGATGTGCTCAGTTTTATATTTGATTTACATCTCTATAATGATTAGTTGATATAATTTTCATCGTATGGATTTATATGTGACTTAAAGACTAAGCACTTTCCACATTAATATATTATCACCTAACAAAGGTCATGATTCTTAGCTTTATATCCACTTTTTCATATGGTTTCTTCGAATTTTCTTGAAATCCAGCTATTCAGACTAACTTGCAGTGTACTTGGGCTTCTCTCCTCGCTCCATGGGTCGATGATCTAACGATTGAGATTCAAGGGTTGCGATTAGAGGGTTCTGATGAGAGGAGGAGTTTCCATGGTAACTACCTCACTCTCCCCTCAATGCAGCCTCAGTCCATTTGCAATTTTTCATATAGGAAACTAGGCTTTGCAGTTCGGTTCTTCCTCCATATAAGTTGCAGTCATGTATCAATTCTTTGTAAGACATTCCCAGTGATTATTGCTATAGATTCCTCATAGTGATGCTTTTATCCCTCATATTGATCAATTACCAAATTTTTATGGTTTGGTGTGCTAACCCTTGTCAATTGTTTTACCTAGGGAGTTTTTCCTTTTTTGTGTTTTGGGACATTGGTTCTAAAGATGAATTTAGATAGGGGTCTTAATCACCAAATCATAATTATGGTGATATTATATCTGTAACTTCAATTTTATTTTTCCATGGTTTCCTTTCTTCAACACACATGCTATTATAAAGAAACAGTTAAGAAATCTCGTTGATCGAGCTAACAATCTTTATGGAAATTTCTAGGTATTACATTGATGATACCTCTCTCTTTTTCCTTTGTCTTAACAACTAGAAGTTCACCTAACCCTGTTCCCTTACTTCTATAGGTTTTCTTTTGTTCTGAGTTTATTATGGAACGTGGCCTGAAGTTTCTAAAGGCTGGTTCATCCTCTCATGTTCATCCTTGGTTGTAGAGTTACAAAATTATGCCTTCAAAACCTACCCAAACAAAGTTATTAAAATTTTTATTTGTTTGCTTGGATTATAGCTTGTTGATTTGGTTTGAAATAGTTCTCCAAGGTTTTATGGCCCCAAACCTTATATTTTAATACACAAATTCCAATTTTGGTTCAAGAGACTGTGTGAACTAAAGCTTAATGTCCTGTCGAGGATTTGTTAAGAGTGACAGTAAGCATTTGAATAGATTATTTGCTATGGAATTCCAACCATGACAGTAAGCACCCCCATTTATTAATTTTGTATGTATGATTTTCTTGCAGCGGGATAAAACCCTTGGTTGATTTTTCGCCTATGTTTCTCTAAGGTTCGACTTATATATATGTGTGTGTGTGTGTATTGTTTTTCTTACTGTGCTCCCAACGATAAGAATTCCATGTTCAGACTATTGCTTGTGTACTACATTATTATAATATGTCATGGAATTATTGGGCTATACTTGGTTACCTACAACTATGTTTTCAAGAATCTCTAATTGACTGTTTTTGGCTATTCAATTGAACAAGGTTGTGTGTATAAGCTTCAATCAATGTATATGGATAGTTACACAGTTGTTGTAGTATACTCTATTTCATATGTGATATTATAGCCCAAACATTAGGAGATATTTACTTTGCTAAATAATTTTTAAATTGTGGACAATATTTATATTAGTTATTTAAGTTTCCATAAATACGTATGATATCCTTGTTTATCTTATATTATTTGGAGTTCATCTCTTCTTTTTCTTTCATTAATTTGAGATTGTTATCAAGGTTTAAAGAACCATATAAAAGTAACTCGTTCTTTCTATTTTTTTGGGTATTACATTTTTTATATAAATAAATAGGTCAACAAAGAATTTTTTGAAAATGTAGCAAGAAAATCTTAGTTTGACTTTGCCTTGGTCAAACTATAGAAAATTCAAATTTCTATTTTAGTGTAAATCTTGGAGGTATTTAATTAAGGTGACATGGCACTTGTCACTTAGTTAACTCAATTAATTCAATCTTGGGGAGCTTGAGTTCAGTTCAATATGATTGATTTCTAATTTGTAGTAGTATATTTCAGTTAATTTGAGTTATTGTCTGTTGAACTAGTTATAAGTATTAGAATAACTAGTGGAGGTCAAGTTATGGAAGTGGAACTTCAACCACACTCATTGATCAACCGGTTAACTAATTAATCAGCCCAAAATAATTGTTGCATGCAAAGAATTTAAGCTACCCAGTTGAGATGGATATTCCAAGGTAGTGTACTATAAATTGTAACATATTCCAATGTGTAAAGGTGGTGCATGTAGTCATAGGAAGGGCCTAAGGGAATTGTGCAATTCAATAGTGGGAAATTCCTAAATAATAGGGGCCAATTTCTCAGAGAAATGGAACACTGAAATAGGAGCATGGAGGGCTTGAAAATTGGCTAAGTGTTGGCCAGAGTCAGTCAGTCAGGCAGAGGGATAGACTATACACTTGCAAGGCGTGCTGAGGCTTGAGGAAGCATATGTATTTCATCTCTATTCCCCGATTAATGCAATATATATAGTAAGAGGTTTTGAGTAGTTTATTTCCCCTATATAAATACATGTGCATGTTGTTGAAGAATCTAGGGAAAGTGAAGTTAATGAGATTCTTCTAGCATGATAACTATTTGTGAGGTGTTTTAACTTTTTCTTCTTATTCCAATCTTCACTTGTTATTATTAGAGCATGTATTCTTCATTTCATCAAATAGCTACCAAAACAAAGAGACAAAACATAAGATGTTGGCTTTTTGCTAGGGCCAAAACCTCACACTCTTAGAGAGGAAAACATGCCCAAAATTCTTCTTATAGAGATTCCAATTGATGAATACCAAGACCATGACCCTTGACCTATTAGGCCACTCCAAGACTAAGACACCAATCCTTTGCATCATTACTTCCGAGATCATCATCATGGTTGCACCATTGAGGCCATCACTGAGATCTTCCTTCTTGCTACACCATGACTGCTCCATTGAGATCTTCATCACTGCTGCACCAATCCTACACCTTCAATGAGGTCTTCATCATGATCTTGTCCTTGTCTTCAATAGGATCATGATTGATATCATGATTACAGTGACGTCGAGGACATGACTGTCTCTAGGATATATGCTACACCAAGGTTCTTCCAAAATGTATGTCGAGACTTATGAATATGCCTTCTTCTACACTGTGATCTTCACCGAGACTGTGACTATGTTTTCCTTGCACCGAGATTTGCTACAACTATGCCGATATTGTATCATTGTGACCCTTTAACTAGGCCAAGACTTCAGAGATGTTTTCGAAGATATCACTGTAATTGTCACTGAGATTTCAGAGGTATGTTGAGATTCTGTCCTTATCCAAAGTTACAGAGACTTGTCCGAAGTTATTTTTTTCTGTGGTGACTCTAGCTGCATATAAATAGTTGTTTGACACTATATTTGAGCCGACATGTCCACCAAAAGGATGTGTCTCCATATGTGATCCGACTTGACATTATATATATATCTATATCTATCTATCTATATATATATATATATATATATATATATATATATATATATATATATATATATATATATATATATATATATATATATATATATATGTATGTATGTATGTATATATATATGTATATATGGAGAGAGAGAGAGATTTTAGGCCGACATAAATGCTTTCTTCATCATTTTTCTTGCTGCCTTCTTCAAGAGGATTGTTCTTGTCTTGGAGGGTTGATCTAGACACTAGGTTGACTCATATACATTACATATATGCTCAAGAATATCTCTTTAACATTTTCTTTGACTTTGTCACTTTCCTATAGCACTTCAACATCTGTTGGACCTATGTAATGAGAAAGAAACTCATTTTATAATTTACAAAAATAATATTTCTTTTCTTTTACAAGTACAAATATCAAAATTACATTTATGAAGACTAAGCCTAATTACATTTTCTTCAACACATGTATGATGTTTCCTTTTTCATGTCTATGATATGTGTTCTAGATAGTGATTTAACTTCCGCATATCAATAGAGCAGCTTCAAGTCTTCAGATTTAGTAAATTTCATGAGAAGTTTCCCATCTACGCATTAATTTCCACATGGTATCAGAGTGGGAATCACTGTAGAGTAGAGATTTCAAAGTTGTCATTACAGGAGAACTAATAGAAAATGAGGAGATTAGTGAATAGGTGACTAAAAAAGTTAGTCACCACAACTTTTCCATGTGAAATACTACCAAAAATGAGAAATATTAAGTGACCCAACTAAAAACGACTAACATAAATGACTAATTTAGTCTCAGGTTAAAATATACTACTAGTTAATAAGTAATACAACTAAAAATGACTAACGTGAATTACTAATTTAGTTTAGGAACAAAAATACAACTACCTAACAGGGACTACAATAATACAAATCATTCATTTATATTAGTCATTTTAATTGTGCATGAAAGCTTCAAGATAATAGATGGAGATCCATGTGAATAGAAGCTATTCAATAATATTTTCCTAAAAAAACTTGAGAGTGTGCTTGGGTTTGTAAAATAAACACATAAAAACCTTAAAAAAAAAGTGTGCCTAGATTTATAACATAAGTACATATCAAAACTTTCCATAGCAATAAATGTTCCCTATATTTCTAAGGGCTCTTATGGCCACATCAAGATATTAGTGAAACTTTAATGTGATTGGTGCAAATATAGTTCATAACCTCTTCTCACCATATAAATTCAACCCTAATTTGAGTATCCCACATAACCATTAGAATATTATAAATATATTTTTTAAAGAAAACATGTATATAGATTTAGGTTTATATAATGTAAATACATACTATAACCTCTTGGTGCCATGAATTTGAACCTAGGGTCATATGGCTTTATGGAAAATAGAAAATGCAAGTCAAACACTTTTTACTTCCAAGGAAAAAACCAAATAAAGGGGGCTAATGTGTCATAGGGTTCTGAAGGACCCAAAGATGATTTCTATTTACTCAACATTCAATGGAAAATAAAGGACATGAGTGAGAGAGGATATTCCAATGTCCGTGGCACCTGGTGCCCACAATTGCTACTGATATTAGGGATGTCTCTAGAAAAAAAATAAGTCGTGAGAAAAGAGGTATAAATGGAATTTCTATGAAAAGTGGTGGCATGGCATCGTCAATGGATCATTGCAGGAATCCCAAAACCCAATTCCATCCCAACGGCAATGGAGATGTGAACCCCAACTTGACAAGTATGCTCATTCACATTCTTCTATTTATCCATATATATTTTATTTATTTCTTCATCTTCTTGTTTCTATTTTTAAAGCCTCCTATCTTGGCATTTGATTGAGTAGAGAGGTTGTGCGAAAGAGGGATAGATCAGTAACACTTATTATGATTCCCTTCTTGTTGCTTTTAGGGTAAATGACAAGTGAAGGTTGCAGTAATTGCTATGTTCTTCCTTTTGTGGTTGTGTATCAATAATTTTTTTTTAAGGTTTCATTTCAATTTTTTCTAAGAGGTGAGGCCTTCATATGTGGTAGAATTGACTTGGAAGAATGCATCACACATAGTTTTTGGTTAAATTTCTAGGACAAGTTTTTTTTCCCTCAAAATCACCCAGAAATTTCACATGGCCCAAACTGCTTATTTATGCCCCTGAAGAAGTGAATATTGATGGTTGGCTTAATGACATGCCACCATATTCACTAGATAACCACAATCTTATTTAAATATTTTCCCGTTTTGTCAACTACGATTTACCATTTCGAAATTATATCATGTTCCCCACCTCTACTATGACAACTAATGGTGGGAAAAAATTCAAGGAATGATAATATTATTCGGAGGAAAATAACATTTACATTTGGCTGAGTGAATCAAATGTGCTATAAAAATGTCTTATTTATTTAATTTATGTACCTAGAGATAGTTTCATACTTAAATACTTCATAATATCATGCTTTTTACAAATGTACTTTCCATGCTAGTGTTTCCTAATTAAATAAAAATAACTTCACCTAAACCAATTCCTAAATTTACTTTTACAAAAGTGGTTTTCCAAAATCACCATTTGTACATTAATTGATGCATTTGGAACTATATTTCCCATGAAATGCTACCTAGAAAACAATCTAGGTCACCTCCTCTCTCAATCTTATTTTTATTTTTCTTAGAATTTTCAACTAATGGGAATTTGTGGTTTGTGGAATATTTCATATATTGTTTTGTCCACTAACTAACTTTAAATCTTTGGTACATTTTGTTCTTGTCAAACGAAAGTTTCTTCTATTAGAAGATTAAATGAGATCCACTTCAACCTTCATTTCTCCGAGGACCCTAAAGTGGAAAACCTTATGTCACTCTATGTCTCTCAATACCATTAATGACTTTACTCATTCATTGCTTCCTATAAGTTTCTTATTGAAATCAAAGGTGACCAACTTTTTCTAATGGTTATACTTTTAGTGGTACCCTTATTCAATGGCATGGTCGATTTTGCAAATCTTTGAAGTCTAATTCTTATTCAATTCACATTTCCAAGGATAGTGTTCCTTTTATTTTTTTCCCTTCAGCTGTTTCACCTACCCCATTCATCATAAATGCAGTTTAAGGGCCTTTCTAGGAGGTATTTTTTTTCACATTGGCCTGCTAAGATTGAAGAGACTATTGTTGTTGTTGTCAAAAAATTATTCAAGGATATTCAAGTAACATGTTCATTGGCTAGGATTACATATGTTGATTGCATATGTACATATTTAATTCCATTTATTCTATGAAATCTTGTGAGATCGAAGCGCTATCTAGTCTTTAACAAATTAGATCTGCTCCTTCTTAGTTATTGCATTGTATGAAATGGATTGGTTCTTTCTATTCAAGTTCTTGTAAATATTGAATCTTGTGGGGCTTGTAATTAAAAAATAAAATATCCACTATTTCCTGTAGTGGTATTCCAAAAATCTTAAATTGGCACTAGTTGTTTTCTTTAGTCATCCTATTCTTCTATGAAAGATGGAAATATATCTAAGAAATTCTTTAGTTTTTGAAGGAGGGATAAAGATTAAATGGATGGTTTCCAAGACTAGCACTTGAGTATGCTTGGAATAGTCCACAATAGTCACCTAAAATTGGTCCAAAAGTAGACTGAATAAAAATATCAAAAACTATTAGAACATATTGGAAATCATGAACTTAGATTTGAAAAACTCTGAAAATATCCAAAACATTGGCAACCCAAAAATCTAAAGAAAAAATGGAAATATTGGGAGCAATATTTTATATCTGCAACACTTATTTGAATTGCACTAATAGACATGCACAAATTGAGAGTCTAGCAAATATTAAGGAGCTTGTAGGGCTTGGGTGCAAAGGTTCAGGTTTGGTTGTAAAGGGAAATCTCAAATCTTATGATAAGGGACCTAACACCTAATGCAAGTGTTAGTAGGTTAATATATCTCACAGGTTTTCTAAACATATATTTTCCAACCCTACTTAGAGGATAATCATTAAGGTATTTGGACAAGTTGACCCTCAAGCAAACTATTTTCTTGGGACAATGTAAAAAAATCCTTATGGTTGTGATAGATAACTCCACCAAGAGGCATATAAATATATTTGAAGAAAGGCCAATATTACAAGGTAGGCCAAGAAACTAGACTCACATAGGGAAACACAATTCAACACTTTTCTTGACATAGAAATTATTATATGATTGCAAGAAGATGAGGTTGTTTCTACAATCCCAAGGATTGGGGGTAAAAATTTCATACCAGGAAGAATTGTTTAGAAAGT
The DNA here is from genome assembly GCA_031772625.1 of Pinus tabuliformis. Taxonomy (NCBI): domain Eukaryota; kingdom Viridiplantae; phylum Streptophyta; class Pinopsida; order Pinales; family Pinaceae; genus Pinus; species Pinus tabuliformis. The sequence goes on from CM062818.1 coordinate 1,480,044,540, forward strand.
AAAGTGATTTTTTATTTATTTTTTTATCGATTAGGCTACAATTGGTCTCACAAATCCGAGAATCAGACTTCTGCACCTTGTTCATCTAGGCCTTGACCATGGCCTTCAAGGTAATGTGGCACATGGAATGGCAAGAAATGTATGTTGCAAATATTGACCACAAAATAAATCATATTTAGAAACAAAGATATCTAGTAGGGTTTCATCAAGATTAGGCCCATTAGCTTGTGGAATATTTTTAGGTTAAACTTTTGTGGCCTTTTCAGTGGAAATCTCTTGATATATTTATCTAGACTTGATTTTGATGACAACAAGATGAACTATTGAAAATGGATTTGTCAATAGAAATATTGGATTTTTCTTTGATTGAGTCATTATCAACTCACAAAAGAATATAGCGATAAGCTAAGCGAATTGAGGTTGCCCCTCGCTAGGTAGGCAACATGACTATTAGTAAATTCCAGGGAAGGACATAATTAACAAGCAGATGCATGAAGTCACAAACCCATAAGATTTTTTAACTCCTAATGATCTTATACTAGTAACAAAAAAAATCAATTAACCATTTTCAAATGAGATGAACACTATTTTTTTGTTTCCTTTCCCTTATGAAAAGTTCTTTAGGTATTAAATAGAGAGGTACTTGGTTATGTTAAGCAAGGGGTCCTTAAAGAAATGATGATGGAAGGATAAGCCTTGAGCATGGTGGCTATCCAAAAGGAACTCCCCTCTAGCTTCAAACCTAATTTTCCCTCTCTTGAGATGAAAATGTTCAAGGATTATCTAGAATATTGAAATATAGTTTGGTTGCTAGTTTATTTAATATTATTATTGTATAGACATTTTCTACAATGGACTTTGTAACATTGATATTAAGCAATTTTTTAATTAGTTTTTCATCATACATGTTCGAAAGTTCATTTTAAATAAGTGATTAACAATTTTTTAACTAATGGTGTCCTATGGTTTTTGCTTGTGAAACTTGTATTATGTGCTTTGTGGATGATAGTGACGTAGACACTAATTTCATGTTAAAATAAGTAATGAAGTTGTTATGTTAGTTTATTTTAATTGATTACATAGAAGTGATGGACTAGTGAGGTTGTTGTGCTACATCCTTGCTGGGTGATTAACTAATGTTTTTTTTCTCTAATATTTGTATATGGGTGGATGAGGTTGTGCCAGATGCTCCTTGGGTGATCATAAAAGAGTTTTTAGACAAGCACCAAATTGACTATGTCACTCATGACACCCTTCAGTATGACATTTACCCCTTTAACTTAGAAAAATTTTCTTTATTTTAAAAATATAGTTACTTGTTAGTGGAATCATGAAATGGAGACCAATGTAGACATGTTTTGGTTGGTTTTAGCTTTTTATCTTTTAATATTCTTAGCCTTTGGAGACATCTTAAATATTCCAATATGGTTATTCAACTTCCTGATTGTAGAATATTGCATCACTAGTATGTGCAATGATAATCCATTTTTCTTATGCAAATATGTCAAAACTTGATCTAGTTGTGAAAAAATACTTTGATTAAAATTTTACAAGGAATGATACCATCATGGTAGTGAGCCCAAAGATTGTACTAACTTTTCAATTGTGTCTTTCTCAACTAGAGGAACATGTGGCATTGACCACCTCATATTTTGGATATTGTTAGAGTTTGTTAGGGTTTTAGTGGAGGTTATTCATTGTTTACTCCAACCTAGGCTAAATCTAGGATTTTATTGTTATTTTATTGTAATGGAAGTTGATCTCCTCTCCTATATATCCCATATAATATAACCTCTTCCTCATTTGAACTCATGGTTGGATTTTGATAGCTCTCCCTTTTGGAGCCTAATAGACATATCTTTCATGGTGCAACTTGAAGTGTAAGGGTTTCTTCCCCATTCAAAGTGTGTCACCATTCTTCCTATTTAGCATGTTGCTAATGGATTGTAGAATAACCTAGAACTTTTTAATTAGGGCTATAGAAAGGAAAATTTGTCTCATTGGAAGGGTTTTATGTTAGAATTGTATTCCTATATCCTCCATTGATGTTTTATGCATGATTATATTACATTAATCAGATCATCTCTTCAAAGTAATAGCTTTTAATACTTCATTGTATGTGGCACACCCTAGTTTACATTGTTTTTATGTGGCACCACTCTTGGGACATCCTAGCTGATTTCTACATTCATTTTTCAGCATGTTAGGGTTTATTTGTGGCATGTGCATGCAGTCCTAATTTCCATAACCTTTCATGAACTAGCCCCTTTCTTGAACTAGCCTCCCTTGACTCCATTTTCCTTGGGGATTGGAACTAGTCTTCATGGTCCTCCCATCACCCCTTCTTTATAATATACTACAACACAAAAAAATATTTTGCTGAAGCTACTCTTCCAAATCACCTTCTTTTGTCTAATTTTTAGTAATCCTATCCTAGGGAAGCCTCCCTTGAGTTGGAGAAGAGGCAACCTAAAGTGTAGAGAGGGAGTCATTGAGATTATAGTGGGTGACCCCTCTAAGTTATAGTTGGGATAGCTTTGTTCTTTGGGGATTTAATCATACATGCTAGTTCAAGTTGTAATAGAGGGCACATGCATGTCTCCAACATGCATGCACCAACCTCAAACAATTTTTCATTTTAGTTATTTCTAGAATTATAAAGTTGTTTTCTATCTTTAGTTAAGTAATAATTCTTAATTAGGAAAGTGCATGAGTTAGAGGTTTTTCCATATTTAGAACAGGGTGCAAATCCCTAGGAGTGAGGCACTTTCTTTCATGCATGCATTACCTCCCCATGGAAGTTCTATTCTAGGAAATTGACATAGGTTGGGGCCTTGGGTGCTCTATTATATACACCCTAGTCCAAGAAATGTTTGTCGAGTGATCCAACAAATGGAAAATGTTTTTGAGACTATTGGTGGAAGGATTTCCATTAAATATTACAAGCACAAAATGAGAATTTTGATGAATAACTTCAGGCATAAATGCAAAAAATTAATGACCCAAGGTCAAATCAAGAAAATCTTGACTTCCAAGGTCAAATCCAAGGTAAAAATTTTGCTGTACACTGTAGACTAGTGTGCCTCACCCAATATAATTGAAAGTAGGCATATGCTAACATGTAACCAGCTAATTACATAACACTTGTTGACACCTAATCCGAAACGGATGGGTGAACTGGACAGTCATCAGGAAGATGAACTGGTCCGTTGTATTTATGTATATAAATATGAGTTAGCTAATGAATAATAACATCAGTTTTCTCTCCCGCTCATTCTGGAGTTACCTTGGCCTGACATGGTATCAGAGCACAGGTCCTAGAAATAGTTGTAACTCCTGCTGTTCTGAGGGCTGCTCATACCTGAGCGCTGCTCTGCCCTGACATCCTGAGCGCTGCTCTGCTCTGACTGTTTAATTTTCTACGCATCAGTTACATTTCATTGAGGACGTTGTGGAATTCCGCTCCGCTTCCGACTATCTCTGCCGGCTTCCAAGTCTACTTGCAAAAGCCATTGTGCCCCCTTGACATGCATTAAACCATCATAGTATTTGCGCCCTAGCCAGAGAGTCATTACTCATTTTCTGAGCGCGAGAGCCATTGCCCATCCTTCGTTTTTTGTGCTGGTCTGTATAGGAATCCACCGTCGGATGTTTTCTGAGTTGCCACGGCCTCCGTCGAAACTCAATCAACTGCTCTGAAAATTGGTGTCATTATTCATGATACTTTCATCGCTGTGGAAGAGGCGCGGGGTCATTGCCAGTCTATAGGTTTTGGTTTTTCTTACCCTAAAATATTGCTCTATCGGTTGTCGGAGTCTCAGTCCGACCCTCTCAATCTGTGGAAAACAATTTATTTTGAAGGGATTTGTCGATCAAATCAATTCACAATAAGGAGATATAGCCCAGTGAGGAGACACGACCACTGCTTGTCTTCTCCGAACTTATCCAGGAACTGCTCTTTGGGTGTGTTGATCTCAAAATCACCCACGAGATAATCTCTGTCATTGAGCATCTGAAGAACTGTACGTCAGATTCTGAAGAGCTTGTTTGTCTGCTCATCCAGCGCGATTGCGAGCTGCTCAGCTTAATTCAGTCGCCTTCAAAATGGCGTTACCACTTGCCATTGCTTTATAGATCATTAGATTGTAATTCGATTTATAAATAAAGTGGAGAATCTACTACTAGCCTTTCAAGTTTAATCTTTTTATAAATGAGACTGGTATTATTAGAACAGCAAGAACGGTTTCCGATTATGGTTTGAGATTTTTGTAGGTCAAAGTGATATGATATGAAAGAAAAAGTCAAAGTGATATTATTGCAACAGCAAATGGGAATGAAGTTCGAGATTTTTATTTGAAATGTTTGAAGTCAAAGTGATATTATTTCAGTAGTAAATGAAGTTCGATTTTTTTCATAAGTCAGCATTATGATATTTAGGGACAAGAAAGAGGATTGCTTGAGATTTTATAAGGCAGAATGATGATATTTCTGGTTTGTGATTCATATCACGATATCATTTCACCGACAAATAACAACTGTACATTTTGGTTTTACCTCCACTAACCTAGAAGTCTTTTATCAACATAAGTTTTTTTTAGTAGAGATATTTTTTTACAGAATGCATTCAATCATTTCTATGGTAGGAATAGTTCTCACTGGCAAGGAGAACTATTCAGAATGGTCTCGGATGGTAAAACACACCCTCATCTACAATGAGTTGTGGAAAGGAGTGTGTGTCGGAGAAGAAGACAAAGACCCCGTGCAGCCTACATCAGATAAAGAACTTGCCATTTGGGAAAACAAGAACAGCAAAGCCTATGCATTGATCGTAGCATCTGTAAATGAAGAAGTAAGTCGTCATATTTCATCCTATTCCACTGCCTTTGAAGCTTTACAAAAGCTGAAAGAACTCTATGATACACATTCTGCACTTGAAGTTGTTCAGCTCATGATTAAACTCTTCACTCTTGAACTGAAAAATAATGATCCTCTTGCTCTTGCATCTGAAATAAAGTCTATAATGCATGATATTAAATCCACTAAGGTTGAGCTGGATATCTCTCTTATTTCCTTTCTCAAAGCACTCTATCCTACCTACTCCAATTATCTTGAGTCTTTACAAGCAAATGGAAATCTTAAAGATATAACCTTTGACTCTCTTGTGAAAAAGTTTGCTGAAAGAGAGAAAGCCTTTGGAAAGAAAAAAGTCCCTGAATCTTCTGAAGAGACTGTTTGCCTTGCTCATAAAGAAAAGCATCCTGCTCAAGATTCTACAAGAGGAAGAGGTGGACGAAGAGGAAGAGGAAGATACTTCAGAGGCAGGGGGGGCAGACATCCTCAAGCAGAAAAGGCAGATCTGCATTGCATTCGCTGCAAACGAAATGGATCACATGATGCTTCTACATGCAAGCTACCATGGGACAAAGTTGAGCAGAGAAGAAATCAGCAGAAAGGTAAAACTGATGACACAGACAAAGGTAAAGCACCTGAATCCGCTCATTATATTGAGGCACAATGTAACATTGGAGTAAATGAAGATTTGTTTAATGCTTCACTTGCTTCTTCGAAAAATGACTGGTTGCTTGATTCAGGAGCAACCTATCATATGACTCATAGGAAAGATTTTTTTGAAGATTTCACTGACAATGTTGATGGAGCAGTATACTTTGCAGATCAGTCAAAAATCAAGCCATCAGGGCTTGGCACAATCAGGCTTAAACTGCCTGGTCTTCTAGACTTTCTTCTGGATCATGTTCTATATCTCCCACAGCTCAAGAGAAACTTGATGTCCCTGGTCCACATCCGCCAGCAAGGTCACTCCATTCATATGTTTGATGGCAAGCTTGAGGTAAGAAAGGCATCTGACCACTCACTTGTCATGAGGGGAATAGAAGAAGAAAGACTTCTTAAACTGCAAGGAACCTCTGCTCATGCACAACATTTCTCATATATTTCTCATCATGAAGAAGGTACACTTCCATCAAGTTTATTATGGCATGCTAGATTTGGACATTTAAACTATGATAGTCTCCGCTTGTTGAAGAAAAATGGTGTTGTTGGTTTGCCTACAATTCCTAGAAAACATAAGCAATGTGATGCTTGCATTCTAGGAAAGCATAGCAAACAGTGTTTTCATGATTCACATTCAAGAGCACATAGGAAGCTTGAACTCATTCATTCAGATTTATGTGGTCCAATACCTGTTCCTTCTGCAAATGGAAATAAATATATCATGACATTTATTGATGATTACACCAGAATGTGTTGGGTTTATTTATTGAAGAACAAATCTGATGCTTTTCAAACATTCAAGAATTTTCATAAATGGATTGAAAATGATGCACAATCTCATATTGGGTCTATTCGCACTGATAATGGAAAAGAATATACATCAAATGAATTTGAACACTATCTTCGCCAACATGGGATTAAACATCAAACAACTGTGCCTTATAATCCTCAACAGAATGGTGTAGCAGAAAGAATGAATAGAACAATCTTGAATATGGTACGATCCATGCTTTTCTTCAAAAATGTAAAGACAATGTTTTGGGCTGATGTTGTTCTATGTGCTGCATATATAAAGAATAGATGTCCATCTAGTGCTATAAGAAACAAGACTCCTTGTGAATTGTGGTATGGACATGTTCCTTCGGTAAAACATCTCAGGATCTTTGGTTCCACCTGTTATGCTTTAATACCAAAGGTACATAGAAACAAACTTGGTGCTATAAGTCGTAAGTGTATCTTCCTGGGGTATTCAAACACATCTAAAGCATATCGCCTCTATGATGAAGTAAATAAAAAGTTTGTTTTATCTAGAGATGTCATTTTTCTTGAATCATCCAAATCTGACAGTGTTGTTGAGCGGCAACTTGATCGCTTGGATAGATTCACAAAACCAAAATCATTTCAAGAGTTTGATAATCAGATTCCACATCTTGAAGGGGGGATTCCTATACTAGATCAACATGTGGAATCTTCTTCTGAAGAACAATCTCCCCTGCATGATACTCCAACAACGGATGATGCTTTAAGTGATGTAATTGATAGAATTGGGAGACTCAATCTTGATTCAAACCCAACTCAATCAACAGAGCAGCCTGGACCATCTCAGAAAGGTCCCCCAAAGTGGCTAACAAAGACACTTGAAAGTGTTCATCCTGATGAAATTGGAAAAACAAGAACCAGAAATACAAACCGAAAAGATGGAGGTGATGTAGATAACTCTAATTCACCTGTTGATATGGATGTTACTTATGATTGTGAATTGAACTTGTCTACAGATTTTGAACCAACTTCCTTCAAAGAAGCTGCTTCTCATAATGAATGGAAAGAAGCGATGCAGAAGGAGTATGATGCCCTCATAAAGAATGGCACTTGGAAGCTGGTTGATCCTCCATTTGGAACCAAACCAATTGGCTGCAAGTGGGTCTACAAGAACAAGTACAAAGCTGATGGCTCACTTGACAAGCACAAAGCTAGACTTGTGGAAAAAGGTTTTGAACAAAAGGAAGGGGTCGATTATGAGGAAACTTTTTCCCCCACAGCAAAATGGGCCACCATCCGGACACTCTTTGCACTAGCTTCTCAGAACGGTTGGAAAGTCCATCAAATGGATGTAAAAACTGCATTCTTGAATGGAGATCTAAAAGAGAATGTTTTTATGTCCCAGCCTGAAGGATTTGCTGTGAAAGGACATGAACATAAAGTATGCAAACTTGTGAAGTCCTTGTATGGCCTCAAACAAGCACCACGAGCCTGGTATGAAAAACTAACTGAGCATCTTCTGAAACTCAACTTCAATCATTTTGATCTTGATGATGCAACTTTATTTGTCAAGAAAGTTGGCAAAACAGTTGTATATCTTGTGGTATATGTAGATGATCTTTTAATGACAGGGAACAATGAAAGCTATATTGCATCCATAAAGAAAGAATTAGGAAATTTTTTTGAAATGACTGATTTGGGCTATGTTCATTACTATCTTGGCATTGAAGTAACCCAACATCCAAAGTCCATATTTCTTTCTCAAAAGAAATACATTGGAGATTTGTTAAACAGATTTGGCATGACAGAGTGCAATCCCCTTTGTACTCTAATGGAACAAAACTTGAAGCTCAAATCTATTGAAGGAAAGGAATTTGAGGATGCAACAAAGTATAGACAGCTTGTAGGAAGTCTCATCTACCTCACTACTACCAGACCAGACATTTCATTTGTTGTTGGAATCCTCTCCAGGTTTATGAAAAAGCCTTGTGAGGTCTGCTGCAAAAAGAGTTTTAAGGTACTTGAAGGGAACTCAAGACCTTGGAATCAAGTATACACAGGTGGACGACTTCAACTTGATTGGATACTCTGATTCAGACTTTGATGGAGACAAAGAAACTGGGGTATCTACTTCAGGATATGCTATGAGTCTTGGATCAGGAGCTGTCTCCTGGAGATCACGCAAACAATCAGTACCAGCAGATTCCACAACAGAAGCAGAATATGTGGCAGTAGCTGAAGCAACGAAAGAAATTGTGTGGCTCAGGAAAATTCTTGAAGATTTGCAGGTAAAACAAATACAATCAACTCCACTCATGATTGATAACACATCTGCAATAAAGTTGGCTAAGAACCCAAAGTTCCATGATTGTACTAAGCACATCAATACTAAATATCATCTGATCCGACATCATGTTGAGGCCAAAACAATCCATCTCCGTCATGTTCCACAAACGAGCAAATTGCAGACATCTTCACCAAAGCGCTTGGAAGAGAAAAGCTTGAAAGATTCAGAACGATGCTTGGACTCACCAACATCCCTTCAGATTAAGGGGGGGAATGTTGACACCTAATCCGAAACGGATGGGTGAACTGGACAGTCATCAGGAAGATGAACTGATCCGTTGTATTTATGTATATAAATATGAGTTAGCTAATGAATAATAACATCAGTTTTCTCTCCCGCTCATTCTGGAGTTACCCTGGCCTGACAACAACTTTGATTATAATTGGTTAATCTAATTCCTTGGGTTTGGGTTTATTTAAATTGGTTGTTTTGAAAGATTCTTTAGGAAACATAGGGGAACACTTCTCTATTACACAATCTAGACTTGTTTGGGTTAAAATTCGTTATGAACATCTGACAAGATTGAAAAAGTTGCACTGCATGGAGTAGTTTTCCTATGTTTAGGAGCTAGGTATGATTTTTATTTGTTGTGAGGTTTCCTTTTGCAATATTTCAGTTCTTCATTCTAGTTTAGTCCTTCCTACCCACCACGGGTTCTGCAGACCTTGTTTATTCATTATTACGAGGGGTGATATTAGATCCATGACATATGACAATGCACATGTCCGTTCCTCTATGTTGCATACATGACTACCATTTTTAGGTCCTTAATAGGGAAAAGGTCCTCATTTTCCTATATAATTTTTTATTGAACTTGCACAGGTTCCATACTCCAACTAGCCTATTTTCAATGCTTGTGATATTGTTGGCCATATGATTTTCTTGTTTGTAAATGTGACTGAATTCTATGCAGTGGAAGGATTTTTAGAATTTTTGGATGTCTGTTGGCATCTTGGCTGGATCAATTCCACTTTTTTGACCTATCCTCAAATCATTCTGAAGTGGAATCTTCAAGTTTGTCTATTATCAGATACAAGTCCCCTTTAATATCCCGCTGGTGATTTACAAGACGCAGGGATGCATTAGCTGTTTTATGGTTGTGAGTTTATTGTCATTACATTTAGGTTTCTCCATGTTTTTAGTACAGGAAAAAAATTTCATGCCCTCATGATTTGTAAATAATGCTTCATTGGTTGAGGGAAAACATTTTCCCCTTGATGCCCCTAAAAACTCAGATTTTGAAGGGTGGGGTAGGGGATGCCCTAAAGAAATATCTGGGACCTTTCATTTTCATGTTGGTTGAATGCAGGGTTGGAAATACTGAAAGGGGCGATGAATCAATATTTCTTTTCAATTGTTATTTTTGCCAGTTATATCACTTATAATTAGAACAAAAAATGAACAATAAGAATAAATACTTTTCTTAATCTCTTATTTACAATCAATCCAATACAATAATGTGTAGGGATCCAACCCTAGATTAAGATACCAATCTTCAACCTCCCAAGCTCCAACCTCTATTTTTCCAATCTCTAACTTAGACTTTCCAAGGCTTGAACCTTGTCACTTTTAGGCACTAACCTATAGGGATCCAACCCTATCTCTGGTACAGTCTCCAACCTGGTCTCTTGAGGAATCTTATCCTCTAGGCTCCAAACCTATCTTCGATACAAGATCCAACCTGGTCTCTTCAGGACTCCTATCCTCTAGGGCTCCAACCCTTAGCTGCAATTCGTCAAGATAAGTTTGATGATTCTTTATGGCTCCCAATATCTTCTGCGGTGAGCCTTATCTATCTTCAGTAATGTCTCCTCCAAATCACTTCAACAATGATAACCATGTCTTCTTAGAAGGTGTCACCACCACTCTTCATGGTACCCGAATAATCTCTCCAAGGTCACTCCACGGTACCCAAATATTTAATATTTTGCTTCATAAATTTCTTGAATACTCCAACTATCTGGCCTGCTCCAAAGAACTGATTGATCAAATATGAGGCACAATAATAGTGTAATAATTTTTTCATCCAAACAGGTCCAGGACTTCTTTAATCAATTGAGCTACCACAGGAAGAATGTCTGCATACCGATATGTAATGTATTCTTAGAAATCCAGACTACAACAATAATGACAGTTCTCTATAAGCTACAAAATAAAACTCCTCTAAGTGACTGTCTCACTGATCTTAGCCTTTATTCTCAAAATATGAGTTACAAAGATAATCCATAGCACTAAAGTATGTTATAGTGGATCAATATAGTCACAGTGAGCCACAGAGAAAAGATCGCACATATTCGAAGTCTTAGAAGGCCCACAGTTCTAACTTTATCATCGTCCAACACCAAGTTTTAATCACGGAACAACACCTAGTTATCTAGTCACAGATGTGAAGTGTAGAGGTAGTCTGAGACACCCAACAGATCTCACTGAACCTAAAAAATTGATCTTGCAAACCTATGCAATGATAGTTGTTCACATTTCTTATATAGATCCGATTTTCGAGCTCTAGAATAGATATACACAAACAATTTAATTCTTCAATTTCTTATCGGTGTTCCTCATTCACGAGTTATGAAATTTAATATGTCTCTGTAATATATCTTCACCCAATCGATAAGTTGAAATGAAGATTTAGAATTGTATTTATAAGAGTTTCACCAATAAATGAAAATACACATTCATTAGAAATATCAATCAACTCTAATTCTAGATGATCAACAGTATGGATGGTCTCTTCTTTGACAGATTTTGATGATGAGATTCTGTCAAGAAGAGACCATCCATACTGTTAGGGGGAGCTTATGTTTATGAATTGTTATTGCAAAATCTATAAGTTAAGAGCCATATGAGACACTTGATGAGTCAAATATGGACAATCATGCTATGAGGCATATCTCCCGATAGACAATATCCCGGAAGTAACTCCATTCAATAAAATCATCCATTGATAGAAGATATCTTCCACTTGTAGAAATATTTCTTATCTGAAGGAAAAAAAGAGCTAGAGGAGTTTATGCAGGTAGGGGGAGTTATCTAGTTCATGAAGTGATATATGTTCCATTTATGCCGTTGAATTAAATGTTTCATTTACCACACAAAAAAAAATATTGGTATTATGATGGTGGTTTAAATTTAAAGGTTTGATGGGGGGAAGTTTGAAGGGAGATCACTGTTCAACTATAAGAGGGTCAAACTTACTAGAAATTGGAAGTTTACTTGAAAATTGTTGTGTGTATACTAAATTTGAATTATGAAATCTATGACCATGAATATATAGAGAATTGTGGTTATATAGAATTATATTAGTCGTAATTGAGGAAATTTTATTATAGATTATAATTCGTTATAATCCCAATAGTGAAATTTCTAGGCCAACTTGTGTTAAAGCCTTGGAGGGAAGTGGGATATTCTAAGAGATTGTTGGGATGAGAAGGGGATCCCATTTCTTAGGTTGTGTTAACTAATGGGGAAGAAGGTTATGGATTGGGAATTATTATCGGTGATTGTGAGTTGGGAATTGAGTTGTGAGGAGACACAACAGAGCTATTCATAGGAAAATTGCACCCCTTACAGATTCATAGCTTCAACTCAGGGGTGGATTTTGTTGTAAAAAGAACTAGCACAACAAGAAGCCTATGGTTGGGTGTAACATCATTTTTTTTTACTTGGTTAATAAAATATTTTTGGATATATTTTGAGTTAAATAGGAATACCTCTTGGAGTAGTGCTTTTCTCTCAGAATTTAGAAAAGTCATTGTAGATGTGTTAGGAAACCAACCTCCTGAGAATGCTTCCCTCTAATTGAATAACTTTGTCTCTCTTAATGGCTTAAACACTATGGCAAAATTTATTTGTGCGTAAGTCCATCGTGTGGAGGTCCTTCGCACAAGGACCTGCTGATGATCTTGGACCTGCCAATATGTCAGGGGATATCCCTAGTAAGAAGTCCCAACTAGACCTTAGACTGTTTGGAGTAGGAGTCCTAGCAGTGGGTAGTAAAGCTATGCCTTGACAACGATAACACACAGAGGTAAGAAATATATCCTTTTCAGAAGTAAGTGTGTGACCTTGCAGTGAATCACGAGAGATACATGGGGAAGTTATAACACATGGAAGGGGAAAAAAGTGTATCCCTTAGAAGCTTGTAATTGTACGTAGCCTGAAAGGAACACACGAGTGATTGACATCACAAACTGGAAAGAAGAATAGTTGACAATCCAAAGTAATGAGTTAAACCAATAACATGCTTCAATAAGATTCATATAATCACATAAAAAATAGTCCATACATCAATGCGTAAGTTAAAACTACATGCATTACTAAAGTAACCAGAATAGTCCAACTACAATAACAACATATGCATGAAACATGATGGCTCTGTTATATTATATAAAGTGAAAGTTCCATCCATACAAATAACCATGACAACCAATAGCCCTACTAGTGGAATAGTACAGTCAACATCGCCTACTCCTCCAAAGAGATTTAATCACTCTACACTGTGGAGAATTCAAGTTTCATCATGATACTCTCCAAGCCCTCTCTAAGAAATGCCTACAAAAAGCTTGGCTCCCAAAAGCCCCTTCAATGAGTTATGAGGTTCTATTTATAACAAAGGGTGGGGTGACCCTTGACATTCCCCTTTGTGACTCTTAGACTACCCTCATGAATATTCAACTTCATTACATAACTCTTTACATTACATATGACTCTTTGTATTCCACTAATGACACTTGGAATTTTATTTTACATCATGTTTACAAAATGATACATTTTCGACATATACCCATGTGGGACAAAAATTGGCTTGAGTCAACCAAGCAAGAAAACACTAAGACTCGAACAGTTATGGAAAGACCAGCTTACCAACCTCCTCTCCGTGATCCTCGGTGATGAACTGATGCCATGCCTGGTAGTGCGCAATGGTGTCTGCATACTCTTTGATGATGTCTTTTTGGAAACAAACTCTTGCCTCCATTTCTTCCAGGTATACTGATTTGGAACCTTTGTCTAACTCATCCTCTAACATGTGAAACTTAGTCCTGAGCAAGGCCAGACCGATGATGTACATCTTCATGTTATCTATGCTGACATGCAAATCTTCACTAGTGGTCGTGAGCATCAACTGATCAAAGTACACATCGAGCTCCTGTCTGACTTGGTTCTTCTCTTTAGCCTTGGTGAGCATACCAATTGACGAGGTGCCATACTTTCTCACCACGACATCCAAACTCCTATAAAACCATGTGTACGAAGCCTCAACACTGGTGATGAGTGGTGGGACTTCCTCATAGTTCCAAATCAGACTCCAGAGGCATGCTTTGTCGCACTCTACCTGCAGCTTCATCATCTTGTGTAAGTGAACTAGGACTCCCTTGCACCTCATTGTCCATGTATATACATGATTAACTATGACATGTATATCTGTGAGTGTTCACGCTATCTTGGTGTAGTGCTTTTGATGACCTTGTATATGGAAAAATGCCTTGTGCACAGTGACAAACTTGTCATACAGTCTCTACATGACTGTCTCAAGAGCCGATGCTTCTCAAGTATGGCTTTATTCATCTCTACTCTGGCGGATCCTGTTGATTGTTCCTCTCTCTACCTGGCTGCTTGTAACTCCTTATCCATGCACTACTTTTTTGCTATCAAGACCTTAACACTTGAGCTTGTGGCTTCGGCATAAGATTTTGTAGCATCGACCAAGGTGGCTTGATGTCTTCGTACATTTGACATAATCACCCGTTCTTCAAAGTGCATAGGTGATGTATGCTCATTCGTGGTGTGCACTTTGTGTGCTTGTACAACTTTGTGTTGTGACTAATCAAAGGCTATGTTGTACACCTTTTTTCCCAGATGGTCCTCGAGGAGAATGGTATCTCCTTGTTCACTCGAGACTTACTCTGCTATTGGAGTTGGTGAAGCCTGTGGAGTGACCTTGGTTGCTTTTGCATGAGGTCAATGTGATGATCCTATTCCAACTGCTCCATCTCCATTTCCATCTATTCTATTATCAGTTCATCCTATGGAGAAAGTTCCTGTTCTTGCAGCTGGTCTCACCCTGTTCCTCATTTGCTGCTGATTCAGAGTCTTCACCCTGTATTGGCACAGTTTGTGCTGTCTGTGCACCTTGTACTTCCTCCTGTTCCTATTCATGCTCATGCTATGCTTTCTTCTCTCTTATACATGACCCTTGTTCTTCTTTGAGCTTCTGTTGGACCTCCTATAATTTCCTTTATACATCTTCCAATATTTTCTTCTTCCTCTTTCTTTGTGCTATCCTACTTTTTTTAATTGTATTTTTGGCTTATTTCCTTATATGTTTACTCAAATTTCAAGTGTAAACACTTGTTGGATGCGGAATTAAATTCCACATCCAACGAGTACCCTTTATGAATACTTTTGAGAATACCCACATTGATAAACAGTGTAGATACATTAAAAAAGTGTGTTCAACATGCTTTTTTAATGTATCTAGACTTTTTTTTTATCAATGTGGGTCTTCTCAAAAGTATGCATAATGGGTGTGTGGAATTTAATTTCACATCCAACGAGTGTCTACACTTGAAATTTGAGTAAACCTATAAGGAGATAAGCCAAAAATACAATTAAAAAAAGTAGTTTTTATTATTTTCCATCCAAAATATTTACATGTACCTCTTTTTAAATTTAAAGGATTTTGATTGGTTTACATATTATGATGTGGAAACTACATGAAAATTTCACGGGGAGTTTTAGGCTGAAATTACCTCTAATGAAACACTATTCCTACTCCTAAAATAAGCAGTGCATGGGTCTCTTCACCTAAAGTGATATTTACAATGAAACCATCGGTGCATTGGTTGACCCATGTTGGTAAAGACATGGTTTATGAGAAAGATAAATGTGTAAACCAACAAACAAGAAATATATACCAGTGAAGACCAAAACACTCCGAGTTTAAAAATATCCATAGAAAAGAAAAGAATAAAACCACAAGATAAGCATTCTTCGGGTGTATCATGGTTATGCATCACATTGTATGCAGACGACAAACATGCACACTCTTTTGATCGTGACAAACAAGAAAACATGAGAAAGAAAGACAACTTATGTTTATCAAGAGTGCTCATTGTGTATGATTCCTCCAATGCATGAGCGATGGGATCATGTGATTCAGGTGGAGGATGTGAATTTTTTTAACTAGATTGATCTTCAATGTAAAAAAGGGACTGATGAGGAGCCTTGGGTGTTTCAACATATTTTTGATCTGGAGTGGAATCGACCTCAAGACGACGAGGACCTGACATAACCATTAGCTCGAGTTGAAGTGCCTCAACAAATTATGGGGTTTCCACTTCATCGACAGGTAGATCATCGAAGATGGGAGGCTTAGAAATATCGACAATGAATGATTAAACATCGTGATCAAATGAAGGAGAAAAGAGATCACAACAACCACGATCCAAAAATTTGATATGTTCATCGACATACTCATGATCTGATGAATCATACAAAGGGGTTGATGAGAAGCAAGAATGTTCACCCTTTGTGTTTCTGGAAATAATAGAAGAAATATTGAGTGAATTTGCAAACACATATGTGTCCTCTCCACTATGTAATGGAAGACTGACATCTAGTGTACCATGGGAATGCTCGGAAGTAGATGCATCTGGGAATGAATTCTCACATGGAAAATTAACAATGGCAGAATCACTAAATATGTTAGGAAAAAGCGGAGGAGGTGAGGTAATAAGGAGGCCATCCTTCACCACGAGTTCTTCTTCAGAATCCCACACATACTCATTATAAATGATAACGCAGGTTGGCTTTTCAACACCAACTCCATCAAAAACTTGATCCTCATGAAAAAAAAGTGTGGAATCTGGAATGGGAGAACACAACACAGTACAATCCAGAGGATCAACATAATGTGCGGATGGAGGTTGAGGAAACAAGTCCACGTGACAACCAAAAACCTCGCAAGCCAAATCTGTGTAGAATTCAAGAGAAGGTGGGGAGGGAGGATGTGACAGTTCAACATATAGATGCACACCTTCTCCCGCCTCACACTGCGGGGCCAAAGCTGGTTGATGAGATGAGGATGGACAATCACTTGTGATAGCAACTATGTCTGCCTTGGATTTAGCAACTCTAACACCGAGGTATGCTGAGGTCGCTTCAAATGATTCCAAGATATGCAGATTCTAAGATATGTGAAGAAGATACTGAAATATTTCATTGAGAATTTTCAAATCAATTTCCTCTTCTCGGAATTGAAATGTGATATTAGAAAGAGATCTAAAAATTGCACCAAGGATTCATTAGGGGCTTTCCGTAATTCGAGATTTTTTTTATTAAGTGCTTGAAGGTCAAACTTGTGGAAAGCATCAACTAACTCGATAACAAAGTGACCAAATGAGTGAATACATTTTTCGGGCAGTGTGACAAGCCATTGCAATGGGTGTCCACAAAGCGTGAATGCGAACAATGTGTAGATCATGTAATCCTCACGAGTTTTGAGGTTGTCGCATAGATTAGAAAATGCAAGACTATGCCTCTACCAAGATGTTTTGCCTTCACCTTCATATGTGTTCTGTGATAAGAGATTCCAAAATTTTTATGAGATTTCAAAGTCATCTCCATAAGACATGCATCTTGGAGGACAAAGTGTAACATAAGACAAGATATATATGTGAAGATTCAAAGAAGACTTTGAGGACTCGGCTTTTCATTTGACCCTCCTTCTAGCGCCATAAATTTTGATAGTGCTGGACCTGCCAACATGTCAGAGGATCTCCCCGGTAATAAGTCCCAACTAGACGTCATACCATTTGGAGTAGGAGTCCCAGCAATGGGTAGTAAAGCTATGCCTTGACTACGATAACATGCAGGGGTAAGCAAGATATCCTTGTCAGAAGCAAGTGTGTGACCTTCTAGCGAGTCAAGAGAGATGCATGGGGAGGTTCTAACACACAGAAGGGGAAAAGAAGTGTATCCATTAGAAGCCTGTAACAGTACGCACCCAAAAGGAACACACGAGTTGAATGACATCGCAAACTGGAAAGAAGAATACTTGACAATCCAAAGTGATGAGTTAAACCAACAACACGCTTCAATAAGATTCATACAAGCACATACAGAATAGTCCATACATCAATGCGTAAGTTAAAACTACATAAATTTTTGAAGTAACCAGAATATTCGAACTACAATGACAACATATGCATGAAACATGTTGGCTCTGTTATATTATATAAAGTGAAAGTTCCATTCATACATACAACCATGATAGCCACTAGCCCCAATAGCGGAACATTACAGTCAACACACCTGCTCCTCCAAAGAGATGTACTCGCTCTGCACTGTGGAGAAGCCAAGGCTCGTCACGATACTCTCAAAGTCCTCTCTAAGAAATTCTTAGCAAAATATTAGCTCCCAAAAGCCCCTTGTATGAGTTATGAGGTTCTATTTATAACAAAGGGTGGGGTGACCCTTAACATTTCCCTTTGTGACTCTTGGACTACCCTCATGACTCTTCAACTTCAGTACATAACTCTTTACATTACATATGATTATTTTTATTCCATGAATGACACTTAGAATTTCACTTCACATAATGTTTACCAAATGATACATTTTCCATATATTCCCATGTGGGACAAAAATTGGCTTTAGTCAGCTAGACAAGACAACACTAAGACTTAGATGGATGTGAAAATACCAACTTATCAACCTCCTCTTCATGATCCTCAGTGACGAACTGATGCCATGCTTGGTAGTGCGCAATGGTGTTATGATATCCCCAATTTTGATTTTTTATTTAACAGGACTAAGTAAGTTTATTGGGGAAGTGCTAAACATAGCACAATTTTGTAATGTGAGCATTGGAGACATTTTTGGTACTTGGGACTTAGTAGAAATAAAAAACTTCAATATTATTGGAATATGGGGGCCACCCCTCATGGAATACGCACCCCTTGGAGGAAAAATTGATTTTGTGGAAAGGAGGTCAAAATATTTGGATGAGGGACCCACAATGAAAGGTGTGGCATCAATTATAAATAGAGGGTTGAAGGAAGCATTAGGGACCTTTTGATAATTTGACATTTACACATTATTGCTTTAGCTGTTCATCTAAGTCACAAGTGTTGTTTAGCACCAGAGGTTTCCAAGAGGAAATCTCACCCTCTTCTTCGGTAGACCACGAGTGCCACCCTAGGGAGGTATTGTCATGACTTTGTTGAGACTTGGAGGACTAGTCTCAAGTGGTACGACTTGCCTTAGCTTCAACCTGGATGCAAAATAAGAACCACACAACTCTTGGGTGAATTGTTGTACTGAAATTAGAGGTTATACCATTGCTAGGCAATTCCTTGTCCAAATTGTAGGTGAAGGAAGAGAATTTACGGGAGTTGATATTGCCCTTCTCAGCAAGAAAAATTTCTTTGATTGGGCCTGTGTAAACTTATCCTAGGATTGTGTAGACATTGGTGGAGCTGATTGCGGGGAGGCTTGAGAGAAGGATTTAGGAGCTAAGTTGCTGGGATTTCATTTGGAGGGCCATTGGAGGAGGATTGTTGTAGTTTGGAGAGTAGAGATTGATAGGAGCAACCACAGTAACATAATTCGAATTTGGTGGAGGGACAAACTGTGAAGGGTCAAATTTTGAAGGTTGGAACCAAGGGAAACCCTTTCTGGGTTTTTCTAAGTTATTGACAAGGATCTCATATCTAAAATTGCAGAGTTTTCTGGGCATATTTGAGGGGTCAAATAGGGGTCCCAACTCAACCAACAACAAGAGGAGTTAGGGAAGATTTGGGCTGAAATTTCGAGGTCAACATTTTGCAAATTCCTTTGTGGGGTTTTTGTGGTTTTTTTTGTGGAGAACCCAGTGTTAGTTTCTTGGAATTTTCTGAGCACCAGAGGAGGCCTTAGCAATAATTCTTCATAGCCAACAACATATTTCTTGTCAGTTTTAGCGCAGAGCTAGGAGAGAGGCACCGCATCAGATTTTGGAGGGACTTCTTATTGTTCATTTGGGCTTAGCTAGCTTTCCTTGAGAAATTCTAGGTGCACTCTTTCTAGAACCTCATTGTACCCTCTTCATATTAAAATAAAATGGCTTAGTAAAGCAATTTTTGGTGCAATTTCATGGATTGATTCATGTGTTTGATTTTCATGGTTTTTATATCTATGCTTTGTTATTTACTGTCAATATTCCCTAGGAATATTACAGTGGTACTAGAGAATGATCTTGGCCAGCTGTGGAGAGGCTGCCAAGATCATGGAGGAGTTGATAAGGTAGAGCCAATGATTGGTGAGGCAGAACCACCAGATTCTAGAGGGGTTTGCAATGACTGATACATAACCAACACAAAAACCAATTACATACACACGCATCTCAGCAGTACAACACCCACATGTATCGTCAGTCCAAACATCCTACCATGCCTCATTCCTTGGATGAAAAAGAGAAGGAGAAGGATAGTTTAGGGGTTGGACCATCATGTAAAGGTGAGCAGTTAGAGGATGAGACCCGAAGGCAATTTTGTTGGTGGAAGCTTGGTTTTAGACATTAGGAGACTAATGAGGAGGTCAAACATGAGGCTCAAGCCACACAAGGTTATCAGGAGCACGAAGATACACATAGCGTGGCAGAGGAGCCACCCTTGTGGAAGTTTACTTTGGTAGAATTGATTGACACATTGGTGGAGACAGTGGGGCACACACCCATGGGACCATCCATTGATGAGGTGCCAGTAGGCACAGAGGTACCCAGAGCTGTGATTGAGTTCCTAGATGATAGCTACATACAAAATCATGGAGAACACCTTGTGAAGCATGAGCTAGATGAGGATGTTATGCTTGAGAAGGTATCTGTGGTGGGACAACTCGAGACTCTAGTTGAGTCCACGATGGAGGAGGATGGGGAGTCATCTTTTGGGTTTGACATCAGCGTGGAGCAGATAGATGCACAGGAAGCTAGCAGAGTTGTAGTACTTCCATTTAGTAGCTCTCTTCAGGCTTACGTAAATGGGGCTTGTAGTAATATTAGGCTACCTCTATACGTTGGAGGGAGAGTGCCTAAGTTACATAGACAAATTTTATATGTTGACCGGGCTAGTGAGATGAGGCGACATGAGTTGCGCAGAGAGTAACACTCACATGCTGGACTTGCGACGTATTTGGGGACCCTTGCATTTGATCCTCTCATGCGGTTGAGTGGCACGAGTTATTTAGTTGGTACCTGATATAGCTGACTAGGTTTTTGGATACATCCATGGTCGGGAGCATAGTTCAGTAGGGGTCATGGTTTTCCAGAGGGGCTCGATAGTTGGATCATCATTGGGACCCAGGTGGGACTCCTGACCACTCCATGGATTGGGTCAGTCAGGATAGTAACAAGATGGTGGATTCGATGATTGGAAACACCCCGATTTTCATATTCCCACTAGTGTTTTCAGAAACACCCATGACAAGTCGAGCTGACAGAGGGGCAGGAATACTCCATGAATTGTATTGGCATGTTGGCCATGTGTGGGGGCATAGGTTGATCAGTGTACCTTGGCAGGAGGTTGTCAGACGTGGTTTCATTAATAAGCCGTGAGATATTTCCTTGTATGGAGTGGAGGATTTTCAATGTATATATGAGACACACTGGTCGCTGAGGAGCAACACCTTAGGGACACCCCCACATGTACATAGAGAGATTTTCATGTTAGATATCTTAGGAAGGATCAAGAGGGGAGATCAATTTCTCCAAGATTATGGAGATCCATTCATCGGAGGACCTTGTGATGTGACTATGGAGGTGATGATTTCTGTCAGGTGCATGCTGAGGCACACTATCACAACTTTAGGCCATGACACCCAGGGATGCATAGGAGCATCCAATGTTGAGCAGTGGTTGGAAGGTGGACATGGGGGTGAATTGTGGTGTGTCGTAGTGTGATGGATTGCGTTGTGGAGTAGGAGGAGTAGCTCACATCGCATTGAGTATAGGGATACTTGGTGGTATTCAGTGACATATGGTGTGACACAATGGGCTCTTGGAGTGTTTCCTCCAAGGAGACTTATGGGCATGGACGTTATATTTACCATCAGGAGCAACTCACCCTGTCGATGGGGATGTTGTTGAGTATCTAGGGACAACATGTTCAGCTAAGTTAGGTCTTCGATTGGGTTATAAGTAGATCCAAGGCAAAGAGAGGGACATCCATAGGATTACTCTTCAGTATCCCAATAGACTCTTGGTCATACCCTTGTGGACTTACCCATCCATCACGCTCCAATATTGCTTACAGTCACAAGACATTTGGTTGTTGCCCTTTGATGCTCTCAGTATAGGTAGTAGGACATGGGAGGCTCACCTTAGGCAGATAGATGAGAAACAATGTATCGTGGGAAAGAGGGAGACTCTCCAGTTGAGACATTTTGTGGGTGAAAGAGCTGACAGATATTGGCTTAGGGATGGTGTGGTTACTGTTGAGGTAGCGCATGTTCCACCCCTGGGCTCACACTTGGGGGGGTGATTGCGAGGGAGTTTCATGATGCACTTTCAATGAGACAGTCTAAGGAATTTTATGAGCATGAGGTGCAGTAGATGGTAGACCTCGCTTACATGTAGATTTTGGGACTCCAGGAAGTATCAGCGTGTGCTTTTAGGAGGCAAGATCACATATTTCACGATGTGGCATGGCAAGTGCAGAGAAATTTTGAGTTCACCTGGTTGATTCAAGACATGGAGAGTCTATACATTGATTACATACATGGAGCAGAGATATGGAACAAGAGGGTTTCAATAGTCATCAGGACTATGCCGCAACAAATCTTGTTATGGGATCTGGGGATTCAGCCAATTGATAGGTCACTCCACTTTGTGATGATCAAAGACATGATAGAGCATGATATAGTTCACCTTGGATTTGACACATGGGGGATCACTAAGACCTCCACTGTATGGTGAGGTAGATTTATCTTGTTGTTGCTCAGGACCTTAGTAGTGGATGGGTAGACATTTTGATCATGGAGATGCCTAGGTAGGATGAGCTTGGCATTCACATATTTTTCGCCATCATGTCCCAAGAGAGGAGGGTACAATCTGGTTGCGATTGGGAGTATGTCATAGTCAGAGTGGCACAACACCAGCATGGTGGCACCCTTCTGATACTAGGAGGGGACCCGAGCATCACATTACTTCACAACTCAATGACCTTTAGGGATGAGTTGGCTACTGCATGGGGAGATCATTGAAATCTTTCGTTGGGATTTAATGTCATTGATGGCATGGGTAACTTCATTAGCATGGAAGGTTGGTCACCAGGATGATATCTGGAGAAGCTCACGTGAGAAAGACTTTATCTCTAGAGGGATTGGGTGGTATCTTGAATAGTTTACTCTTGGAGTGTATGAGATGGACTGCTTGGTAGGACCGCTTCATAAGGGGTTGGACATGGCAACACATTATCATGATTCCCTACTCATTGATGATATGCAGAGGAATTTTGGTACTTATACTTGGCAGGGTAGTGAATGGAGCAAGGGGAGCTTCATGTTGGACATGATGGCTTGGGATCCTAGTATTGAGGGATTCCTTCATGACAAGATAGTGCAGAGGTCAGGGACAATTCAGTGGGATATCTGGGACCCTGGCATATTTTGCAGTTACAAAGAGGATCAACAACCAGAGAGCATGTTTGTTCAGGAATTTATTGAGGACAAGCAATTTTTGGCAGGGAGTATTGTTGATCCAGGTGGATGTTGGTGGCCACCCACCTATCCCATTTGGACCCCCACAACTGTCTCTTTTAGTTTTTCAGTTTCCTTAATTATAGCATATTTTACTATTTTTAGCAGTTTTTCGGGTCCTAAACTTCGGGAGCTGTTTTGAGGCCCTAAACGACGTTTTTTGGGAAATCCATCGCTAGCGATTTTTCTAATAAAAATTGTCTTTTCCGTCGTAGTCCTCGGAGAGATATTTCCAACGGGTTATCATGCGCGTCAAACGGAGATAGTACGACCAATTCGCGACCCCGGGAAGTTGATGTACGAACTTACCCAAAAACGGGGCCCACAATTTGGCGTTTCATCTTCTAGGGTTAGGTTTTGGAATGTGAAGGGTTTTCCATTGTTTCTCAACAATAAATAGGCCCTCGAGCCTCATTGTAACACAGTTCGAAACAGTTCAGAGGCATGTATCCGACACATCTCTTCTCAGAGATAAGCTACCATCGCCCTAGCTGGCTTATTTATATTTGTAAGCATATTTCAATATTCTCCATTAATGAAATGAAGTATTATTTCCACTGCATCTCTATTTTTATGGTTATCGCATCTCTATATTTATGGTTATCTCTGTAATCTATTGCGTTCCTTCTTAAATCCGGATCAATTGTGATATCCCCAAGTCTGATTTTTATTTAACATGATTAACTAAGTTTATTGGGGAAGTGCTAAGTATAGCACAATTTTGTAATATGAGCATTGGAGACATTTTTGGTATGTGGGACTTAGGAGAAATTGAAAACTTCAATATTAGTGGAATATGGGTGCCACCCCTCATGGAATACACACCCCTTAGAGGAAAAATTGATTTTGTGGAAAGGACGTCGTAATATTTGGATGAGGGACCCACAAGGAAAGGTGGGGCAACATTTAAATAGAGGGTTGAAGGAGGCATTGAGGACCTTTTGACAATTTGAAATTTATAGATTATTGCTCTAGCTGTTCAGCTAGGTCAAAAGTGTTGTTTAGCATCAGAGGTTTCCAAGAGGAAATCTAACCCTCTTCTTCGGTGGACCACGAGTGCCACCCTAGGGAGGTATTGTCATGAATTTGTTGAGACTTGGGGGACTAGTCTCAGGTGGTACGACTTGCCTTAGCTTCAGCCTAGATATAGAAGAAGAACCACACAGCTCTTGGGTGAAGTGGGGTACTGAAATTAGAGGTTATACCATTACTGGGAAATTCCTTGTCCAAATTATAGGTGAAGGAATATAATTTACGGGAGTTGAGAGTTCCCTTCTCAGCAAGACAAATTTCTTTGGTTAGGCCTGTGTAGACTTGTCCCAGGATTGCACAGACATTAATGGAGCTGATTGTGGGGAGGCTTGAGAGAACGATTTAAGAGCTAAGTTGCTGCGATTTCATTTGGAGGACCATTGGAGGAGGATTGTTGTAGTTTGGAGAGCAGAGATTGATAGGAGAAACCACAGTAACATAATTCAAATTTGGTGGAGGGCCAAATTGTGAAGGGTCAAATTTTGAAGGTTGGAACCAAGGGAATATCTTTCTGGGTTTTTCTAGGTTTTTGACAATGATTTCATATCTAAAATTATAGAATTTTCTGGGCAAATTTGAGGGGCCAAATACGGGTCCCAACTCAGCCAACATCAAGAGGAGCTGAGGAAAATTTGGGCCGAAATTCCGAGGTCAACATTTGGCCAATTCCTTTGTGGGTTTTTGTGGTATTTTGGTGGACATATCGGGGTTAATTTACCAGAATTTTCCAAGCACCAGAGGAGGCCCTAGTAGTAGTTCTTCATAGCTAGCAGCATATTTCTTGATAGTTTTAGCGCATAGAGAGGAGAGAGCCACATCAATTTTGGAGGGACTTCTTATTATTCATTTGGGCTTAGCTAGTTTGCCTTCAGAAAGCCTAGGTGCACTCTTTCCAGCACCTCATTGTACCCTCTTCATATTAAAATAAAATGGCTCAGCAAAGAAGTTTTTGGTGCAATTTCATGGACTGATTCATGTGTTTGATTTTCATGGTTTTTATGTCTATGTTTTCTTTGTTATTTACTATAAAGATTTCCTAGGAATATTATAGGTTTCTGCATACTCTTTGATGATGTATTTCTAGAAACGAACTCTTGCCTCCATTGCTTCTGGGTATATTGATTTGGAACTTTTGTCCAACTCATCCTGTAACATGTGCAACTTAGTCCTGAACAAGGTCAAACTGGCAATGTACATCCACATGTTATCAGCGCTAACTTGCAAATATGCATTGGTGTCCATGAGCATCAACTGATCAAAGTACGCATCGAGCTCTAGTCTGACTTTGTCCTTCTCTTTGGCCTCGGTGAGTGTACCAATCGACGGGGTGCCATACTTTCTCACCGCGACATCCAAAATTTTGTACAACCATGCATACGAAGTCTTAATACTGGTGATGAGTGGCGGAAATTCCTCATAGTTATGGAACAGACTATGGATGTGTGCTTTGTCCAACTCTACCTATGGCTTCATCATCTTGTGCAAGTGAAGCGCGGTTCCCTTGTACCTCATTGTCCATGTATGTAAATGATCAATTACGACATGTATATCTGTGAGTGTTCGCACTATCTTGGTGCAACACTGCTGATGACCATGTAGATGGACAACTCCATTGTGCACGGTAACGAACCTTTCATATAGTCTCCACGTGACTATCTCAAGAGGCGATACTTTAGAAAGTATGATTTTATTCATCTATGCTTTGGCAGATCCTGTTGATTGTTCCTCTCTCTGCTTGGCTTCTTGCAACTCCTTAGCCATGCGCTCGTTTTATGTTATCAAGAAAGTAACACTCAATCTCATGGCTTTGACATAAGCCTTTGTAGCACCAACCAAGGCAAATGGATGTCTTTGTACATATGAAACAATCACCCATTCTTCAAAGTGTAGAGGTGATGCCTGCTCATCCAGGTTGTGGCTCTACTTGCTTGTAAAACTCTGTGCTATGACTCATCAAAGGCTATGTTATAAACCTCTGTTCCCAAATGGTCCTCGAGGAGAATGATATCCCCTTGTTCACTTGGGACTTTCTCTACTATTGGAGATGGTGAAGCCTGTGGAGTGACCTCGGTTGCTTTTGGCAGGAAGTTGGTGTCATGATCCTATTCCGGCTGCTCCATATCCATGTCCATTTGTTCTAATATCGATTCATCTTGCAAAGCAAGTTCCTATTCCTACAGCTGCTCACCCTGTTCCTCATTTGTTGCTGGTACAGAGTCTTCAATTTGTATCGACACAATTTGCACTATCTTTGTGCCTTACACTTCCTCCTTTTCCTGTTCCTGTTCCTGTTCATGCTCATGCTGCACTTCCTTCTCTCTTCTCCACAACTCTTGTTCTTCTTTGAGCTTTTGTTGGACTTCGTGCAACTTCCTTTCTACATCTTCTAGTCTTTGTTTCTCCATTTTTCTTTGCGCTATCCTCTGGGTGTGCTGTCACCTCTTTGCATCTATCTCCAAATCTACTTTCTCCACAAGTGGGTCTTCATTAAATATGTAGCTTTGCTCCATCTCTGTGCTTTTGAAAATCTTCCTCTTGCCTTTTTCTTGCACAAGTTTGTTGCTTGTTGTTGTTGCTTCTTGTGGTGGTGTTGTCTTGAGTGATTCTAGCCATTCTGATCAGGTGATCATGTCCTAAGTGAAAAAAATGTTCAAATTTTGAATTGCTCAGAATTGTTTGAAACTAGAACGACAGGATAGGCCTCATTGATACGATCCTATAGCCGCAAACGACACTCAAATCCAACACTATATGTGAAAGTTATTTAAGTTTGAAGTTTACAATTTCCTTCAAAAATCAGTTTGACCAGGGTTGAATTTTGACTTTGGAAAATATTAAAAAAATCAGTTTGACCAGGGTTGAATTTTGACTTTGGAAAATATTAAAAAAATAATATTCTGGGAATATTCCATGAAATATTCCCTATTAGCCAATCGTGTTTCGACACTTGTCAAATCCGGATTGCATAGTGGATATACCATGGATTTTGGTGGCCAAAAAATGGATGCCACGTGGCCCCAAGACTGCAGGTTTATTGTAGCAAAAATATTGAGAGTTCGCAGGAATCGTCCCCGG
The DNA here is from genome assembly GCA_031772625.1 of Pinus tabuliformis. Taxonomy (NCBI): domain Eukaryota; kingdom Viridiplantae; phylum Streptophyta; class Pinopsida; order Pinales; family Pinaceae; genus Pinus; species Pinus tabuliformis. The sequence goes on from CM062818.1 coordinate 1,480,071,997, forward strand.
GTCAGGTGGCCACCAGCCCATAGGCCCAACCGACCCACCCACACAGTGGTTCTTAATAACCTAAGGTCACATTACATATTTAAGTTTGATCAAAGGTAAGTCTGGGGCGGAAAGGGGCCAGCCCCCTATTCATAAGACCAGGGTTCGGAACCATAGGTCAAAGCAATGGTGCCGATGGTTAGGATGGACAGTTAGCTATTCACATGTTGTGGCGGGGGTCTTACCTAATGTTAAATGCCACAATTTCATAACCGTTGGCTCCATGGTTCCACCAGCGGTGGGGTAGTTGGTCCATGTGACCACTACCTACCTTAACCTTTATGCCACCCAAACCGCACGGTTAAGCTTGGCGGAGCAGACAAAATTGGCGTAAATTGCCAAAAATAGTGCCAGTTAACTGCCAGTTCTAGATTTAATGGAGTTTCTTTGGGGCAGATTGGACAAAACTTCTGGAGGTCATAACTTTCACTAGGGAGAACCTTTTGGAGTGAATTTTTTTATTTTTATTCTGGGTATTCTGAGAATTCTAGAGCCAATGGTATAGGTTGCAGAGCCAACTGAGCTCATATTTTGGTACTTTTTCAGTAGAGAAGCTTGGAGAGCCATCAGGGCCTAGGGAGTGTTGGAGCTATATTGGGTTATGGTTAACCATTGGAGGTGAAACAAAAGTCATTCTTTACTATTTTCTGTGTTCTGAACTCATTTCCACAGCTTATTTTTCCTGCTTAGGCTTTCTTATCACTGTATAACCAATTTGAGCACCTAATAAGAGTAAGGACATGCCCATTTGGGGGCCTTGGACCCGGTAGATGTAGCCCAGGAGGGGTGAACTGCCTCATCAGCTGCTATGTTATATTATGTGATTTTATCTTGCTGTGTTTTTCATATTTGATATGCTAAACAATAAATTGAAATAATACTCCACTCATAAGACTCAGAAAGTTACCAAAAACACTTTATTCCAATTGAAAGACATGGGTAACAATTTGCACATATAATTTAATGGAAATGAATACCTTGAACAGTAAATACGTGTAGTTTCATTTTCAGATCAGTTGGTATTGGAGCTCAAGTTTTGAGTATTAGTTTTGTGCAACAATATTTTTGACTGTTTTGCAAGTTTTAATGCTTACTAGGCTTAAACTTCAGAGAGGGAAAGGACAATTGGTTAGAGCACAAGATAATCCTCAACCAAGGAGGGCTAGGGTGCCATTATCTCCACCTTCTGATTCACCCTCAATAGCCTTAGAAGTAGCTTCAAGTATGTCTGAAAGGGAAGGAGAAGTTCCTGAAGACATGGATCCAAAAGAAGAAGAATGGGTATTCAGAAAAGCTTTTTTGGACATGACTGAGATGGTAAGAATATTATACCAAGAAAGGAATGATAGGTTGGTTGGAGAAGGGTCTAAACATCAGAAAGAAGGTGAGGGCTCTTTAGGAGGAAAGAAAGGTGACGATAATTCAAAGAAAGGACATGGAGGAAATGGTGATCCACCATCTTCATCGTCATCCTCTTCCTCTACATCGTCATCCTCTACCTCGGTAAATCAACCTCATAAGCTTAAATCTTCTGGGAAAAGTCCATTTTAAAGCTAGATCTTAAATTTGAATTATCCATGTTTAACGGCGCAGTTAATGCAGAGAAACTTGAAAACTGGATAAGACAGTTGGAAGTTTATTTAAGGATACATAACTTACAGGATGACGACACACAGATTCAGTTAGCCTCTTTAAGAATGGATGGAGAAGCATTGGTATGGTGGGAATCCAAGACCAAGGATGAAATAAAGAAACATGGTAAGATTACTTTAACATGGGTTGAATTTATTTCTGTAATTAAAAAGCAATTTTATCCTCTTGCTCATTCACAAAAGGCTATAATGAACTGGAAAAACTTTAGACAACTAAAGGGACAAAATGTTCAAGACTACATCCAAGATTTTAGGAGAAGAGCACTCTTATTAGGGGTAGACTTACAAAGTCAAGACAGTTTGCTGAAATATATAGGTGTTTTGCACAACTACCTTAAACATACTATCCTTATGTTCAATATACTAGTCTAGACGAAGTTTGTGTACAAGCTACACATTTAGAGACTAGAGGGATAAACACTTTTGATGAGGGTAGAAACAAGCATTTTAAGGGGAAAAACAAAGAGAAAAAATTTAAGGGAAAAGGAAAAAAGAATGCATCTGTCAAAAAGGAGAGTGAGAAAGTGATATGTAAACATTATTCAAAAGAAGGCCATGGAGAGAAAAATTGTTGGAAACATTATCCTGAAAAAAGAAATCCGTTTAATAAAAACAAAGGAAAGAAGAAAACTACAACTACTACAACTACACCTCAAGATTTAGGTGATTATTCAGGGGATGAAACCAAAATTGCAGCCATGGGTTTGAAAAGTATGAAGGGAAAGGAAACTGAAACTAAAGCAAGTACTAGTAGTTCAAACTGTCATGTACAAGCTCCTAATGAGGAAGAAAGAATTGAATTGTTCCATGTGAGGGTAGTCTCAAAAAATACAAAAATTGACACACTGTTTGATAGTGGGTCACAAGCAAATCTCATATCAGAAGACTTGGTCAAACAGCTTAAACTTGAGACCATTCCACATCCAAAGCCTTATCCACTTGGGTGGATATGCAAGGATGCAAACTTACAAGTCTCAAGAAAGTGCATATTGTGCTTTGCAATTACTGCACACTTTATTGACACAATTGAACTTGATGTAGTACTGCTTGATATATCAGGAATTGTTTTGGGAAGTCCTTACTTATTTGATAGGAAAGCGATCTTCCATCGCCATGAAAATAAATATCATCTTTTCAAAGATGGCAAGGAGTACATTGTCAGGGCACATCGCAAGAAGGAAAATATAGTGATGGTAAATGCGGGACAAGTAAAAAGGCTAGTTAATTCAAGTAAGAGTTTTGTACTTCTTATGATCAAGCCTAAGGTTGATGTGAATCATGAGTCATTTGAAAATTGTGATTCCAAGCTTAAATCAGATTTATATGATGTAGTTTATGCACATCATGAGATGTTTTAGGAACCAATAGGTTTGCCTCCTAAAAGGGAGATTCAACATGAAATCCATTTACATCCAAATTGTCCTCTTCCTAACATAGGCATGTACCGCATGTCTATCATGGAGAATGCTGAAATAAAGAAGCAAATTAAAGAATTGTTGGATAAAGGTTTCATAAGACCAAGCACTTCACCATGTGGGTCACTGATAGTGTTGATTCCAAAGAAAGATGGAACTTGGCGCATGTGTGTGGATTTCAGGGCATTGAACAAAATAACAGTAAAGAATCGTTACCCACTCCCAAGGATAGATGATTTGTTAGATCAGCTGAAAGATGCTAAATATTTCACTAAGTTAGACTTACGTAGTGGTTATCATCAAGTTAGAATTGAAGAAAGTGACATTTGGAAGACAACTTTTAAAACCAAACAAGGACTTTTTGAGTGGCTTGTTATGCTGTTTGGTTTATGCAATGCACCTGCAACTTTCATGCGGGTAATGGATGATGCCTTACATCCTTTTCTTGATGATTTTGTTATTGTCTACTTAGATGACATCTTAATTTTCAGCAAGACTAGAGAAGAGCATGTCATGCATGTTAAGAAAGTACTTGATATTTTGAAGAAAAATCAATTATTTCTTAAAATGTCAAAGTGTGAATTTGGAAAGACTTCTTTGGTTTATTTGGGACACATAGTAGGAGGAGGTGCTTTGAGAATTGATCCTTCTAAGGTAGAAGCTATTGTGAATTGGCCTACTCCCAAATCCATTACAGAGGTAAGAAGTTTTTTGGGTGCAGCTCAGTATTGGAGGAAGTTTATTTCTAACTTCTCTGCCATAGCAGCTCCTATGCATGCAGTGACAAGTGTGAAGTGTGCTTTCCAATGGGGAGGCAAGCAACAGAAAGCTTTCGAGTATTTGAAAGAAAAGATAAGTTCAGCTCCAGTTCTTGCATTACTGGACTTGAGACAGCCATTCGAGATTCAAACCGATGCTAGTGATTATGCCATGGGTGCAGTTCTCTTACAGCATGGTAAGCCTATCACATTTCATTCTGAGACATTTAATGGTGTTGTTGTGAATTATCCTACATATGATAAGGAGTTGTATGCATTGGTACAAAGCGTCAAAAATTGGAAACACTATTTGATGGGCAAAGAAACAGTTGTTCATACCGACCATCAGCCTTTACAGTACTTGTAGTCACAAAGTAAATTGTAGTAGTCACAACATTTCATATGGATGGGCTTCCTACAACAATTTCACTTGATAATAAGGTACAAGAAAGGTATTTTCAATAAAGTTGCTGATATGATTTCAAGGCCTATTATTAGTGCTACTACTTTACTTAAGAATGATTCTATTGTACATGAGAGCTACATAGAACAGTATGCATTAGATGTTGATTTTAAGGATGTGTATGCTAACTTGAGTGAAGGGAATCATGTTGAGGAGAATGATTATCATTTGCATAATAATTCACTGTTTCATATGGGAAAGTTATGTTTACCATAGGGAGAGAGATTAATTATGATGAGAGAAGCTCATTCTTCTCTTATTGTTGGACATTTCGGGGTAAGAAAAATAGTGGCACATTTACAGAGGTATTGTTATTGGCCTAGCATGGTAGATAGTGTTTCACGTTTCATTAGAGGTTGTTCATTATGTGCTACAAGAAAGCCTAGCAATAGGAAGCTTGGATTATATACGCCATTTCCGGTACCTTCTAGACCATGGGAAAGTGTTTCTATGGATTTTGTAGGAGGTCTACCATTATCTAGAAAGCAACATGATTATCTTTATGTAGTAGTTGATAGATTCAGCAAGATGTGTATTCTTATGCCATGTAAGAAAACTATAACTGCTAAAAAAACTGCTGATTTATATTTTCAACATGTATGGGTTCATTATGGCTTGCCTACTTCTATTGTTAGTGATAGGGATTCCAGATTTGTTGGGAATTTTTGGTCCAATCTATGGAAGATGATGGACACCAAGTTGAAGAAGAGTACTACTTTCCATCCGCAAACAGATGGCCAAACAGAGGTAGTGAACAGAACCATTGTACATCTTTTGAGAGGTTATTGTAGCAAGCATCCCAAGCTTTGGGATGAGCACTTGCATTACATTCAACATGCTTACAACCGGGCCAAGCACTCTTCTACAAATACTTCACCTTTTGAAGCTTGTTTTGGGTATTTGCCTAAGTCACCTTTAGATTTCATTCTTGAGAAGGATGTTGCCATTGATGGCCATAGTGACATTAACAAAGCTCGCATGTTCATTGAAAGAATTCAACTCATACATTAGCAAGTTCAAGAACAGCTTGAAAAAAGTCAAGGCAAGTATAAGGAGAGACATGATAAACATAGAGTTGATCATAAGTTTCAAGAAGGAGATGAGGTATGGCTGCATATTAGTAAGGAAAGAATGCAAGGAGAAGGTAAAAATCTGAAGCCTATTCATTATGGTCCATTCAAGATCCTTAAACAAGTTGGAAATAATGCTTTTCAACTAGATTTGCCTTCATATATGCAAATGTATTCCATTGTGAATGTGGAAAATTTACGTTTGTATGAACCTCCTTTAATTGCTGATCATGAAAGTGACATTCAGTTGCCTTCCATAGATGATTTCTCGCCAGAATTTTTGGATGAGCAGAAAGAGGATTCTATCCTTGACAGAAGGATGCACACTTCGAGGAGGGGAAATGTGGATTATGTTCAGGTTGGTCTTAAAGGTAGAAAACAAAGTAAGGCAAAGTGGATTGAGGTGGAAAAGGTGAGGGAGTTGTACGCTCACCTTCTTAATAGGTAATTGAAGGTTTTTGGGGTCCAAAAGCTTCCCATTTGGGAGGTGTGATTAGGTGATCATGTCCTAAGTGAAAAAAATGCTCAAATTTTGAATTGCTCATAATTTGTTGAAACGAGAATGTCAAGATAGGCCTTGTCGATACGATCTTGTAGCCATGAACAACACTCAAATATGACACTGTATGTGAAAGTTATTCAAGTTTGAAGTTTACAATTTCCTTCAAAAATCAGTTTGACCAGGGTTGACTTTTGACTTTGGAAAATATTAAAAAAAGAATATTTTGGGAATATTCCATGGAATATTCCCTGCTGGCCAATCATGTTTCGACACTTGTCAACTCCGGATTGCACAGTGGATATACCATGGATTTTGGTGGCCAATTAATGGACACCACGTGGCCTGCCTGGAGGCTGCCACGTGGCCCCAAGACCACAGGTTTATTGTGGCAAAAATATTTAGAGTTCGCAGGAATCGACCCTGGGTCAGGTGGCTGCCAGCCCACAGGCTCGACCGGCCCGCCCACATAGTGGTTCTTAATAATCTAAGGTCACATTACATATTTAAGTTTGATCAAAGGTAAGTTTGGGTTGGAGAGGGGCCAACCCCCTATTCATAAGACCGGGGCTTGGAACCACAGGTCAAAGCAATGGTGCTGACGGTTAAGCTGGACAATTAGCTGTTCACATGTCGCAGTGGGGGCATTGCCTAATGTTAAATGCCATGGTTTCATAACTGTTGGCTCCACGGTTCCGCCAGCGGTGGGGTAGTCAGTCCATGTGACCAATACCCACCTTAACCTTTAAAGCCACCCAAACCGCATGGTTAAGCTTGGCGGAGCAGACAAAATTGGCGGAAATTGCCAAAAATAGTGCCAATTAACTGCTAGTTCCGAATTTAGTGGAGTTTCTTTAAGGCATATTGGACAAAACTTCTGGAAGTCATAACTTTCACTAGGGATAACCTTTTGAAGCGATTTTGTTTTTTGATTTTGGGTATTCTGAGCATTCCAAATCCAATGGTACAGGTTGTAGAGCCAATAGAGCTCATCTTCAGGTACTTTTTCAGCAGAGAAGCTCGGACAACCATCAGGGCCTAGGGAGTGTTGGAGCTATATTGGGCTATGGTTAACCATTGGAGGTGAAACAAAAGCCATTCTTTACTTTTTTTCTGTGTTCTGAACTCATTTCCACAGCTGATTTTGCCTGTTTAGGATTTCTTATCATTGTATAACCAATTTGAGCATCTAATAAGAGCAAGGACATGCCTATTTGGGGGTCTTTGACTTGGCAGATGTAGCCCAGGAGGGGTAAATTGCCTCATTAGCTATTGTGTTATATTATGTGATTTTATCTTGCTGTGTTGGAAATCTCCAACGGTCGCATAATTCACTCAAAATTACATAAATCAACATTGTTTGATAATCGAATTTGGCATGACAAAGATAGAACCTGCTGGGTCGATCCACAAAATTTGTTGATTAATTGCAGGTTATGGATTTTAAGAAAAATTGCATTATCTGCAAAGATGTGAAAGGATTTATGTGTTAGATAACAGGCTTCCTTTAAAATCTAGACACAACATTGAAGTTACATAATACTCCTTCACACATAAGACTTAGAAAGTTACCAAAAACACTTTGTTCCAATTGCAAGACATGAGTAATAGTTTGCACATATAATTTAATGGAAATGAATGCCTTGAACGGAAAATACAAGTAGTTTCATTTTTAGATCACACTCTACTTCCATGTTCATTGGTTCATTAAGCCTAGAGGAGTTATAACAATATTTCCATGGGTCTTCCTTTGACCAATGACACACCCCGTAGATATAAGAATAATACACTCTTGCATAGTGATCCCTACATAGACCATGTGGATCATACAGATTGAAACTATTGGTGTTGAACTTAAAATTCTTGAAGTATTCGACCTCAGAATCCACTTATTTCACACTCTCGGTCGCGTAAAACCCAATTCACATAGGAAGCGTAGGCCATGGTGCCTTCTTCTTCCTATGCAATCCAGCTGATAACCCTGTCTGCAATGTTTAGAAACACCTCCATTGCTGCCTGGGACATGCAGGGTGGATCTTGTTCAAATATCATTGTGTATAAAGGGGCAATGAAATGGTCAGATATTCTAGCCATTACTCCATGGTAGCTGCATTTTGAGAGAAACTTGCAATATACATTCACATCACTCTTTCAAGGTGTCCATGCCCAACCCATGCCAGGAAAACGTTGATGGACAAAAATTGCATCGAGCAGGTAGCCAAACATGAAGATTTTTTCTTGCTGATCCTTGGGTGGACTCTGGGCAATGGATACATGCACTTTTAGCTGGATATCCAACTTGTTAGACTAGTTGAAAGGTTTTTCTTCACTTCCCAATTGATCCAACATAGCAACCCAACTCTGTGGGAAGGTCTCTGTATTCCCTTGGCCATACAAGCCGCATGCAAAGATGACCACGAACTGGTATGCTTCCTAAGTGTCTCTATCCTGTATTCTGGAACTTTGTTGGCTCCCTATCCAATGCTTCAAGATGTCTATTGTGTTTGTGCTGCTGCTGGGAGTGTAGAATGGTGCATGTATCTTGCTCATCACTAATGGAAAATGATACATCTGCTGATAATAATTTGTCCTGAAGGAAGCTAACTTTGCTCCACTGACACTGCTTAGTATCATTATCTTAGGACTAGTGTGTGAGACAATCCATTGGATCACATCTGCACATGGGAACATGGGAAACATGCATGCAACCTTGTATAATCCTGACTTATGGATGTTCACATAGACCTTTTGGTCATCTAGATTCTCCTCAAAGTTTCCTAAGAAAATAGTATTGATGTCTTTCCATGTGATCTTGATGTCCTTCTCAATGAACATGTGTGTGTCTCTCTACACAGGTAAGCTCATATACCCCTGTTCAACCACATTCCCAGTACTGCTTTCAACTATGTCTTTTGATCCAACTCTCTTCGAGGCCATTATACTTGTATTGCTGAGAAGATGCTCAAAACCTATGTACCTCGAGACAGAGAAGACACTCATGGCAAGACAGTGTCAACTAAAAACATCAAACAACTCGAGAAACATTTGGGCAAAAAACTGGTGACTGCTGGCAAGATTGCGCAACATTGACTCCAGGAAGCTGGGAGACAATCAGTTGGAACTGCACATTGTACAGTCCCAGTTTCCAGTGATGCTCACTGCTGACTAGATTTGCACAATGCGTAGCTTAGGGAGGCTGACTGTTGATTGAAATTGCATAATGCACAGAACAATTAGGATGGGTTGTTGGCTAGAACTACATATTACATTTTTCTAGTGGGAAGGATTGGGCACTTCCTCCTAGGATTTAGTTGGGAGACAGTGTGGGCAGTCTCTGCGCAATTCCTAGAGGCAAGGAGGAGCCTTGACTGCCAGGAATGCACAGAGCATGCTGGGAGAGACAATATCTGGGCAAGGCCAACCCAAATCTACCCAATGGAAACCTGAAAACACGAAGGAATGAATGTGTGTGTGAAGATGGTACAAATCTGAGTGAAATAGACATGCATGCAATTCAAGAAAGTGCATAAATCAGTCAAATGACAAAACTAAGAAGCTCATGAAGCAAGCCAACACAACAACGATTGTGAGTGCATAAACGATGTTATTCATGCGACACTAAGGAAAGGTAATGCAAAACTTGAAACAAAACTTCCACAAGCTAAAATACATTGAAATTCCATCGATCATTCAGTAAAACCAAGGAAACATCACTCATACAAGCCAAAAACTAAAAAGCGACAAAAAAAACGGCAAAAGGCATGAAAAGAAAAAATTACCTGGAAAAGTCGTGTCAACTGTGCCGAAGGTTCCTATATGCCTCAGGAATTCCATAGCTCCAAGATCGAATTTGAAGAATGAGCTTCGGGGCATCATTTAAATAGATTTGGTGAAATTAGGGTTTATGAAATGCATGCCACAAATCTAGGAAAAAGCAACACTTGGCGGGAGTTTCTAAAAATGACTTTGCATGTAATTCCTGCTGCTAAAAACATATCCCTAAAATCTAGGTATGCATTTTTTCTTTTTTGGGAAAAGTTGCCCGGCATGCAAATAAAGATTGCGCAATTCTGGAGGGAGCCGGGTGGACTACCGGCCCATGTGATAGACAACCATCGAGGGAAAACTTCTGTGCTACTTTTGGGCTGAGTGGCCCTAAATGGTTGGCTAGATCTGTGCAGTATTCTAGAGCAGTGATATTGGGTTGCTCTGCTCATTTTTGGAGAGTAGTTCAACTTGCTAGTTTTGTGTAATTCCAGAGAACAATGCAGCTAGTTTGGGTTACTCTGCGCATTTCTAGAGAGCAGTGTAACTCGGCCAGTTCTACGCATTTCTGGAGGGCAGTGCAGTTGTCCTGGGATTCTCTGTGCAATTTTGGAGGGCAGTGCCAGCTTGTTCAAGCTATGCATTTCTGGATAGAAGTGTCGGCTAGCTTGCTCTGTGCAATTTCTAGAGCAAGGATGGCTAGCTTGCTTTGTGCAATTTCTGAGTGGAGGGTAGTTTTAGGGCTACTCTATGTAATTCCTGAGGGGAAGACAAGATCCCCTTCAAGATGGCACAAATTTTCCCAACCACCGATTAATTAGATGTGAACCAAGTGTTGGGTGTGCTTGTGGTTGACCAACAGGACAAGTGAGTGAACACAAGCTGCTAAACAACTGATGAAATCAAATAAACACAATTACCTGAGCAGTGCAGGATAACTGCGATGATTTCATGGAAGGAGGCTCAAAAACAAACTGAAGGCAAAATTTTGGAGGGTGGTTGTAACCGCTACAACAAGACCTCAACACGATAAACTTCTACACAATGACAACTACTTTCTCTCTTCAATGTCGATTATGACAAGGATGTAGCACACACCTTAAACACCCGAAATTGGTGTTTTATAATTGACCATTCCAATGTGATTTTATATTTATACTTTGGATATTTAGATATGTCTCTCAGAATACTTTAACCTCGCTTTGTGTATTTTTTCTTTCTAGAACTGCTAGATCAAAGTACTTTTAGTAAATGACTCACATTATATCAAATTTTTTGTGCTCATGCCAACACATCGGTTGACTTTGTTAGAAGAAGTGAAAAACCTTTTTTATTCCTTACAACCACTTTTGGCTTGGGATTTATTATTTCTTATAAATGTATTGATTGCTAGTTGACAATTGTTGATTACCCAGCTATATGTCTCATTAGGAATTTATGTCTCGCTAGTAGGCTTGCTCCTTGGAAACCCTGCTTTATTTAACTGGTTCCATTATTACAAATTTATGGTTGGATCACTTGCTACCAACCACTGATTCTATTTCTCTCAGTCTTACTATGGCTTTTAGACCTATTATTTATTACAACTTTAACCCTCTTCGAACACTTTTTTTCACACTTGATGCACCTGATATGGGGTTTTATATTCGTGCATTCCCACCCATTGCTACTTGTGCATTTGTGTGGAAAAGCAATGTGCAGAGCTTTTCTTGTGTGAAGATTTCTTCATAGTGAAATCTCTACACAAGAAAACCTCCACACACAAGAAAACTTCCACACATTGAACCCGCGCGTGGAACTGGGAAAATTTGAAGATGTTTCTGTGCGAATACAACATAGAACTTCTAAGGAGCAAATGATTTTTCCCAAATTCAATCTCGAAAAAGTAAATGGATGCTTATTTTGTGAAATTAAAACCTAAGATGCTCATTCCCATGCCATTAGATAAATTTTCAGGTCTAACATGGGCCTCATAAGGAATATTATAAAATAATAGTGGAAATAGTAAAATAAGATTAGATTACATCATCAAATTTTAGTTGGGGGGGAGAAAAAATTATTTTTTCAACTCATATTTTCAACTTATCTCCCTACAATTTTACTCAAATTTCAAGCGGGAGTACTCATTGGATGAAAAAATTAATTCCTCATCAAAATCGTACACATATTTCATACTTTCAATGGACCCTACTACATGAAAAATGAGAAATACATGAAAAAAATGTGATTGCAATCCCGTTTTTCATATGTTTATCATTTTTTTGTCTAGAAGGGTCCATCAAAAGTATGCAAAATGGGTTCTCCTTAGATGGGGAATTAATTCCACTTCCACTGAGTGCTCCTGCTCGAAATTTGAGTAAAACTTTAAGGAGATAAGTTGAAAATACGAGTTGAAAAACTAGTTTTTTTACTTTTTTACTTTTTAATCTTTTTACCTTTTATTCAAAAAATAGTGAATCATCCCCCATGGTTGACATCATCTTGAATCCTATTGGTTCTTATAAAGTTGATTTTTGTTGTACATTTTTGTTTTGAGGTCCATTTTAAACCTCAAAATTTCTCTAATACCATGCTCGTGAGTGCAATGAGAATGCGAAGGAAGATGAAATAGGACCAATATGGCCATTTTGACAGGGGTCAGATGATAGTTCTTAGAGATTTAGTTTGGCAAAGCATATTTTCGAGGCATTTGTTTTATGTGAAGCCCATATGTGTTGAAAATTCATATTTTTCGGGGGCAGGTTTTTCAAAATCAGATTGCCTCGGTTTATCTATCAAATAAATTCAACATAGGTACATTCATTCATTTTCTCCTAGCTCATTGTATTTCGAGCCAACACTATATCATTTTTTAGAATTTTTTCTAAAAACTTTAGGAAATTCAAAATATTTCTCTATTCTATCCAAACAGGGTGAGAAAAATGCAGACAGTATAGAGAAAAACATAGGTTACATTGAGGATTGAAAGTGCAACAGAGATATCAGACAATGAAAATAGTTCAAAAATTCCTGAAGATGCTGAAACTGTGAAGGAAGGAGAATGAATGGAGGAGAATAAATATTAGAAGTATTGGAGATATTCAATTTAATGATCCTGCAATTTTGTTTCAAGAGATGAGCCAATCCATGTAGACAAACCCATGAATAAACTCCACAATCGAAAAGTGATTGCATTCATGATGAGATATTCATTTATACAAATGTAAGGTAGGTTCGAGATAAAACTACCTTGATAACTTATTGATGAAAAGTAAAAAATAATAACTAATTATTATTTTACAAACATAATCCTAAGGGATTAGTTAACATTCCCCCCTTAATCCAAATGGACATTTGACATGCAAAGTAATATTATGAACTTTTCAAACTTTTCATGTCCAAGTTCTTTGGTAAATATATCTGTGATCTTCTCTGAAGTAGGACAATGTGTTAGATGAATGAGTTTGGCCTCAACGTAATGTCGAATCAAGTGATATTTGGTGTTAATATGCTTGCTTTGATCATGAAAATTGGGATTCTTAGCCGAATGAATTGTAGAAGAATTGTCAACAAATAATGGAGTTGAAGATTTTTATTTCTCCTGCAAGTATTCAAGTATTTTGTGAAGCCAAATTATTTATTTTGTAACATGAGATACTGCAACATATTCGGCTTCGGTGGTAGAATCAACAAGAACGGGCTTCTTGCATGATCTCCAACTAGTGGCTTTTGATCCAAGATTTATCAAATAACTAGAATTAGAGATTCCACTCCATTATCCTTATCTCCATAAAAATCAGAATATGAATAGTTGATGAGATGGAAATTTGCAACTATGGAATATTTGATTCCATATGTTTGCCTTTCAAATAATTGAGCAATAGCTTCATTGCATTCCAATGACCTTCACATGGCTGATGCATGAACCTGGAAAGTATCCTTACAACAAAAGTTATGTCAGGTTGAATAGTAAGAAAATTCAAACTTCCAACAAGTTTCATGTACTTTGTTGGATCCTCAAACTTACTTCCTTAAGTGGAAGTAAGATTCAATTTTTTCTCTATAGGAGTAGCAACATGGTTACAATCCTGCATCCTAAATCTGTCCAATATACTTTTTTTGAGAAATACAAATATATTTGGGTTTCTGATCAACTTCAATCCCTACATAATAATGCAATAAATCCAAATTTGTCATGTAAATTTTTTTCATTAAATCTCTTTTAATAGACACTATATAGTTATCATTATTTCCTGTAATCATCAATCATCTACATATACAACCAAATATATAACCAACTTTCCAAATTTCTTAACAAAAAGAGTTGCATCATCCAGATAAAACAACTTACAATTCAACTTGAGAAGGTGTTCACTTATTTTTTCATACCATGCACGAGATGCATGTTTTAGTCCATAGAATTCCTTTACCTACTTACATACCTTTTTATCTCTACCTTTAACATCAAAACCTCCTGGATGAAACATATAAACATCCTTCTTCAAATCGTCATTCAAAAAAGTTGTTTTAGCGTCCATATGGTGTATCTTTCTGCTATTCTGAGCTACAAGAGAAAATAGAGTTCTAATTATGCCCCATATTTTTCTAGGAGAAAATGTCTCTGTACAGTCAACACCTTCCTTCTAAGTGTAGCCTTTTGCTACAAGCCTTTCCTTGTATTTATCAAGTGAACCATCTGCCTTGTACTTGATCTTATACACCCATTTACAACCAATAAGTTTGAGGTTAGCACGAGGATCCACTAACCTACAAGTTCCATTCTTAATAGGTGCATGATACTCCTTTTTCATTCCATCCTTCCATTCATCACAATTAGCAGCTTCTTCAAAAGAACTAGGTTCACTAATTGTAGAATAATTAAATTCACAATCATAAGAAAAACTACCCGAATCAACTTTAGAATAAATTCATGTCTCAAAATCATCATGTTTCTTGGAACTTTTCAAACACATGTGTATCTTCGTAAAGGTTGCTGAAGTGGTTGTGCTCGTTTCTCATCTTGAAGTACAAGTTCTTCAATATCTCCTTCTAACCCTGCGGAAACAACATTGTCTTCCAAATTGTCTTCATCATGAATCAAATATGGAAAAGCCGTAGACTGATCTAGAATGGGAACCCCCCCTTCAGTATGTGGAACATCATTATTAGATTCACAATGAAACTTTTTGGATGCAAATTTCTCCAAATGAGTCAGTTGTCTATCAACAATGGAATTATCCTTATCACATTCAAGAAAAATGATATCTCTGAAAATAATAAATTTATTGTTCTCCTCATCATACAACCTGTAAGCTTTGGAAGTAGCTGAATATCCCAAAAAAATATACTTACAACTCCTAGCACCCAACTTATTGCATTGATGTTTAGGAATCAATGCATAGCATAGAGAACTAAAGAATCTAAAATGTTGAACAACAGGAAGATGATTATACCACATTTCATAAGAAGATTTATTATTGATGATAGAAGAAGGAAAACCATTGTGAATATAATTTGCACAAAGTACTACTTCTTCCCAAAACATCAACTTAACATTCTAAAAAAATAACATAGATCTAACCATATTAAGTAAAGTTCTATTCATACGTTCTGCAACGCCATCCAGTTGTGGATTAGAAGGTATGGTAGTTTGATGTTTGATTATGTTGTCCTTTAAATACTATTCAAAAGCATTAGAACCGTATTCACCATGATTATTAGTTCTGAGAATCCCACTATTGTATTGGGTTTCATTTCTAATGATTGAATGAAATTTTTAAAAATTTTCAAATACTTATGTCTTATCTTTCAACAAATACACCCAACACATTCTCGAGTAATCATCAATAAATGTTAGCATATATTTATTACCATTGGAAGTTGCAACATGCATAGGTATACATAAATCTGAATGTACGAGACCTAATTTTCTTGAAGTTCTAGAAGAATAACCATGAAAAGGTTGCTTAGAATGTTTCCCCAAAATACAAGCATCACATGGTGTAATATTTCTTGGAATTGTAGGCAATCCTTTTATACCTTGTTTTCTCATAATTTATTATTATCATATTTAATGTGACCAAAACGAGCATGTCATAAT
Source organism: Pinus tabuliformis (assembly GCA_031772625.1). Classification (NCBI taxonomy): domain Eukaryota; kingdom Viridiplantae; phylum Streptophyta; class Pinopsida; order Pinales; family Pinaceae; genus Pinus; species Pinus tabuliformis. The sequence goes on from CM062818.1 coordinate 1,480,087,737, forward strand.
AAACTGGAAGATAGAGTATCATTTTTTTGTGCTAAACGAGCAGAAATATCATGAGAATTCATTACAGTAGATGATGTACCATTCAATTCTAAAAGTTTGCATTCGTCAACACCCATCATAATGACTTCATGATCAAATGCTCTATGTATCTCAATGATGCCATCATATATATGCATGAAATTCCCTTGTTGTCCAATATGTATAAGAGACATTAGATTTCTTTGAAATTGTGGAATGTAAAGGACATACTATAGAACATAATCTACAAGCTTTGGTATCTTCAAACAAATAGATCCAATTCCTAAAGGATTAACTTGATATTTGTCAGCAAAATATACTAATCCATCAACTTGGTCATTTAATGTTTCAAAAAAATATCTCCTAAAAGTCATATGACATGTGGCTCCTGAATCCAAAATCCAACTGTCTTTCCATGAAGAAAATGCAGTACTAAAAACATCATTAATATTAAAATTGCAATGAGAAACAATGTAATGTGCAGACTCTGATGATTTTCCCTTATTTAGTGGTGGCTGATCTTCCTTTTCATTAAACTTTTCTCTCATTTCACTAACTTTCTCCCAAGGAATTCTACAATTAGCAAAAGTGTGACATATTTTACCACATCTATAACACTTGACAACTGGTTTATCATTAAAATTTCTTTGTTTTCTATCATTTTGTTGTCTATCTCCCTCATTATGTTTTCACCCTCTGCTTGTATAATTTATTCTACCACCACCTCTAGTACTTTTATCACCTCTAGAAGTTTCACCATGAGACTTATGATATTTTTATGTAAGGAATAAGGTTTCTACATTAGAATTTTGTGGAGGCTCTTTCTTCCCAAAGGCATTTTCTCTCTCAGCTATTTTGTTTACTAGTTTATCAAATGTAATGTTTTTTAGCTTCCCACTGGCTTGGAGAGATTCTAAGTAGTGTGAATAAACATGGTGGAGAACTTTAATAAAATAAGTAAGTTGTAAATATACTTCAACACTAGTGGCTTTTATGTCATGAAAAATAGCTTTTATTTCAGAGGCCATCTTCAAAGGATCATTGTATTTCATCTCCAAATTAAATAATCTCAACAACAACTAAATAATTTCAAGTTCTGAATGTGAATCATAAAGTTCCTTCAATTTTTGTAAAGCTTCAAATGTAGTATCACAAGAAACAACATATTTTCTTACCTCCTTTGTCACTGATGCAGTAATTAATGCATATGCCTTCTTGTCTTTTGTCTCCCAAATTACACATTTCTTTTCGTCATCAAGTGACTCAGGTGCAATTTCTTTGTCATCTATGTCTTTCTTTCCCTAACAGACTCCTTCCCACAAATCATTAAAAATAAGTGCACTTTTAAGCTTTCTAAACCATTCTTGATAATTCTCCTTTCCGCTAAGCACAACTCCAATTATTGAAATCAATGAAGTCATGATTGTTTCAGCAATACTCTAAAAAAACAACATAAGTCTCTTTCTCCTTTTATTTTAAATAAAAACTTGGCTTAGTGGTTTATTGGTGGGTTCCAAAAATAACATAGAAAAGAGCTAGGTTGAAGCCTCATTCTTTTTTTTTCTCTTCAACTTTTAAAACTTATTTCAAATAAAAATAAAAACAAACTTGTCCTGGAATATTTCCACCACTTTCAACTCCAATTTAATTTATTTAAGAATTAACCACTTTTACTTTTACTTTCTCATTTCACTTTTATTTAACCATTTTCTTTTCTTTAATTTAATTGATAAAAAAAATGAGAAATATTTTCTTTAATCACAATTTGATACAATTTCCATTCATTTTATTTTTACCAATTTTTTGCACCTTTTATCTCCTATTCGCTTTCACATTTCTCTGTTTCTTTCTCTGTTCACTTTCACCTTTCCTGCTCTATGTCTTTTGTGTACATTTTCATTAAAAAAAATTGTAAATCTTTTTTTTTTTACTATTGTCACTTTCATGAACCTTGAAGCATCCTCCACTTGCCAATAATATGTGGATAAAATTCAAATTCCAAATATGAAAAAAAAATAAAAATCCACTAAAAATAATTAATAATTCACTTCCAAAAAATGCTTCAAAGCTTCGCTAATATTCAATGTTATTTATTCACTGTCGATTATGCCAACAATAAGAGTTACTTGTGGGTAATCCTTTTACCTTGGTTGCTTTTAACTTGATTTCCAATAGTCCCGCAATCTTTCTCTCATGCATCTGCAAGCAATGCTCTCCTCAAAATGTATTTTATGAAACTGGTACATTCTTCCCTCCATAAACTGAAAAAAACTCCCCAAAAACAAACTTAGTAGGCATGGAGTTTATAATCTCAATCAGTGCTTTGATACCACTGTAGAAAGGCCCATGAATAAACTCCAAAATGGAAAATTGATTGCATTCAAGATGAGAAATTCATTTATACAAATGTAAGGTAGGTTCAAGATAAAACTGTCTCAATAACATATTAACGGAAAGTAAAAACTAACAACTAATTACTATATTACAAACATAATCCTGAAGGATTAGTTAACAATCCACCCAAGTTTCGAAACTAGCCAACTCTGAGATGGAGTAGTTGATGGAGATATTACAATGGTTTGCGAAGACAAGTTGGGTGCATGATTAGACTTTAGCTTTGTATATCGGTGCCTCTTTTTCCCAATTGCTGTAATTAAATTCGTGAATTTTATTTTTCAACAAATGTGCAAGGGATGTGTTGGACTATTTGATGAAGTGAGGGCCCTACTAAGAGTCTAATCATTTTCTTTTTCCAATTTTGATGGAATTTTCCTTGAAAGAGTTTCCACATGAGATAAAGAGTTTTAGACTATGGTTAAGTCTTTCAATCTTATGAAACCAAATACATGGTTTTTGTTTTCACAAGTGTTGAAACGAAATATTATTGACCATTGTGGGCCAATAAATAGTGGAAAAATGTATAATGCTATGCAATGGTACATGGAGGCAAAGAGTGGGATATATTATAGTCCACTTCGTCTTCTTGCAATGGAAGTGTTTGAAAAAGTGAATGTACTTGGTGTGTATTGCAGTCTTCATATTGGACAAGAGAAGAAGCATGTTCCATTAGCAAACCGTGTTGCTTGTACTATAGAAATGGTGTCTACTAATGAATGCTATGAAGTTACTATCATTGATGAGATCATGATAATTGGTGATGAAGTTAAAGGTTTTTCATGGAGCAGAGCATTTCTTGGACTGAAAGCCAATGAGATCCATGTATGCGGGGATCCTAGTGTATTAAAATACCAAATATATAATTTTATAACTTAAGTAGATTGAAATTGTAAAATTAGTATTCCAATATAAAAACAACTATAAAGTCATTATTAATTGGTTAGAAGCATATAGACCCATCTAACACGATGGAGAATAATCCGTGTTCTATTGTTCATATTCCTTTATGTAAACCTCAATGTATAGTAATTAATTATTTACCCGTGTTAACTATATATGTGGAGTTCGTATGTCCGAAACGCCATACTCACGAAATGTAAAAAAATGAATATAAATGCTTCGCTATGTATGCTTTTGATTTTGGTTGAAATTAAAATCCTTTTTTCATTAATAATGTGGAAATTTCCATTATAGTACAGTGCATTTCCTGCCACTACTACCAGAGTATACTTAACAATGCTTCCTTATGCAATAAAAACTTTGGTTGATTTGGGAAAAATGTCAGTCGATGTGGCAAAATCATGTCTAAGTTTACTATGTTTTCTCCTTAGTTAATGTTGCATATATAGTTAATTAGTTCCCATTAATTAGATTTTCTTGTGTGGACAAGCAATGTGCATAGGTTTACTTGTGCAACACATTTCGCACATTGAAAGCTCTGCACAAGCAAAAATATACTGAGAAATTTGAAATGCCATATGTTTAGATGATATTGTGGGGCCATAACCTATCTATATAAATATCATTTTAAAAAAAAGAAATCAACGAGGATTTCATTGTGTGGAGGTGCGGAGTTACTTGACAATTCCACACAACGAAATCCTCCGCACATATAACTAATCATTTCTCCAACCAAACTCTATTGACATTTATTGTGTTTCTTGTACCAAGTCAAGGTGAAAAGTAAAAAACAACTTTGAAGGATCAAACAATCATATTCATTTTTCCCCAAGTTAGCAATGGGAAATACCGCTTGAGCACACAAGCAAAATCACTATTAGTTTTTCAAAATCATGAGTTGGCTCATGTGGAATTAATTCTATCACAATGCAATCTACACTCTAATCCACTCTTATGATGACACCTACATGTTGTAGGAAATGAGTTTATTAATTTTCTTAAATGGAAATCTATAATATATTGTTGATTATGTTAACTCTTCAAGTAAGGTTTTGTGTACAAAATCTTTGAAGCTTTTAGTAATTTAAATCATTGTTTTAATTTGCGGTTATGTTTTGCAAAGTTAATAACAGAGATGGATGTGCAGAGGGAGCGCATGTGGAGGAAACATGTGTAGAGATAGAAATGCAACACTTACTCAATTAATTAGCGATAACGATAGAGGAAAGGACTATGCTGCATTACAACTATTATTCTTGTTTTATAATATTTTAAGAATGGTATGTAGTAGGGAGGAAGGATAAACACTTTTTAATGTTCTAGGAATTGAAAGGGTTGAAAATAAGTGTATTTCAAACTGTATTTCAATTTGGGTGTTTGTGTATTTTATTGTTTTATATTTATTATTATATATTTTAATATTAAAAGAGGGAATATTTTAATTAAAAATAGAGAATTTAGAAAATATTTTTTATATATGTAATAAATACTCATATCTTATGGCATATGAAAATTTAAAGATCGATATATATATGTGTGTGTGTGTGTGAGAGAGAGAGAGAGAAAGAGAGAGAGAGAGAGAGAGTTTGTTGGATTATATCCTTGAGTTTTCTCGAGTTCATGGTTGCTTGGATTATAACCCATTATGCTTGTGATTTCCATGTATGACAATTTGTTTCGGGTGAGTTGTCATTTTAATAATGTGCAACCTGAGAGTGTCGATGAGATGTCATGATGACATAATATTTGTAATTTTGATTAGATGGTCATTTTAGGAATTGATGCCATGATTCCTCTCTAAAAAACTTGTTTTACCATCCCTAACATACTAAAAACAATGATTTTGCGGTAAATGCTTGCCCTTGCATGTAAGGCTCCATATGGAAGCTCCCAATTGGGAATTGGTGAGCTATGATGCACTATTTAACATGATTATGATTGTTGTACTTTTTGATCCAGATTATATGCCATAGTCTTCAATCACTTTAAAGCCACTTTCTGTTATTAAACCAACTCATAAAATAGAAGAAAAGATAGATCAATGACTTCAAAATAAGGCTCTTTGAGGGGGAAACCTCCTTTACATTACACAAATGAACAATTCTTGGATGATTGAAATAAAAAAACCTCCTTTTTATATATAGGAATCTAAGGGGTCACAATATAATCAGAGCCGACATAACAATAATAATATAAGGGCACAACAATAACAATAGTGGGCATCTATGGGGCACAATAATAACAATATGGGGACAACAATGGCACAACAATAATAATAAGGGGTTACAATGAAAATAGTAATGGGGGAATCACTAGTATTATAGGGACCTAACATGCCCCTCTCCTTCAAAAAAGTGTTGTCCTCAACACTTGAGTAGTTCTGGATGCTTCTGTATAAAATTCTCATCCTCCCATGTGGAATATTCACTGGGTAAGTTCTTCCACTTGATGAGATAATATGAAATTGATCGATTTCGTAGCTACTGAGTTCTTGTTTCAGTGATTGCTTTAGGTTCCAATATGTTTTGTACTTCCTCATATAGTTCTAGCAATATTGTTTGAACTGAGAGCTTGTCAACTATAACCTTATTTAATCATGAAACATGGAAAGCTGGGTGCACTCGGGAATATGCATAAAGCTCCAATTTGTATGCCATAGTACCAATCTTTTGCAACACCTTGTACAAACCATAATACTTTGGTGATAATTTATTATCCTTCTTAGCTTGCTTGAGAGACATTTGTTTATATGGTTGTAGTCGTAGAAATACCCAGTCACCTACATCAAAACTTCTTTTAGTGCAATGTTGATCTGCCTGTTGTTTCATTCTATTCTATTCCAAAATGAGGTTATCCTTTAAGAATTAAAGAACCTCTTTATGATGCTCAATGTGATCGTCCACTACTTGAACCTTAGAATTTTCTCTTAAAGATGTTGTGATGGACGGTGGATTATATCCATAAAGTGCCATAAATGGGGTCATTTTTGCTGTATTATGGAAGGAAGTGTTATACCACCATTCAGCCAGAGGCAACCACTTGACCCATTATGTTTGTTTATCGAATACAAAGAAATGAATATATCCTTCCAAGAATTTGTTCACTATCTCAGTTTTCCCATTAGAATGAGGATGATAAGACGAGCTATGAGCTAACTGAGTACCCAGACAAGAAAATAATTCGGTCAAAAAATTTCTAGTGAAAATGGGATCTCTATCGCTTACAATAATCTTTGGGTTTCCATGTAGCTTTTGAATTGTTTCCATAAATGGAGTAGAAATTGTATTGGCTTTAAATGGATGAGATAATGCACAAAAGTATTCATACTTGGTAAGTCTATCAACTACCACCATGATGACACTCTTTCCTTCGGACTTGGGTAAACCTATGATAAAATCCATTGAAACCTCCTTCTAACATTGACTTGGAATGGATAAAGGTTGTAATAGACCTAGGGTCTTAATTGTCTCAATTTTATTTTGTTGGAAAACAAAACATTCCGCCACAAACTTTTGAATATCAGGTTTAAGGCCATCCCAAAAAAATTCCTTCTTAACCATATGGTAAGCTTTTAAAAATCCCGAGTGCCCTCCTAAGGGAGAGGTGTGTAATTCCAGAAGAATATTTTGTTTGAGTTGGGAATTATTACAGAGGTATAAGCGATCTTTGTACCATAACGAATCATTTTTCCAGCTAAATGTATCAGATGTACTAGGATATTGCTACAACTTTTGAATGAGTGCCCACACTTCTTCATCATTCTTCCATTCATCCCTTTCTTCGTTTATCCAATCTGGTTGGATGATAGAGATGGAACAAAGAAAAACTTTCAAAACCTCATCCTTTCTTGAGAGTGCATCTACAACAACATTTTGCTTCCCTTTTTTGTATATGATTTCAAAGTCACAACCCAACATCTTTGTGACCCATTTTTGCTGCTCTTTGGAAGATAATTTTTATTCTAAAAATTATTTAAGACTACCATGATCCGTTTTTACCTTGAAGTGTCTTCCCATTAGGTAAGGTCGCCATTTCTTAAGTGCATTTAGTATTACCAACATTTCCTTCTCATAAATCGCTTTGTGTATATACTTTCCTTTGACTGGACAAAATTCAAAAGCAATGGGTCTTCCTTCTTGCATTAAAATAACACCAATTCCATTTCTTAAGGCATCACATTCTACAATAAAGGTTTTTGTGAAGTCCGAAGTAGCTAAGACCGGTGCTTGGCACATTTCCTCTTTAAGATGTTCAAAGGCCTTCATTGCTTCTGGAGCCGAAGAAAATGCATCTTTCTTTAGTAATGTTGTTAGAGGTGCTGCTATTGTCCCATAATTCTTAACAAAATTGCGATAATACCTTGTCAATCTGAGAAATCCTCATAGATGCTTTATGGATGTGGGGATTTTCCATTCCTTAATGGATTTAATTTTTCTAGGGTCTACCTTAACAACTTCATAAGATACAATATGACCCATTTATTCCACCTCATGTACTCCAAAGAAACATTTGGAGGTTTTTTATTATAATTTTTTCTCCTGCAATAGTTTGCACACCCAGTCAACATGTTGAACATGATCCTTCCAATACTTGTTGTAGATTAGTATATCATCAAAAAATACTAACACAAATTTTCTAAGGAAGGGTTTGAAAATGGACTTCATCAAACCTTGAAATGTAGAAGGTGCATTGGTAAGGCCAAAAGGCATGACCAAAAGTTCATAATGACCCTCATGATTTCTAAATGTTGTTTTCATAATTTCTTTAGTCTTCATTCTGATTTGATGATATCCGGAATGAGGATCCAACTTGGTGAAGTAAATTGCTCCATATTATTCATCCAATAATTCATTAATGACAGGAATAGAAAATTGATATTTTATGAGCTTGTTGAGCTCCCTATAATATGGACACATGTGCCATGATCCATGCTTCTTGTGCACCAATACTACTAGAGTAGAGAAAGAACTTTGACTAGGTTGAATAATACCAGCCTCTAGCATTTCTGCAACTATACGTTCAATTTCACCCTTTTGGGCCTAGGTATATCTGTAAGGCATGATGTTTGGAATAACACTTCCCGGAATCAAATAAATAGCACGATCATGATCATGAATAGGTGGGAGGCCTTTGGGAGTCTCAAACACCTTGGAATGATCGTCCAAGACTTTTTGGAGATCTCGAGAAATAAATGATTTCAATGTGGGAACTTCTAGTGAACATAATTGTGCAATTACGCCCCATTTTTCTTTCTTTAGAATCTTTGTCATGTCATTAGAGCTCATTATCTTTCCTAGATTCCCTACTATACCCCTTACTTCAACTTCCTTTTCTTCCCAAATTTTTTTTCAAGAAAAGTTCTTGAAAATTAAAATCTATCGTACCCAAAGATTGTAGCCATTAGACTCCTAGTACAACATTAGCACCACCCATTGGAATAGAAAGCATAGGACTATTCAATACATATTCTCCCATGACTAGCTTGAAATTATGGCACTTTCTAGAGAAATTTATGGTTCCTCCATTTGCAACCATCACTTGACACTTTGGTGACTGATATAGGAAGCAATTCAATTTCTTGGCTATCTTACAATGAATAAAATTATGGTTACTACCCGAATCAATCAACCCTATTACCTCTTTCTTCTTGATATGTCCTTCTATCTTGAGAGTTTGAAGAGTGGTAATTACTGCCAATGAATTACAAGATATGGTCAGATTCCTTTCTTCTTTCTCTAGGGTTGATTTCTGGTATATATCCTCTTCTTTTTATGTTTCTTGTTCCTTTTCCTCCTCCCATTCACAATCTATGTAAAATAATTTCTTCTCAGCACACTTATGACCTTTAGTGTATTTGCTATCACAACTGTAAAAAATCCCTTTTGCACCATTTTCTTCCAATTGTTGTGGTGTCAACCTTGTAGTTTGTGGAAGGCTAGGGGAAACAACACTTCCATCTTTATAGTTGTGAGCGGTAGGTTTCCTTGTTTCCATAATTTTTCTTGCCAACCTGAATGCCTTCTCCATTGAATCAGGTTCCCAAAGGCGAACCTCATGTTGGATGTTATCCTTTAATGTCCCTATGAACACATCAATCCTATGCTCCTCTGGAATATAATTTACCCTTATATTCAATTTTTTGAAGTCCTCAATGTGCTCCACCATTGAGCCCTTTTGTTTGAGATTTATCAATTGCCTAAAGAAGGTGTTGCTCTTTGTATCATCATAATGTGCTATCATTTCCTCTGTAAAAATTGACCAAGTGACAATTTGTTTACGAGAGAAAAGCCATCGATACCATACAACCTGATTGGGTTCCAAATATAAAGTTGCAATGCGTACCTTTTGTGTGTTTTGCACATTACGAAGATCCAAATATTGTTCCATCTATAGTATCCATGTCATGGGATCCTTGCCATCAAACTTCCTCATATCGATCTTTGGGATGTGGTGGGTCTTCATTCCAACGTTAGAGTCTATGAAATCATGATTAACTTTTATTTTGTTCTAATCATGAGTTTCCTCTACTACCTTTTCACCATTAGGAACACTTTCTTGTAGAATCTTTGTCAAACCTTCCTTCAAACCTTCCACGTCTTTCTTCAAATCTTCAATGTTGTTATTCTTCAAATCATGATCAACATTTCGTTTGTTCTCATCATGAGTTTCCTCTACTACCTTTTCACCATTAGGAAGCCTTTCATGTAGCAACATTGTCAAACCTTCCTTCAAACCTTCCATGTCTTTCTTCAAATATTCAATGATTCCTTTCATACCATTGATGCCATTCTTCAAACCATCCATCTTAGTTTCTACTACTTTTTGTGAGAGTGAAATTTGTTTCACTTGGTCTCGTAATTTTGATATATCATGTTGTGTTTCTTCCTCTTCTTCATGTGTCAAAGTAGAGCTTTCGGGTTGCTTACTAGGTGTTTCCATTTTATTTCTTCGGGCATCAACTAATGATCTTTTTCTTCACTATTCCATTTTAATCACTTCAAACTAATTTTTCAAACAAAAATTATGCAATTTTTTAAAAATACTACACACCTTTTTTCGCTTTGTAGGAGCTCAACATTGAATCTGTTGTATCTCTATAATTATAAATTTTCAAGATCTAAAATTTTTTCAGTTTCCCTCCGAGTCCTCTTTCCAACGCCATAATTCTGATCAAGATTGGATTTTCCAAGAAATATTTATGCTCAATCTCCCACAATGACCTGATTATAGATTGGTTCAGTAAAGTGAACTTGTACGAAGTGCCACGTGTTACTGTTTCGACCTTAGGTCCTAAAAATGATACCCAAAACACTATAGTCTAAATGTTTCTATCACATTTTACAAAATTTAAATCCAATGCTCAGGGAGAAAGTTGTGACAATTTTCCCAAGGCCACTTGTTTGCAATGGAATTCAGGATCGTGGAAAAACCTTAAATTCCTCCATTCATATATCTGAAAATATAGTGCGAAACGGTCTGAAATTTGGCCATGACATTCATCACGATTTTTTCTCAAATGTTTTTTTTTTTTTTTTTCCAGCTTTTGAAGCTTCATATAAAACACGTTATAGCGAAAATTCCACGATGACCTATTTGAAGCAACAAAACCCTAAAATCCAAAGTTCTAATACCAAATGTTATGCAACCAACTCACAAAATAGAAGAAAATATAGATCAACGACTTCAAAATAAGCCTCTTCGAGGGGGAAACCTCCTTTACATTACACAAATGAACAATTATTAGATGATTCAAATGACAAAACCTCCTTTCTATATATAGGAGTCTAAGGGGTCACAATATAATCAGAGCTGGCATAACAATAATAATGTAAGGGCATAACAATAATGATAGTGGGATTTTATGGGGGAAAATAATAACAATATGGGGACAACAGGGGCACACCAATAACAATAAGGGGCTACAATGAAAATAGTAATGGGGGAATCATTAGTATTATAGGGACCTAACACGTTCACTAGAATGTATCCCTCATGATTACGTGTAGTTTTTCTGGATTGCGAAGACCTAGCCAACCCTTGGTTTGAGGGGGAAAATTTTTATCCTAAGAGACCATAGTTGATTTTATTTCCCTTGAATTTCCTCTCCACAAAAAGGAGTTTTGAAGAAAACAAATTTGGCTTAGTCTACATTAAGTTGTAGTCAACATATTAAAAAGATAAACTAGAAGAACATGGAGGACTGCTTTGAGTAATACTAGTATGCCTGCTATATTTAGTGAGCGAAAAGTTTCGATGTCATGTCTATTTGAAATTCTATAAATGAGATTTGTCCATATTTTTGACTTGAGAAATTTTTTTACCTGAGAAAATTAGATGTGAGAAATTTTTGACTTGATAGAATTAGATGTGAGACAGGCTCTCAAATATTTATAGGGGAGAGAACATCATTTGAAACCCAAAATTTTGGTTATGTTCCCTTGGATAACAAGAGGGGTATTAAAGAGGAATATTTTCGATTTGAGAAGATTAAGTTCAATGTTTGAAGTAACCATAAAAGCTACCAATGCCTCACAAAAGTCTATGGCCTCTTTTACAAGTTGGCTCCCCATTAACATAGTGTGATTAACTAATTGTTGATGAGAAGTAGGCCCATCATTGCCAAATATGTTTAGAACTTTTATTTTCTTTTCTTCAATTGTTATTTTAACCATTCTTCCTGTTATCATCCCAAGAAACTCTCCTAGGTTGTATCTCGAAGATGCTCACGAACATTACAAACTCAAAATAATGTGGGAAACAGATGAATGGAAGTAATGATGCTTGTTCAAGCTAGATAACCACTTCTACTATGCTTAACTCCAGACATGGGTGAACACCCCTAGACTACAAGGCTTTAGACCACCAATTACTCACAGTTTGAGGATTAGGTGAACATGGAGAATATTGACCACACCAGCAGATGCACAAGACCATGTGATGGTCGGCTGCAACCAGTAAAGAGGTCTGCAAATCTATTTCCTAATGCACAGACAGGATGACAACTCTCTGGCATTAAGTAAACAGAAACCTGCATAACACATTCAATGATACATACTAGACTTCAACACAGAGGTGGGATGACAGCCCCTCTAATGCTAAATATCAAGAGCACATGAATAAATGCATAATAGGCACAGCGTAGAACAGAGTAGAAATGGAAAGTGAGAAATTAACAGCAAAAGAAGCTTGTATTAGATGAAAATGAAGACCAGACGCTGCAAGTATCAAAGTAGTTACAATCTCTGGAAGTTGAACCTTACATCAAAGCAACAACCATCAACCCCGATTACATCTATTTTCTGGGTATATATAGAGTTTCATTACAAAGATATTATGCTATTCTAAGCATGGAGAGGTCATAATGGACCACCAACCGCTTTAACTCTCTGATGGAGTCTCTGCTACAATCTGCTTGCTTTAATGAATGAATTTGATCTTTTCTGCTGCTCGGTTGTCCTTCCTGAACAGGTGGAGTGTTATATGGAAGAAGTTCCATAACTGATAAATGCTCTGATCTGCTCGAGGCATGTCCTTTTCCTTCTCGGCCATTCTATCTCTTGAATGTGGTGGTTGAAGAGTAACTGCGCAGAGTGCTGAATACTGGCCACCTTCTTCCTTCGGATGCATGGGACAAGCTATGGATGTGGACAATATGGCGGAGGCATGAGTATGACGGGAACAAATATCAGCCGTTGGATCGCGCAGATGAACGGTGGATATGACTCGGTGGGAGATATCAGGAGGAAACGGGAGTGAACAAACGTGAGCCGTTAGATCTCTAGCGGACAGATCCGATGGCCATTGGGCAGGAAAGATACACGGGAGATAATGAGCGGGGGCAGGCGAATGGGCGGTAAGCGGTATGTATCGCACCACTTTTGGTGGGTGAGTGGTAAAGGTATGAGGGCGAGTGATGCGAGTTATCGGGTGATGCGTGGCAGACAGGAACGAGCGAAAACCGCTTTATCACGAGCTAACGCGCGGGCAGTTTGTGAATGCGGGAGGAGCGAATGCCGTTGGATCGAATGAATAGACGGTGGAGATCTCTCGGCAGGAAGTATCAGGAGATATGAGAGCGAAAAGGGCGTGGGCCATTGGATCTTGTCGGGACTGATCGGACGGCGGAGGAGCGATCGCAATATCGCATCGGCAGAAGTCAAGGGGGAAAGCCTTTATACATATGCCATTGGCGATAGTGATTAAAGCCCGGAACCGACAGAGTCATTAACAATAGTTTATAATCATATCACATCCACTAGGGGCAATCGGCCATCGGCGATGTTATAGACATGACTTCTAAAAGACCTCCTGAAAGCTGCGATTGCGATTGCGATTGCGACGTGGCATGTGGAACCTAAGGGACAACGGGTTTATACAGGGTTACAGAGGTAAAATGAATATCGCAGGAGTATGAGAATATAGGCGGAGTGAAGGGGAAAAACAGAGGCAGCGGGGTGAAAGGGAGTAAGCGAGGTGAAGGAGAAGGAGGACGATAATTGGTGCAGACCTCTTCTGAGCAAGAAACCAGGACCAAGCTTACTTCCGCTCTTTGAAAATCCGCAACATGTAGCAGAGCTAACACTGGCTCCTTCTGGGGATGAGATCCTCCTTATGAGGTTTTAAGAACTGTAGACCAATGCCTTTATACAAAACAAGCTTAAAACATTGCCTAGTATTCCATTGGGCATGGAGTCTAATTAAGTCTACTCTAAAACCTGTAAAAGAACATGCTTACAATCATTAAGGCTCGAAAACCTTAAACAATATAAATCTCCAAAAACTAGCCATCTACTGGACCATCAAAATTGTTTCTCCTCCTCTCAGCCGGCCTATGAGCCGGTTCATCAAAGATCTACAAAATTGGATTTATTTTATCCTCTACCTCAAAAAATTTCGGGCATTTGACCGTATCAGGTAGAGATGGCTTATAATTCATCCCCTCTCTGTATGCTCTCATCCTTGGATGTTCTTCATGGGAGCCTTTGTACACCTGTTGAATAATAACAATCGTTGTGTACTTGTGTTTCGTTTGTGGCCTGCACAATCAATATGAATGGTGAAACATTGTACTCTTGTGTGGGGGACACAAATATTTCATATTCTCCTGCATCTTTCTTAGAACAATCCACATCCAAGGAAGTGTCCCAAAACTGTGCATCCTCTTCCTCTGTGATCTGGCACACTGCCCTTCCAAGCTGTGTGGAGGCTGACTGGGTAGGCATCGGAATATCAAGACTGCGATAATCACTATCAGCCTTGGGAATTGAATTATGACTTGCTCCAGTGCCTAATGGGCAATCATGAGGGCTTGTCTTTTGAACAGATGAAGAAGCATGAGATGATGGGGAACTGATTTTGCCCTTTTTGATCACTGGGCTAGGGATAACAACAGGTTGGTCGATTCGCAGATCTTTGTAGTCATTGGAAGCTGGGTTGGCTTTAGGCTCAAGGTATTCAAGGATGGTGGGACCTGCTGCTGATTGCTCATGCTGATAAGCTTGTTGTTCTGCAGGTACAACAAACTCACGAGCAGTGCCTCTGGATAATGACTTCTCATAGGTAGCTCGAGTTAAGAAAGGGGCACTGCCCTTATCTTCCAAACCATGGACCTCCTCCTATTCTTCAAACTGCTCTTGTTCCATGACTATATTCTGAAAAAGGGTCTTCACCCTTTGATCTTCGTTTGCATATTTATTTCTCTGCAAAATTTGTAGCTGCTCCTATGTTCCTCTATGTAGATTTGGATTTGGAAGATAAAAGGCATTAGGAGCTCCTACTTCCCCTCAATGTTGCGCCACTCTCAATCTGGAAACTCTAGAGGCTAATGAATCTATCATCCTGGCTAATTTATCGATCTTAGGATCTGAGGATGATGAGAGCTCACCCCTCTGTCTTCTCCTATCAGCATCACCTCCGAGCCTCTCTGCAACTATGATGTTTGATTCTACTTCAAAGGTTGCATCTTGCATATCAGCCAAAGAAGCACATCTTCTTTCTCTTAATAGCAGGTAGAACTGAGAATCGAAGGCATTGGCATAAGTGAGCATAGCAGAAGTAGGGGTAGGTTTCACTTCAGCTGGTATTCTGCTGTACATATGGTTGAATCTGATATTGAAATCAGACAGCAGCTCACCATTCTCCCTCTGCAAGTTCCCAAATTCAGTATGGTAGTAGAGCAGATCTTTCTTATCCCGCTAGTGCTTTAGAAACACATCATCTAAGGCCTCAATGTCTGCTATAGACTTAGGGGTTAATTCTCTGAACCATTTCCTAGCTTCCCCATCTAGGCTTTGGACAAAAACCCTCATCCACACATCATTTTCACTTATATCTAAGTTATCAGCATAACTATAAAAGGATTCAAGGTGCTCTTCAGCTGTTACTCCATCTGTACCAGTAAACTTAGGCATATATTTCTGATAATCTCCTGTAGGCATGGCATTCAAAGGGACAGGCAAGACCAGGGGTCCATACCTAGTAGCTATGATTCTTTCAATCTTTGTGAGAGCTTGCTGGCCTGCCATGACTGAGGTAGGTGAAATGATGCTGGTAGATTGAGCGGTATGAAGCGATGCAATGGATGACAGAGACAAAGGAATGTGATGGACTGTATGGGATGCTTTCTTTGGACTGAGTTTCAAAGGGGGACTAAATGAACAAGGAGCTCTATGAATCTCTGAAGGTATTTCTTAAATAGCAGATATACATGGGATTTGTTGGGCTTACCTAATCTTGATGCTCCTTTCTATGAAGTTTTCTTCAGCTTGACAATCTTCTCAAGGTCAGGCACTGAGACAGCTGGTGATTTTTGAGGATTTCTTCGAGTATGTCTCACAAACTGAGCCAGGACTGTAATGTGGAGTCGCCAAAGGTTGGTCTTCCTCCAGTGGAGTCGCCAGATAGATGATTACAACCAGAAATGTGCCCAGAATTTGTCTATCATCAAAATCTGGAACTGTGTCGTTTTCCAAGGGAAGCTGAGCTTCAATCTCCTCTCCCCGGCAACGACGCCAATTAATGTTATCACCCCAAGAAACTCTCCTAGGTTGTATCTCAGAGATGCTCGGGAACATTACAAACTCAACATAATGTTGGAAATGGATGAATGGAAGGAATGATGCTTGTTCAAGCCAGATAACCACTTCTACTATGCTTAACTCTAGACATGGGTGAACACCCCCAGACTACAAGGCTTTAGACCACCAATTACTCACAGTTTGAGGATTAGGTGAACATGGAGAATACTGACCACACCAGCAGATGCACAAGACCATGGGATGGCCGGCTACAACCAGTAAATAGGTTTGCAAATCTTTTTCCTAATGCACAGATAGGATGACAGCTTTCTGGCATTAAGTAAATAGAAACCTGCATAACACATTCAATGATACATACTAGACTTCAACACAGAGGTGGGATGACAACCCCTCTAATGCTAAATATCAAGATCACATGAATAAATGCATAACCGGCACAGCCTAGAATAGAGTAGAAATGGAAAGTGAGCAATTAACAACAAAAGAAGCTTGTATTAGCTGAAAATGAAGACCAGACGCTGCAAGTATGAAAGTAGTTACAGTCTCCAGAAGTTGAACCTTACATAAAAAAAACAACCATCAACCCCGATTACATCTATTTTTTGGGTATATATAGAGTTTCATTACAAAGATATTCTACTATTCTAAGCGTGGAGAGGTCATAATGGACCACTAACCGCTTTAACTCTCTGATGGAGTCTCTGCTACAATCTACTTGCTTTAATGAATGAATTTGATCTTTTCTGCTGCTCGGTTGTCCTTCCTGAATAGGGGGAGTGCTATATGGAAGAAGTTCCATAACTGATAAATGCTCTGATCTGCTCGAGGCATGTCCTTTTCCTTCTCAGCCATTCTATCTCTTGAATGCGGTGGTTGAAGAGTAACTGCGCAGAGTGCTGAATACTGGCCACCTTCTTCTTTCGGATGCATGGGATAGGCTATGGACGTGGACAGTATGGTGGAGGCATAAGTATGACGGGAACAAATATCAACCATTGGATCGCACAGATGAACGACGGATATGACTCGGTGGGAGATATCAGGAGGAAATGGGAGCGAACAAACGTGAGCTGTCAGATCTATAGCAGATAGATCCGACGGCCATCGGGAAGGAAAGATACACATGAGATAATGAGTGGGGCCAGGTGAATGGGTAGTAAGTGGTACGTATCACACCGCTTTTGGTGGGTGAGCAGTAAAGGTACAAGGGTGAGCGATGCGAGTTATTGGGCGACGCATGGTAGACAAGAACGAATGAAAACTGCTTTAGCGCGAGCAAACACGCGGGTGGTTTGTGAACGCGGGAGGAGCGAATGCCGTTGGATCGAATGAATAGATGGTAGAGATCTCTCAGAAGGAAGTATCAGGAGATATGAGAGTGAAAAGGGCGTGGGCCGTTGGATCTTGTCGGGACTGATCGGACGACGGAGGAGCGATCGCAATATCGCATCGGTGGAAGTCAAGGGGAAAAGCCTTTATACATATGCCATTGGCGATAACGATTAAAGCCTAGACCCGATGGAGTCATTAACAACAATTTATAATCATATCCCATCCACTAGGGGCAATCGGTAATTGGCCATCAACAATGTTATAGACATGACTTATAAAAGACCTCTTGAAAGCTGCGATTGTGACATGGCATGTGGGACCTGAGGGACAACGGGTTTATACAGGGTTACAGAGGTAAAATGAAGATCGTAGGAGTATGAGAATATAGGCGGAGTGAAGGGGAAAAACGGAGGCAGCGGGGTGAAAGGGAGTAAGTGAGGTGAAGGAGAAGGAGGATGATAACCGGTGCAGACCTATTCTGAGCAAGAAACCAGGACCGAGCTTACTTCTGCTCTTTGAAAATCAGCAACATGTAGTAGAGCTAACACTTCCAAGCGCTTGAGCTGCGAAAATGTAGAGGAAGGGTGATAGTTGATCACCATGTTTTATGCCTCGAGAGGAGTTGAATGTTGTAGATGGAAAGCCATTAACCAAAATGGAGAAGAATGTAGATATAAGGGAGTGGATTTAGGATGTCCATGAAGATAAAAAACCAAAATAAATAAATATTTTATGAAGATAGGACCAACTTAACTTGTCAAAATATTTGGAAGGATCCAATTTTATTATCATCCTTGGTTATTTAGTCTTGTGAAGAGAGTGGAATTCCTCATGCACTAACACTATACCATCTAGGAATTCTATTCGTTTACATATCCCCACTTCTCTTTGGAGACGAGAATTGGTAAGATTGGCTTAAGCCTATTGGTTACAACCTTCCAAATGATCTTAAAAATAGTATTACAAAGAGCAATGTGATGAAAACTACCAGGGTCATCTGCTTTACCTTTCTTTGGGGCAAGTGAAAGAAAGGTGGTGTCGAGATTCAACAATAAAAAATTGTGATTTTCTGGACACTTGTCACTCTTCTACTACCTCCCAAATTTAATGACAAAGAAAAATCTAGCATGCTTGATAAAAATATGAAGTGAATTTATTTTATCATGGTGCTTTATTTTTTGACATTCCAAAGATTGCTCTTTCCACCTCTTCTATGGTGATTGTCTCATTAGAGCTTCATTTTGTTCCAGTACCACCAATGAGGTAATGTCATGAATGATTGTGTTTATAGCCTCATATCAATCTCTTTTTAGCTCATTTAAGAGCATTTTAAAGCACCTAACCATCTCCACCTCAATATCCCTATTATCTAAAAATTTTGAGCCATCAATTCCCTTTAGAGAAGAGATTATGTTCTTGCTATGATGGTTAATCATAGAGTCATGGAAAAAAATTGGGTTTTTAAAAATTTATTTTAAACACCTAATCCTTGATTTTTACAACTATAGGATTTCCTCCTCGATTCTTCATTCCTCCAATTCATTTACAAGATTTTCTTCTTTGACTTTGTAATCATTTGTTCTTCCTTATAATATTATTTTCTATTATGTAGTAGCCATTCTTTCTTATAAATGTTTATGAGCCTGGAAAATGTTTCCAAACTCTATCTAATTCCATTTTTTAATATGTGATTTTTAGAATTTTTAATTTCTATTGGAATGATTTCATAGTTGAGTGTGCATTCAGATGATATAAGGTCCACTAGTCTTTTTCTTTATCTAAAAGCATAGGATCATGAAGCCATGGGATTTCAAAGTGGAATTGCATATTCTTTGGGTGAACCTTGGTATTTATACTCGGAAAAATAGTTTGGTGATCCAAAACCCTACATGTGAGGATGAAATCCCTTTTCCTGTAGTGATTATGAATCCAAGGAGCGATCTAGGTGGGAGGGAACTTGATGGGATTCTCCACAATAGTTGTTCCAAGTAGAAATTCCATTCATTGTATATATATCCACTGACTTCATAGTTTCTATTATCTCCTTGAAGAAACCTAAGTATAAATCTAGTTGTCTTAATCCTCCACACTTTTTTTCAAGCGAGTTTATTAGAATGAAGTCCCATCCAACTATCTAGGGAAGTTCAATCTTCCAAGAGTGTAGACTACTTAGCATGGAGAGGAAGCTTGTTTTTCCTCTAGTTTATGTTTGTCGTAGGTGTTGGAGACGAATACCTCTTTTGTTGATCTAATAGGCCTATATCAAGACCGCAAAATTCTAGGAGTTTCCCTTAAATTAGAGAGATGTTCTTCGAGTTTTTGTATGATGTCCAACCCACCATATTACCCATTTACATATATAGCTATTCTTTGGCCCCTACACAACACCTAGATACAATGGTTCATACTTTTGCACCAGAGCATTTGGCTTATTGGAGAGTATTAGTCTTGTTGATATTGAAGGATTCTGCTTCTGAGAAGCCTCTATTTTCCCTTGCAATTGAGGCCTCTCAGGCTCCAGATATAATCTTAATTAAGAAGGAGAATTGGTAGAAGCAAGTTTCTCTGTCGTCAAAGTGATTTTTCCCTAATTTATAAGCATCTTTCCTAGTTATTGATGGAATTTCTTCTTGCTCTTGCAACCTATAAACCTTTCTTGTTTGGATGGATTTGGATAATATTTGGGGTTTTATAGACTAATTCCAAGGTTAAAAGACAAGGGAGTATTACTTGTGAAATCAGGAGTAGTTTAAATCTTGGATTTTAAGTAGTACTTGCTTGAGAATTTGGATTTGATGCTCTAGAATGGCTAAAATGTCATTTCCTTTCCATTTTTCAAAAATTTCTTGGAGATCAAGGGAGTGAAACTCCATTTCATTTGCCCCATTTGGCATGTCTTGTTGTGGAACCACCACCATTATTATCTCATTTTCCAGAAATGGATGTGGTGCTATATGTTATTGATTTTTGTTAAGCATTTGGTGGATCTTCCTTGGGCCACATATTTCTTGCTTCCAATGGGTGGCGTGGCTCTTCCTCATATCCTCCCTCCATTTCTCCTTTCTTATAATATGCAAGGGTTTCAAAACTCTTTTGAGTAGAAATTATGAGATTTAAATCTTTAGAAGACTAGGATCACATATGCTTTCTTCTAGGGTTTGGTTTGATGAATCCTTCCTTGTTTATGAGACTATCTTGATTTTGGGGTAGATCTGGTTGTAGTGTGGGAAAATATCTAAAGAGGTCCCTATATTCATGGAATCTCCTGCATTAGAAAGGTATGTGTTCATATTCCATTGGTGATTTCCATAGTTTGTCCTAATAGAAAATATCAATAGAAGTTTGGAGAGGCTAGGATTTATCCATATATATGTAGATGTTAGCATACGGAATGTATTTCCCTCTTCTAGTGACCTTTGATGCCTTGACATAGTGACTAAGTGAATTACCAATGACTTGAGAGTTTTCCTCTTAGAACTCCCTCAAGAGTGAGAAGACATGGATCCATACTGAAATACACTGAAATTTTCTTTATTGGGGTTGAGTCATTCCATCTAGAAACAAATATATAATCAAAAAAAGTTGAAGAAATATGGATCCCATCAAATATTTTAGTGCAATATTTCATATTGGAAAAGATAAATGTAAAGAAACCCTTGGATCTCAGATTGAAATCAATTTTATCCTTTGATTTCCATTTTTTATGGATCTAGGTGATTAGGGCGTCTTCTATTGGCTAAAACCCCATGAATTTCCTAATGAGAGCATGATATTGAATAAATTCAATGCACTATCTTGTTTTCCTGTATTTGGTCTCAAATTTGGGATCCTTAATGGCTTTAGGAAGACGTTGATTGGATCTATGAGACTACCGGGCTACGCCAATAATGGTTCTGATGAGGGATCATGGTACCTCAAGTTCTCCCTTGATCTTGCATCTTGCTGAAGACTGTCACTTCTTACTCTTATTTGGTTGTTGATCCTTGTATTTTCCATAGGCACATTACCCTAGGAGAGGGATGGGCCTTGTATCCCTACACATTCCATGAAAGTATTAAAAATTCCTTCAAAGTGGTAGAACCTTAGTTTATAACTGACTCGGTGGGAGATATCAGGAGGAAACGGGAGCGAACAAACGTGAGCCGTTAGATCTCTAGTGGACAGATCCGATGGCCATTAGGCAGGAAAGATACACGAGAGATAACAAGCGGGGGTGGGCGAATGGGCGGTAAGCGGTATGTATCGCACCACTTTTGGTGGGTGAGCGGTAAAGGTATGCGGGTGAGTGATGCGAGTTATCGGGCGATGCATGGCAGACAGGAACGAGCGAAAACCGCTTTATCGCAAGCTAACACACGGGCGGTTTGTGAATGTGGGAGGAGTGAATGCCATTGGATCAAATGAATAGACGGTGGAGATCTCTCGGCAGGAAGTATCGGGAGATATGAGAGCGAAAAGGGCGTGGGCCATTGGATCTTGTCGTGACTGATCAGACGGCAGAGGAGCGATCGCAATATCGCATCGGCGGAAGTCAAGGGGGAAGCCTTTATACATATGCCATTGGTGATAGTGATTAAAGCCCAGACCTGACGGAGTCATTAACAATAGTTTATAATCATATCACATCCACTAGGGGCAATCGGTAATCGGCCATCGGCGATGTTATAGACATGACTTATAAAAGACCTCCTGAAAGCTGCGATTGCGATTGCAATTGTGATGTGGCATGTGGAACCTAAGGGACAACGGGTTTATATAGGGTTATAGAGGTAAAATGAAGATCGCAGGAGTATGAGAATATAGGCGGAGTGAAGGGGAAAAATGGAGGCAGTGGGGTGAAAGGGAGTAAGCGAGGTGAAGGAGAAAGAGGACGATAATTGGTGCAGACCTCTTCTAAGCAAGAAACCAAGACCGAGCTTACTTCTGCTCTTCTAAAATCAGAAACATGTAGCAGAGCTAACACTGGCTCCTTCTGGGGATGAGATCCTGCTTGTGAGGTCTTAAGAACTGTAGACCAATGCCTTCATACAAAACAAGCTTAAAACATTGCCTAGTATTCCATTGGGCATGGAGTCTAATTAAGTCTACGCTAAAACCTGTAAAAGAAAATGCTTACAATCATTAAGGCTCGAAAACCTTAAACAATATAAATCTCCAAAAAATAGCCATCTGCTGGACCATCAAAACTGTTTCTCCTCCTCTCGGCAGACCTATGAGCCGGTTCATCAAAGATCTGCAAAATTGGATTTATTTTATCCTCTACCTCAAAACGTTTCGGGCATTTGACCGTATCAGGTAGAGATGGCTTATAATTCATCCCCTCTCTGTATGCTCTCATCCTTGGATGTTCTTCATGGGAGCCTTTGTACACCTCCTGAATAATAACAATCGTTGTGTACTTGTTTGTCGTTTATGGCCTGCACAATCAATATGAATGGTGAACCATTGTACTCTTGTGTGGGGGACACAAAGACTTCATCTTCTCCTGCATCTTTCTTAGAACAATCCACATCCAAGGAAGTGTCCCAAAACTGTGCATCCTCTTCCTCTGTGATCTGGCACACTGCCCTTCCAAGCTGTGTGGAGGATGACTAGGCAAGCATTGGAATATCAAGACTGAGATAATCACTATCAGCCTTGGGCATTTAATTATGACTTGCTCCAGTGCCTAATGGGCAATCATGAGGGCTTGTCTTTTGAACAGACGAAGAAGCATGAGATGATGGGGAACTGATTTCACCCTTTTTGATCACTGGGCTGGGGATAACAACAGGTTGGTCGATTCGCAGATCTGTGTAGTCATTGGAAGCTAGGCTAGCTTTAGGCTCAAGGTCTGCAAGGATGGTGGGACCTGCTGCTGATTTCTCATGCTGATAAGCTTGTTGTTCTGCAGGTACAACAAACTCACGAGCAGTGCCTTTGGATAATGACTTCTCATAGGCGGCTCGAGTTAAGAAAGGGGCACTGCCCTTATCTTCCAAACCATGGACCTCCTCCTCTTCTTCAAACTGCTCTTCTTCCATGACTATATTCTGAAAAAGGGTCTTCACCCTTTGATCTTCGTTTGCATCTTTATTTCTCTGCAAAATCTGCAGCTGCTCCTATGTTCCTCTATGTAGATTCGGATTTGGAAGAGAAAAGGCATTAGGAGCTCCCGCTTCCCCTGAATGCTACTCCACTCTTATTCTGGAAACTCTAGAGGCTAATGACTCTATCATCCTGAATAATTTATCGATCTGAGGATGATGAGAGCTCACCCCTCTGTCTTCTCCTATCAGCATCACCTCCGAGCCTCTCTGCAACTATGATGTTTGATTCTACTTCAAAGGTTGCATCTTGCATATTAGCCAAAGAATCACATCTTCTTTCTCTTAACAGCAGGCAGAACTAAGAATCAAAGGCATTGGCATAAGTGAGCATAGCAGAAATAGGGGTAGGTTTCACTTCAGCTGGTATTCTGCTATACATATGGTTGAATCTGATATTGAAATCAAACAGAAGCTCACCATTCTCCCTCTACAAGTTCCCAAATTCAGCATGGTAGTAGAGAAGATCTTTCTTATCCCCCAGTGCTTTAGGAACACATCATCTAAGGCCTCAATGTCTGCTATAGACCTAGGGGTTAATTCTCTGAACCATTTCCTAGCTTCCCCATCTAGGCTTTGGACAAAAACCCTCATCCACACATCATTTTCACTTATATCTAAGTTATCAAAGGATTCAAGGTGCTCTTCAGTTGTTACTCCCTCTGTACCAGTAAACTTAGGCATATATTTCTGATAATCTCCTGTAGGTATGGCATTTAAAGGGACAGGAAAGACCAGGGGTCCATACCTAGTAGCTATGATTCTTTCAATCTTTGTGAGAGCTTGCTGGCCTGCCATGACTGAGGTAGGTGGAATGATGCTGATAGATTGAGCGGTATGAAGCAATGCAATGGATGACAAAGACAAAGGAATGTGATGGACTGTATGGGATGCTTTCTTTGGACTGAGTTTCAGAGGGGGTCTAAATGAACAAGGAGCTCTATGAATCTCTGAAGGTATTTCTTAAATAGCAAAGATACATGGGATTTGTTGGGCTTACCTGATCCTGATGCTCCTTTATATGAAGTTTTCTTCGGCTTAACAATCTTCTCAGGGTCAGGCACTGGGACAACTGGTGATTTTTGAGGATTTCTTCAAGTATGTCTCACAAACTGAGCCAGGACTGTAATGTGGAGTCGTCAAAGGTTGGTATTCCTCCAGTGGAGTCGCCAGATAGATGATTACAACCAGAAATGTGCCCAGACTTTGTCTATCATCAAAATCTGGAACTGTGTCGTTTTCCAAGGGAAGCTGAGCTTCAATCTCCTCTCCCTAGCAATGAAGCCAATTAATGTTATCACCCCAAGAAACTCTCCTAGGTTGTATCTCAGAGATGCTTGGGAACATTATAAACTCAACATAATGTTGGAAATGGATGAATGGAAGGAATGATGCTTGTTCAAGCCAAATAACCACTTCTACTATGCTTAACTCCAGACATGGGTGAACACCCCCAGACTACAAGGCTTTAGACCACCAATTACTCACAATTTGAGGATTAGGTGAACATGGAGAATACTGACCACACCAGCAGATGCACAAGACCATGTGATGGCCGGCTGCAACCAGTAAAGAGGTCTGCAAATCTATTTTCTAATGCAAAGATTGGATGATAGCTTTCTGGCATTAAGTAAATAGAAACCTGCATAACACATTCAATGATACATACTAGACCTTAACATAGAGGTGGGATGACAGCCCCTCTAATGCTAAATATCAAGAGCACATGAATAAATGCATAACAGGCACAACCTAGAATAGAGTAGAGATGGAAAGTGAGCAATTAACAACAAAGGAAGCTTGTATTAGCTGAAAATGAAGACCAGACGCTGCAAGTATCAAAGTAGTTACAGTCTCCAGAAGTTGAACCTTACATCAAAACAACAACCATCAACCCCGATTACATCTGTTTTTTGGGTATATATAGAGTTTCATTACAAAGATATTCTGCTATTCTAAGCGTGGAGAGGCGATAATGGACCACCAACCCTTTAACTTTCTGATGGAGTCTCTGCTACAATCTACTTGCTTTAATGAATGAATTTTATCTTTTCTGCTGCTCGATTGTCCTTCCTAAATAGGTGGAGTGTTATATGGAAGAGGTTCCATAACTGATAAATTCTCTGATCTGCTCGAGGCATGTCCTTTTCCTTCTCAGCCATTCTATCTCTTGAATGTGGTGGTTGAAGAGTAACTGCGTAGAGTGCTGAATACTGGCCACCTTCTTCTTTCGAATGCACGGGATAGGCTATGGACGTGGACAGTATGGCGGAGGCATGAGTATGATGGGAACAAATATCAGCTATTGGATTGTGCAGATGAATGGCGGATATGACTCGGTGGGAGATATCAAGAGGAAATGGGAGCGAACAAACGTGAGCCATCAGATCTATAGCAGATAGATCCGACGGCCATCGGGAAGGAAAGAAACACGGGAGATAATGAGTGGGGGCGGGCGAATGGGCAGTAAGCGGTATGTATCACACCGCTTTTGGTGGGTGAGTAGTAAAGGTACAAGGGCGAGCGATGCGAGTTATTGGGCGACACATGGTAGATAGGAACGAGCGAAAACCGCTTTATCGCGAGCAAACGCGCGGGTGGTTTGTGAACACGAGAGGAGCGAATGTCGTTGGATCGAATGAATAGATGGCAGAGATATCTCAGCAGGAAGTATTGGGAGATATGAGAGCGAAAAGGGCGTGGGCCGTTGGATGTTATCGGGATTGATCGGACGGTGGAGGAGTGATCGCAATATCGCATCGGTGGAAGTCAATGGGGAAAGCCTTTATACATATGCCATTGGCGATAGCGATTAAAGCCTGGACCCGATGGAGTCATTAATAACAGTTTATAATCATATCACGTCCACTAGGGGCAATCGGTAATCGGCCATCAGCGATGTTATAGAAATGACTTATAAAAGACCTCCTGAAAGCTGTGATTACGATTGCGATTGTGACGTGGCATGTGGGACCTCAGGGATAACGGGTTTATACAGGGTTACAGAGGTAAAATGAATATTGTTGGAGTATGAGAATATAGGCGGAGTGAAGGGGAAAAATGGAGGCAGCGGGGTGAAAGGGAGTAAGTGAGGTGAAGGAGAAGGAGGACGATAACCGGTGCAGACCACTTTTGAGCAAGAAACTAGGACCGAGCTTACTTCCGCTCTTTGAAAATCAGCAACATGTAGTAGAGCTAACACTTCCAAGCACTTGAGCTGCGAAAATGAAGAGGAAGGGTGATAGTTGATCACCATGTTTTATGCCTCGAGAGGAGTTGAATGTTGTAGATGGAAAGCCATTAACCAAAATGGAGAAGAATGTAGATATAAGGGAGTGGATTTAGGATGTCCATGAAGATAAAAAACCAAAATCAATAAATATTTTATGAAGATAGGACCAACTTAACTTGTCAAAATATTTGGAAGGATCCAATTTGATTATCATCCTTGGTTGTTTAGTCTTGTGAAGAGAGTGGAATTCCTCATGCACTAACACTATGCCATCTAGGAATTCTATTCGTTTACATATCCCCACTTCTCTTTGGAGATGAGATTTGGTAAGATTGGCTTAAGCCTATTGGTTACAACCTTCCAAATGATCTTAAAAATAGTATTACAAAGAGCAATGTGATGAAAACTACCAGGGTCATCTGCTTTACCTTTCTTTGGGGCAAGTGAAAGAAAGGTGGTGTCGAGATTCAACAATAAAAATTGTGATTTTCTGGACTCTTGTCACTCTTCTACTTCCTCCCAAATTTAATGACAAAGAAAAATCTAGCATGCTTGATAAAAATATGAAGTGAATTTATTTTATCATGGTGCTTTATTTTTTGACATTCCAAAGATTGCTCTTTCGACCTCTTCTATAGTGATTCTCTCATTAGAGCTTCATTTTGTTCCAGTACCTCCAATTCAGTAATGTCAGGAATGATTGTGTTTATAGCCTCATATCAATCTCTTTTTAGCTCATTTAAGAGCATTTTAAAGCACCTAACCATCTCCCCCTCAATATCCCTATTATCTAAAAATTTTGAGCCATCAATTCCCTTTAGAGAAGAGATTCTGTTCTTGCTATGATGGTTAATCATAGAGTCATGGAAGAAAATTGGGTTTTTAAAAATTTATTTTAAACACCTAATCCTTGATTTTTAGAACTATAGGATTTCCTCCTCGATTCTTCATTCCTCCAATTCATTTACAATATTTTCTTCTTTGACTTTGTAATCATTTGCTCTCCCTTATAATATTATTTTCTGTTATGTAGTAGCCATTCTTTCTTATAAATGTTTATGAGCCTGGAAAATGTTTCCAAACTCTATCTAATTCCATTTTTTAATATGTGATTTTCAGAATTTTTAATTTCTATTGGAATGATTGCATAGTTGAGTGCGCATTCAGATGATCTAAGGTCCACTAGTCTTTTTCTTTATCTAAAAGCATAGGATCATGAAGCCATGGGATTTCAAAGTGGAATTGCATATTCTTTGGGTGAACTTTGATATTTATACTCGGACAAATAGTTTGGTGATCCAAAACCCTACATGTGAGGATGAAATCCCTTTTCCTGTAGTGATTATGAATCCAAGAAGCGATCTAGGAGGGAGGGAACTCGATGGGATTCTCCACAATAGTTGTTCCAAGTAGAAATTCCATTCATTGTATATATATCCACTGACTTCATAGTTTCTATTATCTCCTTGAAGAAACCTAAGTATAAATCTAGTTGTCTTACTCCTCCACACTTTTTTTCAAGCGAGTTTATTAGAATGAAGTCCCATCCAACTATCTAGGGAAGTTCAATCTTCCAAGAGTGTAGACAACTTATCATGGAGAGGAAGCTTGTTTTTCCTCTAGTTTATGTTTGTCGTAGGTGTTGGAGATGAATACCTCTTTTGTTGATCTAATAGGTCTATATCAAGACCTCAAAATTCTAGGAGTTTCCCATAAATTAGAGAGATGTTCTTCGAGTTTCTGTATGATGTCCAACCCACCATATTATCCATTTACATATATAGCTATTCTTTGGCCCCTACACAACACCTAGATACAATGGTTCATACTTTTGCACTAGAGCATTTGGCTTATTGGAGAGTATTAGTCTTGTTGATATTGAAGGATTCTGCTTCTGAGAAGCCTCTATTTTCCCTTGCAATTGAGGCCTCTCAGGCTCCAGATATAATCTTAATTAAGAAGTAGAATTGGTAGAAGCAAGTTCCTCTGTCATCAAAGTGATTTTTCCCAAATTTATAAGCATCTTTCCTAGTTATTGATGGAATTTCTTCTTGCTCTTGCAACCTATAAACCTTTCTTGATTGGATGGATTTGGATAATATTTGGGGTTTTATAGACTAATTCAAAGGTTAAAAGATGAGGGAGTATTACTTGTGAAATCGAGAGTAGTTTAAATCTTGGATTTTAAGTAGTACTTGCTTGAGAATTTGGATTTGATGCTCTAGAATAGATAAAATGTCATTTCCTTTCCATTTTTCAAAAATTTCTTGGAGATCAAGGGAGTGAAACTCCATTTCATTTGCCCCATTTGGCATGTCTTGTTGTGGAACCACTACTATTATTATCTCATTTTCCAGAAATGGATGTGGTGCTATATGTTATTGATTTTTGTTAAGCATTTGGTGGATCTTCCTTGGGCCACATATTTCTTGCTTCCAATGGGTAGCGTGGCTCTTCCTCATATCCTCGCTCCATTTCTCCTTTCTTATAATATGCAAGGGTTTCAAAACTCTTTTGAGTAGAAATTATGAGATTCAAATCTTTAGAAGACTAGGATCACATATGCTTTCTTCTAGGGTTTGGTTTGATGAATCCTTTCTTGTTTACGAGACTATCTTGATTTTGGGGTAGATCTGGTTGTAGTGTGGGAAAATTTTTAAAGAGGTCCCTATATACATGGAATCTCCTGCATTAGAAAGGTATGTGTTCATATTCCATTGTTGATTTCCATAGTTTGTCCTAATAGAAAATATCAATAGAAGTTTGGAGAGGCCTGGATTTATCCATATATATGTAGATGTTAGCATACGAAATGTATTTCCCTCTTCTAGTGACCTTTGATGCCTTGACATAGTGACTAAGTGAATTACCAATGACTTGAGAGTTTTCCTCTTAGAACTCCCTCAAGAGTGAGAAGACATGGATCCATACCGAAATACAATGAAATTTTCTTTATTGGGGTTGAATCATTCCATCTAGAAACAAATATATAATCCAAAAAAGTTGAAGAAATATGGATCCCATCAAATATTTTGGTGCAATATTTCATATTGGAAAAGATAAATGTAAAGAAACCCTTGGATCTCAGTTTGAAATCAATTTGATCCTTTGATTTCCATTTTTTCTGGATCTAGGTGACTAGGGCGTCTTCTATTGGCTAAAACCCCATGAATTTCCTAATGAGAGCATGATATTGAATAAATTCAATGCACTATCTTGTTTTCCTGGATTTGGTCTCAAATTTGGGATCCTTAATGGCTTTAGGAAGACATTGATTGGATCTACGAGACTACCAGGCTATGCCAACAATGGTTCTGATGAGGGATCATGGTACCTCAAGTTCTCCCTTGATCATGCATCTCGCTGAAGACTGTCACTTCTTACTCTTATTTGGTTGTTGATCCTTGTATTTTCCATTGTCACATTAGCCTAGGAGAGGGATGGGCCCTATATCCCTACACATCCCATGAAAGTATTAAAAATTCCTTCAAAGTGGTAGAACCTTAGTTTATAACTTATAGGCTTCTTTCATAATATTAATAAATCCATAAAATATTGCTAATATTAATATCAACTTTAATAACATAAATTGATGTAAATTTTAAATTTATGATAAAATGAATTGAAATTATGAAAACAAAATTTAAACATTTAAAAATGTCTTTACTTATATTTTCAAATGTTTTTCCAATAGGTTTTTGATTAATTTGGTTATCAACAATGTTTAGAGTGAAAATATTATATAAAACTTTTAATTATAATTGTAATTATTTTGAGAAGTAATGTTATGTTATGTTATGTTATATAAAAATTTTACTCGATCAAATTACATAAAAACAAAGGCAAAATAAAATTTAAATAAAATAAAATAAAATGTGTTACCTTGACAGATTATATATAAAACTAGCCTAGATCCATCTTAACTCTTGATCTATCAAGCACTAAGAGGGATCAAAACTTTTGAGGTGCAAACCTTTCCTCAAGTTTTTCACTAAAAAAAGAGATTTGCACCTTGGAATATTTGATCCCTCTAGATCGAGAGTTAAAATAGATCTTGGTTGGTTTAATAATAAATTATTTTTGGAGTATATATTAATTGGTAATAAGAAGCATTGTTAAAATACTTTTATAATATAGTTAATAAGTTTAATTATTTTTTTTTGTAATCTTGGTGGTACCTTTCCATTAATTTTAAAAAATAAAGCATGTTACATCCATATGTCTGAGAGTTAGGTGGCCTCAACCTACCTAGAGGGAAACTAGATCTGTTAGCCACCTAACTGCAAAATATTCCATCCATAAGAAAAAAATAATAAGTCTAACCAGCCATGCTATGTAAACTTGAGAGTCTTTGTACTTCCTATTTTCTAGATAACTATAAACATAACTATTAATAAGACTAAAAATTTGGGCTTGGAATATTCAAAATAAAGAAAAACAAGGATGCATTGTCGCTACTCATCCTCAGCTGAATCCACTGAAGAAGGGTCCTTCACAGTGGAACCCGATAGCTCTGTGTGGGGTATGCAAGGGATATACTGCTCAATTAAGCTCAACCAACCACTCTACTGTTGCAATTTAAACTGAATTTTTTGAAGTTCTTTAGTATAATCCGACTGACCCCGGGGGGTTACATGCATGTCAGGAGGAAGTTCTAAAGCTTTCGCCAGAATTCTCTTCATCATTCATAATAGATGGACTATTTGTTTGTATTAGGTTACTTTTGATGGTTCGAGATCCGCCAACATGTCAGGGGATCTCCCCGGTAAGAAGCCCCAACTAGACCTCAGACCATTTGGTGTAGGAGTCCCAGCAGTGGGTCATATGGTATCGTCTTGACAGCGGTTGCGCGCAGAGGCAAGTAAGATATCCCTATTCGTAGCAAGGGTGTGGCATATGCATCAAGTCAAGGAAGGTGCATGAATGGTTCTAACACACAGAGGGTGATGTGAGTGCGCCGCTTGGAAACCTGTGAAAGTGCAGAGTTAAGAAGGGAACAAATGAGAAAAGATGCATCACAAACTGGAAGTCAAGTAAGCTAGCAATCCAAAGTGATGGTTAAACCAACAACACATTTCAGTAAGATTCATACATACATATATAGAAAGAGTCTATACACACATGCATAACCAAACAGATACATATATCATTTAGAGTAAACAAGATAGTTGAAATACAATATGACATATTCCTAAAACGTGTTGGCTCTGTTATATTAAGAAGTGAAAGTTCCAGTCATACAATACAACCATGACCAACCACTAGTTCTAACAGCGGAACGTTACAATCACTGCAGCCTGCTCCTCCAAAGAGATATACTAGCTCTGCACAGTGGAAAAGCCAAGGCTCGTTACAATACTCTCTAAGCTTTCTATAAGATACTCCTATCAGAAGCTTGGCTGAACAAAATCCTATACAATGATTTATGAGAGACTATATATACCAAAGGGTGGGGTGACCCTTGACATTCCCTTTTGTGACTGTTCATCTACCCTCATGACTCTTCAACTACTCTATGACTGTTACATTTGACTATCGACACTTGGACTTCCACTTTACAAGATGATACATCCAATTTGCACATGTACGCATTCGAGACAAAATAGGCTTGAGAAAGCCATGCAAGATATCACTAACACTCGGATAGTTGTGGTGAGACCAACTCTTTGACATCCTTTCGATGATTGACAGTGGCAAACTAATGCCAAGCTTGGTCATCTATGATGGTTTCCGTGCACTTAATGGTGACATCTCGCTGAAAGAGAACTCTTTCCTCCATTTCATCCAGGTACACTAATATGGATCCTTTTTCAAACTCATCTGATAACATGCGCATCATTGTCTTGAGTGTAACTAGACTAGCAACATATTGATGAATAGTGTCTGTGCTAATCTTTGAGTGTGCGTTGGTGACCATACGCATCAACTTGTCAAAATACATGTTCAGCTCCAGTTGAACTTGCTTCTTGTCTTTGCCTCAGTGAGTGTGCCAAATGGGTGGGATCGCATGTGTGTGCATAATGACATCCATGCTCCTGAATACCCTTGCATGTGATCGACAACACTGCTCACCCCGTCTTCTCCATGTTGGATGTTGAATGAATCTATAACTTGTATGGGTGCAATTTCATTAGCCTATGCATGTCATGCCCCCTGTTGTACCTGTTCCTACTACAACCCCTTCTATCGTCTGTGAAACTCCTGTTCTTCCTTAAGTTTCTACTTCAACACCTACATCTACTTCTCTCTTTCTCTCTCTATCTTCGTGTGATCCTCTTGTCGCACAGTCACCTCATAGCCTCAGTCTCCAAAGTTTCTTTCATCACAAGTGGATCTGCTTGATCTTGCAACTTTGTTATGCCTTTGTGCTATCAACATCATTCCTCTTGCATTTGTCGCATGCAGGTGTGCTACCTTCTACTGCTGCTTGCTGTGACACTGCTGCCATTTCATCTTTGATATCCTTGTCCATGAACAACTTGATTTATTCATAGATAAGAAAGTTCATAGACACTTGATTGACTGCATCCGTAGTTGTGCTCTGAATGGTGTCTTTCAATCTACTCTCCTAGAAGCCATTGTACATGTGTTGTTGAGAGGCAGACGAACACCTATGATACTTGTGTGACTGTATGTGAAGATTGCGCAATTTTCACCTGTAGGCTGGGAGACTAACTGCCAAAACTGCGCAAAGCACAGTGCGGGCTGTCGGGAGGCTAAATGACTGCTGGGATTGCGCAATGCATAGTCCATCCTAGCCTACTGAGGATTGAAACTGTGCAATGCACAATTTCAGCTAGTAGTTACATGCAAACCAACAAACTGCATTGCACAGTTTCTGGGGCCAGCAAGGCACTACCTCCCAGAATTGCGTAGTGCAAGACTAGAGGTTAGTGTTGGGCTAGACATGCACAATTTTTGGAGGGAGGGCAAAGCCTTCACTTCCAGAAATGTGCAATGCTATATGGGTAAGGCAAGGTCCAGGCTAAGGTAGCCAAGACCCGTTGACGGGAGACTAAAAACATGAGAAGTATGAACGCATGGTGATACTGAGTGTAAAAAAGAGTGAATGATCATGAATGCAAAGAGCAGGCGTAAGATTCAGAAAATGGGAAAACATACATGCGTGTGAAGCGAGTCGCCACAACGATGACCGTTGGTGCAAAAAAAATGTCATGCATGCAACATTAGTGAGATGCAAACGAAAATTGAAACGATGCTTATAAAAGCTAACATACATGTAAATGACACCAGACACTCATTGAATTCAAGTAGACAACACTTACACAAGCCGAAACACAAAAAGCAACAGAAACGCAGCGTAAGACAGGCAAAGCGGGCTTACCCAGAAACAACTGAGCTGAATGTGCCAACGACTCGTAGATGAGATGTGGGATGTCAAAGCTGCAAGATCAATGTGAGGAATGAGCTCTGCAACGTCTGGTCCATTAGTTTTGATAAAATCGAGGTTATGACATGCATGCCACAAATCTAAGAAAATCAACACTTGGCTGGAGGTTTCTAAAATGAGCATTGCATGTAACCTCCAGCTGCTAAAAATAGATCCCTAAATCTAGGGATGCCTTTGCATGCTGCCTTGGGAAAAGTAGTCCATGCATGCAAATCAATTTTGCTTGGTCCCAGAGGGAACTGGTCAACCTGAAGGCACATGCATCAGTTTGCGAGACTGGGATGAAAATTTTCATAGATCTTGGGCTGAGATGGGCAAGATGTACCAGAGGGATTGCACAATTTCTGGGGTCAACAGGTGACTTCCTCCCAGAATTGAGTAATTTTTGGGCTGATTAGTAGTGATGGGTCAGATTGCATAGTTTTTTGGAGGAAGACTACCTGAGTGCTTTGCGAAATTCTGAAGCCCAGCAAGCTACCAAGATGATTTGCACAATTTATGGAGGGAAGGCTGGTTCCCCTCCAGAATTGTGCAATTTTCTCAGGGAAGCCTGACAAACTGATTTGCGTAATTCTTGAGCTCAGCAGGCTAGCCAGCTGATTTGCCCAATTTCTAGAGGGAAGGTTGGTTCCCTTCCAGAACTGAGCAATTTTCTGGGGGAGTTGCTTGGCCAGCACGTGGTTT
Source organism: Pinus tabuliformis (assembly GCA_031772625.1). NCBI lineage: Eukaryota > Viridiplantae > Streptophyta > Pinopsida > Pinales > Pinaceae > Pinus > Pinus tabuliformis. The sequence continues at coordinate 1,480,122,834 of CM062818.1, forward strand.
AAGTTTGGAAATATATCTTATGAGGAGAGTGAAGCAAACTGACATGCATAGGCTGACAAGACACTGAGAAACAACTGAAGCCTATATGATTGATGATGCAATACATACTGCTGAGGATGGTTAGTAGGGAGGCTCCAAAACGAAGCAAAAGCAAAATTTTGGAGGGTGTTTGTAGCCCCTACAACACTTGGTGACACACTAGTAGAACTCTAGCTCTCTGAATGGACCTTGTTCGTGAAAAGCAAGTCTAACACCTCCGGGAGTATCGTTTAGTTCTTTGTTTGTCTTGGTTTCCACACTTGCTTGATTGTAAGATGTAGCATCTGCTAAGCCCTTGGTTGGTCGACACACATTCCAATCCAAGTCACCATAGTTGTTTCGAATGGGGATGAGGGGTTTATTGGTGCACAAGTCATATGATCGTCAGAGTTTTAGTTTCATCTCTGGTGTTCCTCCACTGCCAGCAGGCCTTGACAATACCCCGACGGAGTCACACAGGAACACAAGAATTGCTCTGCTACTAGCGAGCCTGGTCAGTACCCCAGCAGAGTTACATGCATCACCTCTCTACGCAGAAAACCTTTCTCTTCTTTCACCTTATTCATTTTTCTTTTTTTTCGAAATTATTTCCATTTTCATTTTTCGTAACTGTGCATAACACTTATTCATTTCAGAGGTGGAAGAGGGATCCTGACTTATTGAGAGTAGAAGAGGTTGTTCCTTCAGAGAAGTAGTTTATATATACCTCTGATGTGCTTGTTAAGGTTTTCCCCCTCACCTTACTCTACTTGACTGAGCTGACAAGGATTAACCCAAAAACAACCAACTAGAGTAGGTGACACTAGTTAGTGTGAAAGTGTTGTGTTTTCATGAAGGTTCACTTCGAACAATACATATTTTCCATTGGCGTATCATGGACTGAAGATAACAAGTTCTTCATATAGAGGCAGGACGACAGATAACCAAGTATTGATAAATGTACAAGTCCTTTTGTACTTTTCCTTGCTTGATTCAAGAGTCGCACACGGTCCATGTGAAACCAACCTATGAACGTAGACAAGTAAACAAACCAGAAAACAAAACAAAAATCAGAAGTAAATGCATAAGAAAACATTCATGCAAGAAAACAAACCAAAAGAAAACACTACTATTCCTAAGCTAACGGTGCATGAGCCTACTCACGTGAAGTGATACTTCCAATGCATCCACTGGCACATTGGTCGACCCACGTTGGTGAAGGCATGGTTCGCAAACAAGACAGTTGTGCGAACCAACAAACAAGAAATATATAACAATGAAGACAAACACACTCTGAGTTTCAAAGCGTCCACAGAACATAAGTGAGTGAAAGCGCATGCCATGCACTCTGTGGACTTGCCATGGTGCAGTGCTATAATGTGTGTTGATGTTAAGTGTATGCATTCTCTTGACTATGACATGCAAGAAAATGTGAGAAAGGTAGATCACTTACGTTACACAAGTGTGCTTTCTGTGTAAGATTCTTCCAATGCATGAGCAATCGGATCGTGTAGGTCAAGTGGAGGAAGCATAATCTGTGTCTGAGATTGATGTTCAACGCATAAAAATGAGTGATGAGGAGCCTCAGGTGTTTCAACAATTTCCTGATCAGAAGTGAAACCAACCTCAAGATAGTGAGGGCCTGACACAACCATCAACTCGGGCTTAATTGCCTCGACAGTCTGGGATTGCGCAATGCATAGTCCATCCTAGCCTGCTGAGGATTGAAACTGTGCAATGCACAATTTCAGCCAGTAGTTACATGCAAACCAAAAAACTGGATTGCACAGTTTCTGGGGCCAGCAAGGCACTACCTCCCAGAATTGCGTAGTGCAAGCCTAGAGGTTAGTGTTGGGCTAGACATGCACAATTTTTGGAGGGAGGGAAAAGCCTTCACTTCCATAAATGTGCAATGCTATATGGGTAAGGCAAGGTCCAGGCTAAGGTAGCCAAGACCCGTTGACGGGAGACTAAAAACATGAGAAGTATGAATGAATGGTGATACTGAGTGTAAAAAAGAGTGAATGATCATGAATGCAAAGAGTAGGCGTAGGATTCAGAAAATGGGAAAACATACATGCGTGTGAAGCGAGTCGCCACAACGATGACCGTTGGTGCAAAAACAATGTCATGCATGCAACATTAGTGAGATGCAAACGAAAATTGAAACAATGCTTATAAAAGCTAACATACATGTAAATGACACCAGACACTCATTAAATTCAAGTAGACAACACTTACACAAGCCGAAACACAAAAAGCAACAGAAACGCAGCGTAAGACATGCAAAGCGGGCTTACCCAGAAACAACTGAGCTAAATGTGCCAACGACTCGTATATGAGATGTGGGATGTCAAAGCTGCAAGATTAATGTGAGGAATGAGCTCTGCAACGTCTGGTCCATTAGTTTTGATAAAATCGAGGTTATGACATGCATGCCACAAATCTAAGAAAATCAACACTTGGCTGGAGGTTTCTAAAATGAGCATTGCATGTAACCTCCAGCTGCTAAAAATAGATCCCTAAATCTAGGGATGCCTTTGCATGCTGCCTTGGGAAAAGTAGTCCATGCATGCAAATCAATTTTGCTTGGTCCCAGAGGGAACCGGTCAACCTGAAGGCACATTCATCAGTTTGCGAGACTGGGATGAAAATTTGCATAGATCCTGGGCTGAGATGGGCAAGATGTCCTGGAGGGACTGCACAATTTATGGGGTCAACAGGTGACTTCCTCCCAGAATTGAGTAATTTTTGGGCTGATCAATAGTGATGGGTTAGATTGCATAGTTTTCTAGAGGAAGACTGCCTGAGTGCTTTGTGCAATTCTGAAGCCCAGCAAGCTACCAAGATGATTTGCACAATTTCTGGAGGGAAGGCTGGTTCCCCTCCAGAATTGTGCAATTTTCTGAGGGAAGCCTGACAAACTGATTTGCGTAATTCTTGAGCTCAGCAGGCTAGCCAGCTGATTTGCCCAATTTCTAGAGGGAAGGCTGGTTCCCTTCCAGAACTGAGCAATTTTCTGGGGGAGCTGCTTGGCCAGCACGTGGTTTAAGTTTGGAAATATATCTTATGAGGGGAGTGAAGCAAACTAACATGCATAGGCTGACAAGACACTGAGAAACAACTGAAGCCTATATGATTGATGATGCAATACATACTGCTGAGGATGGTTAGTAGGGAGGCTCCAAAACGAAGCAAAATCAAAATTTTGGAGGGTGTTTGTAGCCCCTACAACACTTGGTGACACACTAGTAGAACTCTATCTCTCTGAATGGACCTTGTTCGTGAAAAGCAAGTCTAACACCTCCGGGAGTATCGTTTAGTTCTTTGTTTGTCTTGGTTTCCACACTTGCTTGATTGTAAGATGTAGCATCTGCTAAGCCCTTGGTTGGTCGACACACATTCCAATCCAAGTCACCACAGTTGTTTCGAATGGGGATGAGGGGTTTATTGGTGCACAAGTCATATGATCGTCAGAGGTTTAGTTTCATCTCTGGTGTTCCTCCGCTGCCAGCAGGCTTTGACAATACCCCGACGGAGTCACACAGGAACACAAGCATTGCTCTGCTACTAGCGAGCTTGGTCAGTACCCCAGCAGAGTTACATGCATCACCTCTCTGCGCAGGAAACCTTTCTCTTCTTTCACCTTATTCATTTTTCTTTTTTTCGAAATTATTTCCATTTTCATTTTTCGTAACTGTGCATAGCACTTATTCATTTCAGAGGTGGAAGAGGTAACCTAACTTATTGAGAGTATAAGAGGTTGTTCCTTCAGAGAAGTAGTTTATATATACCTCTGATGTGCTTGTTAAGGTTTTCCCCCTCACCTTACTCTAATTGACTGAGCTGACAAGGATTAACCCAAAAACAACCAACTAGAGTAGGTGACACTAGTTAGTGTGCAAGTGTTGTGTTTTCATGAAGGTTCACTTCGAACAATACATATTTTCCATTGGCGTATCATGGACTGAAGATAACAAGTTCTTCATATAGAGGCAGGATGACAGATAACCAAGTATTGATAAATGTACAAGTCCTCTTGTACTTTTCCTTGCTTGATTCAAGAGTCGCACACGGTCCATGTGAAACCAACCTATGAACGTAGACAAGTAAACAAACCAGAAACTCATGCAAGAAAACAAACCAAAAGAAAACACTACTATTCCTAAGCTAACGGTGCATGAGCCTACTCACGTGAAGTGATACTTCCAATGCATCCACTGGCACATTGGTCGACCCACGTTGGTGAAGGCATGGTTCGCGAACAAGACAGTTGTGCGAACCAACAAACAAGAAATATATAACAATGAAGACAAACACACTCTGAGTTTCAAAGCGTCCACAGATCATAAGTGAGTGAAAGTGCATGCCATGCACTCTGTGGACTTGCCATGGTGCAGTGCTATAGTGTGTGTTGATGTTAAGTGTATGCATTCTCTTGACTATGACATGCAAGAAAATGTGAGAAAGGTAGATCACTTACGTTACACAAGTGTGCTTTCTGTGTAAGATTCTTCCAATGCATGAACAATCGGATCGTGTAGGTCAAGTGGAGGAAGCATAATCTGTGTCTGAGATTGATGTTCAACGCATACAAATGAGTGATGAGGAGCCTCAAGTGTTTCAACAATTTCCTGATCGGAAGTGAAACCAACCTCAAGGTAGTGAGGGCCTGACACAACCATCAACTCGGGCTTAATTGCCTCGACAGTCTGGGGGGTTTCGATTTTGTTGATGGATAGATCATCATACACCAGTGTCTTAGACATATTAACAACAGTTGAATCAATATTGTGATCAGATGAAGAAATAGAGAGGTCGCGACACTCAAGATCAGAAAATTTAGGATGTTTGTCGGCAACCTCATGATTTGATGAATCACATAGAGGGGTATATGAGAAGCAAGGATGTTCACCCTCTACGTTTATGGAAAAATCAGATGAAAAATCAAGTTGATGTTCAATGAATGACTGGTCCCCTTCGTTGTCGGATGATGGGATGACATATGGTGTCTTGCGAATGATCAACAATAGGTGCATCCATGGATGAAGATACTCATGAAAAATCAGGGATGGTAGGATCATCAAGGATGTCTGGAAAAAATGGAGGAGGTACGGACATACAGGGATGGTCCTTTGCTGCCGGTGGATGTTCAAGCTCCCATTCATACTCTTCATGAATGACAACGCATGTTGGTTGTGCAACACCAACTCTGTCGATGGCTTGATCCTTGTTCACAACAAGTGTAGAGTTTGGAATGGAAGAACAAAATACATTGTCATCCGGAGGATCATCTAAGTATGAAGACGGAGGTTGAGGTACAAAATGCATGTGATAACCCAATGGATTCACAACCAAGCTTGTGCAAAAATTGGAAGGAGCGATGTCGGGAGGATGTGATGGTTGAACAAACGTGTGTGTATGCTCTCCTGCATCACTTTGCAATGGTGGATCTATTTAATGAGGGGATAGCAGACAGTCACTTGTGACAGCGACTGTGTCCATCCGCGATTGCACAACTCCATCGCAGAAGTATGCTGTGTGGGGCTTGATCTTGAACTTCTTCTTGGGATTTACTAATTTGTCAAGGCAATATTCGAATCTATCCCAATGATATGGAAATTTCATCTGACTTTTCGGGGCTTGAAACTGCAACACATGGAAGTGTTCCCAAAATTCCATAGGTGATTCATGCAGGGCCTTCTATTATTGTAACAATTTTTGTTCAAGAGGTTCTAGATCAAAATGATGGAAAGTAGATTCAATGAGATCACAGAACTGCTCCAGTGAGTGCACACTACCAGGAGGCAGGCTGCAACACCACCATTGTGGGGATTCACGAAGTGTGTATGAAAGTAGCAGACTAACCTATTCAACAGAGAACTCGTCCGCGTCATCAAGGAATGCATAGAAGTCTTCTAAGTACTTAAGCCAGGATACTTCGCCTTCACCATCATACATGAATTGAGACAAGAGATTAAAAAACTCCCTTGTGATGTTGAGAGGTTCAGCATGCGAAAGACATTGTGGAGCGATGAGTGTAATAGAATCCATGATAGATGTGCAACGGTTCAAAACAATATGAGAGGGCACAACTTGTCAAATGGACCGCCTTCTAGCACTAGAAATGTTGACGATGTTGGACCCTCCAACATGTCAGGGGATTGCCTTGGTAAGAAGTCCCAACTAGACCTCAGACTGTTTGGTGTAGGAGTCCCAACAATGGGTCGTATGGTATTGCCTTGACCACTATTGCATGCAGAGGCAAGTAATATATCCTTGTTGGTAGCAAGGGTGTGGCATATGCAGCAAGTCAAGGAAGGTGTATGAATGGTTCTAACACATGGAGGGTGATGTGAGTGCGCCCCTTGGAAACCTGTGAAAGCACGGAGTTAAGAAGGTAATACACGAGAAAAGATGAATTTCAAACTAGAAGGAAAGTAAGCTAGCAATCCAATGTGATGGTTAAACCAACAACACATATCAGTAAGATTCATACATAAGTATACAGAAAGAGTCTATACACTCATGCATAAGAAAAAATATACATATATCGTTTAAAGTAAACAAGATAGTTGAAATACAATACGACATATGCATGAAACATTCTGGCTCTGTTATATTAAGAAGTGAAAGTTCCAGTCATACAATACAACCATGAACAACCACTAGTTCTGATAGTGGAACGTTACAGTCATTGCCGCTTGTTCCTTCAAAGAGATATACTAGATGCATAGTGGAGAAGCCAAGGCTCGTTACAATACTCTCTAAGATTTCTCTAAGATACTCCTATCGAAAGCTTGGCTGACCAAAACCCTATAGAATTAGTTATGAGGTACTATATATAGCAAAGGGTGGGGTGATCCTTGACATTCCCCTTTGTGACTGTCCATCTACCCTCATGACTCTTCAACTACTCTATGACTGTTACATTTGACTATCAACACCTGGACTTCCACTTTACAAGATGATACATCCAATCTACACATGTATCGATGCGAGACAAAATAGGCTTGAGCAAGCCATGCAAGCTATAACTAATACTCAGACAGTTGTGGTGAGACCAACTCTTTGACATCCTTTCGATGATCGATGGTGGTGAACTAATGCCAAGCTTGGTCGTCCATGATGGTGTCTGCACACTCAATGGTGACATCTCGCTGAAAGCGAACTCTTGCCGTTATTGCATCCATGTACACTAATATGGCTTCTTTCACTACAACAAAACAGGCAATTTGCGCCAGATTTAGCACCAGATTCTAGTGCCTTTTTTTCTCAATTGGGATGAGCAACCTGGCGCTAAATCTGGCTCTATTGTACAATTTTTAAAGCGTCCTTTTTTGCATCTTTTTTACGCCAAATTTTCCATCATTTTCTGCATCATATTTTGCACCAAGATTTTCATTTGGTTTTACAACAGGTTTTGCTTCTAGTTTTGTGCCTTTTTTGCATCATTTTTTTATTCCTCTTTTGTGGAATTCTTTGCTTCTATTTTTGTGTCATAATTTGCATCGATTTTTACACCATCTTTGACATCTTATTTAGTGCCTTTTTTTACATCCAATTTGTGCCAATTTTTGCATCTGGTCTTATGCCATCTTTTGCTTCTAATTTTGTACTTATTTTTACATCTATTTTTGTGCCAATTTTTGTGCCTTTTTTTACACCATCTTTTCCATCCAATTTTGCACCATATGTTGAATCTGATTTAGTGCCAAATTTCGCATGCATTTTTGCACCATTTTTTGCATCCACTTTTGCATTTTATTTATCTCCCTTTTTTGCATCCTATTTTGCACCATATTTTGCATTTAATTTTGCATCATTTGTTGCATCCAATTTAGCATCATTTTTAACACCATTTCTTGCATCCAAATTTTCATCCTTTTGAGCATCTAAATTTGCATCCTATGTTGAACCATATATTGCATCCACCTTTGCATCCCATTTTGTGTCTATTGTTACGTTCACTTTTGAGCCATTTTTTCGTCTAATTTTGCATTTGTTTTTGCACCAAGTTTTGAATGATTTGTTGCATCATTTTACATCCAATGTTGCATCTCAATTTGCCTCCAAAATTGAGCCATTTTTATGCCCATTTTTGCACCATTTTTTCTTCTTTTGTGTCCAATTTTGCACCATTTTTTATGTCCAAATTTGCATCTTTTTTGGTATCTAGTTTTTCATCCTTTTTGGCTTCCAAATTTGCATCCTTTTTTCTGCCACATTTTGTGTCCACATTTGCATCTCATTTTGCACCTAGATTTTAGTTGGAATTTTCATCTAGTTATGCATCATCTTTGACATCCTTGGTTTCACCATTTTTTAGTCCCATTTTACATCTTGTTTTGTGTCTTTTCTTACATCCTTTTTGCATCCTAATTTTACACCATTCTTTGCATCCTCATTTTGGTGTCCATTTTTGCATCCTTGTTTGCACCCAATTCGGTATCCTTTCATATGCCCTATTTTGTTCCCTTCTTTGTGTCTAGTGTTGCACCCTTTTTTAATTTAACTTTAAAAACCTTTTTGTGTCATTGTTTGCATATTGTTTTGATGGCTAGTTTAACATCCAATTCTACTCCCAATTTTTCATCCATGGTTAAATCCACTTTTGGCTTCTTGTTTAGAGTTTTACTTTTATTTCCATTTATGACCACCTCTATGGGTTCATTTTACTAAGTTCATTTACATAGTGAAATATATTAAATTTTCTAAATATCATTTTGCTGTAGGATTTAATGCATGGTTAGATGAAAACAAAACCCTCTCAGTTTATCTCAGAAACCTAGGACAAACCAATTAAGAGAAAGGTTGTTCTAAGGCTTAGGATTCTTAGTAGATCAAGATGTAGAGTATAGATTAAGAAAAAGAGAATGAATTCTTGTGAGTCCTCGCATGCAGGTCTTCTTGGAGTTTTTCGTATAGCCAAGAAGCGCTCCTAGCTAGCTCCAAAGCTTGGTCCTACACATAAGAGAGAGAATAAAGCAACCTTCACAACATAATATCTTAATAATCAAAACTATAAAAAACATATAAATATTATTGAATAAATAAATATAAACCAAAAACCCATGCATACATTAGTTAAATAGAAGAAGTAAAGAATGAATAGAAACATATGGAAGGAAGAACAACTGATCTATATGAATAAAGGAGTTAGAGGAAAGTTACAACAATCAGATATAGTTGCAACATCACCTCCCCCAACTCATAGCTCCAAAACTCTCCCTCTCAAGACAGATCTCAAGAGCGTGACAATACAAAATTCCCATCATTTTTTCAATGGCCAAGCCTCTAATATATAGGAAAGTGGAGGCTATGAAGATTTCCAAAATTCCTCATTAGTTCAATTTGGGAAAAATCTCTTGGGTGAATAATGTTTCCTCATAAAAAAAAGGAATTTTCCACTTTTTAGATGCTTTTGTGCTTAGGAAAAAGCTTCCCCATGCTTTATGGCTCTTTCCCACTTTTGTATGCTTTTATTTTTTAGGAAAAAGCTAAAGATGAGGATAAAGAGATTACATTCCACCATATGTTTCCGAAAGTGACCAAGAATGTCAAATTCAAATTCTAGTTTGCTTATGTTTTAGTTTTTTTTTTTAAATATATATTTAGTTCTAGTATTTTTTTTTTTCTAGAAAAATATATTAAGCTTTTGGTATATTTTTCTATAAGAAAAATTATATTTTGTTTTTATAAAAATGGATTTTAAACATTCCATTCATGCTAAATTTGTGATTTTATGATAGGAGTTTAAATTCTATATAGTAAAGTAACTCAATGTCATGTGTCGTGTTGCTGAGATGGCTGTTATACATCTCTTTCTTGCTAAGTTATAGAATGTGTTTGGGTTTTCTTAATGCAATAAAACTAATTATGTTCTTCATGATATCTTGAAATGTTCATCTTGAACCAGGCTAATAAAACAATAAAGTTAAAATAGGTTTTCCTTTGTCCTTTATAGATCTTTGTCCCCATTAATCTTGGTCTTAATAGATTAATTGTCTTGTGGTGGCCTTGAGTGGTCACTTCCATTAGTTGCATGCTTTGTAGTTTTCAGTTAGTGACATTTTTTAGGCTTGATAATATGTTATTTAATTTATCAAAATGTGTTATTGTTCATATTAATGTTAAATATTAATATTAAATATGCTGATTTTTAAGCATGTTTTAGCAAAACTTTCTCAAAATGTTTATAGATTGTATTTTATAATGCAATGATTCTTTGCTTGATGAAATTGTTTTGGATATTTTTTTTAATGATTCATTGATTGATGAAATTGTTATGGATATTTTTTTTAGTATATTAAATTGTATGTGATAAAGTCAAAAATCACCTCTTTTTTAGATTTTCATTGATCAATTTCCCTTAAGGCCATCAAGTTCACCATTTGGTCCCAGGTTAAGGAAATATAGGAGTCATGAAGTGGAATTGTCCAAGCACTTCAATCTTGAGACATGTTTCTTTTTAGTCACTTTATACTTTCTTTCTATGTAAATTTTTGATGAAAATAGTCTTGGAACATGAGGGGCATCAATAGTAAGCGAAAACAAACTCCTAAAAGAAAAATGGTATGCAAAGAACCCATAAATAATGTTGATATAAGAAGCAAAAATATTAAGTGAGGTTCAACCTCATATAATTAGAAAATGGGGGAGGAATTTCCAAGTAGTAGTGATTGATGCTTAGAGATACTTGGGTGGAATGGTTATTATTTGAAATGATTAAGGCATCAAGGTTACCAATATGTTTACCTCTTTTCGCATTATGACAATACAATTTTAGTTAATTGACATTGACGACTACTACCATGTATCCAATGTCTATGACTCCAATATCGCAAATGGAAAACCTCTATTTCTCAATTCTATTTCTAGCACAAGTAATTTATACTCCCCATCTCCATGGATTGTTGGGAGTGACTTCAATATTATAAGTGTCTCGAGGAAAAGAAAGAATGAATCGAAATGTTTAACAAGATATTTTGTAAGCTATACCATTAAAGCCACAAAGTAGTCTCCATTAAACTTGTCAAGAAATGAGTCTCCAACCCACACAAGTGGATCAATGAGATGTAATACATGTGTGTGTGGTTACGAACTCAATACACCTCTATAATAACTCCACAAACTTATGTATTTCACTCTGTCACATAAATTGACAGTAGTGTGACATAAGTAAACCAAGAGTAGACATGAAATCCTTAGGAAACAAACATTCCTTAGATCCTCAATTAGGTGCTTAAATGATGAAGTGAAAATGCAAGGAGAAAAGAAGAATTCATGATTTAACCATCACATACATGTGATCAAGTGTGACTAGGAGTGTATATATTCATATATTTTCCAAAGAGGGAGTGAATACATGAGTTACCATTTATTGGCCCTTATTTTTCTTTCTTTTTCATTTTCTTATATATAGGACTTAGGGAATAAGGTTTTCATAAGTTTGGCACAACTCATAGATATAAGATTTACATGAATTTTCACTTCAACCTTAGAGTTTAGACTTAGATAAATCAATATAGTGTATGTTTAATGATTTTGGCTTTCACTTTTTTATTGTATTTCATCACAAATACAAAAGGGGAAATATTTTGCCACAAATCTATGAATGCTTAATCATAAAGTCGTCATGTGATGAAAACAAATTAATGATGTTATTCTCTACGAAAATGATGGATATTCTTGAGAAAATATTATGCTTGTGGATGTTTCCTCCCTGGTTGAGAGGGAGTGAGGGTAGACACCATGTTATCCATGTGTCATGTACTATGGCTAGGATTAACAATCGTAAGCCTAGTAAAGGCACTAGTAGGGATAATGGTGGATTGGATAAACATCTGGGACCAATATTCTTTGAGAATTTGGACATTGACTAGGACTAATCGCCATAAGTCAAGTACATTAATCCAAGATAAGAATAGTCATGAGGATTGACATTTTCTGGTGTCAAATATTATGATAGTGGATTAGGAAATGATCATGTGAGGACATACCTGGTACACATCTTGGTGGGGTAAGTGCCTTGAAAGGCAGTGGTGTCCAAATTTATGCCTCCCAACATTGTGCTCTGATCTAATGGAGAGATAAACTTGTTAGTCAAGGCCTTAGTATTTTGAAAATTTTGGCTATGATGATGTAAATCATCATTGATGCTTATCAATCTAGATCCCTTCTTATATGAATATTTCAACTTGAGAGTACTTTTTTGTCTCATTATGAGTACCTCGCTAGTTTAGAGGGAGGGTCATCATCTTCATTATTGCCATCATCACCACCATCAATGTGATCATTATTGTCATCATTTCATTATCATCATAATCACCATTCATGTCTTCTTCATGATCATCATCATCATCATGATTTTGTATATTGTCGTCAATTGTTCATAATTATAGGTATCATAAGAAATATCACCAACCTTAGGACACATGATATATGAAAGAAAAATAACCAGTTTATTTTTTAGAAATGATTGATGATCATCAACATCACTACCATTATCATCGTCATTATAATTGTCATCATCCCCATCATCATAACTAATATAAGTTTTATCATAATTTTTGTCATCTTCATCATGAACATCATAATCATCATTCATGCCATTATTGTTCTTGATTATGACCAAGATGAAAATAATGATAATGATGATTAGATGATGATGACTTGGAAGATGACGCCAAAGATAATTATTATGATTTTTACCATGATAACATTTAAAAATTGGGAGGAATGGCCAAGGTCATTGGCATCATCATCATTGTCATTGTAACTCCCATCATCTTTATCATCATTGTCATTATCATAACAATCGCAATTCATGTCATCGTTATCATCTTCATTATCATCATCGTTATAATTATTGACATTGTCATCAGTTGTTCATAATTTTCAATGTCATAAGAAATATAATCAATGCAAAAGATATGATGTGTGTTGGAAAATGGATGCAAAAGTAAAAAAAAAAATGGGGGTAAAAATAGACGTAAATTTGGATGAAGAGTGGACACAACATAAGTAGATGTAGAACAAGACAGAAAAATTGAACAAAAGTGGATGAAAAAGTAGATGCAATAGTTCATACAAACTTGAACAAAAAATAGGACTCAAACATGGATGAAAAAGTGGAAGAAAACATGGGCACAATAGTAGGCATAAAACTTAGCATGAATTGTGGTGAAGCAAATGTGGATACTCCAATGAATGTAAAAAAAAGGGACACAAACTTGAATGCAAAAAGGAGGAAAACTTGGATGAAAAAAGGGATGTAAACATGGGCCAAACATGGGTGCAATAGTGAAAACAAAATTAGTTGCAAAACTAGACAAATCAAAAGTGGATGTAAAAGTAAATTCGAAATGGGATGCAAAAAACATAAACAATATTTGATGCAAACTTGGACACAAAAGAGGATGCAAATATGGATGCAATAGTGGAAGAAAATGTGGGTTGCAATGATAGGCATAAGATATGGCACAAACAATAGCACAAAAAAGGTGGATGTAATAATAGACACAAAAAAATATGCAAACTTAGATGCAAGACAAGATGCTATAAGGGATGTAAAAGTGGATGCAAACACGGGTGCAACATGAGAAACAAAATTGGATGCAAAATATGGATGAAATGGAAGTACATGCAAAAGAAGATACAAAATGAGATGCAAAACCCAACACAAAAGTGGATGCAAAATAGATGAAATATTTTATGCAAAAGAGGATGTGAAGATGGATGCAAAATTGGAAGCAAACGTGGGTACAACAGTATGTGCAAAACATGGAACAAATTTTGTCACAACAAAAGTAGATGTAATGATAGATGCAAAAAAAGAAGCAAATGAAGATGAAAAATAGGATGCAAAAAGGGATGTAAAAGTGGGTGTAAACATGGGTGCAACAATGGATGTAAAATAGCTTTTGCAACTTATTTGAAAGAGCAATTTTGTCCCAACAATTAGACTTGTAGCATAAAGAACATGGTTAATACATATGATTCGACCAAAAACTAGTTACTACCAAAATTCAACCAAAAAAAATATTACTGCATAAAAATAGAATTAAAAACAAAAAAAATAAAAACAAAAATTTCCCAAATTAAAAATAAATAAATGATAAAAAAAATTTTACCAAAATTTAGTGATTTTTTTAGTGCTAATACTAACATCACCATTACAACAAGATATTTTTTTAGTGCTAATACTGCCATTACAACAAGATATAAGAGGGATATAATGCAAAAAGTTTAATAATAATATGTATGTAGAAGATGGTCTTCAGACTAGTGAATTCATGATAATCAATGGGACTACAGTCAAAATAATTGGATGTTATTTACTTTTTTACATAGATTGTCAAAATAATTGCATAAATCGATTTTTTTTAACCAAAATTTAACAAAAACTTTGCTAGTGCTAACATTAGAACCACCATTACAACAAGATATCTTTCTAGTGTTGACAACACCATTATAGTAAGATACCTCAAGGGAGACAGAAAATTTAAAAAGTATGATAGTAATATATATCCAGAAGATGGTAGTGAAACTAGTAATTGTTCATTCTCATTATCATAATCATTGTCATCATCATCACCATCATCCTTGTCATCGTTATTGCCATCATTACATTATCATCATAATCACCATTCATGCCATCATCATCAGCTCCATCATCATCATCATTATGGACATTGTTTGCAATTGTTTATAATTATAGACATTGTAAGAAATATCATCAACCCAAAAAATGTGATCAGTGCTAGAAAAGGGTTGTTTAGGACACATTGATATACGTAAGAGAAATAACAACTCTATTTTTGAGAGATGATCGATGATCATCATCATCACCACCATTATCATCGTCATTGCCATTTTTATCATCCCCATCATCATCATTAATGTAATTTCTATCAACATTGTTGTAATCATCATCATCATTCATGCCATTATTGTTTTTGATGATGACCTAGATGAAAATGATGATGATGACACCAAAGATAATGCTTATGATTATGACAATGACAACATCTAAAATTGGGAAGATTCGCCAAGGTCATTAGCGTCGTCATCATCATAAGCATTTCCATCATCATAATTAATGTCATTGTAACCACTATCGTCTTTATCATCATAATCACAATTCATGTCATCGCCATCATCTTCATTTTCAACATTGTCAATATTATTGACATTGTCATCAATTGTTCATAATTGTCAATGCCATAAGGAATATCATCAATGCAGAAAATATGATGAGTGTTGGAAAAGGGATGCAAAAGCGAACATAGAAATGGGGGCAACAATAGAAGTAAAATTGGATGAAAAGTGGATACAACATAAGTAGATGCACAACAACATGAAAAACCTAACACAAAAGTGGATGCAAAAGTAGATGCAGTTGTCAATGCAAACTTGGATGCAAACATGAAGGCAAAAGTGGAAGCAAACATGGGTCCAATGGTAGGTGTAAAACTTGGCACAAACTGTGGTGAAACAAATGTGGATGAAACAACGGACACAAAAGTAGATGCAAAAATGGATGAAACAAAAGTGGATACAATAGGGGATGCAAAAACATACACAATATCTGATGCAAACTTGAACACAAAAGAGGATGCAAATGTGGATGCAAACGTGGAAGCAAATGTGGTTGCAATGGTAGGCGCAAGATATGGTGCAACAAAAGTGGATGTAACAATAGACAAAAAATATGCAAAATAAGATGCAAAAATGGATGTAAAAGTGGAAGCAAACATTGATGCAACAGGCAAAACAAAATTGGATGAAAAAAATGGATACAATGGAAGTAGATGCAAAAGTAGATACAAAACGAGATGCAAAACCCAATGCATAAACCTGACACAAAAGTGGATGCAAAAATAGATGCAATATTTGATGCAAAAGAGGATGTGAACATGGATGCAAAATTGGAAGCAAATGTGGATACAATAGTGAGTGAAAAACATGGTGCAAATTATGGCATAAAAAAAGTGGATGTAATGATAGATGAAAAAAAAGAATCAAAGTATGATGAAAATGAAGATGTAAAAAGGGATGCAAAAAGTGAAATTTAAAATGGGTGTAACAGTGGATACAAAATTGTATGCAAAAGTGGATGCAATAGAAGTCGATGCAAAAGTAGATGCAAAACGAGACACAAAACCCGATGAAAATCTTGGTCCAAAATTGGATATAAAAAGGGATGCAAAAATAGATGTAGTAGTTGATGAAAACCTAGATGCAAATGAGGATGCAAACGTGGATGCAAAATTATAATCAAAAGTGGGTGCAAAAGGAGGTGCCAAACTAGGCGCCAATTGTGGCACAAAAATATTAGATGCAATAGTGGGTACAATAATAGATGCAAAAGAGGATATAAATATGGATGCCAAACAAGATGGAAAAGTGGATGCAACAAAAGTAGATGCAAAATTATATGCAAAACTAGACACAAAACTCGATGTAAAACGTGGCGCAAAACTGGTGCACAAATGGATGAAAAAATGGATGCAAAAAATGATTTAAAAAAGGATGCAAAAAAGGATGCAAAAGTCGATGCAAAAGTTGATGCAAGTGTAGGTGCAAAAAGTGGATGCAAAAGTATGTCAAACAAAAATAGATGCCAAAATTGATGCAAAACCTGGAACAAAACCTGGTGCGAAGGATGACATAAAACTTGGCATAAAATTTGGTGCAAAACGTGGTACAAAACCTATTGCAATACCTGGTGCTAAACTTGGTGTAAGATTTGGTGCAAAACTTGATGCAAATTTTGTGTCACGTTTTGCACCATATTTGATAAATGGATGCAAATAGCACCAAAAATGGGCTCTAGATGCAAAAAAAGAAGTAAAAAGGGACGCTAATCGCTGGTTTTGTTGTAGTGTTTGTCCAACTCATCTGATAACATGCACATCATTGTCTTGAGTGCAGCTGGACCAATAACATACTGATGCATAGTGTCTGTGTTGATCTCCGAGGGTGTGTTGGTGACCATGCACATCAACTTGGCAAAATACATGTTTAGCTCTAGTCAAACTTGCTTCTTGTCTTCGCCTCGGTGAGTGTGCAATATGGGTGGGATAACATGCGTGCGCGCAATGACATCCATGCTCCTGAATACCCTTGCATGTGATCGACAACACTCCTCACCCTGTCTGCTCCATGCCGGCTGCTGAATGGATTTATAACTTGTACGGGTTCAGTTTCGTCAGTCTATCCATGTCACACCCCCACTGTACCTGTTCCTGTTGCAACTCCTTCTCTCGTCTATGCAACTCTTGTTCTTCCTTTAGTTTCCACTTCAGTACCTGCAACTCCTTCTCTGTTTCTCTCTCTCCCTTCGTGTGATCCTCTTGTCGCGTCATTGCCTCATAGCCTCAGTCTCCAAAGTCACTTTCATCACAAGTGGATCTTGTTGCAACTTTGTTCCACCTTTGTGTTGTCAACAACCTTCCTCTTGCATTTTTCGCATGCAGGTGTGTTACCTTCTGCTGCTACTGATGGTGCTACTTGCTTGATGATGCTACCGTTTCATCTTGATATCCTTGTCCATAAACAACTTGATGTCTTCATAGATAGGAAATTTCATGGACACTTGATTGAATACATCCCCAGTTGTGCTCTGAATGGTGTCTTTGACTCTGATCTCCTGGAAGCCATTGTACCTGTGCTGCTAAGAGGTAGACGAACACCTGTGATACCTGTGTGACTGTCTGTGAAGATTACGCAATTTTCATCGGGAGGCTGGGAGATTGACTACCAAAACTGCGCAAGGCACAATCTGGGCTGTCAAGAGGCTGATTGACTACTGGAACTATGGAATGCATAGTCCAGCTTGGCCTGCTAATGATTGAAACTGCGCAATGCGCAATTTCAGTCAGCAGTGACATGCAAACCAGCAAACTACATTGCGCAGTTTCTGGGACTAGCAAGGCACTGCCTCCTATAATTGGATAGTTCAAGCCTAGAGGCTAGTGTTGGGCCAAACTTGCACAATTTCTAGAGGGAAGGTAAAGCTTTCACTTCCAGAAATGCGCAATGCTAGCCGGGCAAGGCAAGGTCCGGGCTAAGGCAGCCGAGACCCGTCGACGGGCGACTGAAAACATGAAAATTTTAAATGCATGGTGATACTGAGTGTAAACAAGAGTGAGCGATCATGCATGCAAAGAGTAAGTGCAGGATTCAGAAAACGGGAAAACATGCATGCGTGTGAAGCGAGTCGCCATAACGACGACCGTAAGTGAAAAAATAGTGTCATGCATGTGACAACAGTGAGATGCAAACGAAAATTGAAACAATGCTTATAAAAGCTAACATACATGAAAATTACAACAGGCGCTCATTGAAATCAAGCAGACAACACTTACACAAGCCGAAACACAAAAAGTGACAAAAACAAAGTACAAGACATACAAAGCGGGCTTACCCCATAACCACTAAGTTGAATGTGCTAACAACACCTAGATGAGATTTGGGTTATCAGAGCTGCAAGATCAATGTGAATAATGAGCTATGCAGCATCCGGTTCATAAGTTTTGATAAAATCAAGTTTATGACACGCATGCCACAAATCTAGGAGAAACGACACTTTTCAGTAGGTTTCTAAAATGAGCATTGCATGTAAGCTCTAGCTGCTAAAAATAGATCCCTAAACCTATGGATTCCTTTGCATGATGCCTTGGGAAAAGTAGTCCATGCATGCAAATCATTTTTTCTCGGTCCCGGAGGGAACCGGTTAACCTGAAGGCACATGCATCAGTCTACGAGCCTGGGATGAAAATTTTGCACAGTTCCTGGGCTAAGCTGGGCTAGCTGTCCTAAAGGGATTGCACAATTTCTAGGGTCAGCAGGTGACTGCCTCCCAGAATTGCACAATTTTTGGGCTGAGTAGTAGTGTTGGGTCAGATTGCATAGTTTTCTGGAGGAAGACTACCTCACTGCTCTGCGTAATTCTGGAGTCGAGCAGGCTACCAGGCTGATTTGCGCAATTTCTGGAGGGAAGGTTGGTTCCCCTCCAGAATTGCGCAATTTTCTGAGGGAAGCCTGACAGACTCATTTGCATAATTCTTGAGCTTAGTAGGCTGGCCAATTGATTTGCGTAATTTCTAGAGAGAAGGTTGGTTCCCCTCCAGAATTGTGTAATTTTCTGGAGGAGTTTCTTGGCCAGCACATGGTCTAAGTACGGAAAGACAACTTATGAGGGTAGTGAAGCAAACTGACTTGCACATGCTGACAAGACACTGAGAAACAACTGAAGCTTATATGCTTGATGGTGCAAGACATGTTGCTGAGGATGGTTGGTAGGGAGGCTCCAAAACAAAGCTAAAGAAAAAGTTTGGAAGGTGTTTATAGGCACTACAATACTTACTCTTCCATGAGTGTGGCCTAGGTCGAGGATCACTTCTTGCCACTCATATATATCCAACTCAAATTCCTCCTCAGTATCTCGAATCTCAACCTCTCACTTTGCGATCAATTTCTTGACCAGGTTGGAGCTACTGGCATGGTATTCTTGATTTTCTTCCTCAATTATGTGAGAGGTCGACTTGCACCCACGAACCACCACAACCACCCCACTAAAAGAGTTGGTTTGGATTTTTGGCAATGAAGCAACATTCCTCTGTTTTCCCTGGCCTCGGCCTCTGCTACCATTTTTCCTTGTACCAGTTTCTCGGGTCATGTTGTTTCTACTGCCTGACAAAGACTATTATTTTCTTAACTTCGGGTATCGGCCAGAACAAGGTCACAGTTTGGGTGCTCGACGCTGCTAAGAGTCCCGCCCACACTACAAACCACCTAAATCAAATTCAAACGAAACCAACAAAGTAAGGAACCCTCGCCACATTTTTCTACAAAATGGTTTCCAACACGGAATAAGGGTGCCATTATTTTCAATTGTCTTCCACTTCCCACTATAGAGCCTGAATGGATTGGCCGTGCCAACTATTTTTAAGGCCTCCGCGTTATATCGGCATTGTCCACAGTTTATTAACTTCACCAACCAAACATTATACTAGGAATTAAAAAGGAGATCGAGCCAACAACTACACTAAGCATGCAACCCACCAAACCCCTTCTAACACAATTCCATACAAAATTCTTGGGCCATAAAAATTAAACCTCCATACAGAGAGACCCGATTAACGTGATCGACATCAAGCCATTCCCAACTCTCAAACCATAATTGACCTCTATCTAAACAAAAATTCCCAACTTGGGAGATTCTATCCCACATGACTAAATTGACCCAGACACTGGCCATCAAGGTTCTTCCACCTTTGCCCCTCTGCCACCAGAGGGTATAGCTAGAGTTACCTGAACCCTCGGTTGGACTGCAAGCTCTCCCTAAGCCGAAATACCCTAGAGCCAAACCCAATTCTTCATAGACCCAACCCCCTTTCAACTCTTTTATGCACACGTCTGGGGAACTTCCACATCAAAAACCCTTTACCACCTAGGTCATGCAAGCACTCATGCGAGACAACCATATATCATACTCTATAGACACTAGGATGAGCCGGACAATGGACTCATACCCAACTAGGACCCGAGCGAGGCCATGCCTCTAACACTTCTAGTGCCCATCACCCCATAGCCCACCATAGCCCAGACATATACATTTTCAAGGGTGTTGAATCCATTTATCATTCAAAAATATATTTTAAACAACAAAAAAATCTTGAAATTGTATTGCTAGATAAATTCTGGTAAAAAAAACTATTTCATCTATAAATTAAACTAAGTCTTAACGTAAACAACTATTTTACAAAACATAAATACATTCACTTTAAAAAACCATATCTATATATATATATATATATAAATTAATTAAATTTGAAATAATATTTTCTTAAAAATATTATTAAAATTCACATATAACTATTCCTATAAAAATAAATTTAATATATTTAATTATTAAATAAAAAAATATTTTTAACCAAATATAAAATGAAATATATAAATAATATGAAAAAATATTAATATAAAAATAAAAATATATATTTAAATTTCATATATATATAAATATAATAATTATATAATACATTTTTACCATGAGAAATTTTCAAATATTATAAAAAATTAATTATTTCATTCATGACTTATAATATTGAAAAATTCAAAAATATTATTAATAAAAACTTATTTTAATTCATTAATAATAATGAATTTGAATACCATAAAAATGCGGAGAATGATGTCATTGAAATGTAAATTTGGTTACCACCTAAAACATGGGACTAATTGTTTCTCAAAATAATCTTACTAGCTTACATGTTTACTAATACCTACGAACGTGAGACTAACTTCACATGACATCAAAAGCATCCTTCATATCACATTAAGTAACATGTAAGCTAACCACCACATCTCTGTAATCCCCTGGGTGTTAATAGTAATCACACCACACCGTCCAAATCAACTCCGTTGACATACGTTATCATCGTTAACTATAGATAGCCCCGCTGCATCTTCCACGAACCCTACCAGAATTGAAATTTGATACAATAACTGTTAACTTCTCAAGCCGACCAATCATCGAGCCGCTGGAAGGCCCATGGGTACCTTTACCACCAAGTATCCCCATGAGACTTCCAGCAACATTCCTCAGAAATCGAGCGGCTGAAAGGCCCATGGGTACCTTTACCACCAAGTATCCCCATGCAACTTCCAGCGAAATTCCTCAGAAAACGTTAAATTCGTGGGAAAGAATTATTTGACATGAAGACAGGCAAATGAAATTTCGTAGAAGAATCCGAGAAGTTTCAACATATGGACAGACAACGGACGCAAATGAATTTCCCAACAACTGGAGGGAACGATATGAGAATATGAGTGAACCCACATTCAATATCTATTTATAGTATTTACATGAGATGTGCTGAGCAGCGGGGATTTATAGATATTCTGGTTCGAGTATTTCTGGAAACAGTTGCGGCATTTTAATGTGAGCAATAACGTGTTTTCACACCGACGCTTGCTCCGAAAATAGGTGATCTTATTTTGTACGCCATGTTCTTAAGGAACAATGGAGTCGGCCTGCAAATTTGTTTTCGGCTGGTGCCATCTCTTCTGCGAGTGAAAAAGATCGCAATGAGCTCCGGCGATTCCAGAAAGCCGAGGAGATTTTCCCCGAGGCAATCCTCTTCGTGTCAGAATTACGAGCGATTCAACAACGAAGACTGAATGCAAAGGTACGTTTTCAGTTTGCAGCCGAAGAAAACCCCACGGGAGATTTTCAAGAACAGCGATAACTAAGACGAAATGCGAGGGACTTTCCCTCATTGTATTTAGATAGTTTTAAGGTAAAACCTTAAAATTATATGGTATAACTGCAAATAATTTGTACATGGATTTCAACAATGAGGAATTTATGGTAATTATCGTTCTATTAAATGTGCGTATTGTTTTAGATTTAAATTTTATTTTATGATCTTTAAAGAATGGTATGTGGTAGACAGGAAGGGTAAGTGCTTTTTAATGTTCTACAAATTGGAAAGGGTTGAAAATAAGTGATTCCAATTTTGGTGCTTGTATTTTTTATTTATTTATTAGATATTAAAATATTTTTATTGAAAATAGAGAATTTAAAATTAATTTTTATCTATAAATTTTAAAATCAATTTTTTAGTTAAACTAGCTGTTATTTCTTCTAACATAGCTGCTCTCATTATCTATTTATTCCATTGCCTGGATCTGATTTTTCATCTTGTCCTGAAAATGAATCACACTGATTGGTTCGAAATCTAGACCAAATTTTATTTTATGTGATTTTTACCAAAAAAATATTGTTACAAAAATTTATTATAAGTTTTATCTTATAATAGATGAAAATTTTCAACAGCTATCGAATCAGGCAGAGGAGGAAGTTGAATACACCCTAGGGGAGCTATTGGTTTATAATATTTTCTTCGGATAGAATAGTTTGCACCAAACCCCAATAATCTCTTGAAAAAAACTTGTTTGCTTAAGTGTGATCGGGCTTTATTACTGGTACGACACACTTTTATTTCTTGGACTTTATTTCTGGTACGACATGCTTAAATTTCGGTACGACATACTTTTATTTCTTGGACTTTATGGCTGGTTCGACATATTTATATTTCTTGGAGTCTGACTCGGTTGTCATCCTCCTTTTAAGCGCTTCCTTATCGCAAACCATAATCAAATATCTCACATTATGTGATGCTAATTTCATTTGATATCACATCAAAGTTTCAAACCATAATGAGAATTGGTATCCAAACTAATATATCTACAACCATAAAACTTTATACTTTCCACGCACATGACGATGTCGTAACATCACAGTTCTCAAAGCATTCTTTTCTAGGCTTTCCAGAGTTTTCTAGGTCTCTTAATAAATTACTAGATTTTATGTCTGCAAGTTGGAGTGGCACTTGGAGGGTACAAGAAGTTCTTTGGAAGACTGGCGTGCAGGGTTCATCTGACATCATCATCTTTAAAATTTCATAGATACATGGATTAAATATTAGAAGGGAGCATAGCCTCAAGAATGTAGTTTTAGCCTTAAACATGCATGGATTTGTGAATAAATAGATAGATCTACCTCTTGGCCTACTGAGATAAGTACAAATGTGATGGATTTGTTAGATTGCAAGCCCGGTGAATCTAACGGTGTCTAGGATCCATTGTGTTAAGTAACCCGTGTAGAGTAGCCCGAGATTGGTGCTAAGGGAACAAGTTTGCTTCGATAGGGCGAGATATGGATCCAATGTGATAAAACAATAACAAATAGCTGGTGATTGTGCCAAATAGCTCCCCATGAAGTTGAGGGGAAGCATTTCAAAATCCAATAATAAGAGGAAATATGGATGTTAGTGATTAAGATATGAGTTCGATTTTTTTGGAAATTATACAGTCTCAGTGGGTCTAATGGTTAAGAGCATGTGTTTCTTTGTAAGAGATTATAGGTTCAAAACCAAAAGAGTATGCTTGCTTAAACTTGTAGGAAAAAGTGGTGGCTCCCTTATCCCACAGACAAAAAATTAGATAATAATAACAATAACGACTGTGCCTTGTCCCACAAACAAAAAAATCTAACAATACTCTAAAAGATTGGTAGTTTCTCTCATTTCAGATCAGATAAGTAGGCCCTGCCTTGCGAATAAGATAAATGCAATTCAAACCCTGTTGCATGTAGCCCAGGATGATCTTTTGACTGATTCAGACGTTTATAAAATTCTCATCGAAATCTTAACTATTACAAAGCTTGGGATGCTATTAGTTATCAAATCACCATAGGATTTGAATTAAACAAAAACACCAATTAATGCCCATCAATGTCCATTCTAGTTCATTAGAGCACATGGGCAGAAATATATTGCCTAAATGAACTATCGGAAATCTTAACTATTACAAAGCTTGGGATGCTATTAGTTATCAAATCACCATAGGATTTGACTTAAACAAAAACACCAATTAATGCCCATCAATGTCCATTCTAGTTCATTAGAGCACATGGGCAGAAATATATTGCCTAGATAATGAACTATCCGAAGAAACAAACACCCCGCTCTGCCAAGGAAGACTTCCGTGTGTGTAAGATTAAAAAAGCGACAATTTGTTTGTAAATTTAGTGTACGAATCCTTTTCCCAAAAGCGTATAAATTATAATCCTAGGCTGGCTGTGCATGTAGCGCAATAGGGTTTCTAATGAACAAGGAGCTACAGTGTGAAGAGTTTAAGTTGTATCTCCAAAGGTGAGACAAAAAGATTGATTGTTTCACACTCAATGGAGGAATCGTGTCAAATATATTCAGAATCCTACATGAGCCAGTGCGTAGTGTGCAGACCCTCAATGCAGACTTCGGAGAGAGAACGTTTAGGAAGAGACTGCGGGCAATGGATGAATAATTCTTCTGACGGCACATAGAAACTATAGTTACCAAATTCTAATTCCATATGGAAAATAATTGAACACTTAAAATTCAATACTGAGAAATAACTATAGTTACCAAATTCTAATTCCATATGGAAAATAATTGAACACTTAAAATTCAATACTGAGAAATTAGGAGGTATGAATCTTATAAATTTAAATTATTTAAAAAAAAATTCTATATTTTTTATTTAACTAATTATTTATAAATTAAAACAGTTAACAATATTATAAATAATAACTAATAACTGAACTAACCTACCTTAGTTTTTTAGTAAGAAAAAAAACTGTATTATATTCATAGATAAATTTGATATATACATCTGTAAGATAACTAGTGAAAGTCACAAGGCACATCTAGAGGGAACATGAAAATATAAAATCTATAAGTACCCAGATTTTGGCATGCAAGCCAGTGGGATGATGGATATCCAAATCAGATCACCAAAAAACAGATTCCGTCTTTAGATTTAGTAAAAAATATATAAAGAGCTTTTGTAATAAAGCAACTAAGATGGAAGTAGCTGATAAATATATAAGAAGGAAAAGAACAGGTTTCATGCTACATACCAGATATGAGGAGAAGAAAAAATATTATGTTATGTACCCAGTAGATGGAAATCCTGTATATTGTGCAGAATATCACCAACAGAAATGGTCACCTTCCATATTTCATTTGGAGAGGAGAGTCCTTCTTTAGAGAGCACATCTGCCTCTTTGTTGAGAGTCCTTTCTATATGTTGAATTGTGAAATCCTTGCGTCTATTCCAGATTGATGCAAGTCTGTTCAACCACCCCAAAAGATTGATATTTTGGATGATTTGAATAGATTTAACATGGTCTATTATCACCTTGGAATCACCAAAAATATGCAGTCCTTGAATGTTTAAGAAGTCACAAAAGCTCAAGAGACCTGCCAAGGCCATAGCCTCCACTTTGTTGTTCGATCCCTTCCCACCTTGCCATGAGATTTCAATGTGCTGGTCCTCTCACGGAATAATAAGAACCCCACAGGCGTAGATTCCATTCTTTGTTGCCCCGTCGAAGTAAGCACATGGAAGAATAGAAGGATCCATCGAATTACCAACATGCTTCTTGTGATTGATATGTGTATTAGGGGGACTGCAGATGGGAAGGTGAGATAAGATAGAATCAAGAACAAATGAATAATTTTCCTTACTGTCTTGAAACAATGCCTTATTCATCCATTTCCAAATAGCCCAAATGGAGATCAGCGGAATAAGCCTCCATTCTGTTCTCATCTTACTCCACCATTGAAAAGCATCCTTAATTGATGGGAAAGAAATCCTATTCAAACCAAAGTGATCAGCAAGAGACTTCCATATCTTCATAGCATGGGGACAGACTAGGAAAATATGAAAATTGCTTTCTTCATTCGCTTTTCAAATAGGACAAATTGCTCGCCCACACCAATTTTTTTTTTGTAAATTATCCCACGTAAGATTCTTGTTGTTGAAAACCAGCCAGGCGAATAAAATAATCTTGGTGGGGCACTTCAATTTCCAAAAGACTATGGGGAAAATGTTTTCAGGGGGGATTGATTTGTCCATCTGAAGCATGTTATAAATATCTTTTACATAAACTGAAGATCGCCCCTTAGGCCCATTCCAAATAAGATGATCCTCCTCTAATGTTATGAAAATACCCCTGTTATTCATATACGTTATGACCTTATCCCATTGAGAAGTTAGATCATCAAAGAGACCCAACATCTAGGCCCACTTCCATGTAGGAGTAGAACCCAACCATTTGTGAATGACTTGGTCCCAATAAAAAATCCCTTTTTGCTGTAAAGAATGAATCAACTATTGAGAAATAGGCAAATCCGATACATCGCCCGCCAAGGGGTCAAGGCCAATAAGGATCTTTTTCCCTGAATGAAAGTTCCATGCCAAGTTTTTTAGAATAAAATGCTCAATTTTGTGGAAACTTCTCCATATGGCAGAACCATGGGGAGGACCAAAAGAGCCCTGTCTAAACCAAGATAATATCTCTGTTATCCAAATATTTAGCCTTGATAACTTTGCTCCAGATACTATTCCTGAATATAGCCTTCCATAATGATTTGCAAAGGAGAGCAATACGAAATAAATTTAAGTCTAGAATACCCCAGCCCCCAGAGATTTAGGGCAAGACAAGTTTGAAAGCTTTGTCAGATGGAATCTATTATTCTCCCTGCTTCCACCCCAAACAAAATTAGCAGAACTCCTATTCAAATTCTGAATGATTTTAACAAGAATGTAGAATAGATGTGCCCAGTAGACCAATAACTGTACCAGAATAGTTTGCGTTAAAATAAATCTTCCCACCAATGTGAGACTTTTAAATTCCAGCGCTTCACCCTACCCAAAAAAAAATTAATAATAATTTCAAGCAAGAATAGAATACATGGCAAAGCTGATTTTCCTGCCAATCCCTTCAATAAGCTAAACTTCAATTAATATTTCGTTGGAACACTTTACTAATTCCAATTTGTGTAGAAAATAACAATAAAGTGAATAAATAATTTTTATAAATAAAAAAATTATAATAATTTTTATTTTTTTGGGGTTATTTTTTCAGAATAAAATTTAAATTATATATATATATAGTGCTATAAACTAAAAAATATTATAAAATTTCGAAGAGAGGCAATTGGACGTCACTCAATTGGCACGCCCAAGTTCATTATCTTAACACCTTCAATTTGTACAGCGAAGTGAAGCACAGAATCATGAGGATTTAGCATGATCCTAAAATCATGATGCCTGGATTCTCAATTCTTAGGTGGTGTACCCGTTTGGTAATTTTTAGCATTAGTTTTCATTATTAAAGTGCGTTGTGATAATTTTTTTCCTCCATATTTTAATTATTTGTCTTTCAAATTTATATGTAAATTTAATGTTAGACCACACAATGCGGAGTGGAAATAAAAATAAACAAACATACACAACACATTAAAAAATCACAAAACCATAACACACAGATTTAATGTGGTTCACCCAACTAATCTGGGCTACTTCCACCAGAACAGAGGCATTGGCAATCTTATTATTTGACAAGAGATCACAACAATTTTAATTCTTCACACATACTCTCAGCTCACCCTATTTTCTCTACACTCTCTACACACACTCACAATCCTCTACGGGATTACATTTCTTATAGTTGGAGTATAAAACTGAATCATAAATTCTCTCACAACAAATATAGGATGCATTAACTCCTCCTCAAAAAAAATACTGGAGCTAATATAGCAACTAATCCTATTGTTGTCACATACATGAGATTTTTTCCAAAATTAATTAAAACAGAAAATATCAACAATCTCCACCTTGACAACAATTAGCCTGATATCCTGTTCATTTATTATTTTTATCTTTTCTGCAATCCAAGAGAAGCCATACACCAATGTAGCTTCTCTAACAAAACTGGTTTCGTGAACATGTCTGCACAATTTTCCTTCGTATGCACTTTTTCAAGAGAAACACCCCTTTCAGTGATAACCTGTCTTACAAAATGGTACTTGATAGGTATATGCTTTGATTTACCATGATAGGCCGGATTCTTAGCCAAATGAATTGCACTTTGACTATCACAAAATAACTTGATGTTGTCCTGTAACCTACCAAACTCACCAATCAAACCTTTCAACCAAACCGCTTCTTTGCAAGCATGCGAAGCAGCTATGTATTCTGCTTCAGTAGTGGATAAAGCAATAATATTATGTAGCTTTGAAATCCAGCTAATAGCTCCACCTGCAAGAGTAAAGACATACCCTGAAGTTGACCTTCTCTTATCCAAATCACCTGCAAAATCGGAATCAACATATCCGCAAACAAATTCACTACTTCTGTTATAAGTGATACAATAATCACTTGTGCCTCTAAAATACCGAAGCACCCATTTCACTGCTAACCAGTGTTCTTTTCCTGGATTTGCCATATACCTGCTGACAACCCCAACTGCGTGTGAAATATTTGGTCGAGTACAAACCATCGCATACATTAAACAACCTACTACATTGGCATATGGAATTCGAGACATATATTCCTTTTCTTCATTTGTATTAGGACATAAACTTGAAGAAAGATTAAAATGGGAAGCTAAAGGGACTGAAACAGACTTCACATTGTTCATACCAAACCTCAAGAGTATTTTCTCAATATACTTTTGTTGTGATAGCCACAACTTACCATTGCTCCTGTCTCTGAAAATCTCCATGCCCAAAATTTGTCTTGTTGCTCCTAGATCTTTCATATCAAATGTCCTAGCCATCTGAGCCTTTAACCTGTTGATCTTTGTTATGCTTTTGCTTGCTAAAAGCATATCGTCCACATACAACACTAAGATAATGAACATGCCATTACTTAATTTCTTAAAGTAAACAAAATGATCATATTCACTTCTTATATAATTTTGACTCAACATGAAAGAATCAAACTTCTTGTACCATTGTCGAGGCGATTGCTTCAGACCATACAATGATTTCTTTAGCCCGCAGACAAATTTCTTGTTGCAATCTTGAACAAACCCTTCCGGTTGTTCCATGTAAATTTCCTCATCTAAATCTCCATGTAAAAATGCAGTTTTAACATCTAGTTGCTGTAATTCTAAATCAAGTAAAGCAACTAATGCTAATACAATTCGAATTGAAACAATTTTTACAACTGGTGAAAATATCTCATGAAAATCAATGCCTACTTTCTGAAAAAACCTTTCGCGACCAGCCTTGCTTTGTACCTGTCCTTTGAACCATCAACACCCCTTTTCAATTTGTACACCCATTTACATCCCATAGTTTTTCTGTCTTTAGGAAGTTCTACCAGATCCCATGTGTCATTCTTGTCTAATGCCATCATCTCGTCCTTCATAGCTTCTTTCCACTTTTCACTTTTAGAACCTTCTATAGCTTCCTGATAGCACAAAGGTTCATCATCGTTAGCGGTTAAAGCAACTGAAGTAACATAATCATCATACCTTCTAGGAGGACGTTTAATTCTTGTGGACCTCCTTAAAGATGTTTCTGGTACTCTCACAATTTGCGGATTATTGTGTGTAGGAACTTCTTCATGATCAACATCTGAATCATGTTCATGATCTACATCTGAAACTTGTTCATGACCTGCATTTGAAACTTGTTCATGACTTACATATGAACCATGTTCATCTTGATCATCATCAATATTTGGACTGGTTTCAAACTGAATGTGTTGAAGCTTAGATACATTATCCTGTTTCAATTTATCATCTACATCTGAATTTTCAAGTGAGGATTCATTAAATTTAACATCTTTGTTAATGATGATCTTGTGAGTAGTAGGATCTCACAATCTGTATCTCTTAGTCCCATCACCATATCCAACAAAGATATATCTTTTTGATTTAGGATCTAATTTAGATGTTTTGGAACTAGAGCATATGAATCACAACCAAAAACTTTCAGTTTAGAATAATCACAAGGATGACCTTTCCATACCTCTTGAAGAATTTTTCATCCCATTGCAGTTGATGGTGATCAATTTATCAAATAGCAAGTTGTAGCAACCGTTTCTGTCCACAACTCCTTCTCCAAACTGGCGTTACTCAGCATACTTCTTGATCTCTCTAAAAGAGTCCTGTTCATGCGTTCAACAACTCCATTTTGCTGAGGAGTATATACAGTGGTTTTATGTCTTTCGATCCCAGCTTCCTTGCAATAATTATCAAATTCCTTTGAAGTAAACTCACCACCATTGTCAGTTCTTAAACATTTAATAGTTCTTCCAGTGATGTTTTCAACTAATGCTCTAAACTGTTTGAAAACTGTAAACACATCAGACTTCTTCTTTAACATGTAGACCCACACTTTTCTAGAGAAATCATCAATAAAAGATACAAAATATGACGATCCGCCATATGAGGTTATAGGAGATGGACCCCAAACATCAGAATGGATATAATCAAGGATTCCCTTACTAGTATGTTTTCCAGTTTTAAACTTCTGTTTGCTTTGTTTCCCAAACAGACAATGTTTGCAGAAATCTAACTTATCATACTTTAAATTAAGAAGTAATTTACGATCAGATAAAATCTTTAAACCTCTTTCGCTCATATGCCCCAACCTTTGATGCCATAAACGAATAGAATTACTGTCGTTTTCAGACACTATAGAAACATGATTTGACTCTGTTCTTTCTTCTAACTAAAAAAGATTTCCAACCTTCTTTGCTTTCATTACTAGTAAAATTCCTTTATAAACTTTCATTACTCCACCTTGAATAAAAGTTTTATATCCATTAGTGTCTAGTACTCCTAATGAAATGAGGTTTTTCCTTAGTTCAGGTACATGTCTTACATCAGTTAAAATTTTATTTGTCCCATCAAACATTTTAAGTTGAATGCTTCCAATTCCCACAATGTTACATGTGACATCATTTCCCATGTAAACTACTCCATCATTGATTGGTTTATAAGTTTTAAACCATTCCCTATGAATACACATGTGATTTGATGCACCAGAATCTAACAGCCAATGTTGATCATGACTAGACAAATCAACTGATAACACTTCATCACTCATACCTGTCTTGGATGCCGAACCTGTATTTGTCGTGTTTTCTTCTTTCTTCTCTGTTGAAGAGTCTTCTTTGGATGCTTGTTGTCTCTTCCAACAGTCCTTCTTCAAATGTCTCAATTTTCCACAAACCCAGCACTTTACCTTACTCTTCTTCCCTTTCGATTTTGAACGCGAGTCGCTGTGCTTACTGGAGCGCCTTTCTCTAGAACGACCTCTAGCTATTATTTCTTCTGATGTAGAGGTTTCTAAATTTGACCTATTCCTTGTCTCTTCAGACAACAAAGCTCCAACAACATCATCAAATTCAAGGGTTTTTGATATAATTAGACTTATAGAAGTAACAAAATGATCCCATGACTTGGGCAATGAGCATAATAAAGTTATAGCTTTATCTTCTGATTCAAATTTTACTTCTATACTTTCTAATTGTACAAGAAGAGTATTAAAGACATTCAAATGATCAGTAATAGCTGTACCTTCCTTCATGCACAGACTGTACAATTGTCGCTTCAGAAGAATCCTATTGGTCAAGGATTTTGACATGTACAACTTCTCAAGCTTTGTCCACAAACTAGCAACAGTTTTCTCTGACACGATGTTAAACAAAACATCATCCGCCAAACACAGTCGAATACTGCTAAGAGCTCTTCCATCCAATTCATTCCATTCATCATTTGTCATGGTGTAAGGCTGTTTGGATTTTCCCAACAACGCCTTCACCACGCCTTGTTGCACAAGTAGATCATGCATCTTCACTTTCCAGATTTCGAAGTTATTTTTGCCATTGAACTTCTCGATCTCAAAACGAGCACTTTGAGTTTTTTCCATGTTGTAACAAACAAAATCTCCAATTCCAACTTAATAAATAAAGTTAATACCTAACAAAAAATGCCTTTGCCTTCTACTGTGCTGCCTTTACCTTATCATACCTCTGTTGTACAAACTACAACTTACAAATAAAAAATAAATAACAAAATTGCAGTTTTACCAAAGCAATCCTTGCTTGGCATGTTGGCGCTTCTTTGACAGCAGACGATCCGCGCCAGAACAAAAACGGTGTAAGTGACAAAAAATTGGCGCGCTTAAACCCGTCGATTCCGCGCCAATCGGGATACTGGCTCTCTAGCACGAGTATTAAACTCGGATCCGCGCCAATTGCCGCGTCTGTTCCAAAATAAAATGCGCCAACCAGTTCACTATCAGAAATTGGCGCGATTGTCTCTGCCGAAACTGCGCCAATCGCTAGAACTCCACCTTCAGCAGCTTTGTCACACACACCAGCTCCACAACCAGAGACCTGTAGGTTATGGGCCCTCCACGCTTTCGCTGTGTTGCTTTGATACCAATTGTTAGACCAAACAATATGCAGCGAAAATAAAAATAAAAAAAACATACACAACACATTAAAAAATCACAAAACCATAACACCCAGATTTAACGTGGTTCACCCAACCAATCTGGGCTACGTCCACCAGAATAGAGGCATCGACAATCTTATTATTCAACAGGAGATTACAACAATTTTAATTCTTCACACATACTCTCAGCTCACCCTATTTTCTCTACACTCTCTACACACACTCACAATCCTCTACAGGATTACATTTCTTATAGTTGGAGTATAAAACTAAATCATAAATTCCCTCACAACAAATATAGGATGCATTAACTCCTCCTCAAAAAATACTGGAGCTAATATAGCAACTAATCCTATTGTTGTCACATACATGAGATTTTTTCCATAATTAATTAAAACAGAAAATCTCAACATTTAATAGGTTTATTTCTTTATTATAAGATTTGTGTTATTAAAAAAAACAACTATTTTTATTTTTTTCTTTTTAATTTGAATTTATCATTATTATAAACCAATGATAATAATAAAAAAATATTAAATTTATTTTGCAAGATGTAGATACATATCCTTTGGAAAACCTTATATATATAAAATTTTAAAATTATATTTAATATTATTAAAATTGATAATATAATTATTGTTGAATTGAGACTTCTGTGATCCATAACCGTTATAAGTAGAGCTTCGACGTAAATCACAATATAGAAAGACCTTTGTCGACGCGTTTCGAACCAACTAGTGTGGTTCATCGTCAGGACAAGTTGAAGAAACAGATCCATCATAGCATGTTAAATAGTCTGAGCAGAGTCTCTAACGGCTAAATGGACTAATGGCTAATTTTGACTCTAGGAACCAGGTCAAAATATTATTTATCAATTTAATATTATTAATATTATTATTATTATTTTTCCTATTATTATTTATGGAGATAAGTTAAATTAGGTAAAAATAAATAAAATAATTTTAATGGTTAATTTATTTAAATTAATTATTGATATATAAAAATATATATACATATATCTATATAATTTAATTAAAGTTATAATATTAGATTATTAAGATAAAAGTTAGGATTAATAAATAAAATAATTTCAATGGTTAGTTTAAAAAGATATATTTATTTATTTAAATTATTTAATAATTATTATATATATATAGATATATATTTTAATTAAAATCATAATATTAGGTTGTTAAGGGACGAGTATTTTCATTCAATAATAATTTTAATGGTTAGTTTAATATTATTATTTAAGGAATATATATATATATATATATATATATATATATATATATATATATATATAATAATTTTAATGATTGGTTATATATATATATATATATATATATATATATATATATATATTAGGACGAGAGTTTTCAATTATTAATTTAATAATAATTTTTAATGGTTAAAAAAAATAAAATAAATTTAATGATTTATTTATTAATAATCAAATATATATGTCTATATATATTATAATTAAAATTAAAATTAGGATAAAATAATATAATGGTTAGTTTGAAAAGGTAAATTTATTTATTTAATTAAATTATTTATTAAATATTGTTCATACGTATATATTCTAACTTATATATATATATATATATATATATATATATATAAAGGAAAGAGTCCAGAGCAAGAAGGATAAACCATAGGAGACAGGAAGGTTCCAGGGGGAATGACGAAAGCGAAAAAGATGAAAGAGGGGGGTGGGGAGAGATTAAGATGAAAGGGCAGGGATCCAACATCTACTGATCTTCCAGCCGTCATCTCTATTGAGATTGTTAGGCCTTCTTTCGATCTCAATAGCTTCCCTGAGCTTACGATGATGGAACTGGGAAACTTTGGCAACAACCTTAGCCTCCTCAATACATACCTGATGCTTGGTCTTATCCACATGTTCTGCTAACGCTGAGGTTTTCATAACATTGAGGTTTTGAATGTGGACCCGGTTATTCCTCCCCCTTCTTCCCGGAATAATAAGGTTGTTAACTTATCTATTTTTTCTTTCTCCCCTTCTATTTTTAGCCTTTTAAGCAAGGGTTTAAACTTTGCCCTTGCCCCTAGAAGGATCCCAGTGGATGACATTATTTTCGACGTGGAATACGGGATTAGAGATCTTCCGGATAATATGAAGGACACGATTAGGCAGGATTGTGTTGTTGTCCTTAGGAAGGCTAAGCCCCCTCGGAAGAACCTCAGCAATGAGGAATTCTCTGCCCTAAAGTCCTTAAATCAGAACGAAGATATTGTCGTTCTGAAGGCTGACAAAGGAGGGCCCACGATCATCCTTAACAAGGATGATTACCATAAGAAGATGTTAGATCATCTTCACAATAGTGGCAGTTATAAAAAACTGCCCAAGAACCCTCTGAAGAAGATTTCTAGGACAGTGGCTCTCGCCATCAAGTCTAGTAGCTCGGTGAGTTCCCTATGCCACAAACTCATTGAGAGCAGTCCCATTACTCCTAGGATCTATGGGTTACCTAAGATCCACAAAGAAGGGGCCCCTCTCAGGCCTATCGTTAACACCATTGGTGGTCCAACCTACCTTCTTGCTAAGTTCCTTGCCCTTAATCTTAAGCCCCTGGTCGGCCGCACTGAGTCCTTTGTGAAAGACTCTGCTTCCTTCATTAAGGAGCTTAAGGATATTAGGCTTGACCCTGAGGACATTCTCGTCAGCTTTGATGTGGTCTCTCTTTATACCTGTATCCCTATAAAGGAGGCCTTGGAAGTGATCTATCACCTAACGGATCCCGATACCACGCATCTGGTTGAGATCTATCTCACTTCCACGTTCTTCTGTTTCGAGGGTGAGTTATTTGAACAGACTTGTGGTGTTGCCATGAGCTCCCCCCTTTCACCGATTGTTGCGAATATTTTTATGGAAGATTTCAAAGCCAAAGCTTTAGCCTCGGCTCGTCTCCTTCCTAAGCTTTGGAAAAGGTATGTAGATGACACTAATGTCATCTGGTCCCATGGCCAAGAGGAGCTGGATCACTTCTTCAATCACCTCAATGATCAGTCCTCTGCCATTAAGTTCACCATGGAAAAAGAGGTCAATGGTTGCCTCCCTTTCCTAGATATTCTTATTTCTAAGAATAAGGACGGCTATCTCTCCCACTCTGTGTTCTAGAAGAAAACGCATACTAAACAGTATCTTCATGCCGATTCCCATCATTTCCCTTCTCAGAAGATGGGTGTCCTTAACACCCTCGCTACTCGTGCCCTTAGGATTTCTGATAATGAGAGCTTTGATAAAGAGAGATCCCATCTCCTTGATGTCTTTGTGGAGAATGGATATAGTAGGCGCCTAGGTCAGAAGGCTTTCCTTAAAGCCTTTAGAAATACGGTTATTAGGAAAGAACCTAAGGAGCGCCGACTAGGTGTCCATTTTCCCTATGTCCAAGGAACCACGGACAAGATTTTTCAGATCCTTAAGAGGTATGACATTCCCTCTACATTTAGACCCCTCAGCACAATTCGTAATTCCCTAGGATCGGTGAAAGATCCCGTTAACCCTAAGGACATGAAGGGTGTCTACTTGATCCCTTGTTCTTGTGGGACCCCCTATATCAGGGAAACAGGGCGCTCCATCCATCAGAGGATCGACGAACATGCAGCTGACCTAAGACATGGGAGAACCAAGTCTTCAGCGTTAGCAGAACATGTGGATAAGACCAAGCATCAGGTATGTATTGAGGAGGCTAAGGTTGTTGCCAAAGTTGCCCAGTTCCATCATCGTAAGCTCAGGGAAGCTATTGAGATCGAAAGAAGGCCTAACAATCTCAATAGAGATGATGGTTGGAGGATCAGTAGATGTTGTATCGCTGCCCTTTCATCTTAGTCTCCCCCCGCCCCCCTCTTTCATCTTTTTTGCTTTCGTCGTTCCCCTGGAACCTTCCTGTCTCCTAGGGTTGATCCTTCTTGCTCTGGACCCTTTCCTTTATATATATATATATATATATATATATTATATATATAGTTAAATATATATGTATGAACAATATTTAATAAATAATTTAATTAAATAAATAAATTTACCTTTTTAAACTAACCATTATATTATTTTATCCTAATTTTAATTTTAATTATAATATATAAAAACATATATATTTGATTATTAATAAATAAATTAATAAATTTATTTTATTTTATTTATTTTATTTTTATTTATTTTTTATTTTTTTAATCATTAAAAATTATTATTAAATTAATAATTGAAAACTTTCGTCCTAATATTATGATTTTAATATATATATATATATATATATATATATATATATATATATATATATATAATTTAAATAAAAAAGTATATTACTTCTTTAACTAACCATTAAAGTTATTTTATATATATATATATATATATATATATATTTTTTTTTTCCTTAAATAATAATATTAAACTAACCATTAAAATTATTATTGAATGAAAATACTGGTCACTTAACAACCTAATATTATGATTTTAATATATATATATATCCTAACTACTAAATAATTTAAATAAATAAATATATCTTTTTAAACTAACCATTCAAATTATTTCATTTATTAATCCAAACTTTTATCTTAATAACCTAATATTATAACTTTAATTAAATTATATAGATATATGTATATATATTTATATATATATCAATAATTAATTTAAATAAATTAACCATTAAAATTATTTTATTTATTTTTACCTAATTTAACTTATTTCCATAAATAATAATAGGAAAAATAATAATAAAAATACTAATAATATTAAATTAATAAATAATATTTTGACCTGGGTCCTAGAGTCAAAATTAGCCGTTAGTTCATTTAGCCATTGGAGACTCTGCTCAGACTATTTAACATGCTATGCTGGATCTGTTTCTTTAGCCATTGGAGACTCTGCTCAGACTATTTAACATGCTATGCTGGATCTGTTTCTTCAACTTGTCCTACGATGAACCACACTAGTTGGTTCGAAACTCGTCGACAAAGGTCTTTCTATATGTGATTTATGCCTAAACTCTACTTATAAATATAATTATTTTAATAAAACATAAATAACTATAACTATTTCTATGAAAAATAAATTTAATAAATTTAATTATTAAATCAAAAATAATTTTAATAAATGAAATATTTAAATAATATTAATATAAAAATAAAAAATATGTTTAAATTTCACATATATAAATATTATAATTATTTAAATAATATTAATATAAAAATAAAAATATATATTTAAATTTCATATATATAAATATTATAATTAAATAATCAAATAAACAATCGTTTTTATTATTAGAATTTTTTAAATATTATAAAAAACTAATTATTTCATTCATCTTACACGTAATATTGAATCAATAAAAAATATTGATAATCAAAAATTTTAATTCATTTATAATAATGGATTTGAATACCATAATTACGCAGAAAAAGTTATATTACCGACCTGAAACATATGACTGATTATTATTCAAAATAATTTCACTGATTTGATTTGGATGTTCACTAAAACCTACGAACATGAAACTAACTTCCCATCACCTTAAAAGCATCGTTCAAATCACATTAAATAAAATGTAAACTAACCACTACAAATCTGGATTCCCCTGAGCGTTAAGAGTAACCACACCATAGATAGCCCCACTGCATCTTCCATAACCCCTCCAAGAATTAAAATTTGATACAATAATTATTAACTTCTCAAGCCAACCAATCGTCGAGTGGCCGCAAGGACCTTATCCTGGAAGGCCCATGGGTACCTTTCACTAAGTATTTTACCATGCA
This sequence comes from Pinus tabuliformis, assembly GCA_031772625.1. NCBI lineage: Eukaryota > Viridiplantae > Streptophyta > Pinopsida > Pinales > Pinaceae > Pinus > Pinus tabuliformis. The sequence continues at coordinate 1,480,161,460 of CM062818.1, forward strand.
CCTTCCAGCAAACATTCCTCAGAAAAAGTTAAATTTGTGGGAAAGAATTATTTGACATGTGGCCGGGCGTATGAAATTTCGCAGTAGAATCCGAGAAATTTCAACACAGCAGACGCCAATGAATTTTCCAGCAACTGGAACGAAGAATATGAGAATATCAGTTAACCCACATTCAATATATATTTACTTGAGATGTGCTTAGAAGATGGGAATTGAGATATTCTGGTTTGAGTCTTTCATTACAGCATTTTAATATGAGTAATACCGTGCTCTTACGCCGACGTTTGCTCTGAAAATAGGTGATCTTATTTTGAACTTTGAACTTAATGTAAAAGATTGAAGGCCATATTGTTTATGAACAATGGTGGCTGTCTGGAATTTCGTTATTCTGGTGGTTTTAAGTGTGTATTAGTTAGTTGTAATTAGTTTTAGGTAATTTTGAGTGTGTATTAGTTAGTTTTAATTAGTTTTAGGTAATTTTGGTGCTTGCATGTAATGTGCACTTAATTAATAGTAGTTAAATTTAATATTATAGGTTGTGTATCTACACTTTAACATAACATAAAACACATTTAGTTTCAGATAGATTTCGTTAGCGTTAGTGTTGGCATACAGTTAAACTTAGTTTTTTATGAATTGATTTTTTAATCGATATTGAAAAATTGAATTCATTCTTTCTTTTAATTTTTCTTTTTAAATTTTTGTAAGTTTATGCAATTATTCATCAACTAAATATTTATCTTTGTTCTAGTAATTTTACATGGTATTAGAGTTTGGACACAAGTGTGATTCTCCTATCTCTGAGAGGGAGGGTTGGAAGAATCACAACACCTCTATAAAATTCATAAATTCCACCTTGAGGATCCTAGTTACCGGTTTGGAAAGCTTATTAACACCTGCGGGCTTTGGTGTAATGGAAAACCTCTTCATTGTATTAGAGTTGTAGAGGCCTCTAGAAGCTGCATGAACTATTTTTACAACTTTGAAGATCAAAGAATTGGAAATTGTTGGGAGATTTGATTTGTGGATCAGAATATTAAAAAACTATTGCAATTGTTGCTATAGTCACAAGGTGAAAGAATGAAGTTCCCATCTTTAGTTATTCTCACTCCCTATGACTACTTCCAATGGAAGCTAGAGATTTTGATTCACCTCAGAGGCAAAGGCTTGTATCAGATAGTTATGGATACAGAAGTTGGACCCAATTATGCCATTGAAAAATCCAAATACTTCAAGATGATGGATGAGGCTTTTGGTCTTCTATTGTTGACCATATCTCCAACATTGCATTTCCATATGGACACATGTAACACACTGAATCAAGTTTGGACAAACTTGGAGAAATCAATTGGAAAGCAAGATGAGATGTGGGCTCATATTCTTGAAAATGAGCTAAATTCCTTAGATCCAAATAGCATTGAGAAAATCCGATATTTCTTTACAAAATTCAAATCATTGCTTATTTAATTCCAGGATTGCGGGATCAATAAATCCAAACAGGAAAGTCAATTGATCCTTTCTAGTTTGTCTAAATTAGGTCATGAATATGTTATTTTTGTTTCTATATTTCATACAGTTAGACTTGCAACTGGAGATAAATGGAAAATTCCCAAACTTGATGCATTTTTTGAGTCTCTCATTGATGAGTAGGATAATTTATTTAAAGTCTTCAAATGCACATGCTTTTGCCTTGCATGAAAAAGGAAATTCCAACTCAAAACCAAATCAACAATCGAAAGGCAAAGGGAATGCAAGAGATGTAGATACAAGAAAGGGAGGAAATCCAAAATCTCCAGATGGCTCTTCTAGATCCAAGGGTAGGAAGGGAAATAAAGGAAACTCCAAGTGTCCTTATTGTAATAGAGGATACCATCCTGAATCCTCTTGCATGTAGAAGACTATTGATTTGATGGCAAAGACTCTCCAACATAATAATCTTGGTCATCACATTCCAAAAAGTGCCAAGAAGAAGATAGAAGAAAAACCATTAGAAACAAGCGGTAATGGTCATGCATTGATTTCCCTTCATTCTACATGACAAAAATATATTAATAATTTAGGAGCCTCGCATCATATGGGTTCTTCAAATGAATATTTTTCTTATCTACAAGCATACTCAGGACCTCCTATTCTCACCGGAGACAATTTTATAGTTGAAGCAATTGGACATGGAAGAGTGCAATTCAAAGATAGAAGTTTTGAGAATGTCTTGCATATTCTAAGGGTTTTTCTAAATCTTCTTTTAGTGTATGAGACATCACATGCTAGAACCATAAGGAAAGTGGAATTTACCCCAGATTTCGTGAACATTTATGATATGAAAACCAACTCAAAGGTTACATCTGGCAAAGTAAATGATCAATCTTATCCTTATACCTTTTCTGATTTTCTTCTTCACTTGGATTATATTTTGCTACTTACGGATGCAAACAAAGAAAGTACTAGAGATTTGGACAATTGAATTTCAGATATATACAACAATTTAGCAAAGAAGGGATGGTTAAAGGATTGTGAGCCATTGAATTTTCAAATGGTGTTTGTAACATATGTGTTCTGGGAAAGCATCCACAAGGCAAGTTTGAGAAGGGGCATGCATGGAGAGCTTATTCACCTTTGGAGCTTATACACAGTGGTCTCATGGGTCCATTTACAATACCTTCAATGATCAAAGTAAGATATGTGTTGCCATTTATAAATAGTTACACGAGAGTCACTTGAGTTTACTGCTTGAAACTCATGTCTGAATTTTTTCAGCATCTAAAGATTTTCAAAGAAGATGTGGAAAATTAATCTAGAAAACACATGAAGATCCTCCACATAGATAATGGGAAGGAATATGTAAACAAAGATGTGCATAATCTTTCTAATGGAGCAGGCATATAATTGCAACTTACAATTCCTTACACTCTACAACAAAATGAGGTGGCTGAGAGGGAAAATAGATCTTTGAAAGAGATGGTAGTTGCATGTTGTGTGCAATATCATTTCCATAAAAATTGTGGGGTGAAGCTATCAAATATGCTTCATACATCAAAAATAGATCTCCTCATAAATCTGTTAATAGAAAAACACCTTTGAGGCTTGGACTAGCATGCAATCTAAATTCAATCATTTCTGAATTTTCAGATATCGAGCATGGGCCTACATTCCTATAGAGAAGATAATGGCCTTGGAACCTAGGAGCAAGGAATGCATGTTTGTTGGATATTTTGATGAAGTCAAAGGGTACAAATTACTGGATATCAACACTGAAGAGCTCTTTATTGAAAGGAGTGTAAATTTTGAAGAAGATGTTTTGCATGCACCACCAGATGAACCTGTTACAAAGTTGTCCTCACCACTAGTTGATGAGTATGTAGATGATATTTCATATTAGAATCCTTGATCGAGATGAGCCTTTTCCTGAGACATTTTTTGGACCACTTGTTGTTGAACATATATATAACATTTCCTCATGCAGTTTAGAAGATTCTCGATCACCTTCAACACAAAAATTGTGTAACATGAGTGATCTCTTAAATGATCCGGCCACTAGATCTCAGTTTGAGGAAGCTCCACAAGCACCCCTAGCTATGGATCCATGCATTCCCATGCACGCTTATATGATGCATGCATTTGATCCATAGAATTATGCAGAAACATCTAGGCATCATAAATGGAAAGCACCTATGGATGATGAATACAACTCTCTCATTGAGAACTAGGCTTGGGACCTACTTCCACTACCTTTCAATTGTAAATTTGTGAGGTGCAAGTGGGTTTATTGGACCAAGAAATTAACAAATGGCCAAGTTAGTTGATATAAAACATGGTTGGTGGCTAAAGATTTTCAGTAGGTACATGGTGTTGACCATGATGAGACTTTTTCTTGAATTGTAAAAATGGATTACACTCTGCTAACTTTATCCATTGTAGCAACAAAATTGTGGGAGGTCCATCATATGGATGTAAATAATTTCTTTCTTCACAGAGATCTTGAGGAGGAAATGTACATGGAGCAGCGACAGGGATACATGCAAAATTCATATCTGGTATGCAAACTAAGAAGTATTTCAATGGCCTCAAGCAGACATCTAGAGCGTGGTATGCAAAGATGAATTATTATTTGTTATCTCAAAATTTTGTACATTGCAAATTTGATTCTAATGTTTATTTGTTGAAGAAAATTGACTCCTTGTTGATAATAGTACTCCACCTAAATGATCTTTTGATAACAGGTAGTTTAGTTTCTTCCATTGTTGAGATTAAAAGTGCAACAAAAGAGGTTTTCTATGACAAACATGGGATTGCTAAATTTCTTGCTTGGACTAGAGGTCAATCATAACGGTTTTGAGATTACCATTTCTAAACCAAACTATGGTAGAAATATTTTGGCATGATCTCACATGACTAACTGCAAGCCAACAACCATACCTTTCTCATCAAGGACAAATCTTGAGAATGAGAAAGACACATCATTGTTTGATTGCACACTGTATCATCAGCTTGTGGGGATTCGTCTTTATCTCAATCAATCCCATCTTGATTTCTCATATGCCATAGGAGCAGTTTCCAAATACATGTAGGAGCCACATTAGTTACATTGGAAAACTAAAAAGTGTATCCTTCGATATGCCTAGGGTAAAATCACCTATGGGATTCATTACACAAAAAAAAGTTCTTTGGATCTCATTGGGTTCACAAATTAAAATTGGGATGGCGACAACCTTTATCACAAGTACATATCCAACTATGTACTTAGTTTGGGATTTGACCCCATTTGTTGGTCAAGCAAGAAGCAGACTACCATTACTTTATCATCAGTAGAGGCTAGGTACAGAGGAGCTGTGAATGCCACCATTCCGGCCATTTGGCTGCAACATTTCCTTTCCAATCTTGGTATCATCATCCATCGTCCGACTCTCATATGGTGCGACAATTAGAGTACACTGATGTTTTGCAGAGATTTAGTGCAAACAAAATGAACTAAACATATTGAGATCCACATGCACTACATCAAAAGATTGATTCATGATGGGATCATTGATCTATAGTGTTGTCCTAGTTTTGAGCAGACTGCTGACATCTTCACCAAGACTTTCATTGAGAATAAATTTCACTTTCTATGAGACCATATCGGGGTGAAGGAAATGACTGCCTAGTAATTCTATTTTCTTTTCCTTTGTTATTATATTTTGAGGGAGGTTTTTCTTCCCACTGGGATTTCCCTCTTTCCTCTTTCATGCATTGTACATAGGTACCTAAAATGGCCTTGTTGCAAGAACTCATTCATCTTGCATCATACTCACCTAAGTTATACTTAAGGGGTGGTGTTGGTATACATGCATATTAATTAGCTTTGGTTAACTCTAATGCTTGCATGTGATGTGCACTTAGTTAGCGTTAGTTGTATATAGTGCTTACATGTGGTGTGAAATTATATTTAGTTAGCCTCAGTGTGTCCATACATTTAAGCTTAACTTAGTTTCTTTATGTATTTATTCTCTAATCAATATTGAAAAATGAAATTCATTCTCTTTTCCAATTTTTGCAAGTTTATGCAATTATTCTTCACATATATCTTTATATGTGCTCTAATAATTTTATAATTTGGATGGTACTCTTTTGCAAGTGAAAAAGATCGCCACGAGCTCCCCCAATTCCAGGAACACAAGGAGATTTTCCCCAAGGTGATCCCCTTCATGTCAAAATTATAAGTGATTCAACAACGATGAAGAAATGAAAAGGCTCGTTTTCAATATGTAGCCCAAGAAAACCCCACAAAATATTTTCAAGAACAATGATAACTAAGACAAAATACTGTGGAATTTTCCTTCTTTCTATGATATGTAATTTCTTGTGATATCTATCCTCGTGCTTCAAAAAGATATACAAATAATGTTAGACACCTAAACCTCGGGGCATGATTTGGTTTATGGTGTGTTAGGGTGATTAGTTATTGAAGTTCAAGAAACTTGGAAACTGAATCTAATAGTTTCATGATTGTATTTATACATGTACATTTCATCATTCTTTGAATTAAGTTGAATTCATTTTCCACCAATTTGTTGTTTTACAGTGGTATCAAAGAGGGTTGTTCATCTTCCTTGTTGATTGAATTGTGCCACTAGTTTTGTGGCCATTTTGGGTGCTCCTATTTTCCCGTGCCCTGGAGATTGAAGGATAGACATCTGTGACTTGTCAAAAAAAGTTTGCAGTGTTTCAACAAATTGAGAGTCCAATATTTTATAGGTTACTGACTTGCACCCAGCTGCTATTATTGATGATTGGTGATTGACTGCCACCCAATGATTTCTAGCATGCATTTGAACCTGTTGTTATTGGTGCTGTTTTAAAAAACTTGATGTTTCAATTTTTTTATTTTTTATATTTATATTTTTTATTTTTTATTTTTATTTATTTATTATTATTATTATTTTTTATATGTGTAGTGTATGGATGCAAAATAGAGTGATTGTTTGTATTACTTAACAATGATGGATTAAGAAGATATGCGAAGGCTTTGCAGATAGGACCAGGACAATCTTGTGCAGAAAAGTTATAGCTCCATCCTTCCATCTGTCAGAAATCCTTGGTATCACTTGCTTAAAACAACATCACCTAAAACCTATTAATTATGTGCATTTGGGAGAGGAGTGGAAAATGGAGAAGACTAATTGTTGAGCTTGCAATTGGCAGAGAAAGAAACGCAGCGTTGGCATAGAAAACTCTAGCATCTAACTCGTTATAAAAAAAAATAATAAAAAAACTGAGCAAATGGATGGAATGAGAGTAGTAATGTGAATTGACTTAGATGTACTCAGACGCTACTGAACAGATTGGTGATGTATCGATTCATGTTCAACATATGACTTCTATCCATATAGGCTCGATTCCTATCACTCCATGGTACGAATTCTTTAACTGATACAACAACTCACTTTCTTTACGACTGTAATTCACCACATTCACAAACTATTGTAGCAACCTGATTTATTTTTTATAGCTCTACCATGAACATTGTAATCTTATCCTTGTGAACCGACACTTGATGTTGTGTCTTCAGATATACTCTTCATGATAGGTCACTGTCATGATATTTATGCACAAGTTTATCACTAATTAAAAATCCTTTGATATTAAAAACAAGCTTATTTTTTTACCTCATCATGTCAATTCATTAATCTGTCATTTTTGGGAACCTTCATAAGTTTGTGAACATTTCTGATCAACATTGCATGTCATTCTTGTTCTTGGCCGCTTATTTGAAACCTTGATGTTGTGTTATAAGTGATTGAGAAATGGCATTTTATTTTACTTATTAAAGGATGAAAAGCAATATTGCTTCCACCATAATTTTCATCCTGAATTTTCATGGTCAAAATAAAGTACATGAAACAAAGGTCAACCTCTCGAGTAACATTGGAAAGGTGACCAACATAAAATCTAGTAGAAGACTATTCATTGTGCAATGAAAGTGTTAGCGCATCTCCAATTTGCAGGGAGAGAGAATGTAGAAATAATAACGATGGAATCTATTGATGATGTCCACTATTTTAAATTACACGAAGGCGGCGTGAAAGTTAGGCAGAGTGTGAAGAAAGGAGAATGCGTTGTGTTGAGGATAGGCCCTGAATACAAACCATTCACCAATAATTATGATCCTCTGAAAGATATTGTGAGTGTCATAAATACCATTCTTAATTGTACGTATTATTGAATCTGAAGATATTGAAGAATTGTTAAAGGAGGAACCGCGTTGTAATTTTGAGTTCCAACGACCAATTCTTCCCCTGCTTTAATAGTGAGTCAACCTGCATGTTATATAACCTCTAAGTTATAAATCGTGATGTTTGCGTGGTTGTTAGCGTGATGTTTGAGTGATGATGGAATTGACTATTGGCAATGAAATAAATAACTTTATAATTTGGAAGGAAAAAAGATATATGAGGCCTTTAATATGAATATATGAGTCAAGTCGTCAGATTGAGATTGTTTAACTACTGAAAGTCTTGAAAATATTATTTGATTTGTATATCGATAACTGTGGTTGATGCGAAGAGATAAGCCAAGAACTAATTGTATACATTCCTGGATCTCAGGAATTTAGATAAATTTAGATAATACAGATGGGAGAGTTTCGAGGCATTTAGATAATTTGAGTTGGGCACTTGCAGTGCTATGTAGTATTGGAAAAATAAAATTTCACTTGACCAGGTTTTGAATTTTGTCGAGTGTTGACTTTGGTTGGGTTAAGCTTGAATTATATAATATACACGTATAAAATAAATAATTAAAGAAATACGTTGTGGTTATAAAATCTCATACAACTACCTTTGGTATATTAAAAGTCACAAGTTCAAATCTTTGTGAAGATAATTTTGGAAGTTGGACGACATAGTTTTGTTTGCAATAGTTTTAACTTTTTTGAAGCTACTTGAACTTCCATTGTAAAGTGGGTGATTTTTGGTTGAAGACGACATCCTTAGTTTGACTATTTGATAAAGTGTTAAAAGTATTGAATACGCTGATTAAATCTAATGCCGATGATACAATAAATATCAACAAATTTATTATTGTTGATATTCAATCTGATCTACATGATGTACATAAGATATTTGATTTTCTCTAAATAGAGTCACAGTTATAGAGAGAAGAACTACAAAATAAGAATTTTGAAACTGTTCTTGTTCACAACAATAGTTTGTTTGAGCCTAATCATCAGTCAGAGAATGATAAGAGTAATGAAGTGATTTCAAAAGCACATTTGGATGCAGCAGAAAGTAATGTTCAAGCAAAGGTATCCAAGAGTCATTTTCATACAGCTGTGAAACCTGTAGTTACCAAAACACTTGTTATAAGACCTTGGGAAAAAATTACACATAACAAATTAAGAAAAACATGTTTCTTTTTATGTGTTGATTTTTCTAAACCTATACAATTTCATAGTGCTGGATTTCTGGATGGTGTTGTTCGAGAAAAAATTTATCGTTGCCAACATTGTGACAGAGTTGGACATGTGAAATATCGATGTTTTGATCTTCACCCATGCAAACATTGTGGAAATAAAAATCACCATTATAATAGATGTTCCAAAAAGAAGACTACTGCAAGAGAGAGAATTAATTTTGGATGGATTGCTTCTTGGGACTGGTCTAAAGAAGCCAAGAAGATTTATAGGTCATACCGCAGAATATGTTCGATAGTGTTGACCAACCTTGCAGTGATGAAGAATACTTCATCTTATCACCTTGTATTCGAGAAGGGGGGAATTGTTGATGGTCTCCTATAGGTTCGAAGATTTGTCAAGCGAGACTGAGTTAGAGTGTAACTCCCTCCTCCCACATTTACCCAAGTTACTGGCCTACTAGGGAAAACGTGTGACAAAGAGTTACTATGATATGATTCAACCTCCTATATCACTTTAAGGAAGTGGAATCGATAAAAAAAAACCCTTAATGACTTCTCTATTAGGTGTTATAAGAACCCCAAGGGCTAAACCACCCTTCCAGGTGTCGAGACTCTGAATTAAACCTCTTTATTCAATGCCTTGATCTCCCAGATGTTGGAAAAAAACTACCTGATTTTGACTCAAACCCTCCAGTCACATGCATGATTCCTTCAAGGGAGCAACTGCAGTCTTTTTCACCTAGTTCTGTGCCTGCGACCAAGGGATTTAAGCCACTTTTTCAAGCTAGGATCCATAGCTCTACCTAGACCTTAATGAAACTTTCCGAAACCATGAATGACACAAGGACAAAGACTTCCATACAAATCTTAGATAATAACTTAAACTAACAAGGCCTAGCCATGACATAAATTTCGTTAAATATATCATGAACATGAAATATATTGGTCATAAATACACATATGAACATAGGGGTCTAATACTTATCTAAAAATCACCAAGAAGGTCTAGTTCTTTCTCATAATATTTGCAATAAAATATATTAGGTCACACATTCATCATTCATTCATTCATGAATCAAAACATGGTAAGTTCCATGACTAAGATATGTCATAAAACCATGCTTATAACCAACACATAACCAACATAGTAACAATAATAGAACAACCCTTAAAGTATTAGAATAACAAGTATATGTACACATAAATCACAAGAGGAAAAGAGATATTATTAACATATGAAAATCCAACCAAGTCAGGGACTTCCACATACCACTCGACCATAGATTGGGTTGAACCAAATCTCTCTTTCAGCCAATCACCCCTATGCCATATTCCAAGAATGAATGTGGGTCTCACAAAAAAACCAACCAGTGATTCCCGAGGCCAAACCACCTCAACCCTCATCAATAGAACCAGGATTTACCACAATCCCCACCAGATCACTAGGACCTAAAAAAGCATGGATTCCTCTAGATCTCTCCACCTAAACCGTGAGGAATTTGTCCATATTAATCTCTCAACTTTACTTTGTATCCAATCATTACTGGTTAAGGGATTCCTAGGCTTAATAAAGGGTGCTCCCCTCTTAGATTTATTGTGTATCCTGCCATTCACCGGTCGGGGATTCATAGGCTCAATCAAGGGTATTCACCTTTGAGCTTTACCATGTATCCCTCCATTCACCACTCAAAGATTCCTAGGCTCAATCAAGGTGTTCATAACTAGGCTTTACCATGTATCCCATCCCGAGATTCTTAGGCCTTGTGAATAATCCTGAGACCACCCTACTCTGCTTCAAGTCCATTGAGCAATCCATCTCAACCAAATACAAGAGAACCCACCACACCATGGCTATCCAGAAATGGCAAGGCAAGGTTGAAGAACATTGTCACACCTGACAAACCCCATGCCAATGATAGCAATAGAACCAAGAATACACATGAATGTACCATGCATGCCACATCTAGCAAGGAAATCATACATGCAAATCAATACTTGTAAGTAATCCCACTATAGCTGCTTAATGCTCTTCCTTGCTTGATCATTACTTCCTCCTGCTTTCTTGTCTTTTCTTTGCCTTCTTTCCTCTAATGTTAGAGTGCTCCAAGAATACTCTAAGTGTCCAAGAGTATGAGACAGAGAGAGACTAGAGAGAGAGATCCACCATAGAACTAACAAAAATGTACCAACTGATCCTCAAAATCCTTTCTATTAATGAGGCCTCCAATTTCTTCAATTTTCCATTAGTTTCCTTCAATTTCCTCCTCACATGCAACCTGTGACCTTTCACCTTCCTTTTCTCCTAATTTCCTTTATTTTCATGAATAAAATGCCAATTAATGCCACTTTTCCTTTTCAAATCCTTTTCCATTTCCTTTTCAAATTTCCTTCAACTATAATAACCGAACTGAACACCCGTTAGGATTTTTTTCCCAACATTTAGCTTGGAATACGTGTCCCATGACCTTGGTCTTATATTTTTTTTACATGACTTTTTTGACCAGGGCTATTACAGAATCCTCCCCCTTGGGGGAACACCGTCCTTGGTGTTCAATGACACTTACAACCAATAAGATTGTTGAAAAGTAAAACATACTACCCATGGAGCTTTATAACTTAGCTCGTTACAATATTTACATTGACCTCTACTGAAAACATGACAATCATACCGTGTATTGGAGCTTTATAACAGAACTCATTATGGTATCTCCAATAACAAACACATATACTTATCAACATTTTCTTCAAACAAGAAATAATCATAATGTCTATAGAGCTTTATAAATCCAGCTCAATACAATATTTACAATTATATACACATGTACATATATGCACATTTGCTCTAACCAACAAATAAAAGGATATGATACATGCATCTGCAACAAGGGAATTCAGAGGCTCACACCTCCACCCTAAAAAGTAGAACCAGGATTCACCTTCTTCCCAGGAAGTCCAGAATCCACTGTCAAATCAAGTCTACATTCAATGTCCAACACTACAATCCTGCGCCACTTGTCCCCTCAGTGAACACTTACCAACTCATTTTTCTAGGGCACACTCCCAATGTGCATCTGATTCTATCTGGAAATGCTAATGACCAAACAAATCCATTCCCCGACCTTGCCTTCTTTGCTACACAATCCCTCAGGAAATCCGATCACCTCCTTCCGTGCAATCACTCACCTTCCAATTTCCTCGACATCCCCTATCAAGGTTTCCTCACATCAAATGGTTCAAAAACCAAGGCATGTCCCTACCTCAAAACCATCATACCGGACATAGAATGCTCATGGAAATCAATGGACACTATTGGGTACCAGGGTCTCACAATTTCCCTGCTCCTTAAATGCTTTACCAACATATTCCAATTCGCTTTTTTGTTGTTGCTGCTAATGCTTATAGTTAGTTTCAACCACCCAACTTGAACATTTTTCATGCTTTCGTGTACCAAACACATAATTTCCAATAGATTCAAAATGAATTGAAATAAATTCAAATCATACCTCATTAGTGGCCCATCAGTAAGGTACATTTGCAATTCTGTTTGCTTCTTGTCACAACAAGTCAAACTAGTTCTTTGATCAAATCATCATGTATAAATATATCACATCCGGTTAGCTCAAAACAAAAACATCATAAATTAGAATCATAAATCACATGCAATCATCATAAACCATAGTTATAGATCACATGTAACCATCATAAACTATAATCATAGATCACATTCATAATAAAACTAAAAGAAAATATCGATACTTATCCTTCATTTGATCCTTTTCTTCTGCCTTTGTTCTTTCACACATTGAATTAAGTTGTTAACCCGACAAGAATCCAATGCCTTTTCTTATCTCTAATCACATACATATACACACAAAATACAACATCACACAATACATGCACCTACACCCGATATACAACAAAACACATACACCTACATCTGGTGTACAACACAACACAATACATATACATACATAGAGTACAACACAACAAATACACATCACAATACCGCGACTACACAATGCGCATAAATAGTACCACATGTACACAACACAACATTTATGACATGCACACAATACCACATGTACACCAGTACCACCTATATACAACACCAACTGCACAACGTGTACACAACATGATATGTACACAACACCACCTGTACAATATGTACACAGTGTCACATGTACATCGCACCACCTGTACAACATATACACAACACCACATGTATGATAAGTACATGACACCACATGTACACAACACCACATGCATGACATGTACACAACACCACATGTACAACATGTACACAACACCACATGCACACAACACCACATGAAAAATCATGCACACAACATCATATGTACATAGAACCACATGTACAACATGCACACAACACAATATTTACATATCACTACATATACAACATGTACATAACACCATATGTACACAACAACACATATCCAACATGCACACAACACCATATGCGTGCAACACTGCATATCCAACATGCACATAATATGATATGTACACAACACCACATATCCAACATATACATAGCACCATCTATACCGAACACTACATATGACATATACACACAACACCATATATACAAAAAGCACACAACATCAAATGTACATAATACTACATATGCTACATGTACACATCACCAGTACTGCACAACCTAAGACCACACTATCCTTACCAAGCGACCTTGCTTCTATTGTCTTATCCATGGTTGTCCTAGCATGTCGCAAAGCACACTGCTTTCATTATGCTGATGTATCCCTAACCATAAATTGTCCATAACATAGACATAGTATAATCACATATATCAACTCATAACCACATGATACTGATCTCCTAGATTTTTTAGGACTACTCTTCCCACTTGATTCCCCATAAAACCAGGAATCTCTTCATGCCACTTACCCGTATAACCAATCATTCCTCCACAAGAATGATCCCTGACAACCTTGTCAGACAGTGACATAAATACATAGATACATACATATATATAAACATTAGCATAAAACAATCATGATTCATGAAAACCCTGTTAGACACAACATACATACATACATACATACATACATACATACATGTATACATATATATACATTAGCACAATCATGATCAAAACATAATTACCAGATACCATAAGGTCAAGGTTAAGATAACTCCCTTTATTTGTGCAGAACATGCACAACATTGAGAGAAACTGTTCCCAACATAGCCAAGGAATCTCACACCTTAGATCCATTTACTTCACCTTTCCTGTTACCTTTCTCATGATTTCCCTACCATTTTCCATTTACCCCAATGGACTCAAACAATCCAACTGGCTGTCATACTCTTTCCTTCAGATTCCCTTATACATGCATCGAGCTTCATCCAGGTCTTACATTACCTGTTTGACTTCATTCATCTCTCCCCGATCTCCACTAAATTCACTTTTTCCCAACCAAATCCCAAGACCATCAAAACATAAAAGGAAAGAACAAGAAATCCAAAAAGAAGAAAACCATGAAAACCAATAGAAATACGACATCACAAACAAAGTGGTAAGGCCTTACACTAGACGCAATCTAAACCCATAATTAAGCTCAAGAAAATAAAAAAATACCAAAGGCACGGTGTATAGCAACAAACATCATGACTCAATCCCCATGGGCTCCCAATGCCTCTAAAGGAAAGCTCAACCCGAGCCTTCTTCAAGATTGCATGGAAATCTCTTTTGTCAGGCAATCCCCTACATCATATTGCCATAAACAAAAAATTGTCAGTGCATAAAAGAACATAACAATATACCAGGTACCTTACCTTATTTTTTCAAACACGTTGCCTTGCAATTGGACACATCCATGCCATCTCTCAAAGGAATCCAATCCTTTGATGAGTCCAACTACAACTAGAAACTAGCTAATATACCTGTCAAATACATGCTCATGAATATAGCACATATCCAAATAATGTGAGACAAAATCAAGGTTAAGAAGAATTACTATATGCAAAAAACTCATTTATTTGGAACTGTGGTTTCCCAAACATATCCAAAGTAATTCTCATTGAATTCATTTCTTTTACCTTTTACCTTTCCACAATTGAGTCTTATTATATGCCATCTCATCACCTAGTTGTTAGTTATATAGACAAATCAATTGTTACCTTGTCATGCTAATGCTAAGCATGTTTCCTTGCAACTGTTCACACATGTCAATCACATGTTCCAAAGATCAAGTCATCATGTCTATTAATTTGAAATCAACATTTACCAAGACTAACACCATATCACAATTAACTCGCAATCACTAGTCATAATACTACAACTAGCACCCACTTACACTCAAGTGCATATCAACTGTTCTCAACACATATGTGTTAGCATTGTAATCTTAAAACAAGATCATTTCTTCATGAAATATTATAGATACATACTCATATCATGCAACTAATCAAACATTCAAACAATAGATAGAAGACATAATAGACACCAAACACTGAAACACCAAATAGGCGACATAATCAAACATTCAAGCACCAAGTAGACGATATAAGAAAACTCATACCTTAATGTATCTTAGGGGAGACTATCTTGTATGCAAAATCAATCTAGATTAGCACGATATAACTTCACAACATATCAACTCAAACATAAATAAGATCATGATGTCCTTAATAATAACTAGTTAACATATTCCCGTCATAAACTCATAAACAATTGTCATTCATGCATAACAATCACATATGCACAGTTAGTCTAGATTAGTACAACACAATATCACAAATATGTCAGGTCATACCTAAATACCATAACCATAATCATCTGTATAGGCCAATCCACATCAACACGATACATATAACATCAAGATCTTAAATTCAATAACCATAATCATCAAGTTAACTAACATATAACAACAACAAGTTAACATATAACATACTCATCAACAACATATAACATAATCATCAAGTTAAATAACATAAATAACAACAAGTTACTACCATGCATGACTATCTTACACATGTGTATATGACCACAACGATTAACTAGCACCTATCATGCATGTAACCACAAAAACCATAGAATGAAAAACATGTTTCTAACCATAATTCGTATAAAAATCATTAACGAGAATACCTGCATACCCACCATACAAACCTGTATGACGATATTCTCTTACCCCAAGGTCCAATGTTGCAACCTCGCTGTAATGATTTGCATCTATTGCTTCATCTCAAACAACACATCAACATCATAACATACCAATAGCATCATGATGACACAAGACCATAACAATGACCATCACAATGCATCTTTTACCAACTATACATGCATAAACATGACCATGAAAATGCATGCATAACAACATATAGATATTGACATGCATAACAACATATAGACATTGACATGCATAACAAATGCATATACAACTGACATGCATTCATGACAAACACATCCTAACACCAACTTCATCAACTTCTATATGACAACACAATTATAACAATGACCATCACCATGGATACATAACAAGCACATATACATCCTTCATGCATGCATGACAAATAGATTCCACCCACCTACTCCAAGTGTTGAACCATTCTCTAATACCACTCTGTAACACCCTCCTCCCACATTTACCCAAGTTACCGGCCTATCGGGGTAAACATGTGACGAAGAGTTACTATGATGTGATTCAACCTCCTATATAACCTTAAGGAAGTGAAATAGATAAACCAAAATCCTTAATGACTTCCCTATTAGGTGTTATAGGACCCCCAAGGACTAACCACCCTTCCACGTGCCTAGACTCTAAATTAAACCTATTTTTTCAATGCCTTGATCTCCCAGACACTGGAAAAACACTGGCAGGTTTCGACTGAAACCCTCCAGTCACACGTATGATGCCTACAAGGGAGTGAATGTAGTCTTTTTCACCCAGTTATGTGCCTACAACTATGGGATTTAAGCCACTTTTTCAAGCTAGGATCTAGACCTTTGCCAAAAACTTAATGAAACTTTCCAGAACCATGAATGACACAAGGAAAATACCTTCCATACAAATATTAGACAATAAATTGACCTAACAAGTCCTAGCCATGACATACATTCCGTCAAACATATCATGAACATGAAATCTACAAGTCATAAATACACATCTTAACAAAGGGGTCTCATACTTATTTGAAAATCACCAAGAAGGTATAGTGCCTTCTCATAATAGATGCAATAAAGTCTATTAGGTCATACATTGATCATTCATTCATTCATTAATCAAAATATGGTAAGATCCATGACTAAGATTTGTCACAAAACCATGTTGGTAACAAGCATATAACTAGTAGAGTAACAATAATAGAACAACCATTAAAGTCTCAGAATAACAAGTACATGTACACATAAATCACAAGAGGAAAATATCTCTTATTAACATATGCAAATCCAACCAAGTCAGGGACTTCCACATACCATCCGAGCATAGACTGGGCTGAACCAAATCTTTATTTAAGCCAATCACCCCTATGCCATATTCCAAGTAATCACCCCTATGACATATTCCAAGCATGAATGTGGGACTCACAATAAAACCAATCAGGGCTTCTTGAGGCCAAACTACCTAAACCCTCATCAATCGAAACAAACTTTACAAAAATCCCTACCGAATCACTAGGTCCTAAACAAGCATTGATGCCTCCGAATTTATCCACCTAAACCATGAGGATTTTTTCCATCTCAACCTCTCGGATTTACTATGTCTCCCTCCATTACCGGTCAAGGGATTCCTAGGCCTATGAGGTCACCACCCTTTGGGCTTTACCGTGTATCTCATCCCAGGGTTCCTAGGCCCAATCAAGGGTACTACCCTTTGAGCTTTACCATGTATCCTGCCATTCACTAGTCGGGCCTTCCTAGGATCAATCAAGGGTATTCGCCTCTGAGCTTTATTGTATATCCCACCATTCACTGGTCGGGGATTCCTAGGCTCAACAGAGGTGTTCACAAACAAGCTTTACCATGTATCCCATCCCGGGATTCTTAGGCCTTGTGAATAATCCTGAGACCACCTCAGTCAGCTTCAAGTCAATTCGAAAATCCAACTCAACCAAATACAAGAGAACCCACCACACCATGGCTATCCAGAAATGGAAATACAAGGTTGAATAACACTGTCACACTTGGAAAATCCCATGCCAATGACAACAAGAGAACCAGGAACACACATGCATGTACCATGCATGCCACATATAGCAAGGAAATCATATATGAAAATTGATACCTGCAAGTAATCTCGTTGTAGTTTCTTGATCTTTTCTTCCTCCTGATTTCTTATCTTCCTTTGCCTTCTTTCGTTCAATGCTAGAGTGCTCCAAGAATACTCTAAGTGTCCAAGAGTATGAGAGAGAGGGAGCTCCACCATAGAACTAACAAAAAGGCACCAACTGATCCTCAGAAGCCTTTTTATTAATGAGGCCTCTAATTTCTTCAATTTCCTCCTCACATGCAACCTGTGACCTTACACCTTCCTGTTATCCTAATTTCCTTTATTTTAATAAATAAAATGCCAATTAATGCCACTTTTCCATTTCCCTTTCCAATTTTCTTTAGCCATAATAACCGAAATGAACACCTACTAGGATGTTTTGCCCAACATTCAACTTAGAATACATGTCTCATGACGTTGGTCTTATATGTTTTTTACATGAATTTTTTGACCAGGGCTATTACATAGAGATCCACAAGTGAGCCTCAACCACAACCTATACTAGTTAGAGCTGGATTTGTAGCCAGAAAGACTTCAATTTTTTTTGAATGATTTGTTTGTGAACGAGCACTTCCAGATTCAAAATTGTTCAAGGAATTACATTGATAGTTGCAAAGTTAGTGGTCACCTTAAAACTACATTTTTGGTTGTTCTGAGAACTGTTACGAAAGTGCCAAATGTCAGTATTGTTTGTCGTCTTCTCTTAAAAACCACCATCCTTGGTTTGTGGTCATCCATAAAAACCATTTATGAGAGACATTCAACTCTTGTATGAGATGCATTTATGCATTTTGAGCTTTCATTCATGGAATTTGATATATCCCTTCGGATTAAGGGGGAAATGTTAGACATCGAATCCTCAGGTTGTGATTTGGGTTATGGTGTGTTAGGGTGATTTGTTATTGAAGTTCAAGAAAGATGGAAACTGAATCCAACGGTTCCATGATTGTATTTATACATATACATTTTCATCATTATTGAATTAAGTTGAATTCATTTTCCACCAATTTGTTGTCTTACAAATAATTTGTACGTGGATTTCCACACTGATAAATTTATGGTAATTATCATTCTATTATATTTAAGTATTATATTAGATGTAAATTTTATTTTATAATCTTTTATAAGCACTTTTTAATGTTCTAGGAATTGCAAAGGGTTGAAAAATGGTGTATTTCAAATTGTATTTCAATTTGGGTGTTTGTGTATTTTAGTTTATATATATATATCTATATATATATATATATATATATATATATATATATATATATATATATATATATATATATATATATATATATATATATACATATTATGACATTAAAATTTCAATTAGCTATCCAATCAGGGAAAGAAAAAGGTTGAATGCATCCCTCTTGGGAGAGCTATTGGTTTATAATACTTTGATTGGAAAGAATAATTTACACCAAACTCCAATAATTTCCTGATCTATATGGTCATCAAAAGGTCTTTGAAGATGAAAAAAATCTTGTTTTCTTGAGTGTGATTGGGCTTTATTACTGGTTCGACATACCTTTATCTCTTGGAGCTGATTCGGTTGGCTCTCTCATTTTCTAAAGGGCTTCCCTCTTGCAAATAATAATCAAATATCTATGTTTATGTGATGCTAATCTCATTTGATATCACATACAACAATTATGAGTCCAAACTAATATATCTATAACCATAAAACTTTATTCTTGTCACTCACATTACAATGTAACATTACAATTTTGAAAGGATTATTTTCTAGGCTTTCTAGAGTTTTCTAGGTCTCTTAATAAGTTTCTATATTTTATGTGTGCAAGTTGGAGTGAATGTTTGAGGGTCAAGGAATTTTTTTGGAAGCCTAGCTTGCAGGATTTATCTGTCATCGACATCTTCAAAATTTCATAGATACATCGACTAATTCTTGGAAAGGAGCATAACCTCAAGAATATGGTTTTAGCCTTAAACATGCATGGAGATGCATGGATTTGTGAATAAATAGACATATCTACCTCTTGGATACCTAACTCTATTAAGATAAATATAGATTTGAAGGGTTTGTTAGATTGAAATCCTGGCGATAAACCATGTGTGATCTGATCTTAAAGGAATCTAATGTTGTCTAGAATCTATTGTATTGAGTAACTTGTGTAAAGTAGCCCGAGATTGATGCAAAGGGAACAAGTTTTCTTCGATTGAGGAATATGTGAATCCAATGTGATAAAACAATAATAAATAGATGATGATTGTTCCCAATAGTTCCCTACCCAGATGGAGTGGAAGCACTTCAAGTTCCCAGTAATAGGAAGAAATATTGATGTCAATGATCAAAGGTATAAGCTCGGTGCCTTTGGTAAGTAGGGAAATAAAACTAATAAGGAGGCAGTAAAATTAATATATCTGTTTTTTAGTCAAACTAATAAATAGACTTATTTTACAAAAAGTGAGATTTATTAGTGTGCAAAGACTAAAGAAACTACATAAAACTCTCAAAATCAAATGAAAAATAACTATTTCATCTCCATAAACAAAAAGAGTAAGTTAGTGTTTTATACAATACACCAATGGACTATGGGTGTGGACATGTCTTGTGAGTGTCAACCTCTAAAATTAAAGCCTCAGTGTTCATTGGACCATGGGTGTGTACATGTCTTGTGAGTGTCAACCTCTAAGCTTCAAGCCTCATTGTTCATTGTTTATACTGAAGTGTATAAAATGTATGATCACATGATGTGACTAAAGACAAAGACTAATGTTTTTTGATAAGTCCAAAGATCCACTATTGATGAGACTATGTTTATCTTGAAGTCTCATATCAAAATCTTAGTAATGTGGGTGTTACATAGTGCTATACTTAAATTGGTGTTTCAACCAACAAAACCAATAACTTATTTTGTTTTCTATAGTTTTATTTGAAATATTGATGCAGGAGCATCTAGCTCACGATGATCGGGTGAAGTCTCAGCCAGGTTAAAGAACAATGAATTTACTTTTATGAGTTTTTTTTTTATGATGGTCAACAGGAAAATTAGGTAGGATTGTTACTTTTATTTACTTTCATTTAGTTAAAGACCATTACATAGTTAGGATCTGGTGTTGTCTATTGTTAGCAAATCAGGATTATCCTTTTTGTTTTAAAAGGAAAAGAAAAGACAAATGTACTGGGAGACAAAATCTTGTCGTAATATAGGACAACTGATTAATAACCAAATAACTGTAAAAACCCAACTGAAAGAACAATCATACAGTTTCATTAACTGGAACTGAGTAGCTATAAATGTAACAGAACAAGACTATAGAGGGGTTCAGTTGAAGACCACTCACACTCTAATAAAAATAATATCAACAGAGAAATCCAGACTGTTGTCCATCTGTATGTTTATTTCTATTTGTTAAAAATCTGACTGAGAATACTTTGAAAATGTATAGCTATAAGTTACAGGTTCCATAAAATAAACCTTTTCTGTTATGTTACCCGAGAGGGATAGTCAGTTCGTTAACTGTGCTAAGGAGCAGAACAACACAAAGAATTTGCAGACATTGTAACAGTAAACGCAGACAAAAACCAGAATTATTTTTGGCCGA
Organism: Pinus tabuliformis; assembly: GCA_031772625.1. Lineage (NCBI taxonomy): Eukaryota > Viridiplantae > Streptophyta > Pinopsida > Pinales > Pinaceae > Pinus > Pinus tabuliformis. Next base: position 1,480,183,173 of record CM062818.1, read on the forward strand.
GAAAACAAGACCAAGTGAAGATTTCATTATCAGCACGACTACAACGTTCAGTAAAGCATTCCAAACAGTTCAATTAATAAGTCGACGATATACAACAGTAGTTCTAGCGACGGGACAGCAAATACAAGCCACGGAAATTACAGGTAAATTTACATGTGCAACATTACATCTTTCAATATTGTTTTCATTTCCAGAACCACAAAAAGATTCACAGAAGAATAAAATACCGAGGGTTACATACATACAAGACCCTAAATTACAAACCCTGGAAGAGGTTTTCGATTTCAATAAACTAATACAACAGAGCAGGCACTGACCGAGAGTGGTGAAACCCTAGGTGAGGATTTGAAGGCGTGATAGACATAAACTAAGGAACGAGAACCTGAGTTGATAGAGCCATACAAGGAACCAACAAAAATATTGTAGAGTGGCAGAGCCTACCGGATAGGACCGAGAAGAGCCTTGGTTGAACCCTCCTACTGAAGCCCTCAATACCTGTAGAGCCAGCATTCACCAGAGTCAGCCAAACATCAATTAAAATGAAGGAAATTATAGAGCAAGAGCAAGGGACCATGACCATACCTGAGAGCTCACAGTAGCATCGTGGAGAAACATTCCCAGAATACCAACCATTGACTGTAGCAAACAAGGAACAAACCACATTAACGATTGAGGAAGGAAGCGTTGATGATTGAAGCAGGGATAGGACATTTACCTGAAGATTGCACAGAAGCCGAAGGAAACCATAACGCCAACCTAAGAACAAGCCACCGTTGGAAATGCCAACTGAAATGAGAATGCCACAACCGAAGTTTACATGCACAACCTGAAGACATTGTGACAGAGAGGAGCTGAAGTTCGACAAAGAACTTACCAAGCCACTGTTGGATGAACCAGAACAAGCCACGGACCGGGGAATAAGCACCCGCATGCATGCAGAGACAGACAAGTAGAAATGCCCATAGTTTAATGCATAACCACAACATTCCGACTTGCAGAGCTCAATAGCAAACCCACAGCCAACAATGGAAAATGACCAAACGAGCAGACAAACTGGGGGAAGAGTCTAGGCTTGAGTGGGAAACACACTTACCCAGGCAAGGACTGTTTTAATGAACTCATTAAATGTCATACCAACTGTAAGTTACATCCTGTGCATTTCATACATGTGTCTGTTCTATTGTTTGTTTTAATCAACCGCATAACTATTGCATAAATCATTCCACACATGTTTGTTAAACAAACCAAATCATTTCATATATCATAGTGTTATAAGGGCATTTGGGCTGGGCACCATCAAAGTGGTATCAGAGCAGGTTAAGTTGATTGAAGATATGGATGTGGGGTGACAAGGTCATGGCCGAGGTGGTAGAGGTGCTCACAGATTGGCAGATGAAGGATTGAGAGAGGAGATTCGAATTCTCACTGCCCGTTTGGAGGCAGTAGAGGCAGGTAGACGACGAGACCTGGAGATAGGTGACGAGAGTGAGGAAGAACCTGAAGTAGCAGCAGATGGACAGGAAGGTGAGTCTGCAGAAGTGAGATTGTTGAAGTTTGTTCTAGTAGCGAGCAGTAAACCCAAACCGGAACTCCCGACGTATGATGGCAACCTATTTATTGAAGTCTTACTAGATTGGATTAGTGAGATGGATAAGTACTTCGAGTGTGAGGAAGTCAGCGAAGACCACAGAGTTCGGTTCGCTACGACGAAATTGAAAGGACACACAGCGCTATGGTGGGACAACGTCCAGAATGAGAGGAAAAGAATGAAAAAACTACTGATCAAGACCTGGTCAAGGATGGTGGCCAAGTTAAGAGGCAGATTTCTGCCAAGGGACTATCAGATTGTGCTGCATAGGCAGGTGCAGAATCTGAGGCAGAAAGGATTGACGGTAAGGGAATATATAGAGGAGTTCTATCGAGTGAATTTGTGGGCCGGATATACAGAGGATACAGCGAAAAGGACAACTAGGTATGTTAATGGATTAAGGTTGGATATTTTGGATGAAATCAACATTTTGTTATTGAATAACACTGAGAAAGCGTATAAGAGTGCGATGAAGGCTGAGGAGAAAATCACCAAAAGACAGAACGCCCGGAGAGGATGAGGAGCCAGCAGAGGAAAAGGCCAACCGTATGGTAGAGGGTGGACTGCTAGTAGTAATGAAGAAGGTAGCAGTGCCAGAGCTTCTGGATCAACAGATATAGGTGATAATATAAGGGGTGGAAGGTCATCCCAGTGGGGCAGAGGTAATGGCCGAGGAAGAGGGGTTGGCTACCAATGTTATCGGTGTCATAAATGGGGACATAGATCATTTGAGTGTCTGGAAGCAGAACAAGCTGGACAGCGTGGTGCATACGTGGCACAGCCAGAAGAAGTGGCAACACCTCCCTAAGAAGCAGAGAATGTTCCAGAGACAGGGGAAGCTTTAGTGCTGCATAAAGTGTTGTTAAAACCAGTTAAAGAGGTCACCGACCAGACACAGCGGAAGGATTTATTCAGAACAGTTTGTAAATCGCGAGGTAAGTGCTGTAAATTAATTATAGACAATGGTAGTACTGACAATTTAGTGTCTACAGAGATGGTAGAAAAGCTGGAATTGAAACGTTTGAAGCATCCCAATCCCTACAGGGTTTCGTGGCTGCAAAAAGGCCATCAGTTACTGGTGGATGAACAGAGCGAGGTGGAATTTCAAATAGGTAGATACAAGGACAAAGTTGTCTGTGACATCATGCCAATGGATGTCTGTCACATACTGTTGGGCAGACCTTGGCAATATGATAGGAAAGTGACACATGATGGAGTGACGAACTGTTATAAATTCGTGAAGGATGGAATCAAGCATACGCTTGTGCCCATTAAAGAAGAAGAAGGGGCAGCTGAGACAAGTGAAACCAGAGCATTGCTGGTGAGTGGAAAACAATTTTTAAGACAGGTTGAGGACAGTGAGATAGGTTACGCAGTGGTGAAGAAGGCCAGGACAGTGTTATTGCATACAGAGATAACAGATTTACCTATGGAGATCCAGCAAATGTTGGAGGAGTTTACGGACATAGTTGTAGATGACTTGCCAGACAAGTTACCCCCCAAAAGGAGCATAAGTCATCACATTGACTTCATACTCAGAGCTAGTTTCCCGAACAAAGTGGCATACTGAATGAGCCCCAAGGACAATGAAGAAATTAGGAAGCAGGTGCAAGAACTGTTGGACAAGGGATTGATAAGAGAGAGCTTAATCCCTTGCGCTGTTCTGACAGTCCTCACCCCCAAGAAGGGAGGAGAGTGGCGGATGTGCACCGACTCAAGGGCCATCAACAAGATCACCATTCGGTACAGGTTTCCGCTACCACGAATGGATGATATGATGGATTGTTTAAGTGGGGCAGCGTATTTCTCCAAGATAGATTTGAAGAGTGGGTACCATCAGATACGAATACGTGAGGGGGATGAATGGAAGACAACCTTTAAGACGAATGAGGGGCTGTACGAATGGCTGGTCATGCCATTTGGGCTGAGCAATGCGCCCAGCACATTCATGAGACTAATGAATGAGATGCTGAAGGAGTATATTGGGAAGTTTGTGATAGTTTATTTGGATGACATACTTATCTTTAGTAGGACAAGAGCAAAACATCTTCAAGATGTGCGTAAGGTGCTAGATAAATCAGCAGCACAAACCACTAATAAACTTAAAGAAATGTACTTTTCTATAGAAGGAATTGATTTATTTGGGGTTTGTAATAGCAAAGAATGAATTGAAGATGGATCCAGAGAAAGTGGTAGCGATAGTGAATTGGCCATCTTCGAAAAACTTGTTTGAGGTATGTAGCTTCCATGGATTAGCAAGCTTTTATAGGAAGTTCATAAGGAATTTCAGTGAGGTTTGTGCACCAATGCTGGATACTATTAAGAAGGCCAACCAACCTTTTTGGTGGATAGAAGTAGCGGAGAGAAGTTTCCAGTTGTTAAAGAAGAAAATTACTGAGAGGTCGATCCTGAGATTCCTAGATTTCAAGAAGTTATTTCAGGTTCACTGTGATGCCAGCAGGACAACAATTGGAGTTGTTCTAAGTCAAGAGGATAAGCCTGTAGCGCTTTTAAGCAAGAAGCTGAATGAGAGTAGGCAGAAATACTCATCGTATGATAAAGAATTTTATGTGGTTATACAGGCACTAAAACAGTGGAGGCATTATCTATTAGGAAATGAGTTTGTGTTGTTTTCAGATAACTCTGCATTATAGTACATAATGTAGCAGCACAAACTGAACCACAAACACGCCAAATGGGTGGAGTATCTACAGAGCTTTAATTTCGTATTGAAACATATTAGTGGGAAAGCTAATAAAGTAGCAGATGCGCTGAGTAGAAAAGCTCTACTATTGCAGGAAAGCACTGTGCAAGTGCTAGGATTTGAACACTTACAAGATTTGTACCAGGCAGATGTAGACTTTAAGGAGGCCTATGAGGCATGCCAGAACCCCTTGGTGAGGAATAACAACCCTTGGTTAGACTACAATTTGCAGGAGAAGTTGTTGTTCAAGGGCAGACAACTGTGCATACCAGACTGCTCGATGAGGGAGAACATTATTCGAGAAAAGCATAGCAGAGGCTTGGCCGGACATTTCTGCGTGGATAAAACACTCGAACAACTCAAACATTTTTACTTTCAGCCAAGGATGCAGAGGGATGTGTGGCGATTCATAGCCAGATGCAAAGTGTGCCAATTAGCAAAGGGTCATAGTCAGAATGCAGGACTGTATACATCGTTACCTGTTCCAGGCAGACCATGGGACTCAGTCAGCTTGGATTTCATCTTAGGCCTACCTAAGACATAGCGAGGGTACGACTCGGTAATGGTAGTGGTGGATAGATTTTCGAAAATGGCACATTTTATTCCTTGCAAGAAAACTAGTGATGCCACTCATGTGGCCCACTTGTTTTTTAACGAGATTGTCAGGTTACACGGATTACCCAAATCCATCCTGTCAGACAGGGACGTGAAATTCACGGGACATTTTTGGCGTACCCTGTGGAAAAAGATGAATGCTCAGCTGAGTTACAGTTCTGCTTACCATCCGCAGACGGATGGACAGACAGAAGTTGTAAATAGGAGCTAAGGGAATCTGCTGTGAAGTCTAGTGGGAGAGAACTTATGCATGTGGGATCGAGTGTTGGTGCAGGCAGAATTCGCTTACAATGATTCACCTAACAGCAACACAGGTTTGAGCCCTTTCCAAATCCTGTACGGCATGCATCCTCGCGGAGTGCATGAACTGTGGGATCTTGGACTGCAAGAAAGGCGGAGCACAGACGGAGAAGATTTCGCTAACGTGATGAGGGATTTGCATGAACAGGTGAAACTTAAATTGCAGGACAACAGCTTAAAGTACAAACAACAAGTAGATTTGCAGAGAAGGGAGGTACAGTACGATGTAGGAGATGAAGTCCTCGCACATTTGCGCAAGGACCGTTTTCCTAAAGGTACGTACAATAAGTTGAAGTACAAGAAAATAAGACCCTGCAAAATTCTTCGGAAGTTTTCAGAAAATGCCTATGAGATCCAGTTGTCACCAGGAATAGGAATTATACCTATTTTTAATGTAGCAGACTTGTTTCCCTACATGGCTGACCCAGAGGAGAAGGAAGACGAAGGAACCACGCGACCCACACAAGACACTCAGGATGAAGGAGAAGCTTGGAAGAGACAGATGCCTTACGTTCCACCTCCCGAGATCGAGAGCATTCTCGACACTCAGGTGGTGAAATGGGCTCGGCAGAAGGAGTAATTACAGTACCTGGTCAAGTGGAAGAATTGTCCAATTAAGGACAGTTCGTGGCTTGATTCCAGGCAGATCGAACAGACAAGTACTTCTGCCGAGAATCTCATGGACCGGAGCCATGATTTCTTTCTCCTCTGGGAGCCTGATGCAGGAGCATCTAGCTCACCATGACCAGGTGAAGTCTCAGCCAGGTCAAAGAACAATGAATTTACTTTTATGAGTTTTTTTATGATGGTCAACAGGAAAATTAGGTAGGATTGTTACTTTTATTTACTTTCATTTAGTTAAATACCGTTACATAGTTAGGATCTGGTGTTGTCTATTGTTAGCAAATTAGGATTATCCTTTTTGTTTTAAAAGGAAAAGAAAAGACAAATGTATTGGGAGACAAAATCTTGTCGTAATATAGGACAACTGATTAATAACCAAATAACTGTAAAAACCCAATTGAAAGAACAATCATACAGTTTCATTAACTGGAACTGAGTAGCTATAAATGTAACAGAACAAGACTATAGAGGGGTTCAGTTGAAGACCACTCACACTCTAATAAAAATAATATCAACAGAGAAATCCAGACTGTTGTCCATCTATATGTTTATTTCTATTTGTTAAAAATCTAACTAAGAATACTTTGAAAATGTATAGCTATAAGTTATAGGTTCCATAAAATAAACCTTTTCTGTTATGTTACCCAAGAGGGATAGTCAGTTTGTTAGCTGTGCTAAGGAGCAGAACAACACAAAGAATTTACAGACATCGTAACAGTAAACACAGACACAAACCATAATTATTATTGGTCGAGAAAACAAGCCGGAGTGAAGATTTCATTATCAGCACGATTACAGCGTTCAGTAAAGCATTCCAAACAATTCAATTAATAAGTCGATGATATACAACAGTAGTTCTAGAGATGGGACAATGAATACAAGCCAAGGCAATTACATGTAAATTTACATGTGTAACATTACATCTTTCAATATCGTTTTCATTTCTAGAGCCACAAAAAGAGTCACAAAAGAATAAAATATTGAGGGTTACATACATACAAGACCCTGAATTACAAACCCTGGAAGAGGGTTTCGATTTCGATATACTAATACAACAGAGCAGGCACCGACTGAGAGTGGTGAAACCCTCGGTGAGGATTTGAAGGCGTGATAGACATAAACTAAGGAACGAGAACCTGAGTTGACAGAGCCATACAAGGAACCAACAAAATTATCGTAGAGTGGCAGAGCTTACTGGATAGGATCGAGAAGAGCCTTGGTTGAACCCTCCTACTGAAGCCCTCAATACCTATAGAGCCATCATTCGAAAGAGTCAGCCAAAAATCAATTAAAAGGAAGGAAATTACAGAGCAAGAGTAAGGGACCATGACCATACCTGAGAGCTCGCAGTAGCATCGTGGATAAACATTCCCAGAACACCAACCATTTACTGTAGCGAACAAGGAACAAACCAGATTAACTACTGAGGAAGGAAGCGTTAATGATTGAAGCAGGGACAAGACATTTACCTGAATATTGCGCAGAAGTTGAAGGAAACCATAATGCCAACCTGAGAACAAGCCACCATTGGAAATGCCAACTGAAATGAGAATGCCACTGCCGTGGTTTACATGCACAGCCTGAAGACATTGTGACAGAGAGGAGCTGAAGTTCGACAAAGAACTTACCAAGCCACTGTTGGATGAACCAGAACAAGCCACGGACCGGGGAACAAGCACCTGCATGCATGCAAAGACATACAAGTAGAAATGCCCACAGTTTAACGCATAACCACAACATTCCGACTTGCAGAGCTCGGTAGCAAACCCACAGCCAACAATGGAAAATGACCAAACGAGCAGACAAACCAGGGGAAGAGTCTAGGCTCGAGCGGGAAACACACTTACCCATGCAAGGACTGTTTTAATGAACTCATTAAATGTCATACCAACCGTAAATTATATCATGTGCATTTCATACATGTGTTCGTTCTATTGTTTGTTTTAATCAACTGCATAACTATTGCATAAATCATTCCACACACATTCGTTAAACAAACCAAATCATTTCATATATCATAGTGTTATAAGGGTGTTTTGGCTGGGCACCATCAAATATATGTAGGAATTTACAGGGTAAGTTCCACAGAAAGAATACCAAAAGGACACCGCTCACAACCAGATCTCAAATCAATACACCAGTATTTTTGACGTGGTTAAAACCCTCAGAGTCCAAGGAGGGAAACAGTCCACGGCCTATCCCAACGTGGGTACTACGGCAATTTATTAATCAAAGAATGAAAATTTACATAAGCTTCTCTCATGCATGGATTACCCGAACAATGACCCTCCATGCGCTTTAAATAGAACTCATGGACCAATCGGGTGTCAAGCCACGGATCAAGTGTCGGTAATACCGAGGTGAGAGTGAACCGTCGGATCACTACATATCGTGACCGTCGGATTGTAAGTTACAAAATGTACAACGGTAAAGAAACACACTTTACCTAACTCTAACCTAACTCTATACTAGACCAAGTTGAACTTAACTATATCCTATGTGTCGGAATATCCTAACATCCCCCCTTAAGAACAACTTGGGATAGGATTGAAGGATTTACAAATATGACACAATAGGAGAAGGAAGGAGGCACTAGAGCCTATCCCCCCTTAGTGACAACTTCCTGAACTCCAAGCATATATCGAAGTTTAGTGAACTTCGCCTCTGTGAGAGCCTTTGTGAAGATGTCTGCAACCTGATCATCTGTTGGACAATATTGCACTTCAAGAACATGGTCATGAATGAGCTTTCTGATGAAGTGCATGTGTAGTTCAATGTGTTTGCTGCGCTGATGCTGGACTGGATCTTTGCATAGCTGAATGGCACTTTGATTATCACACCAAAGTGTGGTTGGATGCTGCTGCTCAAAGCCAAACTCTGATAGGATCTGACGAAGCCACAAGGCTTCCTTACTAGCTTCCACGGCACCACGATACTCTGCTTCTGCTGATGAAAGAGAAATGGCAGCCTGTTTCTTACAAGCCCATGTAATAGGTCCTGAACCAAGAGTGAAGACATAACCGGCAGTAGACTTCCGATCATCAGGGTCACCAGCCCAATCAGAATCAGTGAAACCAACTAACAGAGGAGCTGCTTTGGCACTGTAATGAATCCCAAACTGTACTGTACCTCGAACATAACGAAGTATTCTTTTAGCTGCTTTCCAATGACTTTCACGGGGGTTTTGCATAAAACGAGCAACAAGGCCAACAGCAAAGGAAAGATCAGGACGAGTATGGGTTAAATACAAGAGTTTTCCGACAAGTTGACGGTATAAGGTAGCATCAACTTCAGGAGAAGTACAAGAGACTGAAAGTTTGACTCCAGACTGAAAGGGAGAAGGGGCTGGCTTACAGTCTTCCATGTGAAAATGACGAAGAATATCACAAGCATACTTGGACTGGGAAAGGAAAATACCCTCCTGGGATTGCAAGACTTGAAGACCGAGAAAATAGTGTAAGTGTCCTAAGTCTGTCATTTCAAATTTCTTTTTAAGGCTGGACTTCACATGGTTTATAAGGTTGGGATCACTACCAGTAAGAATAAGATCATCAACATAAAGAACAAGGATGATAAGAGAGTTGCCCACTTTCTTGGTGTAGACAGTATTGTCAGAATGACACCTAGAAAAGCCAGATTCTAAAAGAAAGCTATCCATTTTGGCATACCAAGCCCGAGGAGCTTGCTTGAGGCCATAAAGGGATTTCTTAAGTCGACAAACAAGGCTGGAGTCTGTTTGTATGAAGCCAATGGGTTGTTCCATATAGATTTCTTCCTGCAAGTCCCCATGCAAGAAGGCAGATTTAACATCCATCTGATGGACTTCCCATTTTAAAGAGGCAGCAAGGGAAAGAACAAGGCGGATAGAGTTCATTTTGGCAACAGGGGAAAAGGTTTCAGTGTAGTCAATGCCTTCAACCTGTGAAAAGCCCTTAGCAACGAGACGAGCTTTATGTTTATCAACTTTCCCATCTGGTCCATACTTGGTTCTGTAAACCCATTTACATCTAACAAGTTTGCGTCCCTTTGGTAGAGGAACAAGATCCCATGTATCATTTGTCATCAATGAATGATATTCTTCATTCATAGCTGCTTCCCAATGTGGATGGCCTGAAGCTTCTGCAAAAGTGTCAGGATCATGATTTACTGGAGCTTGAGCCAGTAAAGAAGAGGCTCTTTCAAACTGAGAACGTGTACGTCGCTGATCTGTAGGATCACCGGCAAGATCACCTGCTGCATCCCGAGTAGCACGGACCCATCTTGGAAGTTGAGGATCCTGAGAAGGTGGGGGAGGATTATCATCCTCGCTTTCATCATCTGAAGAAGAAATGTTTTCAAAGATAGAAGAGATAGGAAGAGGTGGCACATCCGCCGGACTAGGCTCGCAGGCCGATTTATTTTCATCAAATTTTACATCTCTTCTAATGATAACATTTTTGGACTTAAATGGAATAAGTCTATAACCTTTTACATCTTCAAATATCCAACAAAAGTACATTTCTCACTCTTAGGTTCTAAAGCTTTATGCTTTTCATCTGGAATATGGGCCCATGCTTCACTTCCAAACACACGAAAGTGACTTACATCTGGTTTAATGGAACTCCAAGCTTCTTCTGGAGTGATATTCTCTAGAACCTTAGTAGGAGTGCGATTGATTATATAATTTGCACAATTAATTGCTTCGGCCCAAAAACTAAGACTGAGTCCTTTAGATTGCAGCATACAATTAGCCATTTCCTTTAAGGTGCGATTTTTCCTTTCAGCTACACCATTTTGTTGTGGAGTGTATGGAACAGTATGTTGCATTTGAATTCCATTTTCGGTGCAAAAGTTGATGAATGTGTTTTTAACATATTCTCCACCATTATCAGTTCTTAGCTTAAGAATTTGATGTCCAGATTGTTTTTCAACAAAGGCTTTGAAGGCCAAAAAGGTGTTAAATACTTCGCTCTTGAGTTTTAAGAAGTATACCCAAGTGCGTCTGGAGAAATCATCAATGAAAGTTAAGAAGTACTTGCAGCCAGAGAATGAAGCAACAGGAAGAGGACCACATAAATCACTGTGCACAAGCTGTAAAGGGGCTGAGGCGTGCCAAGAGGCACGTTTGTCAAAACTGTCCCGATGATGTTTTCCGAGTACACATCCGGAACAAACACCATCTCTGCAAGATACCATAGGAAGACCTGTCACCATATTTTCTTTACATAGATGCTGAAGGGAGCGATAGTTTAAGTGACCAAATCGCTCATGCCAAAGTTTGCTCACTTCATCATTATGAGCAACAAATACTGAGGGAAGATTGGATGACCCAAAGTTGTGAAACTTATACAACCTTTTGGAATCATCAGCAAGACCAGTAGCTAGAATCTGTTTAGGATCTTTTAGATCCTTGATTACAACATCATGAGGTGAAAATTCAACAATTTTACCTTCACCTGAATGAGTTATCTGATAGACAGATAGAAGGTTGCAGGATAAGGTTGGAACACATAATACATCATTAAACTGACCATTGTCTAGATGAACAGTTCCAGTCCCTACAACATTAAGAGATCTATCATCACCAAATATATATATTTTTGGTGTTACAATCATTTAAAGAAGAAAACATGGCTTGGTTTTTGGCCATGTGACAAGAGGCTCCAGAATCAATGAGCCACTCATGAGAATGAGAAGAAGAAGAAGATACATTTAATGCATAACCAGACTGAGATGATTGACAATGACATGCAGAAAGTGCCATTCCGGAAGTTGAAGTTGAAGTAGGCTCCACATGGATGTTATGTTTCTTCATTGCGGCTTCCAAGGCTTCCATCTTCTTAAAGCATTTAGATTCTAAGTGGCCATCTCGATTACAAAAGTTACAATGTCTATCAGTCTTCTTCCATTTGTTTTTATTGGTCTTATCATTTTGCTGAAATGATCTTTCATTTTGAGGCTGAGATGGTTTAGGACCATTCTTTTGAGGATATGACTTCTTAGGATTCTTTGAATTTGGTTGCTGCTGGGCGGCTAACGCTTTCGTGGAAGAGTTTCCAAGATTAAGAAGACCAAGGTGTAAGAGTTTTTCTTGTTCTCTTATTAAGGAATCACAAAAAGAGTCAAAGGAAGGGGCCTTGTAGTCTTGTCCTTGACAAATGAAAGCTTCCCTTGTAGAATGGAAAGTGGAAACAAATACAGAGTAGGCTGGTCCCAACTTAGTAAGGATGGAATAAATAAGGTTACCATCTTCTTTCTTAACTTTAACACCTTCCAAGAGATATCTAAGGGTCTTGAATTTGGACAAGAAATCTTCAATGCAAGAAAAATTATTAGGATCCAAAGTAAGCAGCTCATTTTCAAGTTGATGGGCTCTAATTTCATTTTTAATCCCAAAAACTTTAGCAAGTTTTTCTAATGCTTCATGAGGAGTCTCAAGTCCTGCAATGTGGAATCTAAGATCAGGAGAAATAGACATCCCTATCAAACCACGTGCTTGATCTTGTCTATTTTCCCATTTTGCCGCCTTGTCTTCATCTTTTGGTTTCTTCTCTTGGTTTGTGGCTATTCTGAAGAGAACTTTACTTCTAAGTAAATCTTCCATGTAGGCTACCCATTGGAAGTAGTTAGTGCTGTCAAGAATGACTTGGCATGGACTTTCCATTTAAAAAAAACTGAAGCTGAAGATGCTGAAAGTAAGTGTTCCAATGGATAGATCTCGAAAAAATAGGCGGTTTTAAAAAAAACGGCTCTGAAAAAGGCTTCCGGATGAAGAAGTTATGGCTTTTTGAAAAAAAATTGTTGACGTTGCCGGCAAAGTGCGCGAATGTGCGGGAATGAAAAAATCCGCCCCCACAAAATGGAGACTTGAACCCAAGACCTCTACTCTCTTAAAATAGCTTTGAACCAATTGATCTATACAAAAAATTTGAGAGAGAGAGAGAGAGAGAGAGAGAGAGAGGGGGGGGGGGCCTTGGTTTGCGTGCTTGCCTTGAGAAAACTCTTTTTCCCTACAAAACACAAAACACAAAACCCAACACGAATATGCAAAGAAAAACGAACCTTGCGGCTCGAAGTTAGCTTTAGCCAAAAAACTAGAAATTTAAAAAAAATCTCAAAGTTAGCTTTAGCCGAAAAACTAAATATTTTTCTCAATGTTTCTGATTTTCCGAGATCACACTAAGGTGCAGGGAAAAGAGCATACGCATGAGAAAAATCCTTCCTTTCTGTTTCTGATTTGCCCAGATCGCACAGAGTCGCAGGGCAAAGAGCATACGCAGAAATGAAAGGTATAGATCCGGTTAAAAAAAAGGCTAAATAAACTGAGACCGAAATAAGCAGAGAGAAAATAACAGTAAACTGCAAAAAAAACACTGTATACCTCCCGATCTGAAAAATGACGCAGCTAGGGCTACCGAAAACCTTTTCGCGTGAAACGAAAGGGGTTCCTCACTGGAACAGATGCTCTGAACGCAACAGAGCAGTCCTCTCGGCCCGAAAGCAGTCAGAAACAGCAGATCTAGGAAACGACAGCCGCATGCAGTTCTATCGGCTTCAGATTTGGATCACCAACGGACGCGGCCCTCAAATAGCTCTGATACCATGTAGGAATTTACAGGGTAAGTTCCACAGAAAGAATACCAAAAGGACACCGCTCACAACCAGATCTCAAATCAATACACCAGTATTTTTGACGTGGTTAAAACCCTCAGAGTGCAAGGAGGGAAACAGTCCACGGCCTGTCCCAACGTGGGTACTACAGGCAATTTATTAATCAAATAATGAAAATTTACATAAGCTTCTCTCATGCATGGATTACCCGAACAATGACCCTCCATGCGCTTTAAATAGAACTCATGGACCAATCGGGTGTCAAGCCACGGATCAAGTGTCGGTAATACCGAGGTGAGAGTGAACCGTTGGATCACTACATATCATGACCGTCGGATTGTAAGTTACAAAATGTACAACGGTAAAGAAACACACTTTACCTAACTCTAACCTAACTCTATACTAGACCAAGTTGAACTTAACTATATCCTATGTGTCGGAATATCCTAACAATATATATATATATATATATAGTTTTCTATACTTTTATTTGACACACACACACACACACATATATATGGACAAATTTGGACAAATTTTCAAGTCACCCATCAAATTGATGGTTTGAAAAATTAGGTAATCACTTGCAAATTTTAAATTGGTCAGTGTTTGATGATTATAGAAGCAAAAGAGTACCTATCGAATTTAACCCCTTCTCCTTGCTCAAGCCACAAGTTAGGAGGTCCAATCATTTCAAGGCTCACATTACCTAACAAACAAAGAAAGGAAATAAAACAAAAAGGGCGTTGTCTACCTAGGCATCAATTTAGTTTTTCCTAGACAAACAGAAAGGGCATTGTCTACCTAGGCATCAATTTAGTTTTTCTAGACAAACAATAATGATTGAAATTTAGTCCAGAGTGCTTGAATCATGTTTTTGATGGTGGGAATGGATTCAAAACCATTAATAACCCCATATACACCCAAAATATTGAAGCTTGATAAGGATTTCCAAAAATTTCCACCAAATTTTATCAAAAGCATGCCGAAATTCCATTGTTTTTTAGCCAAAAATCAAGCCTTTGATGAAAAAAAAAATTAACACTTAAATTATATGAATTTGTAATTACAAAAGAATAAATAAATATTAAACAATGTTAAATTTAATTAGTTTTTTGTATTTTCTGAATTCAGGTTTCTATGATCCTAATTAATTAACAAAAGTCTTTCGGAATAAATCACATAAGAGAAATTTTTGGCTGACACATTTCGAACCAACAAGTGTGGTTCATCATCGAGAGCAGATGAAGAGGCAGACCATGGCAAAAGCTTAAATCGAGAGCAATGTAGAGACCATAATTTCAAGTAATGACTATATTTCAACAATAATATTTACGCTATCATATTAATTTATTAAAAATAAATATCAATAAGTAACATTTATATTAAACCGCTAGTTTTTGAAAAAAATATTAAAATTAATTTATTAAAATTAAATATTATTAAAAAATAAAAAAAAAATAAAAGAAAAAAAAATCAAACTCCAAAAAGGGGAGGTTATAAAAAGAAGTCAAGGCCTTAATTGAGACAAGATCATTTAATAAATAAAAATAAATAAAATAAAACAAAAATATACATAAGTCAAAAGAAGTGTATATATATATATATATAAAATCAATAAATAGAATAGAGTCAACAATAAAATATGGGCGGAGGCTCATTAAACAAATAACAAAAATATTAAAAAGAGTAAAAAACAAAAATACTAAAAAGAGTAAATAACAAATAAGATAAAATAATTAAGAAAACACTAAGGATCATGAATATAAACTCTAAATAAGAATAAACCAACAACAAATACTATAAGAAGGACACCAACACCTACATAGATAAATAAACAAACAAGATAAACCCCAAAAAAACTAAGAAACTAGGAGGATAGGTCAGGGACCCAACTTCTACTAATAATCCAACCAAATTATTGGGTCTTTTTTTTTTTTTTTAATGTATAGGACCTCTGTCAATTTAGGATGATGGAAATGAATAACCTTAGCAACAACTGGTGCCTTCTCAATGCAAATGTGATGGTTAGATTTATCTGCATGCTCTACCATACTTGATATAAAGCAAGGCTTTGATTAAGAATAAATATCATTTTTCATTATTTCAATTAATTTTTAAAATTATATCTCTAATTTTATATATATATATATATATATATATATATATATATATATATATATATATTTAAAATTATAATTTTAAGTAAAAATATCATTTTTCATTGTTTAAAATATTTTTTAAATTTATATTCATAAAAAATTAAAATTAATAAAAAAAATTAGCTTGAGTCCATCAATTAGTTTAATAAAGCAACAACGAATCGAATTGAATTGCAACTAATTATACGATTTAGGGAAGCACTAAAATCAAACAAAAGGTAATTTTTTATTTTAAAAATGACCGTCATGCAACAACGAAAACACAGGAAAAATATATAGAACTTCATAATGTTCGAAAACTTTTTGACTTATTTTTTAATCGTTTGTTTTCAAATAGTTAGTTTGTTGACCATTGTGGGTACATCTGAGGTTTGAGGGTGTCTTTACCTTTTTACATATCTGTTCAGATGTTTTTCAGTAGGTTTTCAATTAATTTGGTTATTCGGTTATCGTGGCATGTATATAATTTTAATTATTTATTCAAGTTTTATCGTAATTATAATTGTGCAGAGAGACACTCTTTAGTATAGAATAAATTTTATAATGTTTTTTTAATTATAATTTATGTAAATATTTTGATTTAAAAAAATTAGATTAAAAAATAATAATTATTAATTATAGTTTTATAATTAAAATTAAAAAAATTAAAATATTTTTTTTAAAAGATTAAAATATTTTTTCCCAAAACAAAATATAAATTTAACTTATAAAATTTAAATTTTTATTTACACATTAAAAAAATAATTAAAAAAATTATCATAAATTTTCGCATAGAAAACCGAATTCACGTCAGTCAGTTTGCATACTCAAGTTCATTAGTAGAAATAACACCTTCAATTTGTAAAGCAAAGTGAAGCACACAATGTTGACTTGTCTTAAATTCTACGTTCAGTTCTCTCTGTGAGCTAGAGTGAGAGCGCCGAGCAGGCGTCCAACCAGCGGATTGCACCGAACAATCGTCCAACCAGTGCCTTCAAACGTCACAGTGAAGGTATCAAAGA
Organism: Pinus tabuliformis; assembly: GCA_031772625.1. NCBI lineage: Eukaryota > Viridiplantae > Streptophyta > Pinopsida > Pinales > Pinaceae > Pinus > Pinus tabuliformis. Next base: position 1,480,199,757 of record CM062818.1, read on the forward strand.
TTATCGAATGACTGTGGATGTTTATACCATAGCGCCACGTCTCAGCCTTACCACCTGTCCATCGGTGGGTTTCATGCTCGCACACTGTTTGACGTTCTGCCTCCTATCCACCGATGTGCAAGTTCATCATGGCATCCAACCTTCTCTGGCCACGCTATTCTGTGAATCTGAGTGCGTTTTTCCTTCCTCCTGCTCCGCGCGTCTCTATGCAGGGGAGGTTTGTCCTCTTTACTGTCCATGTTGCTCTCCGTTGGTCTCACTGAATCTGTGTTCTTTTTTAGAAGTACCTTGTGTTTTCTCAGCTTAAGCATCTTTCCAGGAACCTCTTATGCTCAATTCCCAGTCTTGATTATCATTGTCCACTGATATAACCTCTGCTTATCTGAGGTGCCCTGACCCATCAAATTCTGTTATACTCCGACTGTGCTTGTGGCAAAAGGTGACGGACTGTGCCTGTGGCATCTTGCGGTGCTCTTGCTCTCGGTGGTAGCTCTGCGAAAAGGTTAGTTATTTTTTCGGTCGAAATTCTTAAACAGTCTGTTATTTTCCTTGTCATTTCTGAAATGGTTTTGGTCCTTGCAGTGTTAGGATAAAAATTGACTGTTTTCTTTATAAAGTAGCTGTAACGAACCTGATAAAGGATGTCTCTGCGATGGTGCTACCATCATACTTTTTATTTTGAAAGAGCTAGCAATATTTTGTAGCCATCTCTGTTGCTTCATCTCCAAAGGTTTTATTTTACGGTTTTGACCTCTGGAGTGACCTCTGTGTTAGCTTTTCTTTCTTACTTACTGGTTAAAAAGATCAGTATTTCTTTCCTTTATCAGGTTTCGGTAAATCTTCTGTGCATGTCTTTCTCTCTTTTACCGGGCTCAAATTTATGGTCTTTTTTCCTTATTTGGATCTGGGATCCTATAGTCAATTTGAAGCACTATTGTGTTATATCGAAGCCCTGCTCAGATTTTAGCCTAAAAAGAGGGCCCTGGTGGTGTAAGTGCAATCATTGTTATTGTTGCTATATCATCTTTCCGAGCCACTCTTGATTCCCTGATCGTTCCTTCTTTCTCTTTCGACCTCCCTGGTTTTTCCGATACCGGATTTTCTAGGTTGATTACCCTTTTCTGTCGACCGGAATAGTCATGACGTAAGATGGAGCGGGGTTTTTACTCCTTCCCCTTTAATGGGTGCCGACGCTATTGAAGTTCGCCTATCCTTTCTACAGATTTGAATGTCAAATCCTTCTTTTTTGCTGTCAGTAGTTGGGCTTTCCAAGAAGGCCATGCTTCAGTATGTCCGGGTATTTTATGCCGATCCCTAGATTTTGTCAGAATTTGAATTTTTTTGTAGGCCGTCATTCCCATATATTACCTAGAGGTTTATTTTCCATATTTTTCACACATTTGGTCGCTCTGTCTCTCCTCTTTTTAGTATTGACCGAACGGTTCTCTGACTCCTAGCCTGTCCTTCCCATTTACAACCTGGAGGCTTCTTTTCCTACTACTTTACACTTTTGGCCCTTCTGTCTCTTCCTCCTTTAGTATAGTCAGTACTTTCTGACTCAATGGAGGCTTTTTCTGTTGTGTCTGTCACGTCAGCCATGGTGCGGGCCACCATGGAAGCGGAGGAGAAATTTGGCAGACCGATCATCAAAGATGATTGGCAATCTTCCCTGGTAGATATTTTAGTTCCCCATTCTCTAATTTCGGACCATGACCAAAAAGGTGGTAGATCTGATATCCCGCCACGCAGAAGGAACCAGTGCCCTGCAAAGTCCTCCCCTCCCCTCACAGCCATAAATCTGGATAGCTCTTTTCTATTGGACAGGATAGCCAGCCTTCAAAATCGAGCCCTGGTCGATCGTTGGCACTTCCCAACAATGGGGGATGGCCAGATGAGATCTTGGATAGGTTCTAAATGGAACTCTCTTTTGGGGTATATCCCGACCATTGTCAGGCTCATGAACAACTGGTACAGTTTCCATTTTTTAAGTGATCGTGATCTGGAAGTAATCCTAGCCCTCCCTTGGGTTCATGTCAAAAGCTTTCTTGCACTGCATAAATGGTACATTGGCTTCAACCCTCTGTGAAGTACCCCAACGAACAACTTTATCTGGATGAAACTTCCGGGTCTTCCCATCGAACTGTGGACTAAGGAGACTTTATCAGATATAGGCAACGCCATCGGGAGATTCATCTATGTTGACCCTAAATGTCTCAGGGCAAAGGACAAAAGAGTCACTTGGATTTTAATCGAGAAGGAATATAGAGGAGGCTTCCCTGAGCATATTGACCTAACATGGGGCGAGTCAAACATTCAACAGAGATTGGATTAGTGGGGAGTACCATTCCGATGCTCTGTTTGTCATAAAACAGGCCATTTGAAAATGAATTGCCCCCATCGTCCAGGTGGAAGACAAATGGGGAGGGACCATCATATAAAACCTTCTATCAACCTGTTGGGAATGGGAGGGGAAGATCAAAGGGGGAATAGATACCAAGGCATTGGCAGGGATCCCGGACTTGGGAGTACCTGCCACTCCCCCCCTTGGGGTTTTTCACCGGTAGATCGTCAAGCCTTTCTCTGAAGAGGACTCATTCCCTAGAGCAATTTCATCGGAATCTCAGTCCATTAAAGGAGAATATGACCATGTGCAGATCATCATATAAGTCACGGTCCCCAAAACCGATAAGTCTTTCTCCTTCTGAAAGACGGATGACTCTCTCAACTAACCCTATGCCCCCTGAATCATTTCCGGACAAAGTTATACCTTCTCCACCATCTATTCCCCATCCATTCCTGGATATCCCATCCGCATCTCACATCACTTATATTTCATCATCACCTCCATCTCCTGAAAAGCCCAAATCAGCGCCTCAGGGGAACGCAACACCTCCTCCCCTCTCGACATCCTCCAATCCAATCAAGGCCTATACAGACTTAAAAGGAAAGGCTCCATGTCTCTCTGTCACTCCCCTAAACTCTCCCACATCTTCTCTTACAAATTCCTTCGAATGTGATCTGGATCTTCTTTTAAAGAGAGAATCCCTCAATCTTCATCCTCTCACTGTTCATAAACCTCAAAAGTCTCCCTCTCCTTCAATTAGCCCTACCTCGGTAGGGAATATCACTGTAAGAAGAAATCAGAATAGTGGAAGTAGACACTTTCATGGCAGAAAGGGAAGGGCAGATTTGAACATTCAGGATCTCTCACTGGTTGACATTCCTATCATCGATCTCGCAGCAAAGGGTCCGCTTAGAGCAAGCAAGCCTGGGGATATGACCAAATGATCAATATTCTCTCTATGAATATTAGAGGTCTAGGAGCGGACCCAAAATTTTTGGCTCTAAAGGACCTTTTTAAGTCCTCAAATTCAAAGATTCTACTTATTCAAGAGACTATGCATGGTTGCCAGGAAACCATATCTTATTTCAGACGCATGTTTCCCACCTAGCACATTATTGCGACGGGTGCTACTGGACTATCCAGAGGTCTTGCGGTACTGTGGGATCTGGTTTGGATTTCGGCAGTGGCTTTCAAGTGTTTTGCTGGAATTCTCCTTCTCACCTATATTAGGGGCTCCCCCAGGCCGATTCACATCCTAAATGTCTATGCCCTATATAAGGAACGCTTTCCCTTCTGGGATCGCTTTCTGTCCTCTGAGATCTTGGATATGGATTCTCTGCTGATAGGGGGGACTTAAATTGCACTCTGAGCAATGACGAGATTTGGGGAAAGGGTAGGAAAAATGATTCAGTGGGAGGTATTATCAGAGATGCTATCATCCAGCACAATTTTGTTGATGTTTATCCTTTCATGATGGGCCCTACTTGGGATAATGGGAGATCGCAAGATGCATATCTTGCTAAGAGACTCGACCGTTTCCTTATTCATGACAGATTGATTGATCATTTAGGGATTCCCTCTTTGAAGATTATTCCGAGCTTCATCTCAGACCACAGACCTATCTCCATTCAATGGAATCACTTGGGACACAGGAATGGTTTTCCCTTCAAGTTCAATAGAGTTTGGTTAGAGGATGCACAGTTTAATAAACTCATTCAGGATTTTTGGCTATCTTCTTCCTCTGAAGACCAATCTTGGCATACCCAAACCTTCTTGGATCGCTTGTCTGCCCTCAGGAAATGTGTAAAAGGCTGGCAACGAGAAAAGGTGATTACTAATAGGGAAGCTCTCAAGGAGATAAATTGTAAACTTGAAAGATTATCGTTATGTCTGAATGTAATCAATGTATCCCTGGATATGAGAGCTCATATAAGGGAACTGGAGAGAAAAAATCAAAACATTCTAGCTATTGAAGAGGCTACCTAGAGATTGAAGAGCAGAGCAACCTGGCTTAAAGAGGGTGATAGAAATACAAAATTTTTCCATAGATATGCAAACAAAAGATGGGAATTAAATTCAATTTGGGAGATAAAAAATGAGGAGGGAATCTCAGTGGTGACTCAGGAAGACATCACAAAGGAGGTAGTAATTTATTTTTAGAAAACATATAGAAGGAATAGGGGCAGTGATTTCGAAGACATCTTGTGGGGCATTGAACTCTATCCAACAATGTTTGATGAGGTGCAGAATGAACTTCTATTTGCCAAAGTCACTGAGGAGGAACTCATTACGATCATGAAATCTTTTAAAAAGGAAAAAAGTCCGGGCCCCGATGGATGGACAATTGATTTTTTCATTCACTTTTATGACCTGTTTAAGTCTGACCTTCTGGAAATGGTGGAGGAGGCTAGGATAAAAGGCAACATTAGTCATATTATATCCTCCACTTTCATTGCTCTTATTCCAAAAAAGAAGGTTTCTCTCACCTTCACGGACTTCAGACCCATCTCTCTTTGTAATACCCTCTATAAGATAATCTCCAAACTCATCGCTGGCAGGATGAGAAATATTTTATCAACCCATTTGTCCCAAAAGCAGCATGGTTTCCTAAAGGGTAGTAACATTCTAGAGGCTATTGCTCTTACTCAGGAATGCCTTCACTCCATGCATTCAAAAAACGTTGAAGCAGCTATATTGAAATTAGATCTCAAGAAAGCATATGACTACATCAATTGGGGTTTCTTAAGGTGTCTCCTCCCCAAAATTGGCCTCAATAACAAATGCTCTAATTGGATAATGGCCTGTGTTGAAAATGTAAACTATGTTGTTCTTATCAATGGTACTCCTTCTTCTTTCTTTGCTACCGCCAAAGGCCTGAGGCAGGGATGTTATATGTCCCCTCTCCTTTTTATTCTGGTCATGGACTCCTTAAATCTTCATATAAAAAGGTCCGTCAGAGAAAAGAGATGTCGTCCTCTGGCAATCAGCCGGGAAATTTCTATTTCGCACAACTTGTTTGTAGATGACATCTTGCATTCAACGATGCTTTGTCGGGCCTCATGGACCTGTTTACATGAGATATTGGGTAAGTTCCAAAGAGCTACATGGTTGTGTATAAATGACGACAAGTCATCTTTCCATATAGAGGATGTTAATGCAGAACTTATTGTTCATATGGTCCAACTCTTCAATATAAAAGCAAAACCACTTAAAGATGGCCTGAAATACCTGGGATTTCATTTAAAACCTGTGGGCTACACATCTGCAGACTGGATGTGGATCCATGACCAATACTTCATGAGAATAGTTGGATGGGAATATAAATGTCTTTCAATGGCTGGGAGGGCGATTTTAACTCAAGCAGTTATGGTCCAATTAATGGTCTACTGGGCCCATTTATTTTACATTCCTGCAAATATAATCCACAAACTAAACAGATTAACCGCAAATTTTATCTGGGGGGGCACAAAGAGAGAAGAAGATTCCACCTTACTAAACTCTCAAATTTGACTCGTCCAAAGAAGATGGGGGGATGGGGAATCATGGACCTCCAAAAGTTTGGCATAGCTCTTCTCTGCAAATCTTTATGGAAAGGAGTTTTAGGGGATTGTCTTTGGAGAAATGCCATCAAATCGAAATATATGGATAGCAGAGACATATCCTACTGGTATAGAAAAGGGACAATTGGAACTCCCCAGGGATCAACCATATGGAGGAGCTTTCGAAAAATTGAACAATTGTTTCTTCAAAATATGGTATGGCGTTTTCAAACAAGGAAAAATATTATTATAGGACTTGATCCCATAGCGGGAGGAGATGAGGATATTTCCTTCCCTTAGCAGTTACTTCGGGTCTTTCAGCAAAAAGGGATCTTCTATTGGGAGCAGACCATTGAGAGATGGCTGGAGTCTCTTCCAATCTGGAAAACGGCCTTGATGCTGGACCTCAATGGTGATCTTGCTCACCAATGGAATCTGATTACTTGGCTTATGAGGAACAAGGGAATTTACAGATCTGAGGTGGAGGATAAACTCATTTGGAAGGGGTATAGGGGAAGGACAAATGTTTATGTCAAAGATATCTATTTAGTACTACAAAAGGACAGTCCCACACAACAAGATAACATTTTCCCTATTATCTTTTGGAAATCAGGATGTCCCTATAAGATAATCATATTTTCATGGTTTGTTTTCCATAATAAGAACCTTATGTGGGATAACCTTAAAAAAAGAAGCTGGAGCAGGCCTGCTACCTATCCTATTTGTAAAAATGAAGAAGAAAACAACTTGCACATATTCCTAAATTGTCTTCAAACATAGGGGCTTTGGAAGAATTTGCAAACCATTTAAGATTCTTTTTGGTTTCCTTTCTATCTCTTAAAGAAGCTTTTGAATGGTGGAGCAATCTGAAATCAGTTTGGAGGCTTATTCCTCTATTAACCCTTTGGGCTATCTGGAAATGGAGGAACAAGGCCCTTTTTCATAACAACATGGAAAATTTTAACTCAGTTTTTGGAATCATTCTCTCCCAGTACTACTTCGATCATCCCTCCATTTCCCTTCAGAGATTTGTAAAGTTGAAAGTAAAAAATATTGATCTGACGGGCATACCTAGAGCTTATTTTGATGGGGCGGCTCAAAATGGTATATGTGCTTGCGGTGTCTTTATTATTACAATGGAGAACCAACATATTGACATTTTTTGGAATGGTGGGAAAGGATCAAACAACAAAGCAGAGTCAATGGTATTCGCTGGTCTCCTTATGTTTTGTGACTATCTAAACATTAAGGTTTTGCAAATTTACGGAGATTCCAAGGTCATTATTGACCATGTTAAGTCAATTCACTCCATCAAAAACCACAATCTTGCGGGGTGGCTAAACAGAATTGACTCTATATGGAAATCTCGAAAGGACTATACTATCAGCCATATTGATAGAGCAAAAAACAAAGAAGCTGATTCTCTGTCAAAAAAAGGACTTTTTTCACAAAACGAATACTGGAAGATGAGCATAATGGTGGGGGATGAATTGCACCAAATTCAGGATTTCATACTGCCGGGTACTTAATCCTCATTCATCTCTCTTCAATTCTGGTATGTATCAAGTACCCCGTTTTTCTCTTCTGGTTGCTCTTGAATTTTATGATCTTGCATACTTTCGTTGATACTTTCTATGTCTCCATATTATCCTGCATATTTTGATGAGGTTTTGAGTTTATGGCTTCGATATTGTATCTCACTGCATTGCCTATCTGGGTTGCACCTATATGTTATCATATCTTTCACATGATGTACTATTATCTCTTTTTGAAATAAATAGTAATCTAGCTTTTTTTGTACTAAAAAAAAAAAACCATGATATTTGGATTCTCACTTGTTTACTTTTTAGGCAATTTCAGTATTAATTTCCATCATTAAAGTTTGGGATGACAATTTTTTTCCTTTTCTTTATTTTTTAATTATTCATTTTGCAAATTTATATAGAAATTTGAATAGGTTTAATTTTTTACTATAAGATTTTTGCAATTAAAAAACAAATATATATTCCCTTTTCCCTCTTTCCATTTGATTTTATAATTATATGAATTTTCTATAATAACTTTTTCATTTTTCAATTTGATATGAATTTTCTATAATAACTTTTTCCTCTTTCAATTTGAATTTACCATTATATGAACTTTTGATAATAAACGAGTGTAAAAAAAATATTTTGCAATGTATAATACATCTACATTTAATTGGGAAGACTGCTTACAATTTTTTTATTTACTAGAATTTGAGTTTTTTTCTTTTAAATATTATAAAAATCTACATATATATAACCAGCAAAGACTGTCCAAGCCCAGGTAGTCACATTCCAATTATTTTGTAACTACAAGTTGTGGTATTGGGACCTTTCTCATTCGGGTACTGATTCTCTTGGATTGAACAGTTATTGTGTGATGTGCACCCTAATTTGACAGTAATCAATAAAGGGCCTTGGATGACCAAATGATGGAACATGCTCATTTTATGCATTCTACATCTTCTGATTCTACGCGTCTTTTAAGGGTAGGTGGCCTATAAGATTAGTTACCCTCAGTGGATGAGGGAGGGTAGCTGGCCTATAAGATTAGCTACCCTCAGTGGATGAGGGATGGACTAATTAATAGCTACCCTCAGTGGATGAGGGATGGACTAATTAATATCTTCATTGACTTGAGCCACCCACCAACCCCACTTATATTCTTGTGAAACATATCTATTGAAAATATATTTAATAATTAATATTATTAAATTAATTGTTAAATTTAATTTATTGAAAATATTATTAAATTAAAAAATAATTTAACAATTTATAAAATAAGTGAAATTAATAATATTAAAAATTAATAATATAAAAAATAAAAAGTTAAATTAATTTAAATTTCACATGTATAAATATAATAATTTTCATTTTTAAAAATTTAAAATATTTAAAAAAAAATTATTTTATTTATCTTAACTATAATATTGAACAAAAATATTAATAATCAAATATTTTAATTTATTAGATTTAAATACTATAATTATAAGAAAAATAATATCATTAAAATGAAAATTATGTTACACCCTAAAACATAATTAGTTATCAAATTAATGTTACTAGTTTAGATGTTTACTAATACCTACTAACATGGGACTAACTTCTCATGAACTCAAAAGCATCCTTCAAATCACATTAACTAAAATGTAAACTAACTAAACTAATCACAGATCTCGATTTCCCTTAGTGTTTAGCATAACCACACCACACCTTCGACATAAACTCCGTTGTCATACTTCATCATCGTTAACCATGGATAGCCCCGCTGCATCTTCCACGAACACTACAAGAATTGAAAGTTGATGCAATAACTATTAACTTGTCAAGCCAACCAATCGTCGAGCGGCTGGAAGGCCCATGGGTACCTTTACCACTAAGTATTTCCCCATGCAACTTCCAGCAACATTCCTCACAAAACGTTAAATTCACGGGAAAGAATTGAAAGTTGATACAATAACTATTAACTTGTTAAGCCAACCAATCGTCGAGCGGCTGGAAGGCCCATGGGTACCTTTACCACTAAGTGTTTCCTCATGCAACTTCCAGCAACATTCCTCACAAAATGTTAAATTCGCGGGAAAGAATTATTTGACATGAAGACAGGCGAATGAAATTTCGTAGAAGAATCCGAGAAGTTTCAACATATGGACAGACAGCAGACGCCAATGAATTTCCCAACAACTGGAAGGAACAGTATGAGAATACGAGTTAACCCTATTTATAGTATTTACATGAGATGTGCTGAGCAGCGGGGATTTGAGATATTCTGGTTCAAGTATTTCTTATAACAGTTGCGGCATTTTAATGGGAGTAATAGAGTGCTTTCACGCCGATGCTTGCTCCGAAAATAGGCGATCTTGTTTTGAATTTAGTGTAAAAGATTGAACGCCATGTTTTTTATGAACAATGGAGGCGGCCTGAAAATTTGTTATTCGGATAGTGCCATCTCTTCTGCGAGTGAAAAAGATCGCAATGAGCTCCGGCGATTCCAGAAACCCGAGGAGGTTTTCCCCGAGGCGATCCTCTTCGTGTCAGAATTACGAGCGATTCAACAACGAAGACTGAATGCAAAGGTAGGTTTTCAATTTGCAGCCGAAGAAAACCCCACGGGAGATTTTCAAGAACAGTGATAACTAAGACGAAATGCAAGGGACTTTTCCCTCATTGTATTTAGATAGTTTTAAGGTAAAGCCTTAAAATTATATAATATGTAACTGCCTATGATATCCATCCCCGCGCTTAAAAGCTATACAGATAATTTGTACAAGGATTTCCAAAATAAGGAATTTATGGTAATTATCGTTCTATTGTATGTGGGTATTGTTTTAGATGTAAATTTTATCTTATAATCTTTAAAGAAGGGTATATGGTAGGCAGGAAGGATAAGCGTTTTTTAATGTTCTAGGAATTGTAGAGGGTTGAAAATAAGTGTATTTCAATTGGGCTGTTTCTGTATTTTATTTTATTTCATATTTATTATTATATATTTTAATATTAAAAGGGAAAATTTTAATTAAAAATAAAGAATTTTTATTAATTTTTATCTAGGTAAGAAATACTTATAATCAGCTATCCAATTTTGAAATGGAGGAGGTTGAATGCATCCCTCTTGGCAGAGCTATTGGTTTATAATACCTTGATGGGAAATAATTGTTTACGCCAAACCCTAATAATCTCTTGATCCATATGAACATCATCAAAAGGTTTTTGAAGATGACAAAATCTTGTTTGCTTGAGTGCGATTGGGCTTTATTTCTAGTTTGACAGACTTTTATTTCTGGCCGTCTGATTCGGTTGGCACCCTCCTTTTTCTTAGAGGCTTCCCTCTGGCAAACCATAAACAAATATCTATGTTTATATGATATTAATCTCGTTTAATATCACATCAAACCATTACAAGAATTGACATCCAAACTATTTTTCTTTAGAATCAGTAAACCTCAGATTTTCGCCTACCCTTTTAACCTAGGGTAACCTACCCGTGACATTTATGCACCATATAGCCTCACATTTTACAGTCACAAGGTTTCCAATGCTTTTTATTTCACATTCACACTACACCCTGATGCTCTGGAAGGTGGATTAAAGATCCGCAAAGTTCTGCCTGTAACAGAAGAGGAAGCTCGTCGTGTCCTTAAGCGTCTTGATGCTGAATGTTTGGACTAAACCGGAACAAGTCATTTCATATTTAACTCAATTTTAAGCATTTTATCTCTAATCTACATAAAAGTATAGCCAATTAGAAAATAAATGGATGGAAAAATCGGTGATTCATAGGTTATGAGCCGGGTAGTCTCTTATTTCCACGAATTGAGATTGCAACTTAATTGTCTCTGGGCAAAGCCAAATGCAATGATGTTGTAGAGTTTGACTTCTGACAAGAGATTAAGTCACAACAATTCGCAATCCAGTAATAAGCTTAATTTAATTTTTAAAGATATTTTCTATATTAAAGTACTTGTTATGATTGAATATTTAGAGAATCTTTGGCATGTATTTATACATTTTATATACACATTTTGATTGAATATTTGAATATAGAAATTGAGGTTGAAATTTTTCCATGAATAAGAAGGTGTTGTGTGACTGTTAAG